>SMMW01000172.1:0-690532 GCA_004794655.1 Marisa cornuarietis
TTGGTCACGAAGAGAGCGCTCTACACCCGTACGCCGCTCAGCATCCCGCCGTCGCGTATGCACTCACGTGTCGTACCGACGTTCGAACTCCGATTTTTGTTCGAACTACGAAGCAAGAATTTCTCGAATTTTTTGTTCGGACACCGATTTGTTCGAATTGCGAGTCGTTCGAGAACCGAGGTTCCACTGTATATTGTTATTAATTTTTAACTTGCACCTGTTGTTGCTTACTGATAATGTTGATAGTACTCATGAATGTTAATTAAAAAGAACCCAAATATGCATGAAATTGTTCTAGATGTGTGCAAGTTTTTATAGATAATTTGACACATGCACTATTGATTATCAACATTATAAACCATGGACCTTCATTACTGGATAAGCAACTCAGGTTTATGTCCGGTGTAAGTCTCAGCTTTCCTTTAGACTGGCCTCGTGTTTCCGGTTCTTTGTTAGCATACCTTAAATTAATTCTTAAAGTAGATGTTTTGTCTTCGTAACAGAACAATCTATACAATTGTTTCCAAAAACTCAAAAACAATGTTTTTTTTTAATTGTTAGTGGTAAATCAAGTCAAAACCATCTGTTGTGACGATATTTTTATTTTATAAAATTGTTGAAAAACCTAAATGCATTTTCTATAAACAAACAGAACACGTTTTACGGAAAATACTGTTTATTTTGCAATCAATCTTCTCTAACAAGGTTGTGATGACAGAAAAGCTTAATTACTCACTTCTAAAATTTCTTCTACGTTAGGAATATCCGCCATTTTGACAGAAAATGGAAGCGAAAGCCCTTTGTTTATAGGGTTTGTTATGATTGGTCACTCCAATGATAGAGCAAAGAGGCGACGAATGAGAGACACTTATCCAGTGAATGAAGGTCCGTGTTATAAACTACTCGTCCAGGCATTACAACAAACTCATGCACCTGTGCCTTTTTTAAGATGTAGGAATGCACTTCCATATCTGTATCTGCACATGCACACAGATAAATACACAAATGCTCACAGCCATACAGGAGAGTACATATGTACACGTATATGTCTCTAATGCATATGCCAAACATTATGGAGTACCTATATAACCAGATGGCCTTTTTTGCTTTTTTGCAAGGCAATTCAAGCTGCTATCAGTAAAGCTTTCCAGACTCCAGAGGTAATACGTCTCTTTGCAAAAAAACAGCCTGGTCAACTCCGACAGCGATTAGCTGATGTAAGTTATGCCTTTGGGTTCATGTAGTTTAATATGTGAATGAGAACTTTCCATGCATGAATTGATATGAGTGTCTGGAATCTAATTTCTAACACATCTTTAGGTAATTCCTAAATAAGACACATCAATCTTCTGTTTACTAGAAAAATATCATGATTTAAGTGAACACTATTATGTTTTTCTAGACAGGTAACTTGCACAAATAAAGAACAACCTATAGAATTGAGAGGGAGAAGTGAGCTGGCTTAAAAATAAATTACTATGTTGATTGATCTTTTTTTCAAAAAGCCATTATTTTGTGCAAAATAACAGAAAAAAATGTATGAAGTACACTAATCTGCTGTTAAAGATTTATAGATTTATACTGTAGATCTACATCAAGCTTAGTGTAGAAGAGCAATGACACATCCATCAGTGAGATTTCTTGTTCTTGCACCATAAAGGATCTCTCCATGTGATGATGGATGGAAAAAGAGAATCGAAATAAATACATGCAAAACAGCAGATTTAGTACAGTTTAATATAAATCTACATTTTAAGAATAATTTTCATATTATTATTAAGATCACCAGATGTTTTAAAAGACAGCTATAATAGATTATATCAGGCTTGGCACTGTGATAATTGTTGTGCATCATGGGTTTGTCAGTTGATGATAACACGATGACCTAAGTAACTGGCAGAAATAGCAAACATATTCTGCATTGAATTTAGATTACACGTGATGCCAAGATTGGAAAAATGGCAAAAGAAGATGCCACACAGCAGACGGTTGAAATTCTTACTGCTCTGAAGAAACTGGGAGATAAATTGACAGTGGAAGAAGAGGCCTTCATGGCTGCTAACTCCTCCAGCAGTCTCAGACAGTTTGAGCAAGTTTCTGGTGAACTGGGTATGTATTCAAGAGTACAGCTATGTGTATATGGGGTGGGGTGAAGGGGTGGGTGCATGAATGTTTACTGGCATGCATGCAATCGTGGATTTCCTATCGAGAAGTAAGAGGTGATTTGCAATATTAAAAACATAACTCTAAAATCTGCATCTCCTTAATTGTTGTGTATCTTTGGTGTTAATATATAAAATCTCTTGTGTGTACGCTATCAATGGTCTATCTGATATTTACTGGCATAGATTCTAATGTGAGGTGTGCACAGCTGACAATCATTCTAATGTGAGGTGTGCACAGCTGACAATCATTTTAATGTGAGGTGTGCACAGCTGGCATTGATTCTAATGTGAGGTATGCACAGCTGACAATCATTCGAATGTGAGGTGTGCACAGCTGGCATTGATTCTAATGTGAGCTGTTAAAGGATTCATGTATAGGCTTTTTAGGAGGAGTTGGAGAACAGGCAGAGGAGTGGAAAGAGGAGAAGTGTAGGTGATGTGGATGTGTTTTTTTATGTGCAGCATCCGGAGATAAACTTCTAGCTGTGGCAGGCTCTCAGGTGCAGGCAGCCAGCAAATAAATGGCCGTCCCTGTACAAAGGCAACTAGCATTTTGTCATCAGAAAACCGCTTCCTTTGCTAAGGCTAAAGATCCAGGATCAGTTATTCCTCATCCTGATCTTTTTTGAGTGTAGAAGTGCAAGAATCCTATTTTTCCAGTGAAGAAAAAATAAGATCAGTTGACTAGATAGTGAAATGAGACTGTACATAAATCACACACACAGGTAATCACAATCATCATGCATGCAACATGTGATTTTGGCTGAAATCTGACAGGCAGTCATCTCTTGCATACTTTTGCAGTGTGTTCACATTAGTAGACAGCATTGCGATGTCATTGCCACAGATGAGCTGTTCAGTAATGTACTTTTTGCTGTGATCCATGGACAATAGACTCAACCTGTGTAATTGCTTAAAGCATGATAAAGCTGTCAATACTTAAACATTACCAGCTAGAGTTAAATTTCATTTTAAGTTAAAGTACCAAGTATTTTATGATTAGTACTTGCACTTTTTCAAAGAGTCTAGGGAAGCTTGTCAGGTTTTAACTGGGAAATGCTTATGCACTTAGTTTGAATATATGTGTCTGAATGAGAGAGAGCTTTATGGAAGTTTCTGTTATATTTGTTTTGAAACACTCAAATAAGACTGGTATTTTTATGATTATACTCATATGTGTGCATAATGTGTTTGAAATGTGCTTTGGCCAGATTATATAGTGAGTTATATATATTGACATAAACATAACTTGGCAGGTATTTTTTTTAAAGACAAAGAATTTATTGCTCATTGAAAACGGCCATCCAACCCAAATAAATCAGGAGGGAAAATGAGAAACCTTTTACTTAAAACTTTTGATTTTACTTGTAAGAGTGGTGTGTGTTCTATATAAACATGACATCATAATTATTACTTTTATGGTGCGAAAATCATGTTTGAAAAGAGCATGATAGTGCCATAGCCAAAGTATTACAGATCGGTTTCCCGAAGAAAGCTTTACCTTCAGCTTCCTTGGGTGAAGAAAGGGGCCTTGGCAGGCATCGAATCAGTCATTCTCTGCTACGTAGCGGAACGCACCTAGCACTAAACTGATCGCCTACCGCTCTCTCTTTGCCTTGCCATATAACTGTGTACATAGCCGGTAAGTGGAACCATCCATGAAATCTTGAGCTTGTACATTTACGTCTATGTGTAAGAGGCAAACATTTGGATCGCTCCTAACCCGTACTGTCTGTGAACTTCTTGTATGTTTATCTCTTGAAGGCGCCAGCGAGACAGTCGAACTCCACCCCTTCACCCGTGTACCCACATTAAGATGTCCTGCATTGCGTCTTTTTTTTTCTCCTCTTCGTCAACCAACGACAGCTCGAAGCAATGTACAAAGGAAATAGACACATCGTGGCATTGGGGTGATAACGGGTGCAACGCAGGTGCACTTAATGATAGGAATTTTTGCCAGATGACGCGGACCGAGCACAGGCTCCCGGGTATCTCGCAGGCGTTTTGGGGGGTAAGGTTGGGCTCTTCCATCCTTCCTCTGGCTCATTTGGTAGGCTCCCGCGTTATAAATGTCTTTTAATCTAACATATTTCTGCAGTGTTTCTAAATCTGTTGCTGAAAGTAAGACGTAGATGATATGTGCTGCCCACATGCGTATCCTGCATCGCGAGGTGTTTGCAGTCCCGGCCGTGCATCTCACCGGTGGGTTTACATTTGAGATATCCGGTTTCTATGATCGTCGACACGAAGCTGTCCACACGCACATTTATGATCCCGAGATGTTCATTCACAGCTGTAGAGAGGTTCTAGAAACCGTTTATTTGTTCCAGAGAGGAGTTGAGAAGATCACATAGCATTAAATTACACCCGTACAGACCAGCACCGGCTAGACCCGTGCACACATACTCATCACATAGACATCACAAACCAGAATGGCATACAATCACAATTCATCAGGTGCGCACACACGCACACACACACAACCATGCAGAGCGTAGAACTGTCTCTTGTTTTGTAGAATCAGTGACGACAACCCGAAGAGAACCGACAGAACTCCTATTACACAACAAGTCATATCTTTAGCAGGTCTTCAAGGAACGAAGGAGTTTATCATAATCAAAATGAATCTTCTTTCTTCTCTTAAGTTCTGATTAGATGTTTGTTTCGAATCGTGGCAATCAAGAGATGTAGACAACTCCAGGGGAGAGATAATTTGCTGTGATTCACCCTAAAGCATACAGACATCTGCTCGGCTAATTGCTCTGCTACAACTAAAACCAGGATTGCCACATTCATATATATTTTCAAAAAAGACCCGTCTTTTATCATGTCTCACCGTAATGGGATGGATTCAAATCAATGTAGCTTCGGTCTTTTAACTGAATTACCTTTCTGACCTTTCATCTGCTGATTTTTTAAAAAGCTTTCTTGTAATATCCAGAATATTCAGTCAACTTATCCGATGAGCACAAGCCAAGAGTGAAAGTGTTTTTATTTGTAAAAAAAAAAGTAATTTCTTTGCTCCAAGTTAATAAACTAACATTTTAATAACGTTATTTGAAGGAGACGAAGAAGGACTCATTTTTATGGGAGTATGGGTCAGCATCTTTACCTTTGGTGACACAGGTGACGACAAGCCCTTGAATTCGCTTTTGTATCTGCCGCTTTCTCTGTTGTTAATAAAAAGATGAAAGTGTGGTTTAATCACATTAGTCTTTGCAGCCGGCTTACAAACACGAAGGATGGTGCGAAGTAAACACGTTGAGATGGGCACGACAATCAGCCTTCATTTGGAAATTAATTTTAATGTAATATGCAGTGGATGAAGATGTGGCATGTCCGGTCACTTGCCTTCTGCCACAAAATCTAGGTTGTCGCATATAATGTTATTTCTTTCTCTTTCCTCGCTTCTTACGTTTGAAGGCGGCATCTTTGTTGCAATGGTTAAGTAGTTGAGAGAACCGGGTGTTCTGGGTTCATATCTCGTATCGAGCGCGGAGCTCTTTCTCTGCAGGTGGTTTGCAGCAGAACTTGTTTGCTCCCGTTTATGTATTATTTACTTTCAAGATGTGGTGTGTGTGTGTGTGTTTAATGAGCTTGCGAGCGCGCGTGTCTGTATATTTTTGTGTTTGGTGGTGTTGGAGGAGGGTGCGGGGCATGCATGTGTACGTGCACTCACATCTTTGAGTGGAGGAGAGTGTGCAGAAAGGAAGGCGAAAGAAGGGCAGCTATGAGAGCGTAAAATGTAACAAATACAAAAGGTTCATCAATTAGTCTTCTGATAAGTGCAGTTGATTATAACCCTTTGCCTAAAGCATCTTTGATTTTATGGACATAAGTTTGATATAAAGCTTTTTATGGCACGAGTGGAAATGTGAAAACGACAATGTTTCACCCAAGCGCGACACCTCAGATCCTAAATAGCAGTTTTAAATCGTTGTTGCCAGAGGCTTCTATTTTGTTTCCCTCCTATTTTTGGACAGAAAAGGAAGCTATGTGAAAGCATAGCAAATGATAAATTGATTGCAAAGCAGCCTCACTCCTCGCGGTTTCAGAGTTTCTTTCGGCCTCTTCAGCGCGTGTGAGGTGAAAAGAGTTTGTGGACAATGCAGCATGACAGGATGTGGTCGTAATACACGAGCGGGCAAATACAGTTTTGATGTGGTTAGGAGTGATTGAACAAAGTGGAACCCCACTCTCTCTTTCTTTCTCTCTCTCTGCTCAGTAATAGATTCAATCATGAACAGCTCCCAGCGAGATACATAAATAGAAATGGCGCGTAACGACCGAGACAAACGCATAATCGAAGCAATGAAGTGTGATGTCGAAGACTAAACCTGTTTGATGCATTTTCTCCTTCAAGTCTACTTCCTCCCATCATTTGCTGATTTGTTCCCCATTGATACGCTGTAGGAAGAAAAACAATACTTCAGAATCAGTGGAAGGCTGTCCCCAGAAGAAACATTCTAACATTGAAAATGAAGCTCTTTGTCCCAGATGCAAAGAATATGTGGGGGGTGGTGGTGGTGTGGGTGTGGGTGTGGGTGGGTGAGAGAGAGAGAGAGAGAGAAAGAGTAGGACTTGCTGAAAAATAGCCTCCAGGATCCAGCCTCCTTCGCGGTAATGATACAATTGCCTAAATATTAACATTGAAAACCTTAAAAATAAGTTACCGGCCTTATTTGCCAATGATGGCTAAGATTGGCAACAACAAAGACCATCGTATGTCCGACGCCCTTTGTATTTCTGGTCGCTTTCCAAAGAGAACTCATTCCACCTTTCCATCAAAATCCTACCACAGACGTGTATAGGTGGATTACCTGTCTGCCGAGACCAATGCTGAGCCTCTTGCGAAGTTCTCCGCTGTTAGTCTCGGCGAGCCTGAACAATGAATGTGAATAAACCGGAAGCTTCTTATACACCAGCCTCGTTCTAGTAGTTCAACAGAAACGTGACTAAGCCGGAAGCTATTTGTAACCAGCCTCGTTCTATGACTTCACTGAAAAAAAAATCGTCTGCAAGCAGTCCAGTAATACAAGTCCGTGATCCTACCAAACAAAACAAAAAATCCCATCAAAACAACAAACAACAACTGACGCGCTTCTCTTTGACCTAGTTAGAATAGTCTAGCAATGAAGACTGCGCTCCTGTCCAACATGACATCGAGTGGCAGGACTTGCTCCAGATATCTGTGGAGGTCTGCAAGCACACCAGCGAACCCACTGTGCTGTGATTTACTCGTCTTTGCAAGAGGATGAACGATGTAGTCAAATATCAAAACATATTCCTCTATCTTAAACTCAAGACGCAGAATCCATCGACTCAAGCGGCAGCTACAAAGACAAACTAATTTCGTTGTTATTTAACTGTTATTTAACTGGTACCGCTTTTAGTTAGAGTTTTAAGTGACACGAAGACTGGACTGAAAATACGGTCTTTGACAAAGTTTCTGTTACAGTATTGAAGGCAAGACTCCTAGGGGTGAGGCCAGCGGCGCAATACAGACGCGGAGAGAGGTAGTGACACCATCAGAGCAACAACTGCTGTAACATTCAACTGCCTCACGTGTGGTAGCAAATGCCCAGGATGCACGACTTGGTGGTCACGAACGTTGCATGTGTTCCTTCTCTGACTCCTCCGAGTAAAATCGCTGTAAATGTTTTTGCTTCACAACTACTTTCAGTTCTTCCTGCCGATGTTTCGTCTTTTTTTGTACTTTTAATTACCAGACCTTTAGTGTATATGTGCATGCGTACGTTTCAGTTTATATATATATATATATGTATATATGTTTGTGTGCTTGCGTCATATATATGCATGGACATGGTCGCGCGCGCGCACGCACGCACGCAGCATCATTTGTGCACGTGCAAGGTCACATATTAGCAGGTATCAACAACTGTTAAGGATCCTGCCCCTTGTCGTAAAGAAGGTTATAGTCGCCAGCCCGCTCGGCGACCAATTCTTCCCGTGGTTCAATCATCAAGGCGTGGCTGATTGATTGCTCTTCAAGAGATCGCGCTAATCAGAGTGGCGCCACCGCCGCTGCTCGCGCGTGACGTTTCCAAGTAACGGCCCGGCCGATATGTTGGCGCCGCCACTGGCGCCTTCCACTACCCCCCCCCCCCGCCCCCTCAATCCCCCACCTCCCTCGGGGACTATACCTAACGGACAACTACCACTACTGCCAACACCTCCCCTACCAATCTTCCTTTTTTCACCCTCCAAACCTGTCCTTAGTGGAGCTCGATTAGTGTTTTCTTGATTTACGTCTTCAGGAGAAAAGGAACTGGTCTGGTCAGTGGTATTTGCTCAGGGAGTGCGACAACAGTGCCTGGTCAGTTCTGTGTGGTGGCCAGTAAAATTGCAAGGGTAAAAGGCTAGAAGGGATGCTGCTCTGAATTTTAAAAAGAAATCAACGCGATGGAAGTAAGGTAAGGTAAAGGTCATCCCATAACCTGTTCATGGTGGTTGGGGAGTGAGGTGTTAGAGACCCAACTTTTCTCGGGGCCAGCTTTTACATGAGGGTGGTGCCAATCTCCTCTCCCTCGCTGCCTTACCTTCCCCAACCCTCTATGGAGTCAGGTACCCATTCCCGTCAGCTGGGTCGACTGGGGGAAGTTTGCTGCGCTTATCGGGAATTAAACCAGCGCGTTCTCGGTTCGGACGCCAGCGCTCTAACCACTCGGCCATCCGATTCACGCGATGGAAATGAAATAATAATAATAATAATAATAATAATTAATTAATAATAATAATAAAAGTCAGCTTGTATAGCGCCCTATATATCCTCCCTTTAGGACGAACTCAAGGCGCTTCACAAATGACAGATGGTGTGACGTGAAAATAATGTGACGTCAGAACAAAATGACGGAGCTCCAGGTCATAGGGCAGCGTCTACACACGGCACCAACACAGTCCGCAGGCCAAATATCAAAGGTCCCACAAGTCGTAACACACTCCCTAGTCAATGTAGTCCCTAATAACACATCCTACACACAGCACACTAATACACTCCCTAGTCAATGTAGTCCCTAATAACACATCCTACACACAGCACACTAATACACTCCCTAGTCAATGTAGTTCCTAATAACACATCCTACACACAGCACACTAATACACTCCCTAGTCAATGTAGTTCCTAATAACACATCCTACACACAGCACACGTCACACTAGTCGTAATACACTCCCTAGTCAATGTAGTTCCTAATAACACATCCTACACACAGCACACATAACACTAGTCGTAATACACTCCCTAGTCAATGTAGTTCCTAATAACACATCCTACACACAGCACACATCACACTAGTCGTAATACACTCCCTAGTCAATGTAGTTCCTAATAACACATCCTACACACAGCACACATCACACTAGTCGTAATACACTCCCTAGTCAATGTAGTCCCTAATAACACATCCTACACACAGCACACGTCACACTAGTCGTAACACACTCCCTAGTCAATGTAGTCCCTAATAACACATCCTACACACAGCACACATCAAACTAGTCGTAACACACTCCCTAGTCAATGTAGTTCCTAATAACACATCCTACACACAGCACACATCAAACTAGTCGTAACACACTCCCTAGTCAATGTAGTCCCTAATAACACATCCTACACACAGCACACATCACACTAGTCGTAATACACTCCCTAGTCAATGTAGTCCCTAATAACACATCCTACACACAACACACATCACACTAGTCGTAATACACTCCCTAGTCAATGTAGTCCCTAATAACACATCCTACACACAGCACACATCACACTAGTCGTAACACACTCCCTAGTCAATGTAGTCCTAATAACACATCCTACACACAGCACACATCACACTAGTCGTAATACACTCCCTAGTCAATGTAGTTCCTAATAACACATCCTACACACAGCACACATCACACTAGTCGTAATACACTCCTAGTCAATGTAGTCCCTAATAACACATCCTACACACAGCACACATCACACTAGTCGTAATACACTCCCTAGTCAATGTAGTTCCTAATAACACATCCTACACACAGCACACATCACACTAGTCGTAACACACTCCCTAGTCAATGTAGTTCCTAATAACACATCCTACACACAGCACACATCACACTAGTCGTAACACACTCCCTAGTCAATGTAGTCCCTAATAACACATCCTACACACAGCACACATCACACTAGTAGTAATACACTCCCTAGTCAATGTAGTCCCTAATAACACATCCTACACACAGCACACATCACACTAGTCGTAATACACTCCCTAGTCAATGTAGTTCCTAATAACACATCCTACACACAGCACACATCACACTAGTCGTAACACACTCCCTAGTCAATGTAGTTCCTAATAACACATCCTACACACAGCACATCACACTAGTCGTAATACACTCCCTAGTCAATGTAGTTCCTAATAACACATCCTACACACAGCACACATCACACTAGTCGTAATACACTCCCTAGTCAATGTAGTTCCTAATAACACATCCTACACACAGCACACATCACACTAGTCGTAATACACTCCCTAGTCAATGTAGTTCCTAATAACACATCCTACACACAGCACACATCACACTAGTAGTAATACACTCCCTAGTCAATGTAGTCCCTAATAACACATCCTACACACAGCACACATCACACTAGTCGTAATACACTCCCTAGTCAATGTAGTTCCTAATAACACATCCTACACACAGCACACATCACACTAGTCGTAATACACTCCTAGTCAATGTAGTTCCTAATAACACATCCTACACACAGCACACATCACACTAGTCGTAATACACTCCCTAGTCAATGTAGTTCCTAATAACACATCCTACACACAACACACATCACACTAGTCGTAATACACTCCCTAGTCAATGTAGTCCTAATAACACATCCTACACAGCACACATCACACTAGTCGTAATACACTCCCTAGTCAATGTAGTTCCTAATAACACATCCTACACACAGCACACATCACACTAGTCGTAATACACTCCTAGTCAATGTAGTTCCTAATAACACATCCTACACACACCACACATCACACTAGTCGTAATACACTCCCTAGTCAATGTAGTCCCTAATAACACATCCTACACACAATCACACATCACACTAGTCGTAACACACTCCCTAGTCAATGTAGTTCCTAATAACACATCCTACACACAGCACACATCACACTAGTCGTAATACACTCCCTAGTCAATGTAGTCCTAATAACACATCCTACATACAGCACACATCACACTAGTCGTAATACACTCCTAGTCAATGTAGTTCCTAATAACACATCCTACACACAGCACACATCACACTAGTCGTAATACACTCCCTAGTCAATGTAGTTCCTAATAACACATCCTACACACAGCACACATCACACTAGTCGTAATACACTCCCTAGTCAATGTAGTTCCTAATAACACATCCTACACACACCACACATCACACTAGTCGTAATACACTCCCTAGTCAATGTAGTTCTAATAACACATCCCACACAGCACACATCACACTAGTCGTAATACACTCCTAGTCAATGTAGTTCCTAACACATCCTACACACAGCACACATCACACTAGTCACACTCCTAGTCAATGTAGTTCCTAATAACACATCCTAATAACACAGCACACATCACACTAGTCGTAATACACTCCTAGTCAATGTAGTTCCTAATAACACATCCTACACACAGCACACATCACACTAGTCGTAATACACTCCCTAGTCAATGTAGTTCCTAATAACACATCCTACACACAGCACACATCACACTAGTCGTAATACACTCCCTAGTCAATGTAGTTCCTAATAACACATCCTACACACAGCACACATCACACTAGTCGTAATACACTCCCTAGTCAATGTAGTTCCTAATAACACATCCTACACACAGCACACATCACACTAGTCGTAATACACTCCCTAGTCAATGTAGTTCCTAATAACACATCCTACACACAGCACACATCACACTAGTCGTAATACACTCCCTAGTCAATGTAGTTCCTAATAACACATCCTACACACAACACACATCACACTAGTTGTAACACACTCCCTAGTCAATGTAGTTCCTAATAACACATCCTACACACAGCACACATCACACTAGTCGTAATACACTCCCTAGTCAATGTAGTTCCTAATAACACATCCTACACACAGCACACATCACACTAGTAGTAATATACTCCCTAGTCAATGTAGTTCCTAATAACACATCCTACACACAGCACACATCACACTAGTCGTAATACACTCCCTAGTCAATGTAGTTCCTAATAACACATCCTACACACAGCACACATCACACTAGTCGTAACACACTCCCTAGTCAATGTAGTTCCTAATAACACATCCTACACAAAGCACACATCACACTAGTCGTAATACACTCCCTAGTCAATGTAGTTCCTAATAACACATCCTACACACAGCACACATCACACTAGTCGTAATACACTCCCTAGTCAATGTAGTTCCTAACAACACATCCTACACAGCACACATCACACTAGTCAATACACTCCTAGTCAATGTAGTTCCTAATAACACATCCCACACAGCACACACATCACACTAGTCGTAACACACTCCCTAGTCAATGTAGTTCCTAATAACACATCCTACACACAGCACACATCACACACTAGTCGTAATACACTCCTAGTCAATGTAGTTCCTACTAACACATCCTACACACAGCACACATCACACTAGTCGTAATACACTCCCTAGTCAATGTAGTTCCTAATAACACATCCTACACACAGCACACATCACACTAGTCGTAATACACTCCCTAGTCAATGTAGTCCCTAATAACACATCCTACACACAGCACACATCACACTAATCGTAATACACTCCCTAGTCAATGTAGTTCCTAATAACACATCCTACACACAGCACACATCACACTAGTCGTAATACACTCCCTAGTCAATGTAGTTCCTAATAACACATCCTACACACAGCACACATCACACTAGTCGTAATACACTCCCTAGTCAATGTAGTTCCTAATAACACATCCTACACACAGCACACATCACACACTAGTCGTAATACACTCCCTAGTCAATGTAGTTCATAATAACACATCCTACACACAGCACACATCACACTAGTCGTAATACACTCCCTAGTCAATGTAGTTCCTAATAACACATCCTACACAGCACACTACACTAATACACTCCCTAGTCAATGTAGTTCCTAATAACACATCCTACACACAGCACACATCACACTAGTCAATACACCCTAGTCAATGTAGTTCCCATAACACATCCACACAGCACATCACACTAGTCGTAACACACTCTAGTCAATGTAGTTCCTAATAACACATCCCACACACAGCACATCACACTAGTCGTAATACACTCCCTAGTCAATGTAGTTCCTAATAACACATCCTACACACAGCACACATCACACTAGTCGTAACACACTCCCTAGTCAATGTAGTTCCTAATAACACATCCTACACACAGCACACATCACACTAGTCGTAATACACTCCCTAGTCAATGTAGTCCCTAATAACACATCCTACACACAGCACACATCACACAAGTCGTAATACACTCCCTAGTCAATGTAGTTCCTAATAACACATCCTACACACAGCACACATCCCACTAGTCGTAATACACTCCTAGTCAATGTAGTTCCTAATAACACATCCTACACACAGCACACATCACACTAGTCGTAATACACTCCCTAGTCAATGTAGTTCCTAATAACACATCCTACACACAGCACACATCACACAAGTCGTAATACACTCCCTAGTCAATGTAGTTCCTAATAACACATCCCACACAGCACATCACACTAGTCGTAATACACTCCTAGTCAATGTAGTCCTAATAATAACACATCCTACACACAGCACACATCACACTAGTCGTAATACACTCCTAGTCAATGTAGTTCCTAATAACACATCCTACACACAGCACACATCACACTAGTCGTAATACACTCCCTAGTCAATGTAGTTCCTAATAACACATCCTACACACAGCACACATCACACTAGTCGTAATACACTCTAGTCAATGTAGTTCCTAATAACACATCCTACACACAGCACACACATCACACTAGTCAATACACTCCTAGTCAATGTAGTTCCTAATAACACATCCTACACACAGCACACATCACACAAGTCGTAATACACTCCCTAGTCAATGTAGTCCCTAATAACACATCCTACACACAGCACACATCACACTAGTCGTAATACTCTCCCTAGTCAATGTAGTTCCTAATAACACATCCTACACACAGCACACATCACACTAGTCGTAATACACTCCCTAGTCAATGTAGTTCCTAATAACACATCCTTCACATAGCACACATCACACTAGTCGTAATACACTCCCTAGTCAATGTAGGTCCTAATAACACATCCTACACACAGCACACATCACACTAGTCGTAATACACTCGCTAGTCAATGTAGTTCCTAATAACACATCCTACACACAGCACACATCACACTAGTCGTAATACACTCCCTAGTCAATGTAGTTCCTAATAACACATCCTACACACAGCACACATCACACTAGTCGTAATACACTCCCTAGTCAATGTAGTTCCTAATAACGCATCCTACACACAGCACACATCACACTAGTCGTAATACACTCCCTAGTCAATGTAGTTCCTAATAACACATCCTACACACAGCACACATCACACTAGTCGTAATACACTCCCTAGTCAATGTAGTTCCTAATAGCACATCCTACACACAGCACACATCACACTAGTCGTAATACACTCCCTAGTCAATGTAGTTCCTAATAACACAGCCTACACACAGCACACATCACACTAGTCGTAATACACTCCCTAGTCAATGTAGTTCCTAATAACACATCCTACACACAGCACACATCACACAAGTCGTAACACACTCCCTAGTCAATGTAGTTCCTAATAACACATCCTACACACAGCACACATCACACTAGTCGTAATACACTCCCTAGTAAATGTAGTTCCTAATAACATATCCTACACACAGCACACATCACACTAGTCGTAATACACTCCCTAGTCAATGTAGTCCCTAATAACACAGCCTACACACAGCACACATCACACTAGTCGTAATACACTCGCTAGTCAATGTAGTCCCTAATAACATATCCTACACACAGCACACATAACACTAGTCGTAATACACTCCCTAGTCAATGTAGTTCCTAATAACACATCCTACACACAGCACACATCACACTAGGGCCACGAATGAGTTCACTGGTCAACAAAAGTCAAGGAGACATGATGCCGGCAGAAACATTCAGATAACATTCAGAGCAAGATAATATCGCCCCAAAGTCTGAATAAATACCCTATCCTCCACTCTAGAAAGATATTTCTACCAGCATGGCCATGTATAAAAATAGGTCAAACTCATGACCTCACGTTTACTCACAGATACTTTCATTAACAATAGTCCCAGCTCTCCCACTGAGTATTTTCTCAAAAACGTGAGCATATCCATGTACGATGCTCCTGATGTCTGTTGCTAACTTCTATCTGTGTATAGAGATGTTTGCAGGAGTGGAGTGGAGAAGAGATACTCACCCAGAATTAAGGAAATAGTATCTTGCGCCGGTCATTAGGAAAATAAAGTGCATTTCGCTAGAAATTTGTTTAAAGCATACCAAAGCAAAGTAAATCATCAAAAAACAGAACAAAACACAAAAAAGTTCTTAAAAAAACTAGAAGGAAAACGCTAACTACAACAGAATTAAATGTAGAACAAAATTAATTTGTTATGGCAGGAGAATCGTTTATCATTGAAATTACATGCAAGAAGGGGGGGGGGGCAAACAGCCAACGACCCATCGCCAGTCTAGTTTCTCCTAAAGTGGACTACTGGGGTTAGTGGGGAGAAAGACATTGGCGCTACAAGTCCACTTGCTGTGTACTATTTACCTTTGTAATTGTGTACCTTTGTTCTGTGTACCTGTGTACTGTGTACCTAGTGCGTACACGTGTTCTGTGTACCTAGTGCGTACACGTGTTCTGTGTACCTAGTGCGTACCTGTGTTCTGTGTACCTGTGTACCTAGTGCGTACCTGTGTTCTATGTACCTAGTGCGAATCTGTGTTCTGTGTACCTAGTGCGTACCTGTGTTCTATGTACCTAGTGCGAATCTGTGTTCTGTGTACCTAGTGCGTACCTGTGTTGTGTGTACCTAGTGCGTACCTGTGTTCTGTGTACCTAGTGCGTACCTGTGTTGTGTGTACCTAGTGCGTACCTGTGTTCTGTGTACCTAGTGCGTACCTGTGTTCTGTGTACCTAGTGCGTACCTGTGTTGTGTGTACCTAGTGCGTACCTGTGTTCTGTGTACCTAGTGCGTACCTGTGTTGTGTGTACCTAGTGCGTACCTGTGTTCTATGTACCTAGTGCGTACCTGTGTTGTGTGTACCTAGTGCGTACCTGTGTTGTGTGTACCTAGTGCGTACCTGTGTTGTGTGTACCTAGTGCGTACCTGTGTTCTATGTACCTAGTGCGTACCTGTGTTGTGTGTACCTAGTGCGTACCTGTGTTGTGTGTACCTAGTGCGTACCTGTGTTCTGTGTACCTAGTGCGTACCTGTGTTGTGTGTACCTAGTGCGTACCTGTGTTCTGTGTACCTAGTGCGTACCTGTGTTGTGTGTACCTAGTGCGTACCTGTGTTCTGTGCACCTAGTGCGTACCTGTGTTGTGTGTACCTAGTGCGTACCTGTGTTCTGTGTACCTAGTGCGTACCTGTGTTGTGTGTACCTAGTGCGTACCTGTGTTCTATGTACCTAGTGCGTACCTGTGTTGTGTGTACCTAGTGCGTACCTGTGTTCTGTGTACCTAGTGCGTACCTGTGTTGTGTGTACCTAGTGCGTACCTGTGTAGTCCCGCCCGCAGACCTCGACATGAATCAGGTGTAAAGAAATGTTGGGCGGCAAGATGTCGACCTCCACCTCCAGCGCGTAGCCGAAGGAAGGCCGGCCCATTGTTCTCTCACATGTCAGGTTCACTTCCGTGAGGTTGTAGGCATCCATAATGTACTTGTGGGCAATGCACGTGTTAGTTGTAGGAGAGCCTCTCTGGTTGATGTACACAGTCCTCACCTGAAGGCTCACTGTCACCAGACAATCCTATCAACGTTATGGGTGAGCATGATCTCTCCTTCCTCCCTCACTCTCTGCCGCACACAATGTTATATATATATATATATTACACACACACACACACAATATATATATATATATATTTATATACGATGCATGTACGCTTGCATTTTGGATGAGAATGATTGTATCTTCCCTTCTCTCTCACACAATATATATATATATATATTATACATTACACACACAATATATATATATATATTATACATTACACACACACAATATATATATATCTTATACATTACACACACACACAATATATATATATCTTATACATTACACACACACACACACATTATTTATTTTATATATACGATGCATGTACGCATTCATTATGGATGAGAATGATTGTATCTTCCCTTCTCTCATACACACACAATATATATTTTCCACATTACACACAAACACACACGCGTACGCACACACGTATGCATGCATGTACTATGCATTTTGGATTATGATTGTATCTCTCCTTTCTTTCTCTCTCTCTCGCGTACACACACTATATAGGTATATTTTACGCAGACATTATATATAGATATCTGACACATATATATATATATAAATGCATGCACACAAACATATACCCAGATGAAGATGGATTTGTCGAGAGAAAATAAACATCGAATATTCTATTCTTTTTTTACACTATGAAAATGATGAAAGATACGGGCAGGTCTGTGACTTGACAGTCTTTGTGAAGTGTTGAGGCCTCACTTATCAAGGGGACAGCTTTTGTGAAGGCGGCGCCCATCTTTGCTGACTGCATTACCTTCCCCAGCCATCTTAAAAAGTCAGGTATAGCTATTGCACACCTGGATCAACTGGGAGAAATGCGCTGCGTCACATGGGTATCGAATCAGCTACTGTGCTACCGTATTAGATCCCTTTATTCTAACTGCCAGGAAATCCGCTTACTTCGATGTACCCAGTAGTAAAAGATATTTGCACACTCCATCTGCGAGCACACATACACGCAGACTTAAAAAGAAAATGAACGTGCATGTACATGGACCATGCATGACAATAAGTATAAATCAAACCCTTACACAAAATGTAAACAATAATACAGCTTAGCCAGAGAAGGAATCAAAAGGACTACACCGGGTGAGATATAGGTGCCATGACCAGTGCACACACTCACTAAGTACCCCACCCCTTACCGCAATGAGGCCACAAACAATTTTCTCGCACGTCCCCTGCGGTCAGACACCAGGGCCCCGAGGCAGACAAGTCGCTGTCCCTCCGGTGAAGGTTGCGACAGAAGTTTGCTGCAGCCGTTAGGTTGTCGTCGAGAGGAGAGAAGCTGGCCGTGTTGCTGCAGTTGTTGCACACATCCCAGGATTTGCATGGCTTAGATACGTTTCCAGAGTACTTGACTCCTGAACTCGTCAAGAGACAAGGGTAGGGAGTTTCTGCAATAAAATCTCATCATCACCTTCTCGCCAAACGAGTCGTAAATATATAAATAAATAATGAACTTTGCTGACTAGGGTCAGTCCCTGTGAAATGTTAAAATTGTTCAGATCCCAGCTGTAATCCAGCCATTGTCAGTATCAAGTCTTCGTCGCCATCCACATCATTGTAACGGTTCTTGTCGTCAATAGTCTCGGTGCGGAAGCCTATACGTGCCAGTGATGCATCTGTTGTGGGTCTCGGAACAGACTCGTCATATAAATTAAAAGAGTTATCGTAATATCTCCCCGGGTGCGTGCAGACAAAGCTTCATTGTCAGTGACGTAAACAACAACAACAACAACAGCAACAACAACAAAACTGCTGTAAGCTGCAGTGCTAGCAATATGTGTGATGTACTCCATGTTACTGCTGCTTGGTGAGTTCTTTACAACTCTTTTATTTCTATTTCTTCCTAAATACATGTATTGGAAATAAAGTCATTTATATTCATGGACGACCACAAAGCTTTAGATTAGAATACCTTGGGCGCTCAGTCTGAGTTTCAGAGTCACTCGCATGACCTCGACCCATGACCCGTCCGAGGAAAGGTTGACGAGCCACTTCATGTTATTGGATAAGGTCACATAGGTGTCTCGCGAGGAGTCGATGGCGTTCTCAGGGTCGTTGTCGCTGTCTGAGTGTGGCCACAGTCGTGTGGTGTCACTGATGGGGTACGTTTTGTTAGCTGAGAACAAAATGAACGTAACGCACGATACTTAGAACAAAACGGAATGTAACACAGTCGACGACGATGAAGATGATGATGTTCATGGTGATGCTATTTATAATGTTATTGATGATGATGATGATGATTGATGATGACGACGACGACGACGACGACGACGACGATGATGATGATGATGATGATGATGATGATGAAGAAGAAAACCCCCACAATTATTACAAGAAGATAAGGGCACGCTTATAGAGTAGTGGTTAAAGCACTCGTTTGTCATCGCTGCAGTGAGAACAAGAAGTTTCTGGATTACGAGCTTTTCTCGGGACACTCTGTGTATGTAACACCTGTTCACAGGGCTGGTCGTCAGGGGTTTCAGTTTCCTCTCCTACCTTCATCATCCTCCCGTCATAGTGCAAAATCCTCGTTAGGTGGAAGCACTAACCTGTCAAATCAACCAGCCAGTCAGCCAGCCACTAAACAAATGACCACGTCAACAAAAGCACCAACAAATTACAAAATTGCCCTGATCTAGGCAAAGGTTGCTCTAGTTTCCTTTAGTCCAGATCAGTTTCCTCACGATCAAAACCAATTGCCCTGCAGCATAGAGAGAGAGTGTGTGTGTGTGTGTGGCGGCCGACTACTTCACGTCCCATGGTCATGTCGTTGGGTCTGGTGCTGCTGGTGATGGAGGTGGCGTTAATGTTGTCGGTTTGTCAGTGAAAAACCAAGCTCAGGCGACATAGTGACGAAGAATGGCAGAGGAGTCAGGCTGAAGGGTGTGGCATGGGTAAAGCGCTTGTCACCAACACGGTAAGAGTTCTAAAACCATGGGTAGGGTGAAAGGAAAGGGGGTGTGCGAGCCTTGTCTCAAGGTGTGACATCTGATCGTGGGGCTCGCCGTCAGGAGAGGAGTGATTCTTTTCGGGACTGCTCAGTCTTGCTTTTAAGGTTTCATTGTGCACGTGTTTGCCTGTGTGCAGCTTCTTGACATTGGGCAACCATATCTATTGACCAAGTCTAACATTTATTTACTCGTGTTTCGCCTTGTTTGTCCAGCTCGCTCTTGCGAAGACCCTTAATCCTTCATGACAAGTTTGTCTTTAGCCAACAGCGAGCTGCCGACTAGTGTGACTGCAGAATGACCACGAAAAGCACTTCTTACCGCAACAACTGAGGGTGGATTGTCTCCACATGCCTAGCTCCTCGCTGCACGTGATACTCGGCCACTCAGTTTCTAGGGTGTAATCAGCATCGCACTGATAAGAGGCCGTGGTGAGGTTGCTGCTGATGTAGCTTACAGTCGTCCCCGTTTCATTACGCGGACTCCCACAATCCACTGCAAAAGAAAGGCATGGAGGAGTCTTGACCACACAGACTTATTACTGAGCTGTCCATTACAGCTGGGATGGACATGGAAGACGGCTTGAGAGGTGAGATTCAAATTCATGCTGGCTAACTTCAAAAGAAAAATTACCGCACAGACAACGACAAATGAACTTGGACATTTTACCTACTGCAGTACAAGGGTTTGTCAGGTCAAAACCAGTTGTAATGGAGGGTTTGAAGCTAACCTCACATAGTTAACCTGCATCCCCGACAGTCCCCACGGCTTACATCAATTATCAGGTAAAACAGGAAACCCTTTTCAATAACTGGTGAACCTAGCATAGAAAATAAGCAACGTTAGGAAAACAAATATTCTAGTGACAAAAATACAAAAGGAAACAATAACAAAACTAAAACAAAAGTATACTTGCGCATGCACACAGGTGGAAGCCCGTTGAACTCTTTGGTGGTGGAATTCCAGGTTTTCACAACACTTCCGTTCGCTGGGAAGTAGTGGTCCCCATCTCCAGTGAAGAGTGTGTAGGTCTCTATGCATGAATATGTCACAGCCTCCTCGCTCGTATTCCACCTCCGGTAGGAATTTCCTACAGGTTGCGGTTCTGAGTATTCAGTCGATTTCCTGGCTGGTAAACATAGGTCAGTGTAGAATATATTTTTGGGTGGAAGGGGTGGGCTATAGAGAAAGACCTGTAAACTGAGTGGATTCGACTGTCTCACCCCTAGTGATTGTTTCTAGCAGGGTTTAGCTTTACTTAAGCGGTGAGACTGTAACAATTATTTTATTTTTTTACGCGGTGAAAGCTACTCTTAGTGTTCACAGACACTCGATCGTCAGGTGACAATTTCCTCCTGTTGTTGACCACACCTCCATGCAGAGTTTGCAGGGCGACACCTTTAGTGAGCATCGACACAAGTGCGAACTGATCAGACCGATGGAAAATGCTATTAACATTTGATCTGCCATCCTTCCACCCCGTCACGAACAACCCGCTGCCGCGTAAATAAAGATTTAAGGAATAGCGAAGAAGAGAAAAAAAAATAAGACGACGACGACGATGATGATGATGATGATGGCAGCGACGACGACAATGATGAAAATGACGATGAGGTTGAGAATCACGGTAAAAAGACTTCCTCCCATCTTAAACACCGTCATCAACAACAAAGACAAAAAAGAAACAACACCCGTAGTTCCTGTGAGATTAATTGCACACAACATTTTCTGCCCGTGTTCGGTCAAACGAAAACCTCATTTACGCGGCCATTCACCAACGACCGGCGTCCACTGGATCGCAAAGGGACTGAAGGAAGAGAAGGTGGAGAGAGAGAGAGAGAGAGAAAAAACCATTAAACAGCGATTGATAATAATCTTGTTTGTCTCCATGGGGGAAGTCAGTGCGTGGTTTAACACACCATTAGAATATTGCAGTTCTTTGATTTCGAAGAAATGAGGAAGATTGCCCGTTATTTGCACAGCGCACTTTATGGGGAATCGCTCGCTGTCCGTGGTTGTTGTAACGGGTCCCCGAAACGGTCTCGTCGTTAGCTCCACCCGTTATCAGCTTGCGGCCATCTACACACTTGGCAAGTATCAGGACATCTGTCTGCACGTGGTTTTCCCCGGGCTCAGTAATATGTCCTAACTATTACACTCACCTTCTCATTACCTGTACAATAATCGCCGGCAAAGCGCCGAGAACTACGAGAAAAATCGAACAGGGATGACCGGGGTGGGGGTGTGGAGATGAGGGTGCTATGAGGGATTGGAAGGGGGAAAAGGGGCTGGAATCTCGCCAATCGAAGAGAGGCAATTTCCTGCAATCGTGTACCTCTGATTGCAGGTGGAGTGGGAGGGGCAACTTTAGCGACAACGTACCTAGGGATCAAGTGGCAAATTATTGCCTTTAGCAGCTTTTTCCATAATGCTGGCCTGTTGGACGGTTGATGGTCATAAACGAGACTTTTGGTCCTGAAGGTTTGTTTACGTAGAGAGAACATGATAAGGGAAACTACACGAGGTGTATTGAATAGAAATCTAGAAAGTGTGTGTGTGTGTGTGTGTGTGTTTGCGCGCGCGCGTAGGAAATGGGAGGGGCAGATGTTTTACGAAGCTGTAGGTAAGGTGTCAGCCGCTGAATGATACTCACCACTGCATATTCATGATTGTGATCCCTTGAGCCATGTGACATGTCTGGTCACTGAGTAGGCTCAGTGATTCAGTGAACCTTCCTTGAGCCATGTGACATGTCTGGTCACTGAGTAGGCTCAGTGATTCAGTGAACCTTCCTTCAGGACCTTTTTAAATCTTTGCCAAACTTGGACAAACGTTCGTCCATATTTGTCCAGTTAACAAGGGCCTTTACCGCTGCTCCACGTGCATCTTCGGAGCCAGACAAAACTGGAGCCAATTAGCAACCTACCCCCCCCCCCACTTAAGTGCTAATAATCTGTCTAGGCTGCCTAGTGACATTCAGAGAAAAAAGTGGATTTTTGCTCCGTTACGATATGGCTGACGAGCTGCAAGATTGCTGCTTTCCACAACATGTTCTACCCCAATTCCGGTTGATAGACAATATAAATGTATTCTGTAAATTCCAGCGAATGAAATACAACCTCTTATTTATTATTTAGTTTCAAAGTTGACCATTTTCATGACCATGCCACCTGTAATTAGCAAGTTCTGCAAGATTTTGCTCCTTCTTATATACACTATCCACATCCAGTTCACGCTGTCTCACAATAAAGATGTAAACCAGGGGTGGGGAACCTTTTTTCCCCTCAAATGACTTTTTTCACACTTATCATTTGTGGGGCATACAGAATTATCTACTTAAAAATTGGTTTGTTAATTTTGGTCAGGCTGTAGTTTCTTAACACCTTTGCAACATGCACACCCCCAGCCTGCCTGGCACTGCTGTCCTCTGAGTCACCACCACCCGTCTTTTCGTTGTTTTGTGTACGGTGTATATATATATATATAGGTGCTATACTCTGATGTAAAGCATAGCGAAACAGCTGTGTGCAGTCTGTAAAATATATATTTATAATTAGAAAGTTTCTAGAATAGAGAGAGCTTTTAGTAACAAAACCTTTTTTCTAACGCACAGTTTTCTGTTTGTGGTTGTGCAGTGAAAGTGCAATAATAATAATAATAATAATAATAAATCATCATCATCATCATCATCATCATCATCATCATCATCATCATCATCATCATCGTCATCTAGTACACACATACCTCCACCTGATGGAAGAGTTCATGGCATTTTAAAAGCGTCTACACACAGGTATGCTTGCCCATGCACAAATAAATTAATAAACCCAAACCAAGTTTGATCAACCAAAGCTTTTTCATTTGCTCATCCTTCGAAAATCCATGAAAGGAGAATGTCGAATGTCGATGATTATTTGTTTATTAAGAACCGACACGTATCAACACCCGCCATCAAGCCAGGAGTGGTGTACCATCGGCTTGGGGGCAAAGGTCACATGCATGCATAATTATCGAAAGTCGTCCATATAGGCTGCGGGGCAGTGAATCAGTTCTGTATAATCTTGAAGTATAAACTATACGTGTTTGAGCCTGAAGATTGTGAAGATTCAGAAATGCAAATACCAGTGGCACAGATGTCGCGGTAGCAGACGTCGTAGACTGCGAAGAACGACTTCACACAGTTACCGTTAGCAGGAGCCAACTGGTTCGTCAAACCACGGCCGTGTATAGGGTGGATTGCTGTCTGTCTGCCGAGACCAACGCTGAGCCTCTTGCGAAGTTCTCCGCTGTTAGTCTCGGCGAGCCTTAACAATGAATGTGAATAAACCGGAAGTTACATCGTCCAAAGCCTCGTTCTAATAGTTAAACTGAAACGTGACTAAACCGGAAGCTATTTCGTAACCAGCCTCCTTCTATAACTTCACTGAAAAAAAATCGTCTGCAAGCAGTCCAGTAATACAAGTCCGTGGTCAAACTTCGCGAAGTACAGAGACCAAACGGCTTCTTTTTGTATAAGTTGTTGTTACACGTGGAAAATCATAGCAGCTCGAAACTGGTTTGTGCAGACTGGCAGTGTGTGTAGTGATGGTTGAATGTTTTCTTGTAACTGTTGTGACAAATTCTGAGAGCACAGTGCTGCACAGTAATGGCCTTAGCAGTATTCGCGGCTCCACGGGGCCCAGGGCGAGTGTCATACGCGGGGCCCCCGGGGGGCCGAGAGCCGTAAGTGTAGGCTATATACCAAATATATCATACCACAAGAATCTTCTATCGCGGGGACCCACTCAGGCGCGGGGCCTGGGGCAGTCGCCCCACTTGCCACCCCCAAAGGCCGCCTCTGGACTGCTGCAAACACTGGAAATTTTTGGGAGAAACTATTTATCTCATATATATATAAATGTATGTTCTTGTCCAGCAGCAGAAAATACATTTTTATACAGTGGGACTGGCCATACACAAGCCACTGTCACTGAAACTTATTTGCTTTTGTATCGTAGATATTATACAGTAATACGAGTAAAGCGCCGACAGAGTACTGTGAAGGCACAGTGAGTCGGCCTCGGCCCTACACCTAAGATGGAAGTTGACAAGCAGTCTTCTCAAATGTCGGGTCATCTGTGCAAGTGTGAAAAGTTGTCATCTCCGAGTGTTTTCAACAACGGCACGTGCGCTTCCATTGAGCTTGTGCTTGTGAGATTGAGTGTGTGTGTGTGTGTGTGTGTGTGTGTGTGTGTGTGTGTAACGTACGTGTGCTCAGCCATCTTGACAACAGACAAGTTTAATAGCATTATGTCACTTCACACGAGGTTTTGCGCCTGGAGACGATTTTAACAGGTGAGGGAAATCATCTGTATTTCATTTCTCGAGATTCGTGTTTCTCCTCGCGGTTTCCTGTTTGAGGCATTAATAAATTATATGGAAGGAGTATTTTGAGTGTGAAATTTGTCATCACTCAACAGGGTCTTTAAAGAGTTTGTAACATACAATCTATAGTACTGAGGAGCTCCGTTTTCCTCAAGAAATTTTAGTCCGATTTCTGATTAGCAATTGCTCAATATATCAATATATATATATATATGATAAATAGTTTATGTGGAACTAAAGCTTTCTTACAAATATAAAAGCTGTAGTTACACATAAAATATGTTTTGAAATCTATCGACACAAACACACGGAAAACTGTATACACATATACGTAAGCAGATTGACACACACATAAATATAGCCATTCACAGACGGATATGCATCGACTTATTATGTTGCATTCATTAAAACATTTTTATGAAAAACAGGCAAATGCCGGCACAATGTTTGTAAGTTTGTATGTTCACTGACAAATAAGGTGTCACATCGGTTTGTGATGACACTGTCTCGGGGAAGAATATGATTCCAGGATAATTTTTCTCAAGGACCTCAGCATAAGAAGATTGCATAGAAACAAACCGGCTCCAACATATACAACAAAAGCCTCGTATCTAATACACCAATAACAAATAAATCAGCAAATAAAAAATATCTAATTTTTTTAAACGTCGCTGGCTTGCTAAATTTTTCTTCCCTTCCTTCCTTCCTTCACTAAATCACCAGCTCGCTCAGTCCCTCGTTGAACAACGACCAGTTTTTAAAGTATTAAAATCTCTGTTGTGAGCCGTCTAACAAGAGCTGAAACAGGTGTAAAGACTCACCACTAACACAGAGAATGAGGGAGACACCTGCTGTCAGGAGTGGCCTCCATCTTGCTGTCGTCGTCATCTTGCCCAGGCGCTGCAGTCGTAGCTGCTGACTGTGTGCTGACTGAGGGCCCGTCTGGCTGCAGCAACCTTCTGCTGACTGCGGCCTGTGCTGTGCAGCGGTTCTTGCACCAATCTTCCTCTCTTCACACCTTCGGCAGTCTGCACAACAGCATCCAGCAGATCCAATACCAATAATAATAAAAACAAAGAACAATACAACCAGGATCCCCTGTCGCTGCCACGGGTACATCCATTGTTTTAAGAACAGATGAATCAGAAGCGATTCAACTACGAGAGTAACGACTAGACAACACGCCAGTATTGTTATCTTTGACTCTTTTATATTTTAAAGGCGATCACGAGTGCAAGACATTTTTTTCAGTTGTCTGCTTTCAGTTTATTAAACAATACAAATATCAGTATGGTAACAGCACTTGAACAGTAGTATAGAAATATTCTTGTTCCAATCATGTCTGCCTTCGAGCACATTGCCTCGTAAGAATAAACGAGGAAAGAAAGAGAGAGAAGGGGGGGGGGTGGTGTTTTACTCCGAGCCAGCAACTAAGACTATCACGGCAAGGCAGCCAGCCCAGTAAACAGATGAAAGGAAAGAAAAAATGAATGACCCAAAATGTAAAATAAAATACACAGAGAAGACTTGGGTGCGCGACAGACAAACAGTAATCCGTTTAAACACGATAACAATTTGTTGCCTTCTGTTGTTGTCAAATTATTTAGGATCCGCTCTATTTTTTTTAATTAGAAAGATGCCTCTTCTCAAGTCTCGTTACATCTGTTTTCTTGTCTCATTCACTCTACAGGCGCACACATCATGCAGCTGCTGGCATCTCCTGCTGTTTTCAGTGAAAACATAAAGTTCAGACAAAGTGCACCATGTAGGTTGTGTGTCAGATCAATTATTGTAGCAAATGAACTCGTCTGCTTTGGAGGCTGGCAGATTTTTTTTGTTTTGTTTTGTTTTTTGTTCAAGATATAAATGTACTTAATCTCGGTATATTTTGACTTCTAAAAAAGTTTCTTTTGTAACCAACTTCTTTGTGCCCTGTAAATTTGCCGACTTCGATAAATACATGGTCATGAAAATGTCTATGACAAGGGAAAAAAAAATTAAGGCTAGTGTCGTAGCTTAGTAACAAGACTCGTGAATTCTACTCATGGCGGCAGCATTTCTCATAAATTCTTACTCTATCATCAACTTATGTTTAAACAATAAGATTTACAGTCGATGCAATCTCCCAGAAACAGAATTTAAGTTGCAGCGACTGCCATCCGGGACTATAAACGAAGTGTAGATTACTTTCAAGAGCAAAATATTTTAAATTATAAACTAATAAATGCCAGATTTCTCCAAGTCGTACAACTCATATATGATAGAACCATCAGTAAAGTTCTTTTTAATGGCTTCATGGGAGACTGGTTCAAACCAATGTCTGGCTGTATACTGTTAACAATTTTGTTTAACATCTTCTCTGGAAAAAATAATGGCAGACCCACTTAGAGAACATGAAGGTTGGGTCAGCAATAGCGACAGGGCGATCACTAAGGTGGGTTTACCAGTGACATTAATGAGGAAGCAGTTAAAGAACAAAAATAATACTGACCTTGTTGAACTTCATGACACGTCAACATCGTGCTACGTGGTGGTGCTGGTGGTGATGATGATGATGATGATGATGATGATGATGATGATGATGATGATGATGATGAGGAGGAGGAGGAGGAGGAGGATTTTTTTCTGCGACTTATATATGCATGTTTTTAAGATATAATTGATTTTTAACGGTGTTAAAGCAAACCCATTTTTTTATTCATCACTCATTGTCGAGCAGATTTATCGACATTCCGAAGTCTGGAAATCTTTCCAAAGTGTTCGCGAAATGGACAAAATATCAACCACTTCATTCTCACTCTCTCTCTCTCTCTCTCTCTCTCTCTCTCTCTCCATGATGCACATTGTGATTGTCAGCAGAGAGGCTGGAGGAAGTGAAGTTATATTTAAAGAATAGATTTTTCCTGTTGGCTTCAAACTTTAAACATTAAATATTATCGCCTACAAGCCACTCACTTTTCTTCTCTTCTGGTCCGCTACAACTTCCTCGTCGATTACAACAGAAATGGGCTGCAGCCCATCAGCACCAGAGATGCATCAGTGTGATTGCACCTCGCTTTTGCTGTCAATAACTGTGACCGCAGGGCCCCGCTGTGTAGCCTGGCGGAGACAGGATATGAAACAACCCTTACCTGTAAAGTTACCTTCAGCTCGCACAAATTGGTGGAACAAAAGAACAGCAGGGAGGGTGTGGTGAAAAAGGCGTGTTAACAAAACTCCAGTGAGGTGTCAGCTCCTGGACTACAGGTGGCCATTGTCCTTTGCCGTCTCTCAGTGCTTCGGTTGAACGAACTGATTCTGAACGTCTTGCTGCATTTCTTCGGTTGTTGTTGCCACTCTCCTTCTTCTTCTTATTATTATAGTAGTAGTAGTAGTAACACTGTGGGTAACAAACTCGACCACGCACAAGAGACCCGATTACGTCAATGAGACGACTCGACCACCGATGACAAACCACTCAGACATTAAGATCATCACTAATCAAGAAGTTATATGTACTCACGTGGAAGTTGCTAGAACTTTATCAAACATCCCTGTGTCCCATTTTTGAAATCCCGCTGTCTCAAAGTTGTGATCGAGCCATCTCTTGACAGTGGTCGAGTTGACATGTGATCGAATTATCTGGCCTCGGCTCCAAACTGTTCGTATATTTATGTATTTAAGTATTTAGCATTAATTGTGCAGCTAGCGCCTAGTGAGGCGGTGTACACATGCCCCTACCCTTGGTTTGACAGGTAATCGGTCCGTTGTAGATCATGTGGCAGCGGGCACGGTGTTGTTAGCAGACCTTGTCCAATCTGACACGCTCCATTTGCTGGACCACATTGTTGTTCTGAAATACTCAGCGAGACAGACCACGCTGAGAATGATATGCTCGATTTAACAGGCCACGTCCACCTTCACTAAGACAGTAATGAAAAAATAACTCTTTTTTATACTAAGACATTTGAAAGCAAAGAAAAATGTTTGGGAGAAACGGGACAATCATTTCAGTATCCGGCATGGCACGTACTCGTGTATGTATAGGTGAGTGCACACATACCTTCCAGAGTCTGTGTGTGTGTGTGTGTGTGTGTGTGTGTGTGTGTGTGTGTGTGTGTGTGTGTGTGTCTTTCATCTAGGTAGCGAAAACAATTAAATATCGTTTTCTGAACATAAAAACTTCTGGGGAAAGAACTGTTGGAAAATGGTACAAATTAGAAAATACTATTAAACTCAAACAGTCCCAGTCTAACACACACACACACACACACAGCCTTACACAAAGAGATGTTGGAAGAATTTATTGATTGTACCGTGCAAAAGTCTTTCCTGCTGAGACATGAAATTTTACAAAATAAAAGAAATCAGTGCATTTAGCCCTTTGTAACAGACCCCGCACAGTCATTAGAAACAGATCCCTGAAGTGTTCGTCGTCAGTATCGGAATTCATGAATTACCTAATGATAAGGCTGAGTATAAGCTCGTTTCCTGATTAAGATTTAGTCTGTCCCATACGTGGAGTAAATTCTGTTTATTTTTTTTTTTGTTAATAGTTGTCACCAATAAACGGCTGACTCATTTAATTTTATCAAAAATTGATTAATATTATATGAAAAAATACAAAAGTTACCAAATTGCTTTTCGGAATTTGGAATCGGAAGCTCTCCAAAAACCAGAAAGTCGAATCTATTTTCACACAACTTGGTTTGCATTCATTCAACCTTTCCATCCTGACTTGTCGGCAAAGATAAGGCAGATAATCTTGGAGGTCAGGAGAAAGTGACATCAGGGATTTAACATTCCAGGGCGACACAGCATCATCATCGATCTTTAGGCCTACACGTGTCTTTCTCCCAACAGCAGCCACTTTGTTGTTTCTCCCTAAATTATACATGGCACCGTGTGCTTGTGAGGAGATGATGATGATGACGATGATGATGATCATCATCATCTCACGCCACCGCACCATTCATCCCTGAATGACCATCATCGGCTCATCTAAGCTGTAGTTTGCTCTTCACATGTCAGTCGATTATTTATAGTTGAACAACCACTTTTGCTCAGTGGCAGAGGAAGAATCTCTGAACTCTCATGAGTTCTACCACGGACGTGTACAGGTGGATTGCTGTCTGTCTGCCGAGACCAACGCTGAGCCTCTTGCGAAGGTCTCCGCTGTTAGTCTCGGCGAGCCTTAACTATGAACGTGAATAAACCGGAAGCTATTTTGTAACCAGCCTCGTTCTAGTAGTTAATCTGAAACGTGACTAAACCAGAAGCTATTTCGTAACCAGCCTCGTTTTATGACTTCACTGAAAAAAAATCGTCTGCAAGCTGTCCAGTAATACAAGTCCGTGGTTCTACGCAAGTCAGCTTCACTCCCATCACAATTTTGCACTTTTGTGTTTTCCTCTGTGTCGGCGCCACAGACTGAACAAAAGAGCTCACCCAGGGTGGTCTGCTGAAAAGAAGAGCTGTACAGGCGCTAGGGATGCGAGTCAAACCTGGTCGTTAAAGCCTCTACTAGATTGTACTTGCACTTATGCAACTACCTTCCATGTGGAAGATTTTTATTTTTTTTTTACAAAATCTTTACATTTTTTGAGGCATGTGAAGGCTTATGCATCCAGCCATATACAGATTACATACATCCGAATCTTTCGAACTGAATCTGACGATGAGGGAATAGTTCGTGGGTCTTCAAGTTGAATCACACTTGGAAACCAGGGAACAAAACGTAGGCGCTCTGAACCAGAGGCACTGTTTGCTGACAAGTACATTCATCTGTCTATGAGTGCGTGGGAAAATACCTACAATATTCTACAACTCTCCCCTTTCACGACAATATGTCGACCAACACTTCCTTTGCCTTCCCTGACGAGCTCGTTGACATTTATAGCGGGTGGACGTTTACTTAACACAATCGCAGGCCACTTTTGCTGTCCCTGAATGTGCATCCTATCAAATGTTGTAACCGCGTTTAACGAGAACATTCTTTGTGCGGTCTCACACAGACCATAAAGACAAGGAATCGATTCACCTCACCCATTGAATTGTCGCACACGGGGCGCTTTTGAGGCAGATTTACTTCTGATTTGCCTCCGGGACAGACGCACGCGCCTCAAGAGGAGGACAAATAAACAAACACATGAATTCCTTTCCTGACCTGATCGACATCGTGAGAGTTGCCGTGGGAATAATCCTACAACATCGGTGGACGCGCTTGGTTCGTCTTATCGCCTTATCTCTGGTTCGTCAGTGAGGATTAAACGTCTTTTATTGTAATTTATTTTTCAAATGACTGGGATAAAATCATTACAAGTTATTTTCCAAAATATTTTAAGGAAAAATCTCCTTGCGTTCTCAAGAGAGTGGCCTATACACCATAAAAAAGTCAAACATACATGATCAATAATAAGGATACACTGACGATAACGACTTTTTTTTTTGATTGGTGTTTTACGCCGAGCCAGCAACTAAGGCTATATCACGGCAAGGCAGCCAGCCCTGTAAACAGATGCCACATGCAGAGAAAAAACAGCGTGCCCGAGACGAGAACTGAACCCAGGACAGCCAACCTTCACTGTATTGGCGACAGGCGCTAACCGTTGCGCCACCGGACCGCCTCTGACGATAACGACAGCCAATGAGAAAGATCGGAGGAAATTTAAAATAGGTGTACATTTGTGACGTTGCTGGACTGACCACTTTCTGTGCATAAAGATGTTTCTATTTTTTTTTTAACTTTGAGGGAAGTGGACAGGAGGGGTGGGGGAAACAGATATACGTGGCAGCTGACGAGGCTCGAACCTCACGCCTGTCCTCTTTTCTTAGTAAGGATCTTTAGTAGTTGGTAGGCCTTTGTGAAGTCATCTCCTCCAAGGTCCGGCATTGGCCCTCAATCCAGTTCTACCTGGCTGCCTTCATCCCTTATCTTTGTATTTGGAAGCTGCTTTTTCTCTCTTCGAACCCCTTCTTTGGTCACAGAGATCTGAGATACCGTTTGTCACCCAGGATTGTTTCTTTTGACGACCTAAGACTGCGGGATGATGACAGTAGCACCTCTTTTCTGTTTCCAGTCCAGCAGGTTCAGTGCGGCGAATTTACCTCTAACTTTGGCTTCGAAGATTTCTAAGTTTGGGTCCTGCAGCTTCTCCAAACCGAATTCGCGGGATGTTTAAGAGGCGTCAACTTCAAGCTCGTAAAGACAGTCATGGTCGCTGTCATGTCACCGCCTTGATGTGTCCTCATGTTGGTATTATTGGAAGCGTCTAGGCAGCAGACTGAAATCGATTTGGTCATTGACAAATCCATCTGGCCATAGCCATGTTGACACGTTTGATTTCTTATGGCGAAGTAGTGTTCTGGTTAAAATAAGTACATGGTTCCGCACAACCTCTAGGAGTGAGGCCCTTGTTAGTTTTGTAAAGGCTATATATTCACTCACCGTTCCTCCCCATTGCTTGGTAGGCGCCTAGGCCCACCGTGGTGTTCCAGTCACCAAGTATCACGAGATCGTCCTTTCTCTGGTACTGCCTTTACAACCTTTTCTAGCTTCTCCTCTGCTTCGTTGTTTTCGAAGCATATACGCCAATGGAGATCAGCCTGCTGTATACAGGTGTACAGCTGATGACGGCTCCGACCGCTTCCCGATGTATGAGAAAGCCCATGCCAAGCTCGTGTCTGTCGTACCCGAGTTTAGGGCCCACTTCTGTTGCTCTCTCCAAATCCTGCCCATCTGAACTCAAGTTCCACCGGTACCGTTCTAGTTCAGTGGCGAGTTATCGCACTTTGCTGCACTGGTGTAGGATAGGAAAGTACAGGGAAAGGGGTGCTATTTATGATTTATTTGTGCTAGACAGAGCGTAAGAAGCATTTCCTTGGACAGAAAGAGCTATGAATAATGCATCTAAATGTTCATCAATATCTTGAGCTGATAACGTTTACACAAACTTAAAAAAACCCAGCATTTATGCAAACTTAAAAAAAACCCAGCATCCACCTCATTAGTTTCAACTTCAACAAATTTATTTTTCCAACATACTCTCATGTTTCATCTCAAACAACCACAACAAATCCAAATGTGCAAGGAACAATGCAGCTTCTTTTCCAGACGCAGATCTCTTAAGTTCCAAACTTCTTTTGCCTTAGGGTGGGTGGCAGAGAGTCCTGAATGGCCATAGGAGTTCTCTCCACCACCATCAAACTGTTTGTGCTCAACAACTCCATATGGAGAATAAACTGTAACAAACAGTGTGCAGAATCAATAGAAACTGTATCAAGGAATTTTTTTCCTGCTGCACTGCACTTTCACTAAAAGCTCAAGGGAAATTCTAGACACTTCATGTATGGGTCACATAATACTCACTTTGAATTTAAGTCAAAAAAGCAAAAAGTTAAAGAGGGAAGAGTAGATAAAAAGATAAAACTTTGTTGACCCTTTTAACACACAAAGAGAGAGAAAAAATGTGTACTGAATGACAGTGAAGTAATGCACTGCGAACCAAAACTAGTTTTGATATAGAATCTCTTTTATGAATTTCTGATTAATGTTCATGTAATATACTGAATGCTAATTAAACAAGAAAAATTCTAAGATCAGGTTAGTCACAATACCTTGTACTTGCTACAGGCAATGAGCGGTTTAGCCTCTTCTTGATCTCGTTTGTTTCGATTGAAGAGATGGTAGTTTTTCTCTGGCATTTTCTAGAGAATAATCAATCAAAATTTCAGACTGTGCATTGTTTGTAAGATAATGAGTTATATTTTCTGTAAACATTTGCTCCCTACTACTCCAATAACAAAACAATAACAAAAATCTATGAATGATCACCTGGGAACGATTGATGACCAGAATATCATGTTCACTGTTCAGAATGGCGTGACTGGAGTCTCCTTCAGGACAAGCTACATAGCGTAGCTTTCCTCTCTGTCTAAGCCACTGAACAGGAAACTTTTGACTGTTGTCCCGGCTCCATGCTGTATATTCCTGTTTTGAAATGTCAAACTCATATACCTGTCAGACAAGAAGGCACGTAATAAAGTTTTGAGCATTCATGATTTTAGTATTATTTATATGATTATTCAAATGGAAAAGGCAACATTGTACAGCAAAATCCTTTATCCAATTTAAAAAGTAAAATTATTGGTGACTTTGTATTAAATCCTGATATTAGAAGGAAGACTGCAATCTACTTTTATATTGATGTAAAAAAAAAGGTCCATATGCAAACCAGCTTAGTCGAAATGGTGCAACATCACAAGCTCCTTGTTACAAGAGTTGAAACAGATAATTACTAAATTAGTGCTATATGTCATTGTGATTTCTGATCCACTATCTATAAAATATTAAAAAGGCTTACTGAGTGGTCAGAGTATGCGATCAAAAGACTACGACTGCCTGTGCTGAAGCCCAGTGTTGTTGCTTGGATATGGATATTGGGCAATGCACAAATTACCTGAAAAAAACCCCCAACATTCAAAACAACCCAATAAAAAGTGAATATTTTTGTTGTAGGAAATCAAAGATAAACCATCAAAAAACACAAACCCCCATTGCAATCAGACAACACTATCTGACATTCAGCACTAAGAATAACCATGATTTAAGAAGGGTGATGGGAATCCTTGAATGATGGGTAACATCTCACAAAAAAACAGCAAATAAACATACAACAAACCAAGCAGTTCTCTAGTACTGACAGTTGCAATAAGGGTGCAGAATCCACTGCTACAAAACATTGCAACAATGTAGTTATGGCTACTAAAGCAGTTTGAGATAAACTATCAGAAATAAGATATAAGATCAAAAAGATGTGTGTAGCAATAAAAATTATTGTACTTCTCTGCATACCTGACCACTGTCGATATCATAGAGGTGCACATCACCCCCTGTGTTAGCAGTGGCAGCATACTTGCTGTTGTCACTAACTGCCAGCACTGTGAATGGATGTTTGCGCTCAGAGGCTAAAAACAGAAGACATTAAGTCCAGTTATCCCACTGACTAGCTTATGCAACAGACTGGCTAATAAAGGAAAATAAATTGTGCCTCACATTAAGCATGCATTTTCAGAGCCGGCCTGGAAACTAAAGCTTGACACACACACACACAAATACTCGTTTTTATGAAAAATATGAACAAGTTGGTAAAATAAAGGTATGTGCCACTAGCAAAAGTTTCCAAGTATGGAATCCATTGTTCACTAAATCTTCGAAGAATAATAGTCATCTTATCTTACAAGGCACTGCAGTATGAAGAAGCTCCACACCACTTTCATGTATCTGCCAGACCTGCACAGATGCAGAACTGGTTGCTGCAATTATGTGTTTGTTATTAGGAGTGACTATGAGCCGGTGTGCCTGGGTGTTGGGTTTTGATGTCACTGAAAGTCTGGAAACTTCCACTGATGGAGAGTGTGAAGAAAGCTGATTCTGAAAACAAAAAATTTAGAGGAAACTCTGCTCATTTTCTTTAGAGATAAGTTATGTGATTAAATGTCCACACTGTTAAAAACATTTCCTGATTCATCTTTTACTTGTAGGAAATGCCAATGATTCAAGACATTTTAAAGAGATGTCAATGCATGGTTTGAGATTACTGTTGTAGCATTGTAGTCAAGAGGTTCAAAATTAGATAAAATTTGTAGGGGTAAACAGGCCCACAGACCTTATATTTCAGAATATATGTGTGTGAATATATATGTATATTTTTATTGTTGTAGCCTGCATAGTAAAACTGCATTTCATACCAATGTAAGTTTGTGTACTCTGATTTTTTCTTGATCACTGAAGGCAATAATAGTCCCATCTGAGGAAACTGCACTACACACAATGACTTCCCCTTTTCTTGCAGACAACTCCAGAAGTTTAAGTGGCTTGGAGTGCAACTGAAGAATGTCACCATTTACATCTGAAACAGTTTATGAAATATAATGGCACTTGGACTGCTCCATGCTTGAACATTTCATACCTCAACCAATATTTCTGAGAGAATTGTATTTTGGTGCTTGACCACTTGCTTGGCACTCAACCATCATGCTAAAACATGTATGAGATGCCAAGCGTACCTGTGACATTTCAGGTGGAACAATGGGAAAACGTCAACTTGCGCTTCAATTTCAAGCAGTAAAGACTTGTACGGGCATTATATACAAAAGATACCATACGATCTTCATGGCATTTAGCACTTTCTAGTGCTAAAAGTGAATCAAAAAAGTAATAAAAATAACTGAATAAAAAAAAACAAACTCATTGCCAAGTATAAGTGGTATATGTGCATCTGAATTAGACATTAAGCGACAAGTTGACAACATCAAGAGGCCATTAAAGCAAAATAATGTAGCAAACAAAGTAAAATCGGAAACAAATTTAATCTTTCAGATCATAGTTCAAAATTTATAGTGCTGTGATGATTATATTCTTCAATGAAACTTTTGAAAGAAACCCATTTTTGTATTACATATGGACTACTTTAAAATACTATAAATAATAGAAGGTAGTTAGATTTGGTGAGCTCCAGAACCAATACATTTACATTATTTGATATAGAAGAAAATGTTTGACACTTGACCAGCCACCCAGAACAGCTTCTGGTAGAGTTCCGAGGTACCACTGCATAAGTGGGGATGATGAGTCATGGAGAATCAAAGCTTCTTACTCCAAAGGTAATGCCTTTTCACCTTAAATTCAAAATTCTATTACCAAGAATGTGCCTTATACTGATCACCAGCACACTCTAATTTTAGAGGTGTTCATCATGTCTGAGACACAGAGTAGATGTGTTACCATACTAGTTTATTATTATGAAATTTAAATCCCTTAAGATTAAACCCCTACTGCCAAAAATTTAACATTACTGTATATGCTAGTGGAGATGAGCAACCATGCCCTGCGTTATAACTTACAATTGCATTAAAATAAAATCTTACTTGACATGCTGTTGGTATGACCAAGGCGCCAAAGTTCCAGACAGGTTGGAAAGCGCAGCAACAACAACTTCGCTTCTTTTGCTACACTCACCATTGAATGCTGAAAACAAACACATGACTATAATTTGTAACGGTGTGGATTCTAACGGTGAAAAATGATCAATATAATCATCTGAATTGGCAGTAAGCACACCTTTAACTGAATACAAAATAAACATTTATCTCTAATTATGCAGATTCAACATTTAATTAAAATATGCAGACCTGCAAAACACACCTTAAGCGCAATTGCTCAATCTAGTACTTCTAATATAGCTAGTGTCATTTGTCAAACTGAAAACGCGCACGTCATTGTAATAAATAAGACAACTAAATTAACTTAAGTTACATAATGATAACAACAGCATTATAAATACCAGCGAGCCATTAATTAAATGAATTAATTCTATATTATGCAGATGAGAAAAACAAAAACTATTTAAAGAATATTGACGCAGCTAAAAAAATATAAATATTGATTCAGACATTGAAACATTTCTCAGTAATAAATTAACAAAATAAGCAAAATGGTACCATTGGAATGGCTGGCAGCTTTATGATCTTTTTGGCTTTCTTGCTAGCTGTCTCACAGCATATTAGAACTGTATCTGCACCTAAAAACACCAGGCCATAAGTTACCTTAAAATCTTACTTTTTTTTCACAGTGGCAAGTACAGAAGTGAAAGAACATAGGAAAAGATTAACTAAACAAGTGCTACTGCTGGGACATTTATGGGACCAGGAACAAGTCATGATAGAAGATGTTATCACCACATCGTGTGGTTGTCACATCACCGCCTCATCTTTGTGTTTTGTTTCTTCATTGGACTGTTATTTGATCTTCCTGTGCAGTGCACTGAGCTTATCTTTTTGACAGGGAAGCATGCCATACAAGTGCACTCATTACTGTAAAGCACTTTGAGTCCTGCTGTTGCCTGAGAAAGACTCTATATAAATGTGCTTATTATTAAGATGAAGGAAAGTGGAGGAGGTTATCTTTCTTCACACGTTTAAGAGTATAGAAAGTAAGTTTCATGTTGAGTTTCTCCATTTTGCTAAAACTAAAACCTTGGGCAGTCTAATAATCCAGGAGGAAATATGAGAGGTTAGAATATAAACGATATGAATAATAATTACAGAGAAAATCTCACTCTATCTCTTTCTCACGCACACACAAGCTGCAAGATAAAAAAATTGAAGACCCACCTCCAGACACAATCTTATTCCCTGCAACAGCACACGCAACCACATCATGTGTGTGGCAAGAAAATACAGAACTTCGAACCCAGGACTGCAAGACATTGTGAGAATCTGGTTCTATGCGAGTAAACCTGACCACCGAAGGGTCCACTCCACTGCTGTATACACTGGTTTCATCTTTCTGCTACAAACAAATAATCTCATTACTCATAAATATATTGGTCAATGTTGAATTTGGGATTGATTTATAAAAATGCACAAATAACAATGAGGTTGGGGTAGACAGAACTAAAACAGCTAGTTCAGCTATTACAAAGGAAAACAAAAATGTAGTTTGAATCCCTAACTATGGGATCACTTACCTCATCCACACACACTGTCAGAACATCTGCTCTGTGGCTCTGAATACTCTGAAATAGCAAATGGAAAGATTAAAAAATGTTAACATCAATCAGGTAAAACAAGTCTGAAACAATTTAAATATATGCTCCTCTTATAGGCCCAAAATTATACAGATGTAAAGGAATGTTTATCATACCTTTATCATGGTACCCCTTTTTCCATTCCAGAAGATTGTCTTTCCTGTGGAATCGCCACTGATGATTGTAAGATCACTGTCAAAGCAGGAGGCAAAAAGGTCACTTAACAATTTCTTGGCCCCAATGAAGATATTGACCAAACAGTAAACTCTTATATGTGATGGACCTGTTGCGCACTGTTGATTAATTGGAGGCGTTACAACACACTAACCCAATCATTCACATCCACACAACCAAAACCTGCACTGTGAGAAATAAAGAAATGTAATTAAGATAAAAAAGTAATATATTATCAAAATATACACCTTGATGTAACTAGGTGCACAATTATTGAAAACTCATTTCACAAGTTTTCTTGTACAGTTGCTGCTGTAGTGTGGTATCCACGATTAAATCTTAATTAGTTGACTTTTAATTTATCAGCTATTAGTCCACAAGTATATGTATTGCTATAGCACAGTATAGTCCAGGGACCTCACCATCAACATACTGCTCCATCAGTCCTTGAGCAAATACAATGTTGGACAGTAAAAGTTTCAGAAGGAAATGTATAACACGGTGCTTAATGTTTACTTAACGCATTGAAATCGAGTCTGTATGTACTTACAGACAAGCCGGCCACACGCTGACTTGGGTCTGTATACACTTACAGACACATTTTTGCTAATTTTATACACGCATCAAATGCGTTAGTTCGTAAAAAAAATAAAGCAGACGATAGTTCATTCATTTTTCTATCGAGTGATCTTTTCATGACGAAGTTTGCACGTTTTACAGACATTTTTTTGCGTTTTCCCACGGTACCTGTCTTTCTGTTTCAAAAATGGCTAGCAAATACCTGGGGTAGAAAGTTCGACTGGCAGCTTTGAAAATTTATATTTATTAACCTACAGTAAAGACAACCATCAGTAATACACCGTTTTAAAGAGCATTTTTTAAACATTCACTTGGTGTAAATTTAAGATACAGAGGTTTTGTCTTCGAGTACTAAATTCAAATGAAAGATGACGACTGTACACGTTTAAGGACTCGGTTTAAGAAATTAACAAAAAAATTATTTACACAATATATACAGACATCAAGTATAAAACAAACATATGTTTTAATAGAATATACATTAGAATGTTAATATTACTTACTATTTTCTTCTTCTTTGCTGTTGTTGAAGTAAAAATCCATGTGAAAGTGACTGACAACAACGTGCTTCATTTCTCAAAATGGCGATCGACTTTAAAACTCTTTGTTTACCACGCAAAATCTTTCCACTTCCTGCCAGTTCAAGGGAGGGAATCATGGTGGACGATTTCCCAACAGTTTTAGTAGTTTCCTCCCTTATGTTGTATTCGTTTAGGCTCCTGAAACCTCTGTGGGACCTTTTACATTTTACTCATTATCATGGCATTTTCTGTTGGAAATACTATAAAAGTGTGTTTTTATGCAAATACAAGGTAAAAATTTTTCTTTTTTACACATTTTGATCTATCATTATCAATTTAAATTGTTCTTCTACCTCTTTTAGTTATTTTTTAATGATTTTTTTAAAAGTGGGGACAATCGCGCGAGAGATAGACACTACAGGCTTCTAGCAGCCACGAGTTAGATGCGCTAAGATGGACCTCCGGTTTACTACCTAGCAGATTGGAAACTGAGGTTCCTGGTTTGTTGAAAGGGCTAAATCTCCCTTTTGCCTGCACCTTCCTTTGTCCATTGCTACCCAAGTAAATAATTTGGCAGATTGCCTGCCTTCCTTTGCTGTCCTTTGTTGTCACCGACAAGCCATAAATCAGCATCCCAGTGGCCTATCCACAGGCCGGCAGGGAAGATGTCAGCGAGCCCTTTCCTCAGGTGGCAAAGCTGCTCCAACCATCCCTACTGTTTCTTAGCAGCAGTGGCAACTCAACCGGTCCTGACTGTGGGTGGTCAAGCATTAACTACTTCCACCATGTAGAATACTGCTATTGTACACTATTGCACAAAATAGTTTGTAGTTGTAGCTATAACTTGAGTTTATGTGACAATAGCCATGATATGATGTGAAAATGTATATTATTTTCAGATTCCAGACACACACCTTGTAAGTCCCAAACACCAGACCATCGTCTCTTTACCACCATCTTGCCGCCCAAGTGTCAGTCGTTGTAAGGCACGACCAGAGTGGGAGCTCCAAATGCGAATGTTGTCTATTCCTCCAGTGACAACAATAGCCTCTGCTGTATGCCAGGCAATACACAGGATGCGACCTTTAGAAACAGGAACACTGAATCTGAGTTCTTAATTAAGAAGGAAAAAAATTATCTTTTAAACATAGCAACTTAAGCACAGCATTGTTTTTGGGGGCTCATGCTGAAGAGTAATACATCGCAATGCTATCATGATGGGGACAAAGATGGTGCCAATAAGGATGATAATGGATTTATCTGTTTAAAATTGTCCATACAACAGAGAAGATCTTGCCAAAAGACAGACTCGCTTCTAATTCAGCAAAGTGTTGAAACATTTTAACAAAACAATAAACTCTAATATTTGAAAAGTTCCTTTTTGCTATTAAAACAGTGATATAAGTGTGTGCATGCACGCACACATACACAAAATAGTGAGAAGGAGATGGAGGTGGTGAGGAGGGGAGAACATGTTACAACAAACTGTCACAGAGATGGATGAGTTGGGGAGCAGTTTGTCCATGTGAGCTCAGTTCTATCTGCCAGAGGGCAAATACCTGCTAAAGACTGCAGCTACTGTTGAAAGTTATGAAAGACTAAAGTCTTGATTTTCCCCTGTTTAGTAATGAAAAAAAGTTAAAAGGGTGAATACCAGTCAAATATTTCCATCATTAGGAAACATAAAAATTTGACAAGAACACAACAAGATATTTCAGAAACATACCTTCCTGCTTCTCAAACATCTTGAAATATTGCAGTGAATTTTCTCCTGCATCAAAGAGTACTACACATCCATCTTCAGTCCCAACCTGTAACCACAGTAAACATGATATTCACTAACTTAGCTGTAGCCAAAAGTAAACATCAAGACAACGAAGGAAACGTCTCTTACACAAAACAGTCTGCATCAGCAACTCACTATACTGTAACGTGTGGAAAAGAACATTAACATTTTAACCCCTAACCCTTAGAAGACCTATACATCCCTGGAAAGACAATGATGGCAGAGTCTGACTAATCTAAATGTCATTAAAGAACGAGCGAGGGAGTAAGTGAGTGAGAGTGTGTGTGTGAGCGAGTAATACTAAAATCATAAACGAGAGCATTTTCAAGACTCACAGCCAACTGATTTTCAGCTTCATTTTTTGTTAGGCACCATATAGACCCAGCACTAGAAGAAGCACTGCTCTGCAAAAAGAATTTAATGTCATACAAAAACATCAAATCAGAGTGTTTCTTTTTCTTTATTAATATTATTAAATTATATTTATAAATTTAAAATTCTAAAAGAATATAAAATAATAATGGATTTAAGAGAAATAAATCTTCTTGCCTTTGGCAGCAGAGAAAGAAGGTCATATTCAACAACATTTCCCTCCAGACCAGCGCTAAAGAGTCTTGTTCCAAGCCACACAAGTCCTTCAATGGATCGTCCTTCAACACCAGGGATAACCTATTGGGACAGCAAACCACATCATGCATAAAACGTGTATCAACAGCTCCATTGATTTTCTCCTCCTTATCTATACCAAAATCAATTTTATCGTCTATATAATTATCTACCATGAATAAGTAGATTCAGTGTCATATAGCAAAAAAAAAATAAACTCAATGAAATATCTGACTGGGTAAATAACCAAAAACCTTTCAAAAGCCTTCATTTTGTCCCACTCCCTTAACTTTCTCATGTTTTTCATGCATGTGCTAGTTACAGTGGTCTACATTCACTAAGGCATGTCATTCTTGATTCTAGATAAAGGAATAGCTTAAGGGCTATTCTCACATTGCAATGTTTTCAAGGTTTGTGCATGCAAGATTTTGCTTGCAATGTAGCTTTGCAACACTGTTCTCCTCTCATGCAGCAAGGTGATGTCATCTGTAAGAGTAGTATGGGTAATGGGCAATATGGCAGACAACACTGATGAAAAGATACTTTTAGTAACTGCTGTGGCTACCTTAGTCATATTGAGGACAGAGCGAGAGTGAAAAAGAGGAAGAAACATATGTGGGTGAGGGAGTAAGGACTTGGTTAAGTATACATGGGTATATATATATATATTATTCTCCCACAGTGACTTTAACATGAAACATTTCTCCTCAGACCTCTTTGGCATTTTCATGTTATCATTTGGAGGTAAAAGGGAGCCTACTGTGTTCGAGCATTCCGATTGGCTACAGCCATGGAATATCATGCCTTGCGAAAAATAAAAATATGTCATATTAACGCAAACCTTGTTTTAAGGCCCCTTCAGAGCCATGCACAAAGTTCAGAGAGCTATGCATACAAATCCCACAAAGTCTGTATGGTACATTGCAACGTGAAAATAATCCTTTACATTCTGGACAAGTAGGAGAAAATATCTCCCACCCCACTTTATAGTCAACTAGTTACTTAAAGCTTGCGATAATAGAAAATCATTCTCTAATGTTGTTTAATGTATTATGGTACTAGTTTTGTAACTAGGGTGATGCCTTGGGCTACTTTCTTGATAAGAGGCTCTGAAAACATTCTTATTTCAATTTCTTAATATTAACAATCCAGACTAAAAAAAAGTCAATAAGGAAACAAACATCACAAGATATACTAAGATAAAATAGCACAATATACCTTTTCCTGAAAAAAGTTATCTGCTGCACTCCAGATTTCAATGGAACCATCAATCCTGAAAGGCAAAAGTTTTTTTTTCAGTAACCCACTACTACTTGCATCAATGTTTTCTCCCTGGGATCTAAATTTCAGTAAACTAATATTATTAATTACTTTGGTAAAATTTATTAAAGGTCCCCTTATAAGTTGTCAAGCTGAAAAGTAAACAGAATAATCTGCCTCTAGCATATACATAGTCTGTACAACTATCAGAGAAACACATTCCTGACTTTTCCCAGGATAAACTTCCTTTGGAGTCTGCATGGTCAACCATGACCTCATTAAGCAGAGTCTTTGGGTTTATTGTAGGATTTCAAAACCATTTCTGAAAATTTTACTGTTTTCGTTTTTAATGTATCTGACATACAGCAGAATTTAGTTGAAACAATCTCCAAGTAAATAAGATGTAAATGAAATTAAAAGCACAATACTGATTTTTTTATTATTTACCGATTATGACATCATCCTTCATTACCACTCACTACCAACTGTGTTTGGTAGCCAAATGCAAATCTGTCAAATTTTTTATCTCATTTCATGCTCAGCTTCGACAGCCATACTCAATTTAGAACCCATTCACTCCATGGTTTTATCTTTTACTTTCAGCAAGCTCAAATAGGCAGGTGACTTATTACTCTGGTGTATTTATTATTTCAATGTTAAAGGATTGTTAAAATTGTCTGCTGTTCTCTAAGACTTGGTTATTAATCTCATCAAAACATCAAACTACATTAAATTCTATACTGAATGCTTAATTAGTAAATGCTGCATTATATTTGCATTTTCGGTTTATCATACACTAAATGTATATTATAAACATCTGTCCTGTCTGTATTTATCAAGACATGTCACACTCTCAAAGGTGATGATTGTCTCCATGTCAGACATCGTGAATGTGACTATGCTTTCCACTCACCTTATGTTCTTCCTTCCCATCTATCAACTCTGAGCCCTACATGCCTCATTAGCTGATCTGACCTTGATAACAGGAAGCATCCCCTTTCTGCTCAGTCAGCAAACTTTAAAGCATTTATAGCCCAGCCTCATATCCCCATCCTGTCTCTTTTCTTTTTTTTAACCTTAATGGATGGTGACAAGCCACAGTAGCTTAGTACTAGTGCTTCACCAACCTGCTGTCCCAAAACTTAGAACTGGTTCTTTGAGAACAGGTGATTGATTTGAAAGCTATTAAACTGTTATAATTCTCGATGCTTGTATCAATACTAGTTTAAAGAACATCAACATAAGATTTTTTTTAAGTTCTGCATTATGTCTAAATCTGTGCTCTCGTAAACTTTGCTCCCTTTGGCAAAAGTTTTGCAGTAATCCTACCAGTTCCTAAAATAATCTCTCCTTTTTATTTGTATGGAATAGGCTTCAACAGGCATGAGCTAGGCAGTCTCTACACACCATATGTCTGATCACGTGAAACTAAAATTCTGTTAATGACCACATTTTAAATTCTCACCGGGAGGCTGCAAGTCGTTGTGTTGACTTTTCATAGCAGATGCATGTCACTGCCTTTGGCTTGTACTCAAAAAAACGTACGTGATGAACCGTGAACTCTCCCATATTTTGAATGTTTTTGTCTGATGTTATTTAATTTAAATTATCTGAAAAAAGAAACAAGCAATGTATAGTTATGTACAAAAGTATCAAAAGATATTCTTTCAATATTCTTTGTTGTCATTCAATGTATGTCAACTATATTACAAATACAGAGGTGGAAGTCGAGATTTCCTTAGTTAAATATGACCATGTTTCCCTGAGTAAGCAAACTATTTTGGCTGATTCTCAACAGGGCATAGTTTGAAATGGTACTTACGGGAGAGATTCAAAGTGCCAGTGTATAGATTAAAAACAAAGAACTAGAATTGGGATGTAGACTTTTTATGTTCTTTTATAGCCTGTGATGATGTTTTATGTAGGCTAAAGTGATGTTTTAGTGTTACTGTCGGCTGACAACAATTTCCTGAAAAGGATTAATAAAGATGTATCGTATAATGTATTTGTTTCACAGCGTTGTAAACAATATTTGATGCATATTTACAAAAGACCTCAGTTAAAACAGTTTAAGTCTTTTTTCCGTTTCCTTAACTGAATTTTTAAGTTACCAGAATTTTCAAAGAAACATGATAGCAAACACAATAACCTGCAAGGTATGTCAACACAATGGTGAGAATCGGGGAAAATATGGGCTATTGTTTATGTCTCATGTCTTCTCACTTAATTTGGTTTTGTGCAGTTCTCACTGAAGTGAGACAAATGAGGGTAAGATTGAGCAAACTTTACAATTATTTCACAAACATATGCCAATTCATCGTTTCGGCATGCAAACTGGATTTATTTTCCGAAATAATCATGTTTGTAGCGGATTTAGAAAACGAAAATTTAATACATGAAACTAAACAAACTATAAACGAAATACACATTAATAATGAAAGCAATAATTAATGAGCATTGCTTGTGCGAAGACTTTCGTTTGCTGTTTGTCTTCTGAGGCACATTTCAAGGAAACTGCTAATACCAAAAGTAGACTCCCTACCTCATGTCTTTTGAGAAGGCTGCCATTTTGAAAAGACCGTGATGAAAGACACTCTCTGTTTTCATTGGATGATATTCTTTAGTTCGCTCGAGGTGACGTCTAGTCACATGGTATGGCTGTCTTCCCGCTTTGTGGGCGCAAAACCATTATTAGCCACGTGAACCATAGCACCTTCCAACCATATTCAACCAGACATTATACCAGTTCATTTACAAACAAAAGTATATGTGGGCATATCCCTTTCCACTCATTCATGTATTCTCCCATTCCTAGCATAAATGATAGTTTAGAATCAGTTATTAATACTTCAAGGCGATCATTTCGAAATAAATTTGTTAAAGATGAGGTTACAATTTTATAATTATTTCTACCATTTTTTCATGGACGTATTTAAAAAAATTCAAGCTAGATCACAAGAAACACCATTTCTCAAAAATAAATAATTAAAAAAAAAATTGTGATAGAGTAGCATGGCTGCAGAGCCTGCAGTTACTTCCCACAGACTGCGGGCAAGTAGATAGCCAAGGTTTGAGCAATGGGGTGCAAACCAGAAGGCGAGCGCGATCTTGCCGGTTCGATACCCGAGTGACTCATCTGTAGAGCGGTTAGCGCTTGCCTTAAAGGGAACCGAAATTTTCCGGTTCGATACCCGTGAGATTCAGCAGAGTTTTCCCCGTTGTGTAAGGATATTGGCAAGAAGCTGACCCTGAGATCAGCGACCCCAGGGTCATATATATCACTACTTTTACCTTCCAATAGACCGATTCTCTTTTAGCTTTGCACAATCTCCTCGCTTAAAATTTATTACTGCGACCTGTGATGACTGCAGCGTCTGCTTCAGGAACGTGTTGGGACGGATTATGGAATGATAAAGCAGATTATACCGACGAAGAGGAAAAGAAAGAATTACAATTTAGTAAATTATTGGCGATAAACCTCCTCCCCGGAGGTAGGAGAAACAATCTATTAAGGTAGGATGTTGCGTCGACAGTAGTCCGGCCGTAAGTTAATTATGTGGGTACCTGTTCTTATGCTAGCTTTAGGTGCAACTTGAATTACGTCCGTGGTGCCAACAGACGCAAACATCGGCGGTTGGTGGATGGTGGCAATCGCTAACGTTGCATCCGCTGCCATTTGGTTCAAACTTGTTTTTAGTACAACACATCGAATATGAGGAAGGCAGCACGTGACGTGCGCTTGTTTGTTTTTCCATGACCATTCCGTTTTGGTCATGTGGGGAAAACTTATGCTGATGTCAAAATTCGTCAACGGCTCGCCAGCCGCGGTTCCAGTAACAGCAACTCGCGCGTGCGAAGCTAGGTGGCGCTGGCATGCAGATGCTAATTTTGGTTCAGTGGCAGACGACCACTGCAAGCTACGCAGCGTGAACTGACAATTACCTTTATACAAGAAAACATCAGACGAACACATCAACAAGGGCCATGTTGGAGGTAAGAGTGTATCCTCTTATAAGAGTAGAGCATGCAGAAGTTTTATTTACATGGTTTGACAGTTTTGATTTTCGTTTAGATTTGTGCTGTTTTGGTCAGCGCCTTTCACTACGATGATCAGTACCACTACCTGTGGCAGAAGGCACGACCATCTAGCTCTTGCGGGGTTGTTTGCAATATATCATGGTTACAGTTAGAAATTGAGATCACGAACTGTTGTAGAATAGTTCCGAAAATTGCGTGAATTATAGGAAATGTATGACTCTAAAATATGGTTTGTTATTATTACACAATATGACGTTGCGACGGCCAGCGGGGAACCACTGATAAATGTTAAAACACATCATTCCATAAGTACTAAATATTCTGTACTAAATAGTATATGAGGAGATGTTTACTCAGAGAAGTAATATACAGCATAACTTTGCTGGCCAGATTTACTGAACCACGATGCATGGAGTATTTGACCATTCAGGCTTACATGAATGTATTTCACTGCCACTTATACCTTCATTGGCCCTGCTTTCTTACTAAGCATTTTTTCATGTTGTGCATGCAGTGTATGTGAATGAGTGAGTGTGTGTGGCTGTGAGGATGTGTGTTTTGTCGATTTTAATGTATGTTTTACAGATTATGTCAGTTAAAATTAGGATTACTTTTCTATACCACGTTTCATAGACAGAATACAGTTTTATCCAAAAATGTGTAGTAGGCTGTTCTAATTAGTTCTTAACAGCATTACCATATTTAACTATTTCAAAATCCAGAGTACAATAAACCTTAATTGTGAAAGCGATATCAATTTGCAGTGTTGTCAGAATAGTTGATATGCATTGCAATGCCAAGCATCATATTCTCTGATAAAAATGATAAATGTAACAATAAAAAGTCCTGCGTTTGAAATAATACACTTAGAAATAATTGATCAAGTTTTGTTGTACCTAACTATTTTGAGGAGCTTTTGAATTTGACTGGCTTATTATTTATCCATCTATAAAACATTGAAAAGGCAGAAAAACTCTTCTTGATGATCTGAACATTGGTTCACTAAGTTTACATGTACAAAATAGTTAAAAGTTGGGTGGCCACGTCTTTAGACCTTGTCGAGTTGAGACCTTACATTCCTAAAGATTGCATAATTACTACCATAGCATAGTTTTGATTTTGAGAAATGCTCACACAGGTCAGATATTATGCTTTGTGTTAACAGTTCTCTTATATACTTGAGGCTGTCATATGTTTTATGGGCTTATGTACATGACTGTTATCTGTATTCGAGTCGCAGTCTGGAATTCTTTAAAAATGTACTTAGAATCTAGTGGTCTGATGTATGCACATCATGAAAAAAAATGTAACAAACATTATTTTCACAATTGAATTAGAAACCACTTTTTTTTTTTTATTAGAAACAACGATCTGTGTATTATGTTATGGCTGTGTGTGTATTCAGTTACATAGTAAATTTGTCATTCCTGCAATGCAAATTAAGTTCATGGCTCATAACCCATATTATTATATGTGCTGATTCTAATTTTTTTTATTTTTGCGACCACAATACTGGGTTAGATCTTATATTAGGATGACAAAAGTAGAAAAAAGTGAGGGTGTAAGGGTTTGATTAAATTAGGCCTGCTAACAGTAAGAAATATTTTATGTTGGAAATCATCTGTCCCCATTCAAATAGTTTGAAATTTTTTCCAGATAATCTATTTTACTTTTTATTGATGTTATTTTAAGGGAAAATTACAAAATCAGTAAATATTTGTAGCATGCAGATGTTACTCTATCCTATTTTTGTTATGTGTTAACATTTCAACTGTTATGGGTGATACTATAAGTAAATCTGTGGCTGAGTTTCACATGCTCACAAAAGATGTTATTTAAAAAAAAACTGATGTTAGTGTGCAGGTAGGACTGACACAAAGACAGTCAGTTCTGGAGTATATTGTTTCACATGTTTTTAAACCTGCTACTGTTTGTAAAAAAATAGGTTTGTAGAGGGGCGGCGGGTAGTCGGGCATTGATTGGTGAGGGCAGTGTAAGGGCAGAGCTGAGATGGACGACAGACCTGCTGGAGATCAGAGCAGCATTACCACTTAAAACCACATCATAGCTGTAATGACCTGAAAACTAGACTGAGGTGAGATAGGACCCAGCCATGACATTACTGGTCAAGCTGTGAAGAATAAAGTATGCGACATTTGCTGGCGCTGTTCCTGCGTCAGATTGAGTGCATGGGAGAAAGTTTACGTTTCACCACCATCACATCCCACCACTCAGTTACACATTGTTCAAACTTAATTATCCAGGTAGAATGAGCTCATACTGCAGCATCTTTACACAGTCTTCAGTAACTACTACAAAGTTGAAATATTTTAATTAGTGATTTGATTGCTTGCTCACATTTCCCCCTTTGTATTGTTGGTTGCTCTTAAGAAGACAAGTCTCTGACTAAGCATATCTATCTTGAGTTTTATTAGACCAAAGTAAATTAGCACCATTAATTGTTTTAGCTACAATATTTGTAAAGATACTTTAAAAACCTGTTGGTGCAACAGAAGTTTTTAAAACCAATGATCATGATGCAGGAGATAATATATAGTTAGTTTTCAGAGATCTTAACTATATCTAAGGAATTATATATATATATAAGGCATAGCTAATGGCACTACATGCAAGATGTTCAAAGTTTAGCATTTCCTTATAAAATTCTTAACGTGACTTTGTGGTTGAGGAAGGAATCCACTACTCTGTTTATTTGACTTTACTCTGACTGCTTCATATTGTAGTCACAGACATTGGAAACTGGCTTATCTGCAAGACACCGAATAGGACACCTGCCGTTGCGGTTTTTTGTTTAAAGATTTGCTTTACGTTTTGGCTTTGGCTTGAAGAGAAAGAACAAGACATTTAAGAGAAAGGGCAGCGTGAGTGGAAGATGTTTTCTTTACTCCGTTCTTTTGAGGAGATAATAAAGAAATCAGAATTTGTGCGCTTTTTTTGAGGAGATAATAAAGAAATCAGAATTTGTGCGCAGCCAAGGTGATGTACAATTCACAAAAACGTCGATTTTATCTGCTAACGCTAAGGTCCGTAGTTCTGGGCGAACTGACAGACGGGGTCGACTGCAAATAATTCAGTGTGCAACTGGTAATCGACTTCAGGTCTTGACAATAGCCTATTGCTTGCAGAGCCACGAAAGTGGATCACTTGTATATCTTACAAAGGGATCAGCGTAATTAGAGGTTTTTTAACGATGTTTTTGTGACCGATTTTCTGCAAGTAATTGTACGGGATCATTACTTTGTGAGCGCGAGATATGCAAGCCCTTGATATTGGGGAAGCGGATTGCCGAGTATTTAGAGCACTGACGTCCGAATCAAAAGGCGCGCCAGTTCGATACCTGTGTGGCTCTGCAAATTTACCCGAGTCGAGTTAGCTGTCAGGAATGGGTACATGACTCCATAGAGGGTTAGGTAAGGTAAGGCAGCGAGAGAGAGAGAGGAGATGGACACCAGCCTGAAATAAAGCTGGCCCCAAGAAAAGTGAGGTCTCTAACACCTCACTCTCCAATGACCTTCAAAAAACGGTTAGGGTACGACGTTTTTTTTTTAATCTATTAATACAAGTATCGTGATTTTTTTTAAAGTAAAACATTTTATAGATAATAAAAAGTAATAAAATAATTTTGGAACCAATTGAATGTTCCATCTCCCATAATAACGAGATAAAAGTCTTGTAACCGAAAACGTAGCCAAACAACCTGTAAGAAAGCCTCCAATTGTCATCTACCCTGACGGACATAAATTCTAATTCGTAATACATGATTTATACACTCCAAGAGTCGTGGCTTTCACTGGAGTAATGGCTTACTGTTCTGAGTAATCGAAAGACGAGATCGATTCTTGTACAAGAAGTAATGATTATGGAGGCGTTCATTCATTGTTCATCATAAATCATTTCGAGCCCCCTGAAGTCATTACATGTATGTCGAAGAGGGACGAAGTTTTTCACGATCTTAGCCACTAGCCGCACCCAGCAACCTCTGTAAAAACGAGTAAGGTGCGGTATAGATGCTCTTTTCGTTCTGTGATGCGCTAAGGCGACCACGAATCGGACTGGCCAGCAAACGCTAAGATTTGCTACGTCAGAGTTATTTTCGTGTTTGTCTAGGGATAGCTTATTTGCAAGCTACAGCAAAATTATGCTTGAATTAGAATTAGGACATGCAGTATATTTGTAAGCACAGGAAGTAAATGTTTTTAATATGATCAAAACTAGATTCAAGTCTCGTAGTCAATAAAGTCAAAAGGCTCTTCCTTTCAGGCTTTTCTGCCTTGATGCTGTTAACACATTTGTAAGCGGAATGAATAAATGTCCAACGAAAAATGCGACTGTTCCATCTCGTTTACCTCATATTTGGCTTTACAGGTACAGTGATATGAGTGGATAGAAGCAAAGACGAGAAAGATAAGAAGGAAGAAAAAGAACAAAATACAAGTACAATAGTACCTCTACATACCAGTTTAATCCGTTCCACAACCGAGATCGCATGTCAAAAACCTCATACATTAAAACTATTTTCCCATATAAAATAAAGGAAATAGGATTAATGCGTTCCAACCCTCCCACAAGAACACAATTTACATGTGAATACGGTATAATATATAGTACTTTATAGTAAATGTTAATGGCACAATAATATAAATAATATAGATATTAAAATAATAAAACGTGTTATATTTATCAATCTTACTTTATAGGAGACGAAAACTGTCGATAACGGGAAGCAGATGCCGGGGAGGAAGGAGGGAGAGAGCCAGAGAGCAGATGGGTGCTGAATGAATCAGCTGATGAAACAACACTATTTACACTGTTTTTAACTTGAAATATTTAGATTTTCATTAAGACTACATTCTTTTTTTGTTTCTTTATGCTACGACATATAAATGACTCGAGCTCGTATATCGAGTTTCCGCTCGTAAGTAAGAACAAAATATCCACGTATTTTTGGCTCGTATCTCGATTCATTCGTATATTGTTTCACTCGTATGTAGAGGTCTTACTGTATATCAATAGAAAGATATAGACGTTGACGGCATTGCCGTTTTGATACAAATAGCCGGATACTACTACAGTGTTAAATCATTTTCCGGAATAACATTGATGTTAGACATGAGGCGTATAAAAAGCAGAATACATTAAAATATACAGATGTATGTGAATGGAATAGATGTTGTGTCAGTGCGCTGCCTCACAACGTAATGATGTAAACAATTTATTTTTTTCCCCGATAAATCTTAATGGCTGATTATCTCGTATAATATTAAAGTTTGAAAACATTTCTTTTTTGAAAGTGTATGTTTTCTTCTCCCTTTTGAGAAAAGAAGAGCTAAGTCTTAGATGTGAAAAGTAGAAAGTAAACAGCTTTGGGAGGAAACGTTTTAATAATTCTATGAAGAACACGTCATTATACTAAATAAATGCTATAAGTTAATACTAAACAAACCAGAGCACCAGCCAGTCATTGACATATCGCATTTAGAGCATGAATGATGCAGTTAAGAAATGGTCTCTGTGTTCTGATAATTACCGAAGAAGGCTATCCTGGGGCACAAAAGTGGAAATTTCAGAGCGCATGACATTGCTTTTAATGCTTAAGAGAAAAATAAAATTAGGTATTGTAAGGCCTTGTTGCATCGTGGTAGTATAAATCCAGTTTGTGACTTGTAGTCCAGACAGCTTTATTAGACAGACGGCTCTGAAGTGCTGTTGGGTGTTTGGAGCATGTCCGCTATTTTGAGAGATTCAGCCAATTTTATGGTGACCTTCAGGTCAGACGGTAAAGCTATTCCTGTCAGGTGTGTCGCAATCTGGACCCACGGATCGATGGTTTTAAAGAAAGGTTGATTTTGTCTTACGCAACATTGGTGTCATAGATATGGTTTATTTTTGATATAATGTTTCTGTAAAGTATTTCTTGTTTATTGTTGAATTTTATTTTATGTTCGGTATGTCAAAAATTTGACCGGCAGACATTAAAAGCAACACCATTTATTTTTGTGCTACAGTAATCAGACTGTCTCAATTTTTAGCCTTAGTGGGACTCAGTGGTAGTCTGTTAGATTTAAATACATGAATGTGCGCAGTGCAGATAAACATTTTGGCTTTGCGAAGGAAACATGCAGAGTTGCTGACATTTTTCCGGGACATTTTAATAAGAAGGAAGCCAGGTGAGCTTTTAGCCTTCGCTAAAATACTTCATTTTCAGGCTTTTGCTTACCAGAGGGGGTTTGGAATTCAATGCATGCCCGCATCACTGGATTATATGATATCTGCACGAGAATACATTAGGACCGTTTCTTACGCTGCTTCAGTCATGCTGTTATTACTATTGGCCGTTGCTTTGATTTGTTTTGGTTTTTAATTGTTGGTTTTTAAAAGTGCGTGTTTACCTCTTTACTCATAATATTTAGTATTTTCAGTTGAAGAGGACAGGAGGCAATGCTAATTTTCGTCGATTCTAGCTCGACATTATTTCAGGGTGATGAAAGAAGAGAAACTTGTCATAGGAACTTGGTAGATGTATTTGTCATCGAAGTAACGCTTCAGTAGCATCTGGACTAAGGCGGACATGTAACATGCCCCCTCTCCCAGTCCAAGTTTGGTTTCCTTCAGTTGAAGTCCCTAGTGATATTGTTCTAAGAGTCCATTTAAGTCTCTATAGTGATTGTTCTAAGAGTCCAGATGCGTAAGGTCGATGGAAAGAGTTCAACTGATGGGCGATTTGCTCGTAAGACATTTAACCCTGACAGTTTTGTTTTCTGGAATTTTCACCCGAGTTTCTACTAATCTGGTTTTATGAGACGCGACAGACCTATAGAAATACAGAAACAGAGTAGTTTTACATGCTGACACTAATGCAGAGAAGATGCAAATTCTAGGTTGTGAATATCGTTCAGCATGTTCTTTTACAGTTTTGGTGCACTTAATTTTTCACCCTTGACCTTAACTACCCTTCCCTTTATCAATTATGATAACAGATGTTAAATTTTTTAGTGTTTATACCACGATTTTAACAGGTTTATTTATTGATAATGTCAAGAATTATTTCGTCACGACGATTGGTGTATAATGATATGGGAAATGTGAGCAGCAGTACGACGCTTAACTTTGGACTGGTTGCATCATTCTTCGCGAAGCATTTTTGAATAGCCAGGCAGACATGTTTTTACACTGCTTTTTCTCTGAGATCTGATGCACAGTTAAGGTTTCTTGAATAAATAGCTAGACTTCAAAATCCAAAACAGGAGTATAAATCCGACTTATCCAGTAAATAAAGCCTACTACTACTACTAAACAGTTATGTAGCGCCTTTCCCCAGCATGAGCAGGGCTGAAACCGTTACATGCACACAGGCATAAGAGCACACACCTTTTTTTAAGGCTAGGCATCAAATGCACCTTCATGAACATATGTGAACACAATACGCACGAACACACATACAGCGCAACGCTCACACATACACCCCCCCACCCCACGCACACACACAGAGTAAAGGAAACCGGAGTACCTGGGAAATAAACACTGACGTGAGTAGCGAGAGAGGCCAGCTAGCAAAGGGGCACTGTAGGACGAAGGGCAATATGCGATCACGAAAGGTGATTTTTAAGTCACTACACCCCCTCCCTTTTTGAGGATTATTATATCACAAAATGCTTTGTTCTCTTTTCAACTACTGCTGTTGAATCGACAGCTGTGTTACTTACTTAGTCCTCTTCGTACCTAGGTGGAACATAAGGCATCCACTAGAGACCTCCATTTTTGTCTGTCAGTAGCTGTGTTAGCCCATCTGAAATGGTGTCCTTGATATGACTGTCAGTTTCCAGACCAAAAAAGAAAAAACAAAAACACTGCCGCTGTGACAGATGAGTGATCACTCAAGTGTATCCTGGAATGACGGATATTCTGTAACGGACACGCTGTTGTAATTTTTAGCTTAGCACTTGTGGTGAAACAGATTAAAAATTAATCCCAGAATAAAGAACAACCATATCAACAGCATGCGTTAACGGGGCGGCTAGTGTTGTCTTACTTCCTCTGAAAAGCCTATGAGGCTGGTCTGTCTGGTTTAGCCCGATACATTCTAGTAGATATTTTAACACTTTGTGTTCTTATTTGCTTGCATCTCGTTGAATATCACATCTAAAGTGTGATGAAACTGCTGAACATTTTTGACCAACTTAGTTCTTAACGCTGAAAGCCTTGGGTGGCCATACGTTATTTTCAGTGTTTGTACGAACATGTTTGAAGGACGCACACAGAAGAAATGTGTATTTAGCAAGTGACGAAGCGTGTGGGTTTTTTGTGAGGGATTTTTTATTTGCAGAACAGTAATAAAATGTAGGCAATTCAAGGAAATTAATTTGGGAACTCGGAGGTGTTTCCTAATAATCTGTAGTTCATTTTGCAGAGCTTCAAGATGTAATGTCAAGTCTTCGGTTATGTTTTTTAAATAGTTTATTTCATAATACATCACATGGCAATATTTTTGTACGTAACAATTACAGTGAGTAATGACCACACCTCCATGCACACATACACACTCACGAAATACAAAAGTTACATGATAAAAGTGGCTTTAGCATGGTGTAGGGACAGCTACATGCAGAAAACAACTGCTGCTTTGTGAAAGCGTATGGTATTTTTTATGTATTACCTTGTGCATTTGAAATCTTAGCTAGCTTTCACCTCGTTATTTTGTGTAAATAATTACAGAGAATTATAAAACAGTGTTGAGAACGAAGAAGCAAAGGACACACACAGTCTGTTGTACTTTGTATGGGAAATGTCATTTGCTGTTGTCTACAAGATTAGTTCATTAGGGACACAAGGATTATATGCTCACAGCTAAGAATTGGGAAGCATTTATGGGCCAATTTACATGTGTTGCAGTGTTTCTGTCCATTAGATAGCTTGTTAGATACATAAAATAACATCGGTACAAATAGTTTGATGGTTTGAAGTGCACACAGAAGTATCGATTGATCATTCAGGAATAAAGTGTTTTGTGCAAGCTAGTATTTTCTAAGCTTGAAGGCTTATTGACAGCAGTAACAATATTTTTTGAATAATCCAGAACACGTGCTAAATGTGTTACTGCTGAGGAGTAACGTTTCTATCACAACCGTACGCAAGACCGCGCACTTTTGCGCGTTTGCTGCGTGAAAAAAAGCGCGTTAGAACATTGTTGGTTGTGGCAGGTCATCTGAAAGAAGCTAATGACGATGTGCTGAGATTAAAGGAGGCAACCATGAACACTCACAAGCATACAATGGGAAACAGAGAGAGAGAGAGAGAGAGCATACTGCAGTAGCCGTTAATCGGATAAACTGCCATGTGCCATGGCCTTCATCCATCGTCACATACCCTATGCATGAGTTGCGCCACATTTTACATGCGCTGTCAGGCGAGAGCAGTGTGTTCGGCTGCTCCAGCTTCCTAGTGATGCAGCAGGTTTACCAGAAGTCTTTCCCAAGCCAGACGATTTAGTTTCTCATTTGCGTAAAGCAGTAGCAGCTACTATACTTTTCGTACACCATTTACATAATTTGTAACACTGGTTCATCATTTTAATTTTCATTTTGCAGTAAATCCGTTTTCATCTCATTGTTTTGTATTTACCATCTTCTTACCATCTTCCTTCTTATGTTTTGGTGCAGAATTATGAGAATACATTGTCTTTCATTCACGTTCTCTGTGGTAGAGGGTAAAAGTTGTCAATGCCACGTGCTTTTTCGGTTCTAGCGACGAAATTGAAAAGTTGCAGTAGAGAAAAACGCGGCTGATTCATTTTCTGGACATTGCAGACAGGGACTGTAGTGATATTTAGTTTCTCCTCGATGTAGCACGATAATGACACATGTTCCTATCATTTGATGGGTAGTGAGAAGGTCGCAATGCATTGTCGCTACCTATTTTGCTTTATTTTTTTTGTAGATCTTTTAAAAACTGGAATAAAAGTCATGCCCATTTGTAGTGGCGGATGTGGTGGTGGTGGTGAGATGACGACGATTCCTCGATAGCTCTAAGCACATTGCATTCTTTTTATTCTTAAAAATATTTTGTCTGTGATCTGTAATTGACAATTGTCTCTGTAGACTGCCACACCTGTAGATATTGTGTGTTTCAAGGAGCACAAGAAACTGAATGCGAAGGCGACGGCCAGCTTTTTTTCTCCTTGCACAAATAGGGTTCATTGTATACCATGTTTAAAATTCAGTATAATATTCAGTGTAGATTTCTTCTGAGGCCACACCGAAATTTGTAAGAATTAATCAGATGGATCGAGCCGGTGAAATGCCCCTAAGTCTCAGAAGACAGTAAAATAACACTTAACATGTTTGCATGTCTGCGTTTCCGAGAGGTACAAAGTTCAGACTTATTTTGACTGTGTACTGTAGATGTCATCCATACAACACTGACGAACCAAACCACACGGTATCGGTAACATTTAAAACGTGGGAAATGCGCTGCATAAATCTTTTATTATTATTAACAGCACCACTGATTTTTTTCAACAGGCGTTTTCGCTTGACGAGGCCGTGGAGGATGTGGATCCTGATCGTGTACTGGAGATGGTTTCATCGTGCAGCATTCATAGCCAGGAACCACCGCTCAATCCAGAGCAGGTCAGTATAAAGTAGTACATCTGCATACGAGTTTAATCCGTTCTACAACCGAGCTCGCATGTCAAAAAACTCGAATATTAAAACTATTTTCCCCATATAAAATAAAGGAAATAAGATTAATGCGTTCCACCCCCCACCACCACAACAACGGAATTTATATGTAAATACGGTATAATATGCAATACTGTATAGTAAATGTTAATGGCACAATAATATAAATAATATAGATAATAAAATATTAAAGGAGACGAAGACTGTCGATAACGGAGGTAGGCAGATGGCGGGAAAGGAGCGAGGGAGCCGGAGAGCAGACAGGTGCTGAATAAATCGGCTGATGAGACAACCCTATTTGCACTGTTTTTAACTTGAAACATTGAGATTTTCACTAAGACTACATTCTTTTTTATGTCTTTACGCTACGACATATAAATGACTCGAGCTTGTGTATCGAATTTCCGCTCGAAAGTAAGAACAAAATTTCCACGAATTTTTGGCTCTTATATTTGATTCTATCCTCCAGCCCACTTCTTCTGACGTTGCAAGTATTAGTCATCACACTCCCCACTCCCCCTCGAATACACAAGCCACTCACGCGCACTATACAAGGAAAAGGAATTCGAACGCATAGTCAAAAAACAGCGATTGCAACAAAATACTACAGTGTAACGGTATGCATGTATGAAGAACGTGCGCACAGTGTATGCACTTCTTTTACGTACATATGTAAATTCCATTCTAATCGTCTTTGTGAATCATTTGGGGTCTTCTTCGCTGTTTTTGAAAACATTCGTAAACGTAGCGGTTATCACCATACATGAGCTGTTTCCAGGCTTTTTTTTTTTTTTTGAGAACTCAATCCGCAGACAGCGTGGATGCTGAGCAGATTGCAGCGTGGAACACTGGTTAATGAGTTTAAATTTTACAAAGGCAGGCGAACAGTTACGACGCAATCGAGATTGCTTAATTCAATGATGAAGTGTGCGTACATATGTTTATTTACAAGTTTTATTAGTAGCTGGTATTATTCCTGAACTCAAAGCAGAGCAGTTATGGATGTAAAAAGTTGTAGGTGGTGTGAACTCCGTTACAGAGTGTTGATGAATTGTTCGTGTTCAGGAGAATGAAAAATCATTTAAAATGTCCCATGAAAAAGTTTGGGTGTGAAAAGTTTGAAAAATTGTGAAGAGTAACACAGAAATAATCATGAAATATAACAAACATCACAGTACAACAACAAGCAACTGATTCGACAGTGGCAGATCTCATAGTCACATTCGCTTATTTTTATGGAAATTTTACCCCAGGAAATAAACTTACCAAGGACAAGGGCGTAATTTTGCATTTCTATGCCTTTGTAGATGTGAGCCTCTGGGCAGATAAAATGGTCTTATGTTCAGAGTCGTGGCTAAAACAGAGTGCATTTTGTTCTATGTGCACTTTTAAAAATCTGTACAAATCCACATGTGATGATGCGACAATGACAGATCTCACAGTTGCATTAGCTTATTTTCATGGAAATATTACCCCGGAAAATCAGTTTTTCAAGGACAAGGGCGTAACATTGCATTTCTATACCTAGATGTGAGCCTCTGGGCATATAAAAGTGGTCTTATGTTCAGAGTCGTGGGGAAAACTGAGTGCAATTTGTTCTATATGCACTGTAAAAAATCTATAACAGCACAAATAGAGAACTAAAAGCAAATTCTTCTTTTACTATTGGCCTCAAAACTAGAACTAGTTATTAGAAGATCTCAGACCTCTCTCTCTCTCTCTGTCTGAGAGAGAGAGAGAGAGAGAAGGGTGGGGAAGAGAAAGAGAAGTTGATTATGACTTTTAATCCGTTTTCGGTAATACCTATCATCAGACAGTTGATATATTGATGCAACAGCAACAACTTTATCTACCAGAACAATTATAATGTAATATAAATAATAGAGTGTAACAGCTCATGCTGTGAAGAAGAAAATATATGTCTTGAAAAGTATAAATGGAAAAACAATAGGCCTGATACACTGTTTTTTATTTTTGTAAACGCATCATCTGGTCTTCAAACAATTTAGTAGTCAGGCGAGCAAATGTGGAAGTCATGCTAATCAGGGACAGTGAAATGCTTATATCGACCGTAAAAACTATAGACCCACATCGACTCGTAATGAAGTGCGTAGACAACATCATCAGCAAGAACACCACTTTGTAGAATTCGGAGGACACGTGTAACCTATGTAGCAGAGGAAATCGTCATTGTAAAAATATGCTATCAAAGTTGCCGTTCAGTAATTGCAAAGTTTTGTTATAGGTACCTACACATACAGACTACATGTTGTACTAATTTTCCATTGTTGACAGGGTTTGACACCGTTCTCTCAAGTGACAGCAACCTCAAAACACATTTGTTTTTCAAACACATTAACTGCAGCTAAGGCACACTCGCATAGGGTCAGCAGTATTGTATAAACATGATACTGTGATTTCCTTCACATCAAGGAACCGGTGTCAAGTGACCTCACCACAAGAATGCACGAGCTTTTTGTGCCTAGGACAGCAGTAAAATTACAAGTTGGCAGAAGTATTGTCATTGGTCGAGAACGCCTGGCATTAAGAAAGTAAACGCCAAACATTTGTTTTGTGTGCCTAACATGTGCTTGTTACCGTATGCTGGCGTCAGGGCAGGTGAAGCCTAACTGTGATTCAATGACCTTTATGTACATGATGCTACACCGGACATTTTCAATTTATACTCAGTTCTCTACAAGAGATAGAAATTGGAAGTTTGATATTGTTTATTAAGTAGGCTAATACACCAAACAATTATTAAAATTTCAAAATAAACAGTCATATCAAGGGCAGCAGACCCACCGTCTTAGACACATTTTAACAATAAAATCTAATAAAGCATTTCATTTAGGTTAATAAGGTTTTTTCATTCTAATGGTTAGTTAGTTAGTTGTTGTTTTATGCCAAGTCAACAACTAAGGCTATCTCATGGCAAAAACAATGTACATGACTATTCAAAGGTTTTCATTCTAATGGTAGACAGCATATAATTATTGTCGGTATGTGGTACGATAATTCATGAAGCTCGATAGAGAATGATAATGAACAGAGTTTGAAGAAGAACTATTTTCACATCGCGACTGGCATTGCATCTACCAAGTAAATGAGTGAGCAAGCATTTGCATGTGCACACGAGAGAGACAGAAAGAGAGAAAATGTGCGGCCCTGCGTTGACGCGTGTTGGGAAGTTGCTTCCTTTTTTCGTAGCTATATCAGTTTTCCATTTAAACCCCATGTTACAGATAAATCAGCAGATAACATGTTTTCCATTCGTTTCACTTGTGTGACACATTTGCCAAAAATCTGGCAAGCTGATATGCAGAAGTTTTGTTTTGAAGATTAAGACTCGAACCCTAACGTCAACATTAGTCTCGTGAAATGTTTACAGAACAAACAGAACGCTTTTGCTGAGTAAGTTGTATGTTTTATACAATAATGAATAGGATGAATAAATTTACCAAGTGATGTCTGAGAAAATGTTATCTTCTCTCCTTATCCACATAGAATTTTATGTGCTTTTTTTTGGTGCGAAATAAAAGTTAGAGGTTGATAAAATGTAGATGATTACTATGATAAATACGCTAACATCCACAGACTGTGGGATCTAAGACTGTGGAAGCACTGTAGGTGATCACTTTGACATTTTTGCGATCAGCATGGCTTTTTCCCTCGAAAGCGTCTTACATAACCCGGCGTGTTAATGGCTTAGCGATCGATAAATAACGAATATCCTAACGGATAAGCAGCTAGTAAGAACAAAATGAAGGTAAGGAACTAACATAATGCAATCCATCTGAGCCAGTTCTCGTCCAGGGTGCACTTCGTTTGCTATTACGTTTTGGGGGGTTGGGGGGATGGAGAAGAGGAAGTCATTTTTGTTCACAGGCTGATGTTGAAGAAGAAGTAATAAAGTTGCTGAAGAAACACACACACACACACAAACCGCTCGTGAGGCAGTGCGGTGGGTGATTAGGAATGAAGAAAAGTATTTTTATAAGCCGTGCGACAAAATGCAGCAGTCCTTATCGTCTCTTTGTAACACCTTCCTTTCCTTTCTCTCTCTCAATGTCTGAATGAAGACTTTTCTTCATTAAGGGGTGGGTGGCACTGTTTCTTTACATTTTTCACTAGAAATATAGTTCTCGGCTGTGTGATGGTGGTATGAAATTACAGGTGATAGCTTGATGTGTTGCTTAAATGAGGGGGGGGGCGCAACGATATTTTATATTATTTTAAATTTAAAATCTACTAGATGCCGAGTCTTGTAATTTTGTGTGAATTTGTATCTTGCAATGTTCTTCCTAGGTTGGTCTTGTAAAACTGTCTTCTGCAAGGAAAACTAAACAATTTATTGTCATGCATGATTTTACAAACACAGGTGTTTTTAGAATCCCTGCGAGAAATTTTTATTTGCTATTAGGTATGATGCAAAGAAACTGTCCACAAAGATTTCTGGCACTGGTTGCACAACATGTTTCTAAACCTTAAAACTGTTCTAAAGAAGCAAAATCTCTTCTCTGCCATTTAGATGCATTGCACAAAAGCATACAAAAAATTGTACTGACAGGACGGAAAGTCAAACTTAAACAACTTTATCTTACTTAAAGCAGTTTGAGTTTTAGAAATTCTAAAATTGTGGCGTGCACTTTAAACTGATTATGTAAAAAGACTTAAGGCCTAAAAGTGTTTAAACTTAGAAATGTGTTGTGCAACTGGCCCCAGGCTTCTTTATAGAAGGATTTTAAAAACGCGATAGACAACAAATAAGTTTTAAATGAATCCTTAATGCTGACATCAAAGCATGAGTTGTAGTTGTAACATGTAGTTGTAATTTGAGTTACAGCTTATCAATATTTCGAAGCTAATTTGTCCCACGTTCGCAGATGTTTCAAATACAGTTTCAGTTCGTTATCTCGCCACCAGGTATCTCGTTATCTCCGTTTCTTGCTACACAGTTTCCGCAGTTATGGATCCTATGCCCTCTTTTTGTCGCTATTCTCGCCTCTTGCCTAACATCTGTTGGACGGATGGCGGCGGAGTACAGGACTGTATTTCTCACCGCTGCCGCACTGTTTTAATACTTGCTGTAAAGGAACGCCCAGGTCTTGGGTAGAGTGGATTGTCTTACGTTGTCTGCCGAGTCATTCATATCCACAGAACTTAGAAGTGTGGCTTGTCTGCGTCATAAACGATGATAATATTTCTGTTTGTTTTACTTTGATTATCGCATTGTCCGAATTCCTGGGAAAGGCTTGTGATTTCATTCTTCTCAGGAGACGCCTTGGCGCTTTACTAGTTCAAGGGCCGTATTCATGAAGTGAAGATAAGTCGTCACCCGGGGGTAAAATGGGGAATCAAATAGTTTTTCTCCGTAGTTATGACGCACTGTCCAGACTCCACAGATATTGCTTTATGTTTCTTTTCCCGATGGGGATTTTTGCCACTAATTTACAATAAAACCCCAAGGGTAAAACAACCTTCGCGGAGTCTGAACGCCCCTCCTTTCACTGCGGAGACAAGACGCTTGCCTTTGATTTACCCGTGACGACGACTTACCTTTCCTTCATGAATACGGCCCCAGGACTAATGTGGAATTTCCCAGCTTTCTTCAGTATTCGTGACGCGCTGGCCACTCAGCACCAACTGCCTCGTTGCCTGATTGATCGAGTTTGATCTTGAGGACTTCACATGAGTAGGTCGCTGGCTGCTTTTCAACGGAGCAGACGGTGATATGGAAACAAAAACAGCCTCTTGTTGATTTGGCCAACGTGCGTAGTGCTGGCAACCTTTTCTATAACATTAAGATTCTTGTAACTTTCGAAGCATCTGAAAGCGTGACGTGTTGTCTGTTCTCTGTTAATGATATAGCGTGCTCAACAATGAACAGTTCCAACAAACCGTTAGTCGATAATTAAAAACATGCAGGATTTTATCTTTGCTGAAATAACTTCAAAACTTTCTCGAACGCTTCGACCTCATCAGCTAGCAAACCTGTACTTTACAGACCCTCAGTTTTCGACTGGCGAAACTGCTGAGACGTTTTTCACCTTCCGTTTTCATCAGCGATCATACAAACCAGTTTGTTTTGATCTCTGTTTTGCCTGCATTTTGTTCTCTTCATGTCTGTTCATACCTGCCTGTTGGTTTTTACATGCATATCCGTCTTTGCGATGTAGTTTCATGAGCACGAAAGGTTAAGATGAACAATTGTAATTTAAAAACATAAGTAAAAGATGTGACATTCTTCCTTAAAAGTACAGTATTCTAATATTAAAGGGTTTGAGTTTTATTTTTTTTTAAACTGAAGTCGTTATTCAGATAAAGACATTGCAGGTCAGAAAAAGTTTCGAAATTTATGGAGATGAGGAGACAAATAAAATGACACCATAATTATTCGTTATTTCCGTATTTCAGCACACAGAGTGACCCTTTAGAACTTATACACTTTCTTGAAGCATTTCTTTAGGCTCATTTACGGTCGAATCGAAAGAAGGCAGAAATGCAAGAAAGTGAAAGACGGTGTGATAGAATTGAGACACATGCTATCATCATGCATCTGACAAGATCTCGTTAAACCTATTTGGCAAGCAGGTTGCCAAGTACATGATAGATATTTTTTCAGGGTATATATGTAGATGTCTGATTCATAGAAAATATTGATTATCCATACCCACAATCTTCTAAGCGGCTTCCGCTTTTGAATTTTTTGTGCGAGCACGTGCAGCATATTCAGTTAGTGACGCCATCTCACAAGGAGAGTTTTGGGCTGGAATCAACGTCGAGAAGGTGATGTTGTATCAAACATCATCTAGTTAAAGAATTTCTGGAGAAATGCACGACTTAAAACTTTAATTTGTATGAAGGCGAGATGGAATAAGGATAATAATGAAAGACAACGAAAGTAATCGTAGAAATATAAAACAAAACAGCTTTAAAAGATGTCACGCCGGCTGAAGTTGTGTTGAGGCTATAAACCATGCCGAGCCCAGTCATGCCTAAAGCCTCTGGTATGCGTACTGTAACGTGTGCGCCCGGTACACCATACACTCTTTTGGCCTCTGCTGCTCGGCGATTGATCTGGTTTGGAATTAATGAATGAATCATCCGGAGACTCAAAAGAATAAATGTGCAAGCTTTCGAGTATTTTGCAACCTGTAAGATGGTAAAATTTGTTGTAATGTAGTACGTTGTTCAGAAAACTTCGTTAATGGTTCTAAGTCCGAGCCTTCAGTTATATAAAATGTTTGGCTGGGACCTGACAAACACGTTTGCTGATCGCGGTGACCCTGCCCACGTTCGGTCTGTTGTGCCGACAGTTATTCATAGGCGGCAAGCAGATCGACCTAATCCCGAAAACCCACCGGACAGAAAGGAAGTCGAAACATCCGTGGAGAACCATCGGCAGCTTTTATCGCGCGAGGGTTTATATCATGTGGGTGGCCATTACAATATTGTATACGCGAGACAAAGAGGCACGGCGTGTGTTGAGTTTGAAGCCTGCCTCTTCTGCTGACATTACTTACTACAGCTTTTCAGCCTCACAGGAGAGTCGGAGGTTAATCATCCTGTCAACCAGCTTGGCCTGTTTTTAGTGACAGTGTTTTAAACTTATGGTGTGGCAGTGTGTGTGAGCGAGAGAGCCGGTAGTACCGCATCATGAACAAACGGCCGGCCGGTTCCCTTTCCCTTGCATCTTTGATTTGGTCAACAAGCGCATCCGAGTGCTGACAACCTGTCAGGCGAAGGGACATCAACTTTGCAGCGCCTGGTAGTATAAAAATACGTTGCTAATCAACACCAAGTTAAAGTATGTCGGAAGTTTTCTGCATAGATGACTATTTACCGTAACGATTCAGTGATGGTTCTGTATTCCTCTGGTGAGAAATAGCGCAATGCTTTGTGACTATGTCTGTTTTTGTTCACTGTCACTGTCTCTTCCCTGCCAGACAGACGATCGCGCCAATAGATGAAAGATGCAGGGCAAGCCTGTACGTCTAGTATTGCAGAACCTGTTGAACTACTTAACAAAATCATCTGTTTGCCTTTTGCTCACAAGCGTGCAGATTGAAGGCAAAGATCAAGGACAAAGAGCTGCAGAGAACCCGGGCAGTGTGTTCGCTGCTGCTTAGTATAGAGAGTCAAGAGAAAGACGGTCTCATCGAGTAAAGAATAACAAACATAAATGCGAATGCACAGACATTACTGCCTTCCGCCTTTAGTGGATCTGTATTTTATTTTAATCATTAGACAAACATTTGCTGAAGGAGAAAATACAAGAAATAATTTTCAGAGATGATACTTGTGTCATAGATGAGTAAATCCGGTCATCATATATTATAATCTACTAGCTGGGTTTTGCCCGGGTTACCTTCTGCCGGAAATTCTTTCAGCTGTGATGTTATTTTCAATGTTTTGATCTATCGTTTTATTTGAGTAAAGCTTATTCAGGCTCGGCATCAGTGTAACAAAACGGTGAATCACTTATACTCTTGATCTGCCTTTCCTAATCTGACAGCTCATGTTCGGCTACGGGTGCACCTTCCCCCTCCCTCGCTCCTTCCATGTCTCTCCCACCCCCCATCGGTACTGTCTCCAAGTACGACGTAGTCCACGTTTTTTCTGCGAGGTAGAGCTACGTCGCAATGCTGGCAACATCTTAGAACGGTAAAAATAAACATGATGTGGGCAAACTTACACTTTCTAAATACAGCCCATGACCAATCCATTATCGAAAGGAATTTTTTTAAAGTTTTATTATTATACAATAAATACGCAAAACATCACTACCACATAAAACAATCTGCACAAAAACATACACAAAAAGAAAAAAATACATCACTGGCAATGTACACAAATTCTGTCGTCAATCTCTGATCACACCCTACCCTATGCTGCTGACTATAGAAACAAGCTGTAGTGGTTTGTCCCAAACCTTATAGTTGTAGAATTAATATTTTTGCTAAATTTGGTGGGGATCTGAGTTTGATGAGGATTTGATTAGGTTTCAATATCCGCCCGGTCGCTTGTCCGACACACACAAAACCGTTTTATATGATACGAGGTAAACATAAGAACAATGTGCAATAAATTATGGCTAGTTCATGTACTTGAAGTAGTAAAGAGATTTTTGTTTAAATCTGGGAGGCCTTATCGCAAATGGACTGACATGTCTTGAACCTTTTTTTCTGGAGACCGACTCCCCAACATGATATTCATTACGAAGGAAGACCACACAAGCTGAACATTGACGTGAATTGTGTATTTTGTGCCAGCACCGCTTTCTTTTTGGAAACTGTAAGTTTGTTTCGATCTGAGCCTACGCAGTAATGATTAAGACAGGAAAAATGCGAGCTTCTTGCGGCCGTCTGCCCTTAAGTAAACATCACTGAGTTTAACATAAGCTGTACGAACCACAGTCAACAGCTGGTTGCAGGCGAGCCTTCATACCCATAAAAACAAATGATAGGAAACTGTGCGAGTAAAAATGAAGCTACTCCTTGCAGGTGCACGCCCATACCCTTATCACCTCAATTTCTCGCCTTCTCTTACCTCTGATGAACATGCCAGAGAACAAACGAATACTAGCGCATGACACATACAAAACTGGGTGCGCGCGCACACACACACACATGGAGGTACGAGAGAGCTAGGGAGCTACTTGAAGTTTTGTAAGCACATCCGACAACCAAAACTGGGAAGCTAGTGGTAGAACCTTTGTTGACATGAACAGTCCCCCTTTTCGCTTTTTGTACGACTGGGCTTTGAGAATGCTGACAGAAATCACTCTCCTGCTATGCTCGCCAATACTCAATTGCATTTCAACTCTTTGGCGCAAATCTCGTGCACACACGGTGCCCGCGCGTGCATGTGGTTGGGTGTGTGCGTTGTATTCGCTCGTGCTCGCCTGGAGTAAATACAGAAAGTGTCAGATATGATGGGCCTGCTATACGTCACAAACGTACCGCCTGCAGTCTAGCTAACGAGTGCGGAAGGTTAAATAAATTGTTTCCCAAGGGGAGGCGGTCCTGGCGGTACGCTGTCGTGCTGCGCAGGCTGTTTGCAGCTATTGCAGACAATGGCGTAGTCGTTGTCGTCAGGCTAACGTCGCCACATTGATGCTGAACACTCGTCAGTGCTGCCATCGGGCAGTACTAAATTGACGTGAAATAGGTAAATGGTTGCCACTTCAAAGTTCACTCTTCGTAATCCTCTATTGTGGGAAACATTGAAAATGGGTTTGCCGTTTTCTCGTATTTGCCTCAGGCATCACCAGAAACTAACAGGCAGACTTTATCTTGTCGGGGATATATCATAGAGTGCTGGTAATTGACATAATGTAACCAGCGTTAGTGACGGTGAAATGTTGATGTAACGCTTATTTTCAGCAGATGCTGTTGTATAGCACAGTACAGGTACAACATTAAGCGCTCACGAGAAAACAAAATCAGGAAAAAAATCCGTCCGCGGAAGAGGTTACTCGGATATGAAGGGCAACAATTTGCATTTGTTGCGATTTCATTTAAAATGGACCTGAACGTGACATTTTAAATCGCAGTTTTATTTATTATCCTCGAAAACCCGGTAACTCAACTTAATGCACCCTGATTGGCACGCTGTTTGATTTTGACGCAGCGTGCCAGTCCTTTCTAGTTTGAGATAGAATGTATTTTTCATTCAGGTAATCTCACTGATGCTTGAACTATCTTAGTGCTATCTCACTAATGCAGTCTTCTGCTAGTCCAGACTACGACATTTATCGACGGACGCGAGCACACCTTAGTAAAGCGATGAAATAATAATGTCATGCTTCTCGGACGATTAAGTCGCTCATAGTGGATGCATGGCGTGAATCCGAAGCTGACGTTTATATTAACTTCCGGTCTCTTGCCTGACGGTTTATTCCTAAAACGCAAGGACGACAACGCCCGTCTGAAAGTTTACCAGTTTGTATTGATTTTGTGCAGGAGATAGAGTTCTTTTAATTTTTTCATATTTGAAGAAAGGAATACTAAAACAATATGTGATTGACAGGAGAAGATTTTCTTCTATGACAGTATGACATCCTGTCAAAAACCAGCAAATTAGTGGAATCACAGCCATTCAGCTGTGAGAACAAAACCCGAAGGGGTGGAACCCAGCAGTCACGCTGAGGGCATGTAATGCTTTAGGAAAGATAATAATTATAAATTATATATAATTATGACACACTGCTGTGTTAAAACTGCTAATAAATTAAAATAAAACTGATATAAAAGTCCCAGTCAGGCGATAAAGTAGGTACCCAAGTTCGTTGAGGAGTTTCTGCTGTGATGCCGAACATTTTACCAGATCCATTCATGACTTCTAAATAAATCTCTGGATCTGCCAATGACGATGAAAGGTTTACGAGAATTCAGATTGGGTCGAAGTGGTTAGTGATCTGTGTGATAGAAATGGGAAGTATTCGGTCGGAAGTGCAATGCTTAGTGGGTGGCTCATACGGTGGGCTTCAGTCAAAAAGTGACGGCAATTCATAACACTGAATGCGGGTCTACGCGAGCTGCTGGTAACCATTGTGATAGCGCATTTTTCAGATCAGCCTACTTCACAACGCCAGAACCTGTTTCGACAATTAATTGTGAGTTTGCATTGCTATATTGGTGACTATGTTTTAAGAAATCGATGATGGGATAAATGTCGAGGAGAACTATAAATATCATTTCCTGCTCTGAAAACTGAACACGGCGAAGAACACAAAGGTGACATAGCTTTGACAATCAAAGTCCCCGCCCAACTCCCATACCCAATTTGTCTTTATTCGATTCAAGCGAAGCTTTGGTGAAATTTTGTGGAGAGTTAGAGAGGAGGCCGTCAGTTGGCTACGAAATTAAGCACCATGAAATAGTCATCTGAAGAAGCGGCCTGCATTGATTTTTACATTATTCTAAGTTCCAAGTGACTTGTTTGCCACACGTACACACCCAGTCTAAACCACAAGAACCCTCACGAGCGAGGCCATTAGTCTCTTGTTTTGCCTTTTTCACTGACTGCTGCTATGCGGGAGGCGTGGCAGATTGCTTTGTAGGAAAATGCTTCCGCCTGTGCGAGATTTTGTACCTTTGAAAAAGAGGTTGTGAAGGGAGGAAAAAACTGGAGTAACCAGATATACTTTACACCGGCTAGCCTTGTGAACAGTTGCCACAGCAAACCAAAAACAACAACTAACAAAACATAATAGGCATATGTGCCCCGAAACAGGATCTGGAGCCAGGGTGAGGAAACTGTCTCGACCTAACGGTCACGTTTAGTGTGTGATTTCGTATACAAACAGGCATTATTATTGATGATTTGATTATCCGCACACGATTCTGAGAATTTCTCCGGATTTTTTTTATGTTTGTGCGTGTTTGTGTTGGAGGTGGGTTCAAAACTACACGTTTTGAGAAAACTTGCATTGTATGTAAAAGCGGTAGGTCTTAAGATACCTTATTCATTCAAGAAGGCCATTCGGGTTATGCAGTCGATGCAAATCAGGAAGAATACCTGCTAAAAATCGCTTGTCGTCATCCATGATTAAAATTGCGTGCGTGTGCCAGTGTCAGTGTTCGTGGAATTGAGTGATAGAGGATGAGTAGGCTTGCGCTCGATTCGATGTGCTGTTAAAATGCTTGAGTTAGACTTGAAAGTGAGCCACGTTTCTCGGTGTTCTCAAGGCAAGCTTTCCTCGCGCTGGTGTCCTGCAGGGCTATTTGCACAGGAAATCTGATCAATATGGAGCTCGCACAAACTGAACGGTTAGAGGCTAAAACTGTTTTGTTTCGCCCACGCCTGTCAATGTTAAACGCATTTACGAGGGAACCGAACACCTCGGATTCAATACGCAAGTCGACCTTGCAGTCACCTCTGTTATCCATCTTGTGAAGAGCAGCCAGGTCTGCAAATACCTGACATTCAGTGCACAGTGCTGCCTTGTGGTCATCACTATTAATCCGCCATTTGAAACGCAGCAGGACCGCCGCTGTCACCCTTACGGGGATTGTCCTCTTGTGTTGCATACTCTGAGGGGTACATTCGGGACATGCAAGGTTTTTTCTCCTTCTTCTAATCGTTACCCCACCACTTCTACATCTGCTAACAAATCATATTCCATTGAATATTAAAGTTGAAAAATATTAACTGTATCTCAAAAGCATAGCTTTGAAACAAACACGTGAAAGAATCATTAAATGTTATCCCCCTTGTGCAACGGATGTACGCGGATATTACATATACTTTTTGCACTTTTTTGTACTATAACAAATATTATCTACTGATAAACCACTTATTATTACAGAATTATCATCTAAAATTTTGAAGAATAAAATATTTTACACACATTATTTCAGTAGTATAATGTCAGCAGTATTGACATCACAGTCAGGTGTAATTTAACTACACTCATTCTGGACGTGCGCATTCTTTCAACAACAAAAATAAACTTTTTGTTTGTCCAGTTAGTTTCTTGGACAAAAGACTGTGGACAGACCAAACTGAAGCAAACACCTCAAACTGTATTCAGCTCACGCCTAAATGCATTTGAAACATACATGTACACCTAACACAAAGTGTGAGAACCCAATGAATTCAGTAACACATAGCAAGCCACTTTACGACATCCTTTTTTCACTCCCGTGATCTACGATAAGTGTTATTAAGTCCCTAGCTTGCTAAGCGTCCATCTTTCTAACTTATGATTGTCATTAACATGCAGTTGTGCGCAGCAAGAGGTCAGGGGTCAGTTGCACAACACATTTCTAATTTTAAACACTTTTAGGCCTTAAATCTTTTTAGATAATCAGTTTAAAGTGCACACCACAATTTCAAACTTTTGTTAAAACTAAAACTGTTTTAAGTAAGATAAAGTTGTTTAATAAATCTGACTTTCCGTCCTGTCAGTACAATTTTTTTTAATGTTCCTGTGCAATGCATCTAAGTGGCAGAGATCAGATTTTGCTTCTTTAGAACAGTTTTAAGGTTTAGAAATATGTTGTGCAACTGGCCCCATATTCCGCCAGAAGCATCTTTTGCATCTAGCGCTCACCTGTGTTACTTCTACTTATAGTAGGATACGGGAAACAAGGACACGGGCTCGGACTTCCCGGAAACCCCTGGGAACAGACTTTCTGTGGTCGTGGGATACCTGAGAAACACTACAGAGTTCGCTGACGAGTGATCTTCCGCCGGTGTTTGCAGAAACCGGGTGAAGGCCACCGGGTGATGTGAAACAGGAAAGCGAGGCTCCTCTTGGGTTGACAGGCTCGTACATTGACGGTGCACTTTGGGGTTCACTAAATGTAAAATGGCTGAAGAAAACAAAGGCCCAACACAGGACCTGGTGACTTCCGGGACAGATGATAAACACAACGATGTCAAATAAAATCAGAGCAGGTGTAAATACGTTGATCCGCTTTCCACGCGGCACAGCAGCAGGATGCACTGGAGGCGTTCCTACTCAGGATGATGATTATAATGGAGATGATGACGACACCTCAGTAACGTTACCTGGGGGCACGAGACGTCCTAGGATTCTTTTTAGGGGCGCATGGCAACAGTCCAGTTTTATTTATTTTTACTCTGGTAGCAGCCCATCAACTATATTTACATTTTACAGTACTTTTAGAGTCACACAACAGTCCAAACTGTTAACATGAGAGTTTAGTTGTTGCATCGAGCCGCCGCGCCTCAAACCTCGCCAGTCGATCATTATCACAAGCTGATAGCACGTCGTCCACATGGTCCTCGACAGTCATTACCACAGCTTGATAGCATATCGGGGCCGGGTGCGCATCATGTCACTAGGCGCTGGATGACTAATGCGGAGTAGTCAGCTAAACTGCTCATAAAATCTGAGCATTCTAACTGCCTGACTGACACGCGTTAGCCATCTAGATAGCTATAGCGCTTAGAAGCATGCTGTGCACCCAGCCCTCGTGTGCCAATAGCGCTTTTTGACCAGTCGGCTTATTAGCGAGCCTAGCTGTTCGATCTGCTTTAGTTTGCGGACCGTCGTTTTTGACTTTGCGTCGATCTGCAATCACTGCAAATTCTGTGTACCACTATTGTTCAGTCTGTATTCCTTCAAGTCGTGATAATACGTTGGCATACTTATGTCGAATTTTAATACTCTTCCTATGTTTAGGAGAGAACACTTGTTCCCTTCCTAATTAACCCCCACGTCCCCCTGCTTCTGTCCTACTTCTTTTTCTCACTTTGTAATTAGGTTTTCTTGTGCGGATAATCAGATTTGACATTTTAGCAGTGTGCTTTGTTAATTTTCGAAGTTCCAAGGTACATCTAATCTGCAGATTTATCTTCTGATCTTAAGTCCACTATAGTCTTTACCAGAGATTGCAGAGATACTATTTTACTGTCACCAGGTTTTCTTGTGATATCTAGCATGTTACCCCATTTCTTTTAATGATATCTTGAATATGCGACTCAACAAATATTTCCGTTTAAATTATATATTTTTTATCTTTTTTGCCCACTCATTTTTCCATTCTTCATGGTCATTGGAATGTAAGCTTAATTGCAATAAGCAGTTTGTGGTCTTTAGGTATCAAGTGATACAATTTGTAGGCTGAATTTTATATATATAAAAAAACTATTTTCCCTACCTCCACATACAGCAGCTGACAGCGGTCCTTAAGCAGGTATAGATGCACATTAGCCATACATGAGTAGCCCTCAGTCGTATGGTTTGTTCTCTAGTGTACCCTCCCGCTCGTTAGCTATAGTCTCACCTGCACTGTCCCACTCACTGGCTTTGGTCTAAGTCGATTCTGCACAAAGAACCTCATCATTTCCGTCTTACCTCCCATTGCAGCACCACCCTAACCTTCCCTTTGTTCAGCCGATCCAACTTTCTCTTATCTCTTCTCGCGCTTTCTGCCCGCGCTTCTAGTCCACTCCACGTCTGCGTGCATTAGTCCTTTTCTGATTATGAACAGTGTGAAGCAGTAAATATAAGCTATAAATTTGGGAAACACAAGCATTATATTAGAAGTCACACCCATTGCAGAACAGGTTGTACGAAGGTAATCTGACATGCATCGGTCAGATGACATTTAGTCTTCAATGTTCCTCCTTCGTCCGGGCTTACCGTCGTGGTCTGGCCTTGCTTACGCTCCATCTCGCCTGACTGGCGGCTGACATTTCCATGTCTGCCTCTTGTCGACCATGCATCCAGGATTGCAAAGGTCGGCTGCTATAATACCTGCGATAGGAGAGAGCTTGTCTATCCTAGAACCCGTCTAGCCCTTTCTACGCAAAATAAATAAATAATACAAAATAAGAGTAATTCTGTGACCTTTCAATTGTTGTGGAGTGAATGATTGCACTTTTCTGGGGGTTTTCTTCTTGTGTGTGTGTGTGTGTGTGAATCCGATGCCTCTTTCCACCTCTATGCTCTGTTTTTCCTTCCCAATTTAGGTACTCATTTAGGTTGAGTCGTCTTGGTGAGAGTATTCTGCACAGATATCAAACTGGCAGGTTTCCTCACTTCGAAGCTGTGTGTAATCAGTAGCTTTTACTTGGGCCCTAGAACCATTGAACTTTATGGAGACAGTACCTGTGCCATTTCTATATTTTCCTAAACGTTTCACAGACACTAGCTTCACAAATCAGTTTACTAGCAATGCTCATTAGCTAACGTCATCCCAACTTAGAAAAAAAAATCGATTTTAAGTTTTCAGAAAAGGGTTGCCTAATAAGTGAGATTCTCATAATAAGTGAGGATAAAGAGTAAAGAAATCTCTTTTTCAAAAAGTAGCTAAACATGGTTGAGTCCATATCTATATTATTTGTGCTGTAGCCAGTACTTGCAGCCAAAACTGAATTCGACACACTTACAGACAGGAGACATGTTTCATTGAAGGCATCTGCAGCCTTCTTTGTGGTTATGCACTGGCAGTCTACTCATGCAAGTCATTTTGTCAGATTACCACACACCATGCACTGAAACTTGCCTGCATATAGAAACTGGAGCTTCAGAAATTGATAATCTAGCTGCAATGTATCTAACAGAAAAGACATTCTACATTTGAACAGTCATTAACTTTGTGCAAACACTTTGATGTTGATCGGAATGGGATGTCGAACTACATGTATGATAAAAAAAGTTATGTATGAGTGTACATAAAAATTTATATTAAAGCTGGGAAGATGGAATTATGGGTTGAACTATGTCATCATGTAAGACATCTAAACAATCAAAGCCTGTCGCCAAATGCCTAGCTAGCAATTATTTCTGTGTGTGTGTGTGTGTGCATGTATGTTCACATGGGCATGCACATATTTTCTTTTCATAGCTGAAGTAAATCTTCATGTTAAGAAGGAGGGTGGGGGAATCGGTGTTTTACACGGAGCCAGCAGCTAAAGCTATATCACAGCAAGGCAGCCAGCCCTGTAAACAGATGCCACATGCAGAGAAAGAAAAGCGTTGCCAAGATGAGATCTGAACCCAGGGCAGCCAGCCCTCACTGAATTAGTGACAAGGGCTACCGAACCACCTTCATGTTGAGTAGGAATAGCATTGGGTGATAATATATGTTAAGAATTCCACCTTTGAAGTGAGCATAGGCCATAAATCTCACTATATATGTGATGTTTTCTTATCAGCAGTAAGGGTTGAGTTTGTCCAGTAAGCTGAATACTTATTTTTGATTATGGCATTTATAATTGTCTGCTTTTATCATGGTTTCTAGCCATGAATAACAGCACACAAGGTTCACTTTCATTGCTGCGGGTGAGAACAAAGATATATTCAGGCATTCTTGTAATTAGAATAATGTTCAGATCTCACAGGATATGGTACGCACAGACTTTATTTCTAATTTCTATATCTAGTCATGAATTTTGTCAAAGGTGTCAGTTGTCTGTTGTACATTTTCTTATTAAAACAATCAACCATTCTTTGATATCATGTGACTTCATTTTCACAAACAGTTTTGTATTATTGTTTGCTAATGAGTAAAAACACATATGCTGGGCTTCTTACAGAAAGCTGGACCAAACAAGAATTAGTTGTTATGCCACTGCCATTACTTGCAGATTGATACTTTGATTTTCCATGCATTAAATGATGAACCTTTGTGATCCTGTGGTTGGATCCCAGAATGAAGACTGAAGATGTCAGTTATTTCCTCTGGCAGTGTTCCAAACCATCCATCTCCAGGTTATTGTGGCATGCAGGAATGGGTCTAGAAGAATGCTTTTATTTTCTTTTGGATACTGGCTAATCATTCTTTTCAGCCTGAAAGCACAGGATATGGAGATAAGAAAGTAATCTGTCCATGACAAGAAATGCAGCTCCTGTCAGCATCATAACCTTTCAGTCAACAAACTCCTTTTCCTCTGAGATTTTGTTTTTCCTCTACCTACCATGCAGCTTTTTTTAAAACTTGGTTTCCAAAGTGCACAAAATGCTGCATCAGTGTTGCTATTCTTTTTTTCTAGGTGCGCACAGTCTTTCATAAAGTAGTAGATGGGTTGCTGCGGAAACCTAAAGATGTTCAACGGGGTGCTCAGATGGTGTATCTCTTACGCAATATGGGTGCATATATCAATCAACAAGATCAGGTTTGTATCAGTTTATTTTCTTTATAATAAGTATATTTCCAAAGTGGTATGTTATGCTTTTTTGGCTCTAGGGGGTTGTAGGAAATGAAGTTATACAGGTGCTGTGAGATTTAATTAATGCTGTAACCCATTGACTCTTACAAAAAATGAATATATGCTCTTTCACCATGCCGCATTTTGCCTTGAAGATACACAGGAGCATACAGGTGTCAAGGTTTTTCCATTTCCATATAACCATGCACATACATGTGTTCTCTATCTGTCTCTCTCTAATGCTGACATACAAAAACAGGCAGATACATATGTAGAGAAACGAAAGGTTTGGCAACCTTTGTAGATTGATAATCATTGAGTGGTCACGATTTCATGTAGCTTGTCATAAAATGCTGCCTAATGAAGTAAGCATCTTTGAAGTTTTTGTTTTGGGGGTTTATTTACAGGCAGGCTGCACACCTCTACTTCGTTATCTGCAGAGGAACATAGCACATCAAGATGTTGTGGAGGCGTTTCTTCGCTGCAATGCTGATGTTTACATTACAGATAAGGCACGCAAGAATTGCCTGGAATGGGGAAGAATTCACGTCCCAGGGCAGCCTTTTTCTAACGCTGATTTGGAAACAAAATCCTTAAAGAAGCCATATTTTTCTTGTCTTTTAGCTGTGTATGCTGCTCATCACAAGTATTATGGTACATCCACATGCAGAAACACACACGTGTGCACGTATAGATGTACACCCATACAGTCGAATGATCTGTCTGTCTTGATCATTATCTATATAAGCTGTTTGTCAGTCAGCCCATTCTCATCTGATCTAGTCAATGTATTATTAGTCTGTAGGTTAAATGACCAATTGTAGTTATAAGGGGAGAAGGAATGGTGTAAGAGAGAGAGGAATGAGGGAAAGAACATGTTTAAATAAAACATGATGATTTATGAACAGGATGGGGTGTACCCACTTGAAGTAGTCACCAGTTCTCCTTCAGTATCACCAGCTGTACGGGATGTCTTCATGAAATATGTGGTAAGCAGCCTTTTGGTAAATTGCATCGATTATAGAACATCCACAGTTCTTTATGTCAAATTATATAGATCATAGAGCACTTTCACAGTTCTTGGGTCAAATTATCTCAGTTATAGAGCACTTCTGCAGTCTTTTCTCTCAGTAGATTTGCTATTTTTACTTTGGTTCATGGCTGGTGACTGCATAATTTTTAGACTACAGTAGTGTTCAGTATCAAGAAGATGAATTAAATTTTAGCGTCCAATGACCTCAAGGTATATTACTAGTGTTACCTTTTCCTTATATATTTTGTCATTTTTCAAAATACTTATTTATGACCCTGTTTGTCTTGTTTTTACACTTGTCTCCCACCGTGGTAATCTGATTTGACCACTATTGCCACAACACTACCACTGTTAATATCATCATGGCCAGTACATAAGGTCATTATCACTATAACCTTGTAGTTATGGTCATTAAAAAAATGGTGTGGTGTAACTAACCTTTATACTGTGACTATTGGTAAAACATACGACCTTTACATCCACATTATTTCACCTCATTGATCATTGTGTCATGAGGGGCGATTGCTGTATTTAGTAATTAAATGAAGCCGTTATCTGATTTATGCGTCCTTATCTGTCTTTATAGCCAGGCATTTGGGAGGCTGTTGAAGGGGATGATGCCATGAACGTCAGGAAGCTGATCAATGAGTGGTGCCGAGTTGATGTCCAGAAGGTGATTTGCGTTTAGGAGTGATGTTTCACTGATGCATTGGTGGCATGTGCCACTTTCATCTTGTAATGAACAGTCATCGATCCACTGATCATGTAGCACTCAGTCACACTAATGACAGCTCTCTTCCTTCATCTCCTCTTCTCGATCTCCACTCAGATAATTTCCTTGTGTTCCTCTTTCAGTCTTTGCCTGTGTATTTTGCCTGTACTCAGAGACATCATTTACTTAATGATTTATATATTTATTTGGCAGAATGGACAAACACTACTACAGCTTGCTCTTGACACTGGCACAGAGAGTATTATCAGAGTTGTCAGTGGCATCCGACCATCCATGGTCAGTATTAACATGGTCTATGAAAGATACACGTTCATAAATAGCAGAAGAAGAAAGGCTATTCTGCTGCCTTATTTCTTTCTGCAAGTCTGTAGAAATGATATGCATCAAAATTTAATGTCATTACAGATAATGAAACCTTCACATCTTTATATACAGATTTATACAGATATGCAATTATAGACATACCTATACATATGGATTCTAATAAGTCACATCAACCTTTTAATTTAGACCAAACAACAAGGTTTAAATACCAATTATTGAAATTTTCTTCGAGAAGTCATATTTACTACATGTATTTTGTGTATTTTACAGGAATTTGCGCACTGTGTGCTATCAGGAGATGTGGCAACTGCTAAGAAAATGCTTCGCCTTTCCCAAAAATTAAAAATAAATATTAACTTCAGAAACATGGTTAGTCATTACCATATGTGTATTCTCTTTGTAGATGTCATTGGTATTTAGAGTATCTGTTCTCTATTTCAATGCTATATATTAAAAATTAGGTCTGTATCATGATTACCCAGATAAACATTTCAATTCATACAAAAATAGCATATTTGGTGCTAAAATTTCTTTCTTCAAGTACTTACCAGATGACATGACTATATGGAGATCACCATCTACCTACCTCAAACCCAGCTGTCCAAACCTGTGCAATATGGTAGGACCCAAATAGCTTAGCCCCCTTTCATCCCTCTAGGAGTAAATTCTGAGCGCTCTCACTGGATCCTGGAGTTTAACCAGATTCTTCAGGCCTGCTCTTGGAAGTAAGAGCAGCATAACCACCTAGGACCCTGTGCTTGAAGACCATTCTTAGCAAGGAAACCAGAATTTTGAAGAGTTATGGAACCATCCCCCCTAAACTGCCGACAAGCCAAATCCGAGAAAGCGCATGAGTCTCGGCTATAGTAGCTGCCTAGGCTACAGTGGCAAACAACACATTCAAGAAAAGAAGAAAGTGCGACCTACTAGTCGAGCGTTAGCGAAATTCCCACAGCAAGTCAGAAATATGCCTTTTGGCCCCTCCTTCCTAGGCCCTCCAATGACGGAAACATATCTGATAGCAAAGCTCTAAGCCTATAATAGTAATTATTGCCAAGGATCTACTTGTTAAAAAGCCACAGACATTCCGCCACCTTAACCTTGTACATGTCGGAAAGGATCAGTCCCTGACTAATCTTCCTAAACAACTAAAGTGGAAGGCTTTCTAGTGGTAGCGATGCGTGCCACCGCTTCACTAGAGAAATGTCGACCTCCGATGGCACCACTGAAAAGGCATAGGCGTGAAAGTTCAGATTATCTATCCCCTTGATAAGGCTGCTAACTCTCAGACACTAGAAGCCTGACATTGGCTCCCTAGATCTTAGTCAACTATTGCAGAAGGACTATGAGTGTATAGGCCTAAGCCCAGGGTCCCTTCTAACTCAGTGACAAGGCAGCGACTGCCAAAGCTGACAGGTCTGGAACTTGTCACTCAAACGTTGGAAGCTTGTTTCAGTGAGCTGCACCGGTATCCCCCATGGGACGAACCAACACTTGACACAAGTGTTGGAAAATCTGTCGGGTGAAGGGACCACTTTGGTGGAAAAAGTGTCCCTTCCTGCTCAAGGCCTTTGCAACAACAATGAGGCTTCCAGGACAGCTGAGTCAGCAGTTTGATCTTGAAATTGTGACACCACCTGAGTCACTTCCACAGTAAGAGGCACACCTCAGGGGAGGGGCACCACCCTGTTGACGCAAGTCACTGTGGTGGAGCTATCAGTCAAAACCATACTTCTTAAACCAGAAGCCAGGAAGCAGATACGCACCCAGCCTGACTGACTGGCGTCTGTGCCTAAGGAGAACTCCGATGTGGTATCCCTAAGGAAGCACCCATGGCTAAACACTGGCTGTCATTCCAAATCCTCCGGTAAACTTAGCAATCGCCCACACTGGTAACTGATAGTCCAAACTGACCTCCAGCTTGCCAAGACAGCCATGTGGATTGGGCGTGTGCAGAGCCACCCCAAGCTGTAACCACTCCTGGGCTGAACTGCGGTCTGTTTCTAGATCAGAAACAAGCTGACTGCTGATTTGATAGAGAGCTTCTGGTAAGGAGACATGAAGGATCCCGTGTCTGAAATCTCATACCCACAATTCTGCTTACAAATCAAATCTGAAGAAGTGGTTGAATCAAACACCCCCACTCTGTAGGGTCACGAGCTAGGCCAGGTCAGAATTTTTTTGTCTTTCTTTTTTCACCAGCCTCCTGGCCTTGGTACCAGGCACAGGATGGTGAAGAAAGCCTGCAGGTCCGCCCGCTCCATCTCTGGACTAGCTTCCTTTTGGAGCAGAAGTGAGATGTTGCTTGCAGAGACATCACTTACTCTGTCTTCTGGCACAAGTGTCCAAACTGGTGATCACATGCAGAGAGGTCTGTCCTTAAACGACAGGCACAATCGCTTGCTGATCACTGCATAGACCCAAGGCTCTGAGGTCTGAAAAGTATCTCACTGGGCCCCCTGGTTGCCCACTGTCACCCTGACTGAAAGTTTTAGTGGGAGCCAAGTCGTGGTGTAGAGGAGGTAAAGTGGGCATGAAGACATCTAGTCCAAGTCAGACTTCTCTTCCTTTCCCCCGTCCTAGGCTGTCTAGGAACTTACCTTATGACTGGACTATAAGACCAGGCTCGATGACGATGCTGTGGGTAGCTCCACACTGCTGCTGTGGTGAACACAGCTCCTTCTTGCCAAACTATAGTGGGCAGCATGGGAGGAGGGGGGGCGCTGCCCTGCTTCTGCAGGGACATCAACTTCTCTTGCAAATCTGTAGCGGGCAGACATGAGTAGGGCACAAGGTCTCTGGGGAGGACAAACCTGACCGCCAGGCTGTGGGGGAGTGATTGGGTGGGTTGGGACGCACCAAAAACGTCCTGGGCCAGGGGTGACCCCTGGATCACAGCATTCCATCTGGTAGCTTCCCTCACCTTGTTTTGGGGGCTGACTGGGGGCGTTTTGGTCCAGGCTGTACACCCTCCCACAGGTGGGTCCTCTGAAACGCTGTGTCCAGCCTGGCCGCTTCCCTTGTCTTGAACCACAGATGGAACATGGGCATCTGGCACTCGCCGCACCCCATCCCAAGGAGGACTGGAGGGTGATGCACTCTCCTGGGTTTGTTGGTCCAGTCCATCTAACTGGATACTTAAGAGAGTAAGATCTTATCTTGACTGAGAGTGGCCAGACTGGGTCAGGGGCCACCGATATCCCCTGGTTGCCATCCGCACAGGTCGGCAAAGTATTGAGGCAGGGCTCCAGTCTGGTCTGTTGTACCAATCCACCCTCAGTCCCCCTCTGCGTAGGCGCCATCTCCCTTACCAGAAGGTCCCAAGCCTTATGGGTGGAAACACTTCACAGTGTGGTCTGCATACCTCCCCATTACCTCTGGACTGGTCTCAGTCTCTAGTGCAGACTGCTTTTGACCTATGTTGTGTCCTCATCAAGGTAAGATTCACAGCTCTCTGAAGAGGCTGGCTCCAAGCAGATCCCAGATGCCACTGATCCCACTTAGTCTGTGCTTGTCATAACCTACTGCCACTCTCTGTACATAGACCCAGGTGTGTCCCCTACATTTAAAGGTAGATTACAAAGGCAATTACATGAACATGCTTGTACACACATGAGAACTAATCTGTTAAGGAAGATTGCTTTCAAGTACGTCAACCCCTCCATCACCCGGAACACTGTTCATGACAGAAACAACATACTATGCCAACTTGCATATTGCATAACATAGCTCAATGCAGACAGCTTTATTTTAAATTTGGCACCTACAACACTGTTTACAACCATAACATTTCTTTTCAACATGCTTCATCTCAAAAGAGATGATGCCTACAAGCAAGGGTAACATTAGACACCACTGGGCCCCATAGACCTCGGTGGCAGCACAAGGCACACGCTCTTGCATGGCCACCTCTACTTCCCTAAGAAGAAAGTAGCGGTGTCAAGTAACTCATGCACTTAGCATAGCACGGATGAAAAACTAGAGCTGAGAGGCTCACTATAGCATGGCGGGATGGGAGGAAGCTGAGCTGAATTCGGGTCCTACCCTGTTGCACTGGTTTGGGACAGCTGGATTTGAGGTAGCTAGAGGATGATCTCCATATGGTCATGTCATCTGGTACAGTATGAAGAAGAAATGTTGACACAAAATTTATGAATCACAACTTTAGAACACTGTACCTGTTGGTATTAGTCACCATACGTTCTTTATAATTTTGTCATGATAAAGCATTTTCTTGAACAATAGTTTCAATATAGAATGAAAAACTATATCAGTTCATTATGTACACAGGGAGACAGAGGGTCCACACCACTGTATTATGCACTTCGCCAAGGCAATAGAGCAATGGTGGAGATGCTGCTTGAATTTGGTGCACGCATTGATATTACAATGAAAGGTGATGCAGAGGTGAGATTCTCTTCTAGACTATTTCCTGGCCAGAGAAACCAGAGAAGTCTTGCGTAGAGTACAGTAAGTTGCTAAATTATACAGCTTCAAAATAAATTACATGTATTTATAAAAAAACGAGAAACATGAGTAGGTCTGATCTTGATTCTAAGAAAAACAGAAAAGGATTTTGAAAATATTTGAGAATACTTAATGAAATCATTCAAGATAAGTTGAGTATTATTCAAGAACATAACAATTGTTATGCTGCAGTATGAAAGTTGCCTGGGAAAGACACATCTAACAAAGGAAAGTTCTGATAAAAGATTGGCTGCAGAGGAGGTGGGGAGTGTCAAGGATAGCAGATGAATGATGCAGTCACTTCAGAAACAGCATGAGAAGCTGTTTGATTATTGAAGAACAATAAAACATAATTTTGTTTCATAGGACGATTAAGAAGCAGCTTACATAGTTATAAATAACACATTGTGCTGTGCAGGTGCTATTATCAACAACACCATCACACATTTATATCTGCTTCACTGATTATCGTCAAACAAACGCCTTTACAGTCACATTTTAGACCCATATAGTCACCATTATACACATGCTCTTCATTCAGAAGACATGTCGCTGAAACAGAAGACAACCTATTTCTTTTAGACCTCTATGCAGGCCCATTTTGTATCTGGGATGTGTGATTAATTTACTTGCTAAATGAATAGCAATCTTGTAAATATTTCTTAATTTAACAGCATGGCTTAGTCATTTGTTTAGTTTTTGTCAGTTTCTGTATAGACAGAAACAATAATTGAACAGCTGCAGGTGCTATAAACTAGCCAGAAAGCTACAGGGGATATCTCTGTTGAATGCAATAAAGATTTATATGTCTCTGCTAATAGAATGATTAACAGTTTATAGAAAAAAGTACTGTATGGAAAAAAAGCTGGGGTTGTCAGAACAGTAACACATTAAATCTTTGTACCGAATTAAATAATATGAAAATGTTGGCTTAACATAAAATACTTTTTGTAGCATTTCTCAGTGTTCATGATGTATTTAATTCTATGAGAAAATCTTAAACAAAAGTATATTGTGGTTAACAACAAAGTAAATGTGAAACTACTTGAATCTATTAGGGACATGCGTACTGTTGTGAGAGCAAGTGGTTGTGTCAGAGATGATCTAACCGGAAAGCCCAAGTAGAGTGAAACTTGTGATACAGAACTTTTTCATAATTTATTAATGAATTGTGAAACCAGAAACAATGAATGCCATAATATCCAATTATAATATCCAGACTAAATAAAACTATTATATTTTTTGGTGCTATGGTCTAACTAAAAAGTTCATTGATTTGTGATACAGCCAAAAGTGAAACAATTGGATCTTTTGAATATTTTGCTTTTCTGTCTGATGAAGTGTGACATACCACTGTACATAGCAGCACTTCAAGCAAGGCCTCCTATTCCTGCTTCTCTGATAAAAACTATCACACCAAATGGTCCTGTGACAGTTGATTCTCTTTTCTACAAAGTAAGTCTTTTGTAACCTCTGCATTTTCTGTATTTTTGTTTTATTCATCCTCAGTACTGTTGTTTATCCTTCTGTCGTTTATATGTTGTTTGTTCTTCTGTCCCTCATATGTTGTCCATGTCTCATTCTTGTAATTAAGCACTACGAGCATGCTCCTTATGATTTTTGAGTATGCGCTATACATATCTTGTGTTTATTGTTATTATTAATTCCTCAATATAGTATGACATGGTGTGCAATATTACATAAGCTCTGGTGACTAATATTATAGATAACTTATTATTAACTGAAGAACACAGAAGTCCATTAAATACTTTACAGAACTTCAGCTTATGAAGAAAGAATACATGTAAGTCAGAGACTGAATTATTAGTTGATTCTGTATTGCTCCAAGAACTTAGCTCCACCAAGGGTGTGCGCATCTGTCAAAGTCATTATACAACTTCATAGAACTGCTATAAACATGAATAAGAAAGAGAAGTTGATTTATTGATTGATTTCTTTATTCAGTAGGTTCTTAGCCCCCTTTGAAGGGGTGTATAAGATAACAATAACGCATTGTTTTCTGCAGGTAACTTTTTTTTTATTTGAAGACAGAATTGCCAAAAGTTGAAAGATACTTGGATTTCTAAAATATTTACGATCAATAAATTTCATTCTTAGTCTACTTAGGAATGGGCAGACAAGCACAAAGTGGATTTCATCTTTCCTAGCATTTCCACATAATAGACAGATAAGATTTTCCTTTGAGTGATTCCTGTGGTGAAATGTGGTGCCAGACCAATAACGCCAAATAGAAATTTTGTCATTACAATGATTAGAGAGAGAGAATTTTTGCTAATAACACATTCTGGATCACTTCAGGGTCAAAATGTGCTATTTCACTGTGTGAACAATGACGTACATGAAACTGTGATAGACTACATTTTATTCAAGGGCTCAGCCTACCTTGTCACTCAGCGAGTTGAGGTATGTTCACCTTTTTTTTTTTGTTGTCTTTTTAACAAAGTCTGCAACTTATATTGCAGAAGATCTAATTCTTCTTTGTAATTTAATGACAGAGGAGACATAATTATTATCACTAATTTCACGAGAAATATCTGTATGTGGTAATTTAAAAAAAAAATTAATGTAATAAATGTATGCTTGAAACCTGAGACTTTTGATGTCAGAAACAAACAATTGGCCACTGTTTCCTTGGTGTAACACAATTCCACTTAACCCCTTTTGACATTCTTATTATTGTTGAACTCTTCTCAGTTATATTTGATGTTTAGTCTTTACTGTAGGATCATATTTGTCACTTAGGCCTACTCACATGTCGCTCATGGTTTGTTTCCATGACTTGTAGAATGTGCTCTTTTACCATCTTCAAAATGAATGTAAAATGGTTCTTATTTCGTAGACAGCAGCAACATTTTAGAGATATGTAATCTGCAGATTGTGTTCCAATCTGTGTCTAGTTGATACTGCCTGTGGCGTTGTTTTATTTTTCTGGTTAAGTACCCATTTAAGCAACCTATTGGCACAAGTAAACTGGTTTGATCTTGCCTTTGATCTCAGATGGACTTTTTCATACTAGATATCTTGAATGATGCAGACTTTGCAAACAGTTTTTTGGTTGCTTAATCACTTGAAGTAAAATTTTCATTTCTTTTGTGGCTTACTGTCATGACATTTGTCATCAATCTGAGGAAAAGAAGGGTGGAGTTGAAATCCTAATGAAGGATTTTTCTTACTGCTTTCATTGCATCCGTTATGCATTTGTATGGTTATGGGAGTCTGTGTGTGAGGGACTAGAGAGGGGAGCCTGGACTAAGACTGGCATATAGTATAAAAACAAAGAGAGAAGGAACCCTTTAGAAGTGACTGGGTCAGAACTAATAGTCTGATAGGGTAAATAAGATTTTTTTGTTTTTTGTTTTTTGTCATGGTGTGCAAATGCATTTTCACAGAAACTGACTCCATGAGAAATTACTTTGTTTTTGCCATTTTGTTGCAGAACAATCTGTGTGCACGAGACTATGCAGAGCTTCATGACTGCAAGAAAGTAGTGCAGGCCATAGACTGTGTATGTTTGCTTGGTTGCTTTAAAAAACAAAAAGTTACTGCTCTTTCTGTTTCTGGAGGGAAGTGGGGTTACAACAATAGAGACTATCTTCTGAGGAGTTGATTTATCTCTAAGACAGCACAAATTCAAATCAATCAAATATAATTTCAGTTTTTAATATGTATTTTATCACTTGTAGTACATATGTAAAAGTTATCCCATGACCTTTCTCAGTTTAGGGAGTGAAGTGTTAGAAACCTCACTTTTGAATGAACTTATTATGTGGTAACAAAAGTTACAGTTGCACACCCCAATCCCTTAGAAAACTAGAAGACTCTTTCTTTCCAAAATGTCTCATAGGGCACTCTAGTGGTACAGCTATAAAGCACTTCTTACAAAGATGAGGATTACAGAACATGGATTCAGGTCTTGTCTTCTGCACATTATATTTCTGTCTTGATTTTTAAGGATTAGTCTAGTTCAGCATCATATAACCAGAGGACTGTCAAAAAATAACAAATAACCAACCAACCAACCAGTCGTTTGGAATGTTGGCCTTATTGATGTGTGAAAATGTTTCAGGCGGTATTGAGGTGGATGTTTCAAGAGGCTGGCATCAACAGAGAAATTCTTATCTTGCAGGGTTATGATCATATACCTACTGCAGTAAAGGTAAATTGATTTTCAAAATTAATTCACATACTTTGATATTTTTGATATTCACATAAGCACTGTAGAATACATCTTTTTTGAAAAGCAAGTAAAATATATATCTTTATCCAAATTTAACAGTATGACTGAAATTAAGGAGAACTGGCTTATATGTGTAGCTATGTCAGTAATGATATAAATACCATGCACTAACTTTAAATTAAGCTTTGAAGTAGAACATAAGTGACATCTGTAAATGATGATGTTACTGTATTGTTTCAAAAACATCAGATATGTAAAGATTCTCATTTGATAATCACTTTCTCATATTCTGAAAGCTGACTGCATGAATTTTTGTAATTTTTTTTCTCCAGTGTTTGAATGAAGATTCTGATGGACTTAATGATCCATTTTATAAATACCTCCCTTTGTATCAAGTAAGTATGAGATAAACAAGGAAAGATTAATCTTAGGACTGGTTAAAATGTCTTTTTTTCTTTAAAAAAAAGTTATAATTGATAAAAAAAATCAGAAAAACCTACAAACAGTAAACCGTAATCATGCAGCATGAAGAAGGAAACTTTTCCTAAAGTAAAATTAGTTTTAGTAAGGTTAGAAATGTATACTAAATGGCTTTATTCTTTCAACCCAGTCAGAATAACTCTGACCTGTAACTTAAGGTGGTGCCCATGGTCAGCCGATCAGCTGACATCTTGATGTAGCTCCCTCCTTGTGTGTGCTGTATTCTTAAGTCAAAATCTTAGCAACACCTGTCTGCGGGAAGAATAGGAGGGTATATGAATCATTATACATTTATAACCTTACTAAAACTAATTTTTACTTCAGGAAGAAATTTCCTTTTCTTTTGCTTAGAAATGTATATTAAGTGCTGAATCCTGAACAAGAAGAGGGAGGAAGTGAGATGGCAACCTGCAACCAGCACAAAAAGGGCAGCCACTGGGGGCTTGGGCTAATGAAAGGTCACCTGGTGCCTGACTAGTAGCTCCCCTGCAGCCTCATGTGTGGTGTTGAGGATCAAAACATTGATAGGATCTTTGGATTTTCAGCTGTGACTTTGCACATGCTTGTTCCTCCTGGCGTTGTGTAAGTCTTCTGAATGGTGCCCCTGATCTGCGTGCAATCCTGTCAAATGGTTGCGGAATGGAGAGGAATAGGTGGTTTGTGCTCCAAATATGCTTCACTAGTTGTGACTTCGCATATGCTTTTTCCACGCTGTTGCTGCATAAGTTTTCTGAATGATGCACGTGATCCACAAGTAGATTAACTCTGTGGATCTGTGATGGAACAGAAGAAAAGTTCACACTTGTGCCATGTCCTTAGCCCCAGAAAGCAGGTGGGGGAAGTACATGGTGATAGTGGCCAAGGCAGAAGAGGAATCCTTAAATTGGCACATAGGGTATTGGTCAGTGCCAGACATTCCAAAATGTGGCTTGAAGCCAAAGTTGTATTTCCCTGAGCCATTGTAAGTTGACCAGCGTTGAGCCCCCAGACCAAGCAGGGTTTTGCATGGACGGTGGGGTGTCTGCCTTTTGTGAAAACAGTCTCATAACGACGAAAGCTTTGGTGTGAAAGGACGAGGTCGTGCTTCAGGACAAAAGAGATGATAGAGTGAAGCGTCAGGGCAAACTACCAAACAAAAACCTGTCTGGTGCAAGCTTAGAACGCCGCCTGTCTGTGCCCTTTATAGAAAGCCACCAAAAGACTGATGACACCTGTAACCTAGTGTCATTAGCTAGTTAGTTGGTGTTTATGCCCTGTATGCAATGTCAGCAACTAAGGCTATCTTGCGGCGGAACCCAGGTGCCAAGCCAGCAGGCCAAGAGCAGAAGATCATCTGCCATCCACCTGTAAGCTGGGTGTCAAGCCAGCAGGCCAAGAACAGAAGATCAGCTGCACAGCTGGTGCAGCTTTGAACTTCGGGCCCATCACAGGAACACATCATCATCTGATACAGCTGCTAATGAAAGGTGGACAGGGTGGTTTAGGTGGCTTTTCAAGATGCTAACTTTCCCTGCATACTAAATTTAAAATTGTGAAGGTGGGAGGGGAGGCTCCAGACAACTGGTGATGGTGGAGAGACGGAGACTGCCGACACTTGCTTCTATAACCACCGGTAAAAGCTGTCATTGGCAGCTGTGAGCAGCTCACTGCTACACATGAAGATGGAGAATCAAAATGATGTGACATTGACAAGTGACAAGGAACATCCATGCCTGTCATACATAGATAGGCTACAACAATGTATATAGTTGATCTGTGTTGACCAACAGTAAAGCTGTTTGACACAGTCGGCGAACTCTTAAGTTGTAGGCTGTATTTTTTCTTGATGCCACAGATATAGAGAATCATCATCTTGATGGGTTGAGTAAAGATTTTTGACTGAAAAATACAGCTCACACCAGAAGAGAGATACATCAAGGTGTTACATCACTGGAAGATCAAGTTACAGAGTCAGATCAGTTATTCTTTCTGGTAGCATCCTTGGATTCCATAATGATCATGTTTTGACGGCTGTCCAATAGAATGAAGGCACTTAGTATACATTTCTAACCAGAATAAAGTAGTAAACATACACAGGCATTCCAATAAAAGATAAATGTCAAGATAAGGATAACCCTGAATTAATTTTAAACAGAGTAGTTTCAATGTGAAACTGGTTATTTAAAATAATCCTGACATTTCAGGAACAGGTAATGCAGGTACATGAAGCTGTTGAGAACTGTGATGTAGAGACACTACGACAAATTTTATACTTCCGTCACAATGAGCCACATGGTCTCAATCCTTGTCTGGCAGACTGCAGAAAGTGTGTATGTAATTTTATATAGGTTCAAGCTAGTAAGATCAATGATTTACAGTCCTAACTGTTGAAATTTGTAAGAACTTTTTGAGTTCATGAGTTAGAATGTTTATATATTCCTCATGTGGCCTTTCTTTTCCACGTTTTATTGCCAGTTCTTTAAGGTTTCCTTTTTTTAGTTATTCATATCATCGATTTTTGTTTCTCCTTAGTTATCTCCTTATACAGATTTGGCCATGCTTCTTTAGAGCAGGATGTTTTATTACTTATCAATATCAAACTGAAACTAATTTAGTTTGCCAACTTTCTTTTTAACCTTCACATCTGATATTTTTTATTGTTATTCTTGATAACTTTTAACTTTGTTTTTAATAACACGTTGAACTGAAGAGAGCATGCTTTTTTTTAAAGGGTGATGGACAACCTCTTCTTCACAAGGCAGTTTTAAGAGGGTCCTATGAAATGCTTCAGCTGCTAGCAGAAACACTAGTGTATCAACGCAAGCAGCGACTAGACTCAATACGTGATCAGGTATTTGTCCCATTTTTAATGCAAGAAGTCTTAAACATCTGACAGAAAGAAAGTTGTTTCTGTAACCTTAATACATTATACTTTTAGCTTTTCCATGAAAAGATGTTTATGAAATTTCAGGAAGTTTACCTGATTTTTGTAGCACTCTTTGGCAGCAGCTAAGAAGAAACTATATATTATAGGGTTACTGTAAGCATTGTTTTGTTTAAAATCTTCAGAAAAAGGTACTGGTTTTTAATTAACACTTTTTCAGTCTTTATGTTTATTTTTACAAGATTTGACCATGATTCATTGCCTTTGTATGAGTTTATTTTGTTTTATTGCAGTATTTCCGAACAGCTTTACACTATGCATATGGACAAGAAAATGGAAAAGCATTAGTCGATCTTCTTCTAGACTATGGTGCTTCAGAATTCACTATGGACAAGGTCAGAAATTATCCTATGTTTACACAACCTATTGTGCATTTGTTTATGTGTGCAGTCTTACCCACAGGTCTTTTCTCTTCCTGTTGAAAGTGTTCTAAAATGGATAAATGCAGCCCTACTTAAACCAAAATAACCTGCATTTTAATTAGAGCATAGCTACATACATTTTGTATTAAACTTATATTTACTTTGAGATTTTCCCCTCAAACATTTATTCTTGTGCCACAGGACAATCGGTCACCACTGTGCTTCAAAGACCGCCAGACACAGCCTTTAATGCGCAAATTGCTTCATTACCAGTTGATGCAGGTGGGTTTTACGCTGGTCAGTGTGTCAAAGTTCTAGACGAATGCAAATTTCTTCAGATACGATTTTTCAAATGCAGATGAAATAATCTTCCTTTCAGTTTTCAAGCCACAAGCAGACAAACATCACTGTGCAGAGAAAAAGCTGTGGCAGTAAATGTATTCTATGTGCATTCACATTTGACCTCATTGTGCATGATCGTTTGTAGGTTTGTATTGTGAGAATGGAAAGGCACTTGTCATTAAAATGTTGGAAAATATTATCTTGCGTCAAGTTCAGAGCAGACATTTTGAAAAAATTGCTCTAGTGGAGCTTTCACCAAGAGTCAAAACTAAATCTCTGCTACTTAAGGTATTAATATACATGATGTTTGCTCATTAATGCACATACAAAATACATGACAATTTTATAAAGTGCTAGAAGAAAACCCATCATGGGCATTTTGTGTTGCCTGTCCATGTTTATTTATAATGTAAATTATATGCAGAAATGAATTGTAGTAGAACTGTTTTTTAACCATGCTTTTTATCTTGAAAGACTATATGGTTATGACCACCACTTTTTTCCCCTTTAAAGAAAGTAGCATTGTGCATCGATGACCTGAAGACTACACGATTGGCTTCTTGTTCCAAACAGGATTTTAGTCGACCTGAGCCAGACCCTTGGTCAGTTCCAATGCCAGTGCCAATTATTGGCTATATTTTGAGCTGCAGCCATGGGAAACATTTACCAGGGAATGTAACACAAAAACTTGCAGCTTTGCCTTGCTCCAAGTCAGACCTGAAGAAGTTCAGGTCCCTCTCAGACAGCAAGCTCAATAAAATTAACAAGTTAGTAAAATTCTTAAATAAATATTATGTCCATTATTTCATGAAACAGATATAATTTAAGAGTCCAAACTTGTTTTTTGGATTGTCTGTTTTTGATATGGTATTACCATAACCCAAAATTATACTTCAAAAGTTTCAGTGGTGTCTGAGATTTTCAAAGGTGCAGATGTATCTGCTGTCAAGTGTTGTGTCTATCTCCTAATGACTAAAACTAGATTTGCCGGTTTTTGATAACTGTGTGTGATGCATGTAAGGCTTAGGACATCTGCGAATCATTTGTTAAAATAACCATTTTACCATGTACATCACATGGGTTTCATAACTTCTTGTAATTATTATTCATGGCTGATATGGATATATTTACAGGTCAACCACTTTAGCCTCTCATTTAGCCAGCCTGCCTGATGTTGTTCGCTCTCGTATGGCCAGCCGTGCATATCAGAAGTGCCTTGGTATGGACAAGGATTATTTTCCCCTGCCAACAGATGACCCCTATAATGAAAATGATGACCACAGTGATGACTACAGTGATGCAGGTGAAGGAAAAGATCTGCTTGAGGAAAAAGACTTTACAAAATCCCCTTCATGTGCTATTCAATAATATTTAAAATCATCAAAGATTTGCATTTCAGCATTTTGTTTGCCTGTGTGGAGGTACCTCCCTGTAATGTAAATATATGCTGCTTTGTGATTATGCATGTGCTTTTGAACATTCCTGTTTTTGTTCAGTGAGTAGAATAGAAAGGACGTGAAATCTAGCCCCATCCAACTTTCTTTATAAAGCTGCTTTGTTATTCAAGAAAATCACTTGTCACTTCTCAGTATTCATTCTAGGTTTTCCTCCATTAAGATTGTATTCTTTGATCATTCCCAGATCCTTTAAAAAATATTCCAGCTTTTTAACAAAAATTTACTTTTCCATCCTTTTTTATATTAATAACGGATGCTTGGTGACATATTTTAGGAATGTAAATGGTGCCCTTAGTCTTTCTGTTTGGTTTTTCATGTATGCATATATTAGTAACACCACTGTCACCAGTTTACTAGCTATTATACCATTTGCTCTTTACAACAGCAAATAAAACTGTCATTTTTCTCTAAATCCCTCATAAGTTTGAACCTCACAAGATGAAAATAACAGGTCAAAACTGCTGTTATAAATGATGTAACCAACTCAAAATCAGCCTTGTACACTATGTAAATAATAATAAACTCAAAATGATCAACATTGCAGCATGGCACTAAGTTGAAGTTTGAAGGATAAAAGTTGAGAAAGCTTTAGATGAATCTGACATTTACATTGCTGTAAAAAGTTTTGACTATAATTTATCATAATAAGTATCAAATGGAGCCAATCTTCACTGACCATGAGGTACTCGCACAACTTTTTTAAAAACTACTGTAAATTTTGGTCTATAGAACGCACCTGTTTACAAGCCACACCCACTAAATTAAAAAAAAATCTTTAATAAATAAGCCACACTGGTTTATAAGCTGCAAATATATACACGAAAGCTGCATCACAGGAATTTCATCTCATTTTTGGCATGATGAGGGTGTGTGCTTCAGCAACTGATCTGAATGCTTCAATTGTATGCAGCTTTGCTTTAAAAATGTGAACAGTTAACATTGTGTCAACGTGAACAGTTAACACTCTAACACGGTCATCGAAATTAATCAGAATGTGAACAATCCAGAAAAATCTGCAAAACAAGCCGCATCACTGTTTGAGCCACAGGGTTTAAATCTGGGGAAAAGAGTTGAGGCTTATAGTCCGAAATTTACGGTATATTAGGTGAAGGGATGGTGAAGAGATAAAAAAGAGGGGAGGAGCAGTGCTAGAAGTTTGAGACTGCTGTGGTCTAATGATTCTCAAGCATCCACACCTGGTCAGCAATCTGTGGATGGGTGGAGAGTGTAAGTGGATCGTCAAGTTCATTACTTTTTGAATATTATCAGTGTTGTAAAATTTGCACTGCCAGTTTCAATGAAACAGTGCTTTCAGCACTGGAGAAAGTTTCAAATACTTTCGCTGCACTGAAGCAGCAGCTTGCACTGGGCTAATGCAATAGAATTGTATAAATCCACAGTATTAAATATGCAAACAATGCATGTATATTGCAGTCCTGCTCATAATTTCATCTTTGTACAAGGTGTGTTAATTTCAGGCTGCCATTTTGATGACTAGTTTGAACTTTTGTGCATCAGCCTGTAAACTAATTTAATAGCTGCCTACATATACCGGAGATAACTGAACACCAGGGCATTGAACATTTTTGTTACAAAATGCTGCTTCATTTGTGCATGCCCTTTTCCTCCTCAGACATGCTAACAATAGCTTCCATTACTTTTTTAGCAGCAAATCTCACTGTCAAGATTTCTCTATTACCTTTTAATGAATGGATCATTTAATTTTATTTTCCCATTTTGATGAAAACCTAAGTGTCCAATAAACCTCCAAAGCATTACTGTACAATTTGTATGGAACTAGACAGATTGGTTCTAACATTTGCATTTACTTTGTGACATTGTCTGAATGTGGTTGACAACTGAATTGCATATAAATTTTTAATAAAAACACCAACTCGGCTTCTGGAATTTGTTTTTCTCGAATTGTAATATGGTGTAACATCTGAGCTGTGATAAGCAACATAGTGAAAAATCTGCAAGAACCAGTTTTACAGGTCCATTTTACATTCTTTGTCCAGTCAGCCTAAGCAAAGGTTTAAAGAATACTGAAACAATAAATACATAGTTATAGAAAGATCTGCAAAGAAAGACTGTACAACACAGACAGTTCAGTTTTTGTTTTCAGTAAGCATTTTTCATGCAGAGTTAATTGCAATGAGTATGCTAGCTACTGTAACAGGTCTTTTGTTTTGTTTTAGCAGTACTTCAGCAAAGCTTGTAAAATGTTAATCAAGACTACTGTTTAACAAAGGGCACATTCCACAGTCTGCAGAAGCCACAAAAGAATTAATAAAGACTTTGTGCTTGAAAATAAAAATAAAATCTTGATGTGAATTTGAACATTAAATTCAATCTTTATTTGAGAACGCAATTCAATGACAAAGGTTGTGGACTGTACTTATACAAGCTTAGATGTGTGAGAATGACCTATAAGTCTAACAGTCTGAAAAATCTCAATCTTTTGCTTAAGTAAAAAAAATTAAAAACTACTCTTCCTTAAAATAAAAATTGAATATTGCCAACAATGGCCAAATGCTTGAAGCAGGTGTCTCATCCATTCCCAAGATCACTTTTACTGTAACAATTTTTTTTTAAACTTTTCTTCAGCCCCTCTTTTAATACCACTGATGTCAATAATGAAGGCTCTAGAGAAATGATGATTGGCATAATTCTGATGGTAGAGGATCCACGTTACTGACACAGTCACACACACAAAAATGGTGCCAGCTAAGATGACGCTGAGAATCACTTCTTTTCTGCCTGGTACTTGTAATGCAGGTATGTGACATCTGTCTGAGATACCTTCACCCAGCCTGTTTCTTTCATGTGGTATACTGCAACAACACAATTAAACAACTGAATATTTGTGAATCTTTAAAAAGAGCTGATTTCCCAAATCTGGGCGAAGACACCCTTCTACTGTCGAGATAAGGCAAGAAAGGTGATTCAACTTGTGACATCACATTTTATACAGATACGCCTCATTAACATATGATCCCATTGTTCCTACTAGTTGAAGCCTTTGTGTGCAATCCTGACGACTGTGTTGTCAACATCTTTTTGTGCATGGTAGTGTTTGCTGGCATGAATGGTGAAAAGTGGGGTATTTTCCTACATTTGAGGAAACAGTTCTACTCAGCATTCAGAAAAATTGCACTCCACTAGACCTTTAACACACAGCTGGCAAAAAAAAAAAAAAAGTGAGGGGGGGGGCTAAATGCCTCAGTTATCAGATTATCAAACTATAATCTTTGAATTGAACTTAACCAGTATGATACCTTAAAGAACAATCTCAACCTGAATCACAGCTTGTTTAAACTAGAACCTTTCTGTTCCCAGAGGAACTATTACTGAAGGTATTGGTAATAATTTTTATTTTTAGTCATCTAAGTAAGAGTTCAGGACAAATATCATGATTTATGGAATTTGAGAATGACCTAACTCTAAAGACAAGAAAGGTAAAATCAACACAAAATTATAAGACAACTCACAATTGACTACACCACCACTGTAAGCATCACGGTGTGTGGCATGGTAGATTGCCCGGCAACCCAACTCATATGCTTCCTCCACAGAAAGATCCCACTTATGGCCAGAATCCAGGACACCGTATGCGTAAACTGACCCGGACCCCACTGAAAACATGTCACCCGACAGCCGCTCTCCATCACTGTCCACATAGTACAAGCCAGGGCCCTGCAAAAAGCACATTCACACTTCCTATAAAAAAACCCTGCAACTGGAAACTGACAACATGTAATTTATCTTTTCTGTAGTAACAGATTTTTAATTTCAAAAACCTGTCTGTCGACAAGCATTTAAAAAAATGCATAATCTATTGAATCAAAAAGCAAATCTAAAGAGCTGAAAAAATATTACATGCAAAAATAAAAACAGTGATGGTGATACATCAACAATCTGTAGTCTTGCCCCTGCTGCATCAACACACATATATATAGATACTAGGCTAACATGCAGTAAATTCACATGGTAATTACACAAGTTACAGACATATTGGTACCGGGAAAGTGGCTGTGTACAAAATAAATGAATATTTTGATGACTTATGAATACACATCTATATTAGTCCAAGTTCTAGTAATGAAGTCTAAAGCCTCTAGTTATCAAAGAGAGTAAGTCAAGTTGTTAAAAAAGTTACTATTACTTCTGTTTGATAATATAAAGTGGTCTATTGAAGACTATAACATAATAATAAACTGGAGAAAAGATACATTACCCTCTTGTCCCAGCCAACAATCATTGTGCCCTGGTAAACATAAAGATAATTTGAAAAAATGAACTTGGGTAAACAATTCAAGATCTGTTTCTTTGCCTCATAAGTACATATTGCTTAACTTGGTTATTCCAATAGCGCTAATAGTTTTTTAAAATCTTTGGTAAATATGTATACGTTTTCTTCACATGACTATCAATTCAAAAGGGAAGATGTTGTGAACATTACAACAGGAAATCAGCTAAAGGAAACAAAACTAAATCATGCCATTTAACGTTAACAAGAGATTTCTAAAACAAAGGTACTTTACCTTTACATTACACACACACACATACACAAATTAAGTAAGGTTTACCATAGACAGCCCCATCCCTTTGTAGTCATATACAATATTTGCTAGGAGTTTGGACGCAGCTGCCACAGAGATTCTTGTCTTGTTCCGCAATTCATACACCCTTTTGCAATGAAATCACAAATCAAATATTACACACACTACTACTCAGATATAAAAAATTAAATGTAAGCTGCAGCCATGTATGATATTCCACACCATTAAAATTACTGTCTTCTCTACCTACACGTGTAGCCCTTTACATTCATTCTGTTATTGTTGCACTCTGCTACTGTAGAAATACAACTGTTTCTGTGAATGATCCCTTGTTTGTGGTTTAAATATAATTAAAACATAATTAAAAACATTCAGCTACTCTCATCTTTCTCTTTTAAGACATGTACTGAAGAAAGAAAATAAACCATAAAAGGCTGTGCTAAGGAGGAAAAGCTAACGTGGGCAAGGGTTGATTAAAGCCATCTATAGAAGTGATCTATAAATGGGCATCTCCACAATAAAATGAACTTTATAAGGTTATTATAACAAATTGTAAGCAAAACTCTTCATTTCATTTTCTTTCTGAATTAAGAATAATTCCTGCAGAACAGAACTAATCCAAAAGACATACTTACTTTGTCATGTTTATGTATATTGTTTTAGACCTGTACTAGTAGCTAAATAGTTAAAAATTCATGAGAAAACAATAAAAGGTGTGTCTACCTGCACTGTTGTGCCAGAACACGCTCCCAAAATGAGCAGTCAGCAGCACCTCCAGCCATGGTGCCCAGAAGGTAGGGATTGATCTCAATCACCTTTTTTACAGTTGCTGATGCTAAAAAGGTATTTTAAAAAACTATAAGTAGCATCACTTCATCAAATGGCACTTTTAGTGCAAATAGCTGTTATCGGTTTTATTTTACAAATATGGAGCTTGAATTTTTAATTTTTGTCTTAGAAAAGCACACAAGCATCGACCTAAACTCATGCTTCCAATATCAAAAAAGGCTGTAGACAATGGCTGATAAGCAAACTGACATTTGCGACACCACAGATAATTGGGTCTTTCTCTCTAGACACATGAATTTTTCATGTTCAAAAATTTCTAAAAAAATAACCATGTAAGGTAAACTGTAGTTTTTTTTCCTAAATAGATAGAACCTAAATTTTCTGAACTGAATATTCTTCAAGCTTCCTTTTTAATAGTTAGATATCCAGGAAGATTAAGTAAATGGGATTTAAAAAAAAAGGTTGTCATGAAGTAGGCTATCACACCAAACTGGTTCCAATACACAAATCTTGCCAAAACTCCCATTTATATAAATACACGTGGGATAATCCAGGAGTCTAAACACACTGATAAATGTTGCAGATGCATAAAGTTCAAGTGTCTTTTTTTAAGCTAAGAACCAATATGAAGCCTCTGATCTCTGACTCACCATTTTCGAACAGCAGTGACTACACCTAGGAAATTCTAAATTACCGCCAGAAAGTAACAAAACATGCCAAGAAAACTGATTTGTTAAGCGATATCCACAGCTTCACCCTTCAGTCTATCTAAAGAAAAAAACATTGACTAGCCTCGTAACACTGCATTAGACATTGATCTTAGAGCTCACACGTGCCTTCATAATGGTCTACAACAAAACTCCTAAGAGTCAATTAACAAATCCCATTCATTTGAAAATAATTTTGCACTCAAGTTAGTAAATTATCAGATCATAAAATGAAAAGCCTAAATTTGCTCCACCAGTCTAGTTGGAATCAACTCCTACATTGTTTTATTTAATCAAGGCTTTATCGGAAAAAAAACACTGTTGACAAGGAACATGTATCTTCCCATATAAATAATATACAAAAAAATCCCTAAAAAGGATTGCTCTGTCTCTTGCCTATCATGCTCATGTCAACTTACATATAAATAATACACAAAAATTCCCTAAAAAGGATTGCTCTATCTCTTGCCTATCATGCCCATGTTAACTTAGATTCAACTTAGATTCATACAACTGTGTCAACTGTTAAATAATACATGAAATATGATTTAAGTTCGTCTGGTAGAAAGAGTAAATTTTAGCCTCTTAATAGACATCAAGGAAGTGAAATCCAAACTGAATTATTTTGAATCAAGTAATTTTCCAAATAATGAAATGTCAGTGGTACTTGATCAATAAAATGTGAGTGGTCTTGTGTATACAGTGATATCCTGGCACTCTCAGCCACAACCTGGTCTGGAAGGCTGGTCAAATACTAATCAGTTTACGTGTTGGGAACTTTTTTCCCCCATTAAAATTATTGTAAATGTATTTAATTGGTTCCAACACCTACCAAAATTTAAATCCTGGCATCTCATGCAGGTTTGAGCATGATGGTTAAGTACTGAGCAAGTGGTCAAGCATCAAAACTAAATTCTCCCAAAAATATTGGTCCAGAACCGAAATGTTTGAACACAGAGCAGTTTGAGTGCCAAGGTACCATTATATTGTGCTCATATTCTACATCAGATTATCATTAGTTTATTTTAGAACTGCTCTTTACAGACTTCCCTGTTTTTTGTATCATTTTACTGCTTTGCCTAGAGATTTAATCCGAGTGGCAAATGGATTATTATTTTTATCACTGTTAACAAAAGTGTCAGATCACCAATACTGGCACCTGAGGCTTACCAATATAGGGTCCCGCTGTAGCTCTGGAGTCAACAGCTACAATTACTCCATCCTTGAACTTAAAAGCCAAAGTAGTTGTGCCATGGTCAAAGTGTATTTTCACATCGGTGCCTTCATTGCCAAACTTAGAAAGATACTGTGGAACCTGAAAAATATCAATAAAAAAGACCTTTGTGCATAATGAAACTATTAAATGAACACTAGAAAAGCAAAAGACCAGGACATTAGCACCAGCATTGAAAATGGAATGTACATATTTTACTGTGTATACCAGTTTCTGACTGTCATACAAGGACAGAGTTCTCTTCCTGTGATTAAATTGCTGGCTTGGAAATTGAAAAAAAAATTTTGGTTACTTTTTTCCCATTAGTGTCAACACTGTTACTGATTATGTGATGATAACTTTAATTGTAACTTATGTGTACATGGAATACTTTAGATTAAAAAGCACAAACTCTTAACTGCTGGTCAAACCTAAGCAAAGATGCAGCTTTATCAAATAAGTAGAATCATCAATATACTTCCTAAGTTTATTCTAAATGCATGTACACCTGATTACTAACTGATATTGCATTTGAAAATGCATTAAAACAACACATTTACTATGTGGCAACTAACTAATACTAATTATCATTATTGTCAAAAAAACAAAACAAAAAAAAACAGCATTTCAAAAGGGACCAGACAAATTGACCCAGAACCACAGTGACTCAGCTAGACGTTAGACAAAACAAGAACCAAAACATGAATCTACCCATATCAAGTCAAAATGGTCACCGATGTCAGAAAATCAATCCTACAACTGTATATAAACATGATTTTCTTTTTTATCACTTAAACAAATACTGCTTTAATCGTTATTTCAGTGGTTTGTATCAAATGTGAGCAAAGATGTTTGGTTAATATCTAACAGGTGTCGCTGCTAGGGTGTTTATTTAGCCTGCAGCAAATCTCACTATAACAGTGTATCAATACTGTGTGCATAAACCCTACTTCTTAAAAAAACCAAACTTAATGTGTTGTACTCCGACCTGTGCACATCTTTCTTTTTTTCTGTGCACATCTTTTTATGCACATGTGTCTACGAGATCAAGAACTTCAAAGTACAATGACATGACTATCATTCAGTGTAAAGCTACTGGTGGTGGAGGTCTGTTTAATTACACGACAAATTCCTATCATCAACATAGTATTTTCGTCTTGTTAATGTACAGAGCTCAAACAAATGACTTTGTTCGCAATATTTGACACGGATAACAAATTCTGCCATCAGTGACTGATTTCTCTTTTGTCATGGCTTTATCATTTGGAATAGTGTCAATCTGGTCTTGGCAGGGGTTAAGATGTCTTTAGGTTGAGAATGAAAACGTGGTCAATGTGATTCTGGACGGATCTGTCCGGTGACAAGTTTCGCATGTCTGTCCATGATCTAGATACATCAGACGCAACCATTAAAACTTTCCTGGCTGAATTGAAAGAGGAGAATGTGAAGCACTCTTGACAGTCAAAACTGCGACGAAAAAATCCTAGTTACTTTCAATTACGTGTGTGGCAGAACTCCTTTAGCGTGGTGATATTTCAGAGCAGCCTCAACAGAATTAGTCGCTGCTGCCGCTATGTCACATAAAATGTAAAACAATGGCGAACATTCACTGTATGAAAATAACAATATACTAATGCACAGTTACTAGTATATCACAGCAGTGTTCCTCCACTTTCACTGATACTGCTAGTACTAGATCACCATAGCGTCGTCAGATGACACGGCAAAAACCAGTATACTGCTAAAACTTTGCATTCGAACTTACGTTGATGCCCCGTGGAACAGTAAAATTCTGTGACGCTAGAATAGCATCTTGTACTGAAGGATCACTGCAACCTTCTCCATACCCAAGATGTAAACGCGAATTTCCACACTTCAGATTGAAACCACAAACATCAGCTAGCGCCATGATGCTGACAGAACCGGAGTGTATGATGATTATACAAAAACCCTGTTTCTCAAAGTATGATTTTAAGAAACACAGGTGTTATACACACGTTTTACTCTTTCAGAATATTAGCAGAAATTATATATATATATATATATATATATATTTAATATACATGTTTATATATTTAAATTTAGTGCTGCGTTACAATTTCCTTTCTGATGGGACGTAACTCTAAGCAAGAGGTGATCGGCAGTAGAGTGCCTTACTAGTGAGAGAAGGAAAACATGACTTTACGCGTACCTGCTGCGTTTTGCAAAACATGCAAAACTGAGGTCGTTTTTAGAAAATCAGAAATAATGCATCGAATACCTTCGTTTCCAAGATATGCGTGCGCAATGCCTTTTGGGCAAGCATCGAGCTATCGTGTAAACTCAAGATCCCAGGTCGTGTTATTAGATTGTACATTTCCCATTGCGAAGAGCAGCGTTTCCATTCTCGCATCTGTATCAAGGACGATTAGGCAGCTCACATTCTGCCGGTACTATGCAAGTGAACAAAATAAAGCACAAGAGTCAAACTCAGATGCCAAAAAAAGTCTTGTGGAGGCAAGAGAGAACCCTTATGCTGGATTAACTGTTGGGCAAAAAGGCAGGTTGAACCTTGTATGAAAATGCAATGAAAGATATTTACTCGCTTTATACAGTTCAGCTTACATTAATAAATGTATTAGACTAAATAAATGGCTAGATCTTTAGAACTGCACCATCACAGTTTATAACTTGTTTGTATCCAGATGATTGTGTCTTTCCTCTGTGCAAGATATCCTGAGAAAAATATTCTTAATCTTTTGGCTGCTGCTAGTATCACCTGTTACTTAGTTACCTTCACTGAGATACCATGCCAGAAATTCTGAGGGTAAGAATTTACTAAGCGTTTCAATACAAATATTAGAAAATTATAATTTTAATTAAAATTCGAGTATGGAGCACATTTTTTCCTACTACTACTACTACTACTTATAATGTGAACTTATAATGCGCAGCATCACGACCAAGATAGATCACACTCTCTGCACAGACCAGTAATAATAAATGAAAGATAACAGTCAATGGACGGTGAGATAGTATATGCACACTTAACAACATAATGATGAGGTACAAGAGTAGAACGTAAAGCAATGGATGAAGGGATATAGGCACTGTGAACAATGTGAGATGGAGTCATTACATGATGGTTAGCATGACAGATAGTATTGCAAGGGAGTTAAGAATAGTAATTCAGGCATAGTACTTTGTGAAAAGATGTTTTCAGAGAGCATTTGAATGTAGCCTTGGAGTCTGAGTGGCAAATGTGATGTGGAAGAGAGTTCCACTGCTTAGCAGCACAGGGGGGTAATGTTCATTGTCTGTATGTGATTGTCTTTGTGGGAGGGAGAGAAAGAATGTGCGAGTCTGATGAGGAGCAAAGGTCTCAGGGGTGTCAAGACAAGGGTGTTGACAGAATAGATTTCAGTAAAGTAGTTGGGAGAGGACGCCTCAAAGAAGCCATAGCATAGAGTTGAGAGCTTGTAGTCTATTCTAGCTTTCATTGGTAGCCAATGAAGGGAGGGAAGAAGTGATGTAACATGTTCAGATTTTCGAGTCCAGAAAATGAGACGAGTAGCTGAGTTCTGGACTTTCTGAAACTTTGAGGTACTTTGGATGGCCAGGAAGAAGAGAGTTGCAGTAGTCTAGTTTAGACAGAACAAAAAAGCAGATGAGAAATTTGGTGGTGATGGACAGAGTATGGCGAATGGAGCTAATCTTCTGGAGCTAATAGTATGTAGAATGACAGATGTGAGAAACATGCTTATCAAACACACTTACTAAAATTAAATTTGCCCCCAAAACACTAGCTGTTTTAATAATTTTCTGGATAGGTTTCCAAAATTTTTAGAACGTTTCTATGAATTCGGTTAATGAATAAAAGTCTTCTGGCTTGCATATTATGATAAATAGATGAAAGATATGTTTGCAGAGTACATGGTCTAACTATAGGTTTGTCTTGTACAGGCAATAACTTACGTTTCTTGCAAACTTAGGACAATTTCAACACTTATCAGCTATTAGTATGAATAACAATTTTGTTGCTTACATGTCTACAGTGAAGGAGGTTGGAAAGGATGCAACCTACACTGTAGTCATTGTAGCTGGTATAGCAGTGACTGGTAAGTTGCATTTAGATAATGTTGCTGTTCCAGCTCAGGTAAAAATTTATTTGCACAACATCTCATAAACAGGTGTGATTCAGTTACAGAAGATGTTTATATGAACATAATTAAATTTGTATAAGTAATATTGATGCTGGAGAATAGGAAACAGAGTTGGTGTGAAATAATTGTACACAGACCAGTATGCAGTTAGAATCTGTTATAATTATCCCAGTATCCCAAACAATGTCCTCACTTGCACATTGTCTTATCTGTGATCTCTCTTGCACCTACACAATTTCACCTCTTGTGACTTCATGTAATCACATGAAAATTTGCAGCACAAACAACAGTTTTGCCTTGCTTATTTATCGTGTTCAAAACAACTCTGTTGGCAATGTCTGGCATTATTTTTCAATAGCAAAATGTGTAATAGGTGATCAGTTTATCATATGGGCATAACTTTGATTTTCTGGGTTGGGATGATTTGGTTTCATGTGGGTCAATGTGATCTTGGTAGGGGTTGATCTGACTCTGGGTTAAGGTCAAAAGAGCAGGTTTGGGGTAATTTTGGGTCATGTGACTGGCTTCCTCTTCCCCCCACCCCAGCAATGCAACTGCTTATTTTGCAAGCATACTGTGCAAGTGTGCAAAGATGTTTTGCCATATCTGTACATGATTTCAGTACATCTAGAGATTTAGCCTGAATCTTCAAAACTGTCTTTCTTTAAAAGTTAAGCTGCTACACTGCTTTTAAAGGAAGATAAGTTTTGAGGATTAGTTTTTCATGGAGAAGATGATTTAAATGGCAAGGCTAATAGATAATTAAATAAAAAAAAACGCTGATGGAAGAATGTGAGACATGCATAAGCAGATACTTGAACACCACTGGACAAGGCTGTAAACTAACTCAAGCTTATGTAATGTGTTATCATCTCTTTAAGAAACTAAAAGTGCAAAAATCGTTAAACCTTTTGGAGTTTTAAAAATGAAGCTCACAAGATCGTCAGATTAATATAATTTGATGACTGCTTAATTAAGAATATTGAAATATCTGTTTGCAGTCCTCATGTTCTACATGATTGGCCGAGAGCTGTTCTCTTCTGAGAGTCCAAGTGGATTATATGGAGCAGCACTCAAAGCATGCCAGAACAATATTCAAGTAAATGAATTTTATTTGGGTTTGAGTGTGTGTGTGTGTGTGTGTGTGGTACACATTAGTGTCCTTTTGTATTCTTTTACTGCTTCAATTTAGTGGGACTCTTGTGTGTAAATATCTGTACAAGCTAAACAGCATCAATTAGTATTTAGCCAAAAATTTAAAATTAAGGATCATCTATGTGTTCTAATCATTAGAAAACATGATAAGTATGGAAATTTTATTATCTGTAAGATACATTTAATGTCTTAAGAAATTTCAACATCTCGTTTCAGTCGGGGAAAATTCACTGCATGAATAACTTGTATGCACATGAATACAAGAGATTATTTTTAATGTGAGTGTAACATCATACCTTTCTCTTTGAGGTACTGTTATACTTGTTATGCATTTGCACATTTTGAAGACAGACAACAGCTTATAAGAAATGATTTTATATCTGTGATGCGTTCTTTCACATTTACCTTTGCAGGTAGCAGCAGCCCTTGGAGAACCCATCAAAGGCTATGGAGAAACAACTCGTCGAGGGCGACGTCGGCATATTAGGTTTGTTTTTGTTGATGATTGCATAAAAATTTAGCTGTCATAAAAAATTTTTAAGTAAGAAAAAAGCAAATGAAAGACAGGTCTGTGCAACATAATGGCTGTTCGTATGCATTTGATTCTGTGCTAGAAGACTAATGCATTGAGGTACTTGCCAATCTTCACAAAGCTGTAAGTTAGCAGATGCAGAAGTTCTTTACAGGATGTCATCTTTGCATAGAGATGCTAATTAACATAAATTCTTCAATTAAACTTAAGTCCTTGGGTTTTTTCCTATAACACCCTTCTAAAATCTTATAATATGTGGCAGAAGATTTGAATTGTATAATTGCTGACACTGAATTGATGGCATAGTTCTTCTATCTCATGGCTACTTTGTGTGATTGGGAAGAAAGAAGGGATAAAGGAGAAGCAACTAAAGTATCCAGAGAAAACATACCCCATCCCCTCAGCCCTGTAAACAGCTTTCACTTCCGGAGAGAAAAATGTGTTCTCATGATAAGGTGTAAACCCAGGATTTCTATGATGGTTACTGTGCCACAGATAATCACTAAGCCATTGCACTACTGTACTGGCCCTCTAAACTCTACAAGCTTGTTTGAATGCTTCATGTAGGCTACTGCACATAAAATCATCCAAAAAGGTCCTTATTATTACTTCTCATTACTGATGAATAGAAGCAGTTGATGTCTGCAAATATGTTTGTTTCTGGCATTCTTAGTAGTGCTGTTACCTGATAAAATCAAATATTTGCAGCCACACAGAATTTGAGGTGAATGGTGTTCCTCATATGAGACTGAGGTTCTACATTGAAGGACCATATGGTAAAGCCACTGTACATGCAGAAATGAGAAAGGTAAAGCTGCTTCTATTGGGCCACATACATATGGATGTAGATGTGAACATATTTACAAAGCATACATTTGGACACACAGACACATTCACACAATGCAAACAAAACAAAAAAAAAACACACACACACACATTGGAGAAAAGGAAGGGGAGACAGAGGAGCAGGGACACTCATTAAAAGGTCAGCAAAAGTTAATAAGAAATAATGAACAAGGGATTGTGACTTTTTACCAGAAGTTACAGGTGTTTTGCAGTAATTTAACTGAATTTTCAAGATTTTGTATGCATTTATTTTACTGCAGGCAGAGAACAAATATGAATACAGATATCTCGTGGTGGAAACTGAAGCATATCCACACAGGACATTTATACTAGAGGACAACCGGTGAAATCTCACATTCAGAAGCAAGTTCACATTATTATTATCTGGGCCTTTACACAACCCTCTCCTCCACCTTTCCCACTTTTTTTTTTTGGGGGGGGGGAGGCAGAAAGGGGGAAAGAAGAGGGAAAGCAAATGTAAATATACTTAAATTTTACCTTCTGTTGTTCATCATGGCTATAACCAATGAAAGAGATTTTAGCACCTGGAAATGAATCTTTTAATGATTTAGGAAATGAGTTTTTGACCTCCATCCATATAATGATAATAACAGTGTTAGATTGCTTGTATCTCCCTAAGAAAGTGAAGTTATTCACAGATTTTGAGAATTAGTATCTTGCAATGAAGTACTCATTTGAAGTAAAAAGCTGGCACGTGCATTAATTCTACTTAAATAATGAATTAACCAGCCTATACCCCCATAAAATTTATGCCTTTTAGCATTAAATGCTGTTTTGAAGTGAGAAATTATGACAAAATCCTAATTTTTTGCTATGCATTTGGAAAAATTATTCTTGGTAAGATTTAATCAAAAAATGAGATAACAAGATGAATAATTAGTGTGATAAACAGTTATAAAGATGATGTACCTATATAGGGTTATTAACAGATATAGTAGCTATTTAATTTTTAATTATTCTTTTTGCACAATTATGCTGCTTGTCATGTCAGTGAGTGCTGCTAATTAAAAATGCAATGGTTTAGGACTTCTTTCTTTGAGGAATTTCTTTAAAAAAAAAAAAAGTTTTGGTTTCTGTGTGTGTCCTGATTTAGGCTACATTAAATTTTTTCTAAATTGATGAACTCTGTATTTGTTGACATCATCTGTATAACAGGTTTTTTTTATATGAAGGGCATATAAATGAATGTGTGAAGTGCAACTTTGCTTTATTAAACATTATTCAAGTATTTTTTTGTTGTGTACACCCATGCAATATATTTTATCTAGATATGGTCTAAAATATATAAGTTATCATATTAAATCAACATGACAGGTACTGTTTCTGACACGTGCATGCATGTGTGTGCATAGGTATATGTCTTACATGAGGACAGCCTTTTTTTAATTAAGATATGCAAATTATTTTTCAAACTCAACTGTTTCCATACATGTCTACAACATTGATGTGATAAAAAATCATATATAAAGTCATTTATAGATGTATGTTTTACTGATATGCACATAAATGTTAAAATAAAGTATTTTTAATAGGAAAAATCATGGTAAATGCTCAAGTGAACAAAAATCTTTAAACTTTGAAGATTTCCATTGAGACTGTAAGCAATAGTTGTGTTTGAATGTTATAACTTCATTGTCACAATAATGCTGCTATTTTTATGGTGTGTATTTGTTATTCTGAAAGACCTGAAGTTAAGCATGTACAGTTATACACACTGCCAACAGTGGTTGCTGGTTTTCAAAAAATTATTAAAAGAAAGGACACTAACATATTTAGTCAGCACTTAAGCATTTAGACCATATACACATGTGTTATGCTTACAAATCCTGCAGTATAAGCACTCATTATCACATATAAAAGATATATCATTTTTAATAATACAAAATGTTAAATATGAATTCAAACACTTGGAAGTCTTAGGCATATAACAGAGATCTGATGTCACAAAAGAGCAACACAAATTACGACACTTGTTTCCCATTAAAGATATTTCTAATGTATTCAACATTTATGGATGATGAGGGCCTCTTATTCTATATGTGATGGCTGTTCCAGGTGTGAGGACATGTCCAGTACCTTATAATCTCTCCCCTGCCATTTTGTTGGTGCAACCAGCCTGTTCTGTTTGCTGTACTTAACAGTGCCCTTTCTTTCTTGAAATGCTACTTTGCTAAGGTCAACAATGGCTTCTTTCTCTGAATGAATACTTTGAAGATCATCTAGTGATTGTGAAATGACAGGCACATCCCCTAGAACTAGTGTGTGTGGTTCAGAAATGGACATCTTTGGCAGGAAGCTTATGAACTGTCTTTGAACATTTATTTTCTTGGATGTGGAATAGTTGATCTTTTCTTGATTTTGCCTGAAACATGCCTTTTCTGACTTAGCAACAGTGTTTTGAATAATAGAGCCTTTTGCACCTGATGTAGAAGGCATAGACAGATCATACAGGTTGTCAAAATGTGGAAAATGGTAGCTTAAATAATTATCCCCAGAAAACGAAGAAGAGGAGGCCTCCTCAGCTAGATATGTTGTATTCTTTTTTTCATTTTTCAAAACAAGAGAAACATAAAGATCCTTAATGGAAGACAGCTGTTTATTGCTGCTATTCTGGATATCTTCAGTTTGTGTTGCCATCTCTGTGGTTATTACCAATGGCAGCTTCTGGGCTGTGGCATCTTTCTTATCTACTGAACTCTCCCCTTCTTTTAACGCTGATGTTAAAGTGCATTGAGCACATGATTCTGAGGTTTCCTGACATATTTCTTGTTTTCTAAATGGGTCTAACACCTTTTGCATAAGCCAGCTAAACCAAGACTGTTCATCACTGGCTTCTTGTCCACTTTCTGGGGACACGGTTGTGCTGATAATGGCACTGAGTGATGTGTCTAGCCAAGTCTCATGTTTTGTACTGCATGAAGAAATGCTTATAGAAAAGTCATTTGGTTCCCTGTCCACAGAAGTTCCACAAATGCTGGAACCATGGTCTGAGTCAGCATCATTGGAAGCAGCAGCTATATTATCAACATTCTCAGCATTTGTTGCTAAATTCATGTAGACTACATCTGTGCTATGAATTACCTGAACACAATCTGATGGCTGCATGTGTGACTGAGAAAAATGATGAACTAAGAAGTGTCTATTAATAGCTAACTCTTGTTCTAGACAGCTGATGTTTTTGCTTCTTGCCCTAAAGGTTTCATGTCGAATTTTGTCTTCTGGCTGTTCATGGTGGTCTTGGCATGGTGAATATGATAGAGCATGAAAGCCAAGTTGTTCATTTTTAGTCATTTGTTGATTTTGTTCTCTCTGATGACCTTGGGGGCCATTTTCTGGTCCACCACCTGGTGAAAACATTGAGTGATCCCTTGTTAAGAATCGCCTCATTGGATAACCTTTAGCTAGAAGAATTCTGACTGCTACATCCTCTGATGTACTTGCTAAAGCAGTGCTAATGAGATGAGAGAGAGGAGCTGTCGGAAACAGAGTTCTCAGTCGACTTATGGCTTCAACAAACATTTCAGGACAATTCCCATTCTCAATTTTGGATATCAAGTTGTCCAGCAAACTTTCGTTATTGGCCAGTGAAGCGTGAAGCTTAAACTGCTCTTCTTCACAAATTATCATTATTGCAAGGATACTTCCATACTGGACAGCCCTCACATGCACATCTTTAAAGTATGATGCTGACCAGATAATGAACAAAAATATACAAACTAAGAAGAAAGCAAGTGCTCCAGATAAATAAAGCCCGTAGTTGAGCATCCACAGTCTGAAACTGTCTTGAGATTCAGCAGCAAAAACCATACCTACAAAGTCTAAATAAGGGAGACATTTATGATCTTTGTCACAAAAACCTGCCTCCGAATTCCAGCACGGCTCTCCATACCCTAGAAATATGGTTTTGTTTTCTGTGCTTATAATTCCAAGGACTTCAGCTGGCAAGCATTCAGATGAGTTTGTCATTCTGCAGCAAAGCTTGCACTGGTTGTCTGCTTTTGAGATGCATAAACAATCAGAGAATCCATGCATGTTGCAGACGCTTCCAGCACATTGTCCAGCAAGGCAAAATCGTGTTTCACTCTCACACATGGACCCATTAGGCCTTCTTGCTGGCTCTGGACACCATGGTACAATGCCATCACAAACAGCCTGGGAATGACATTCTGTGGATTCTTTGCAGACCTTGCTGAAGTTAGTGAGGATCTTGCAGTCATTAGTGCAACATGGGGTGGAAGCAGGTGAACACATCTTTCCTAGAGATTTTCTTACTGTGCAAGGGATGTCTGAGCTCCCACGTGGAGCATCAGCAGGTGTACAGCATGGATCATTAAACTCACATGTTCCTAAAGTTCCACAGTCACATTCTTCTCCTTCTTCCTTCACTCCATTTCCACAGTGGTTCCCAACATACTGCAAGAAGCATGTGCCTTTTTTAGCAATGACTGGGTACATAAGGCGTACACTGCAAGGAGAAAACTTGTAGTTGTTTGGCAGCTCTCCTGTCGATGAATAATGATTCATCAGATAGTTGCCTCCAGGGTCCCCAAAACTACACAGAAAGATATGTGTTTCAGTTTAATATATTTAGATGTTTGAATGGGTAAAAGAAAATGAATGAAAATAAATGTGCACGTACACATCCACCCACACATCCATCTACATATTTAATAAACTTTTTTTTCCACATATCAGCTATTTGAACCACCTACGAAGGTGTTTTATACAATTATTTCACAAGAAGAGTAAATATTTTTGTAGTTTAAATATTAGCAGCTACTGCTGGACATTTCTTCTGATGAAACAAAAGGTTTTATTGAAGAATGTGTAACTGGCATGTCAAAAAGTTTATTGCATAAAGTTTGAAATGATGTTCTTAAGCAGTGTAATATACACATAGTTTTTTTAACTTTTATTAACTTATAACCATGTTTTGGAGGATTTACATATTTACTGGATAATTACCTGCATTTGGAATTTGTCAGCTGATCATGAGTGCTGCCAAAACTATGTCCCAACTCATGGGCCAGTGTGAGTGCTGATGTCTCTGCATTAAGCATGTGCCATGGGCTGAAAAAACTGATAACAAGAGTGTTGAAACTGAAGTAGGCTTTTTCCCTTTTCATAAACAGCTGATTTTGACAAATGCCTCCTGGGTAGGCTTGAGTGCTGGAGCTTGCAATCCAAGCCACACCACCTACACTGCGTTTAAATTCCTTGTAAGTGAAAGCAACTCCAAGGCAGAAGCCACTGAAATTCGCTCGGGAGAAATTCCGCAGATATCCCATGTAGTCAGTGTTATCCATAGAATAGGAAAAGAAATCCATGGATTCATCAGAAAGTACAGTTATGTTCTTGATCATAAAGCCAATATTATCCCCTGAGCCATCTAGATTAAAATCGGTGCTACGAAAGATAGCATCAGCACCATAGACAGTCTTTTTCATTATGTTTACTGTTCTGGAAACATCACCTTTACCTATATGTTTATAAAAGAGATAGTCTGCCACCAGGTGTAATGTACAGCTTACTGTTAGTAAACTTGAAATGCTTTTTCTAGAAACTTCTTTTACAGCATTTAAGTCTCGCTTTGGTATTATTTTATTTTCTTTCCTCATTTTTTTCAGTGTATCATGTCGTTTCTTTGACAAACTTGCCTTTCCTTGCCAAAAGTTGTAGTCTTGTCCATATTGTATTGCAGTATTCACATATTGTTTGATGGCTCCTTGATAGTATGGAGTAGTGTCACTTTCTGTTCTTATCTGCTGTTTTGCACCTGTTGGATCTCGCTCTTTAAATGTTTCCATGACACTGAGAGTATCACTCATTGGCCAAAATCTGTCGTTCAGGTTGTTTATTGTTTCAGGTTTTCTTACCTTTATATTAACCACTAAACCTGACTGATTATAAAACCGACAAACAGAACAATACGCTTCAACATTACAAGCATTTGCGCATAAAACGGCTACCTTAAAATAATTAGTAGCTGATAAAAACTGAAGAGATTTTGAATTTTTGTGACGTAAAAACGATCTTGTATAAACTTTCTGAACATAGCAACACTGTTTGATAACTACTTCTTGAACTTGCAGGCTTGGTGACAGATTACATAAATAACACATTCTTGAAATAAAAAAATAATTCCTAAGTTGACAGACGCTATGCATCCGCAACGGTTTGAAAAAAATGCGAGGTTTAACTCCACCTCCATCGACTTTACCACGCTCATGATTCACTACCCCTAGAAACAAAATGTCGTGACTTGCATTAGACAACGCAAACGTCTGAAACAGGACTGGAATCCAGCTGTGATATTCGGGCTTGCTGAATGCGACATCTTTGACTTTGTTTCTGCAACGCGGAGGCTCGAGTCCTAAATCTAGGCACAACTGTGGAGCATTCCAAGATGGCACCGAGGACAAAATAAATGTGTCTTTATTGTCACAGACGATCCATGCGGCTTGAAACCTGTAATTGCAGGCTGTCGATGTCTCTGTTACGTTTATAGGCCTATTAAAAGCAAATATTTGAAAGGTGATTGTGCCTTCCAAAATCACCAAGCGGATCATCCATGTCATTAAAGCAATCGAAGAATGATAATGCATTTTTTCGCTTTGGTGTTGTCACTTGACAAACACATCGGTGACTGCATGTAAATTACTCCATCAGAAGTCATGTGAACATTTTGTTTCTATCAGATATCGCAAATGAGGATTACATGTTTCATAAACTCAGTATCATGCTTTACTGGTAGGAATTTACATCCTCTATAGATTTACATCAAACAGATCCACGTAGTTGATGGAGGAACAATCTCGAGTCCTGGGCCGTATTCATGAAGCGAGGTTACCTCATCGTCCCCCGGGTAAATCAAGGGTAAGCGTCTATTATAGTCTCCCTAGTTTTAAATTGGCGTCTGAATTTCGGGGTAAATGCTTTAAACCTGGGGTGGTAGTTATAAATCAGTGGCAAAGATCCCCTGAGGTTAAGTAACATAAAACTATACCCTTGTGGTCTGGACAGCGCGTCGAAACTACGGAGACAGACTGGTTCTCTTTAATTCCCATTTTGCCCTCAAGTAATGGCTTACCTTCGCTTCATGAACACGGCCTACTTGAGGCAAGGGAATTAATTTTTTTGCGCGACACATGGATCCACGGACAAAAATCTAAACAGTCTGGTAAGCACAGTAACAACTTTTAGTTAATTAGAGCTCATTTTTCGGATATATGCATGAAAGTAGATAATTGTTGTAAATAATATTCACTGCAGACATTTCTATGTATTGAAACATCCACCTGTCGTCCCTGCTTTTTTTTTTTTTTTTTTGCTTCATTGAAAAAAAAAATGAAACTAAGCGATAAAGAAACTTTTTATACGATTTCTTGTTTAGCATGTTTAGGAAAGAACTAATAACTATTTTTTAAAAATAAAATATATAATTTCCATGACGCATTTAAATTGAAATTTACGAAATGTGTCTAAACATTAATTATCCGCTTGCTGCTGGATTAACATTTACTGGCAAGGAAGCCATTTTTTTATCTTGTTAATAGCGACAAATATCGGAGCGACAACAAGAGAAACAATGAGTACACCAGCACGATGAGCACAATTTTGTACTCGGTGACATTACTTTTGTCTCTCTTGATCTTCGATGGAAGAAGCGAATCAGCAGCTCTCCTTCCCAACACTGTCGCTTTGAGTATTGCAGACGACCTACCGGAGCATTGTGTGCACGTACCGCCTACACTGACAGAAAGTTTGAGAAAGAAAAACGTGTCTGTTTGTTTTTCGGCGGTCAAAGAACGTACAAACCAAACCCAGGTGAACTGGCGTCGCATGACAGTAAGTTTTGAGCAAGAGGTCTTGAGTATTACCATAAACGTTCGGCGTGTCCCAGTCTTTGCCGCGGGTGCCATATTTCGAATGGCTGGAGGAGAAAGAATGTCTGTCTATAGTTTGATAAGAGACCTTTTTCCTGAGCTTTTCGTGTCCTACTTTAACGGATTTGGAAGCTCAGCTGGGATTTTGAACAACTCCGTCCTTTTTACTGGCCAGATCAACGACAGGTTATTTGAGGGGCAAATTATTTATCACAATACTGGCGCTCGCCACTCCTTGCAGTGCTCTCACAACACCACCCCAGTCTCAGACTTCCATTTGGTAGATCGCTGCATTCAGTGTCAGGCGTTTATGCCGTCATTAGGACAGAGTTTAAGCTCGCCTCTAGGCTGGAGAACTGTCACTAGTCCGCCATGTAAAAACGACTCCGTCGACGCAGCCAACGCGGCGCTGCTGGGTAGAGGGGTCGATCCACAAGAAAACATTTCAGGATCCTACGAAAAGCATCCAGATAATGTCATGGTTTCCTCAGCTGCTGAGAACAGCTTGCCTCCAATTCCTCACGATACCAAGAGCGCCGGTGATGGCTTGACGACTGAGGGGTCTCCTGGACGCCAGCATGATCCCACAGTCTCGGATAGTGACGTCATTGCAAAGACAGTAAAGTCCAGCCGTAGCCGCAGGATGGCAGAGACTTCGGAAGACGCCAAGCAGATGACAGGTGATGCGCTTTTAGACGCGGCAAATGCAGGGAGTGAGGAAGAGAGAACGAGATTCGGTACAATCAGTGGATCAACGTCTATATATCCTGTAGTAGAAAAGAGCAACGGAAGCAGCGCAACTAGACGCATTAACCCCTTCGCTGTTAGGAGCAATACGTCTGCCACAAACAGATACTTTTCTCAGCGCGATGATACGGTAAGAAGTAAACCGTTGTTGAAGACTGTTGTCGCCAAAATACCTTTGAACAGTGACGGCAGCAGTAGTATCGTGCGAGACAACGCAACATCCGCAAAGGTGCGCATGCGCAGCCGTGGTCAGACGGACACGAGGCGAAGCAAACGGAGGCGGGGATCGAGAAAAAAACGGTCCACCGAGAGCGGAGGCACCATAAAGGAGCCGGTGCAGACAACTAGCTGCTCGCTGCACCTGGTGGCGGACCATCTGTTTTTCTCGGAGATCGGAGGCAGCAGCCCGGCAAAGACCGTCAACCTAATGCTGGCCATCGTCATGGGTGCCGACGCGCTCTTCCGCTCCACAGACTTCAACGGCGACGGGCTGAGCGACAGCATAGGCTTCCTGGTGAAGAATATCACCATCATTCGTTCGCCGGACACTGCCTTCTACCGCTACTCGCGCAGCAACAGCAACGCCTTTCAGTACCTCAAGAGCTTCTCCACGGCCGACTTCAGTGACGTGTGCCTGGGCGTGGCCTTCACTGCCATCGATTTCGAGCGCGGGGTGGTGGGGTTGGCTTGGTATGCATCGTCTACCACAGTAGGGCCGGGTGAGTATCACACATCCGGTCAAAATGAGAAACTCAAGAACAAGAGTCTTGTTTCTGAAGTTATAAAGCGATGTCCAGACTCCACGGTCACTACTTCATGTTTCTTTACTCTAGGACATCTTTGCATCCGCTTTATAACTACGGCTACAGAGGAAAAAACATTTGCGAAGTCTAGACACCGCTTTATAACTTCGAAAACAAGACTATTGTCTTTTAATTCCCCATCTTGCCCAGGGCAGAGACTTACCCTCGCTTCATAACTACAGCCCCTGGTATGGTGTCACATATCCGATGATGTCAATATCACACATTAAGCGTTGAGTATCGGTCTGCTAGTCTACCCCGAGTGACATGGGTGAGTAAGGATCCGAACCTGTTACAATACAACTTTAGTTATCCACAAGACCAATTCCAGATAGTGCTCGTACTAGCAGCAATACATACATATACATGTACATGTTAAAATAATTTTTTTTCTCTCGCACACACACACACACACACATTCCCAGCAACAGTAGATATAGTTGGTGATCTTAGGTCACCTCAGGCTAGTACAAGATCACAGCCAGTAAAGTTGATCAGGTAAACGGCACGTGGGATGAATGGCGGTGACGATTGGTTTTGCATACATTCATCGCGTACCTACAGCCAGACCGCAAGAGTGAAAACTCACATGTCAACACATGACCAGAAATAGAGAGGATACGGGAGGCCTTTCTAAGGATTTGCTGACGACAGAAAGCTGCCAAGTCCCTCTGCCTGATTCCGGTGATCTTGGAACAGATATTAACAAGGGAGACAAGACTATTCCTGTTCCCTAGGGAGAAGTAGAACAAAGAGATGAAAGAAAAAGTGATGAGACTTTCAATGAAGGACTGATAGAACCGAGTGAGGATGACAGAGAAAGATTTGAGTTTCCGTAAGAGGTACAGGCGCTTTTGGATAGTATTGATGACTATCTCAGTCTTGTTCATCCGAAAGTCGAAGAGCATTTCTTTAGTCTTTGAGGCATTCAAAACAAGGAAGTGTTCGTCACACCAGCGTACAAAGTCAGGAAGAGCGCCACTGTGAACATGTTCATTATCATACAGAAGTGACAGCACGGCAGAGTCATCAGCAAATTTTATTAGAAAACTCCTATCCGTAGTTCTTCTATAACTGTTAGTATATAGTGTGAACAATAGTGGAGACAAGCAGCAGCCTTGACGGGAACCTGTACAGGTGACAACAGGATCTGAGAGAAGACCGTTAACAGAAACAACGGCAGCAATGCTAACATTAAATTGCAAGGAAACAAGTTTCACGTCTCCATATGCAACAGGAAGCCCTAAGCTAAGATATGTAAATATTTAGATATTTGATGAGCCCTCACCTTTCTCTCTCCCTTTTCCCCGCCACACACACAGCAACCCACACACAGAGCTCCCCTGCACCCCTCTTACCCCACACACGCTAAAGAACTGACACATTTTACATTTTAGGCAAAGGAGGCATTTGTGCACAGCGCGTGCGTCTACCAAACGAGAAAGCAGAGTTCAGCTTCAACACCGCCATAGTAACTTTCATCAATCATGGCGCCACCGTCTCCATGGAACGAGCCATCCTCACCGTAGCCCACGAATTTGGTCATTGCTTCGGTAGCAGCCACGATGACGACACTAAAGGTCGGCGTTTGAAAAGTGTGTGTGTGTGTGTGAGAGAGAGAGAGAGAATGGGACGCCCGCATTGAACAAGTTATAGACGTTCGCCATTTCAGTTTCAGTATGCGTATAGGAGTATGCATGTGCATATATGCCTGCGTGAAATGTGAAAGTGCTTTAATTCCATGCGTTCATCGACCAATATTTTCGACCACAAAGCAAGCAAATCCCCGGATAGGGGTCTTATTCTGTCGTTCTAAGTGGATGGATAGCTTGTTCACCCTTTTGCATTCATATAGTGCTCTACTGAGCCGAGATCAGATCCAGACATCGGCCAATTCCTTTTTTAGACTCGGATTGCAGCCAAAGCCTCGACACCGGGTCATACCTGATGCAACGTTACCGCCCATCACAGTACCACCCGAATAGCTACCTCTTCTCACCCTGCTCAGTGCGTCAGATTTATCCCGTGATCGTGCGGAAGGGCTCCTGCCTCATCCGGTATGCCGGTCCGTCTTGCGGCAATGGTGTCCTAGAGGTAAGCCTGTGTTGCTTAGCGTCTATGTAAGCACACATTCGCAGCAGCGGACCAGAATGGTTGGTTGGTTGGTTGGTTTATTTAGTAGGAAAGACGCCAAGCCCTGCGGACAGGTGTCAGGTACAGAGTGTCCCGACTCCCGAGACAAGATCTGAAGCCCGAGTTTCTCACTGCAGTGGTGACAAGCGAGTGTTGTAACCACTACACTAGCGGGCTCCCCTTATGTAGAGGACCAGAAAGAAAACTTTGACTAAATAAATTACTGTAACTTAAGTACGTGTGAATAGTTCACTAAAAGTTTATCCATGGGTAAGCTGCCAATCTCCATGAATATAAGCAATGTTAAATAGTACCGCTCTTTAACCGCTATTTAACAGTCGGCATCACCCCTACGCTTGAAATATTTTACTGTCTGTGCGATTCCGTCACGCTGTGCTGCCTTATATGAAAGAGGCTAGGACTAGGAATAGATTTTCAGCAGTTGGTTGTCATGGCGTTGCAGGAGGGCGAGGAATGTGACTGCGGCATGACGGCCAGCGCCTGTCAGTTCAGCGACCCTTGCTGCACCCCTGCTGATGCCCTTCCCTCCAGCCCAGACCGCCCTTGTACCTTTAGGCGCTCAGAGGGCATGCAGTGCTCCCCCGTCATCTTCTCCTGTTGTTCTGCCTATTGCAGGTGACTACAACTGTGGATTATGGATTCAGCTGTGGCATTCCTTCTGATAATTAATTTTATTGTGCCGTTTTATCAAAAGGCGATCTTCGCAAAAAACGGAAAGTTCTTGACATAGAGCAATACAGCGCTCCGTGGTTCTTGACGCCTTGTCCCTTGAAAGGGAAACAAGGGCCTGATCTCTAAAGACGAGTCGTACAAGGGATGATGAAGAGGGATTGCTCATTCAATTTGATTGCAAGAAGACTTTGAAACGAGCAGCTTGATGCACGCATTCTTTCTAGTTAGATTGTCTCCCCTCTACCACATCAAGCTTTATAAATGTGTCCGTTACTATTTCATTAATACTAGATACTAATATCGGTATAATGCTTAAATCTTATTTAACATGTAATCGTGCGATGCATCAATGCGCTGTTAATTTTATCAAAAGACTTTTTAATTTGAATTTTGTTTCCCATGACTTACTTCTGCCTGGACACTCTCTGAATCTTTCATTTTAGTATTCACCTTCTTAGGCTCAGAATTGTGTTATATATAATTTATTGTTAAAAGTGCTGTTTCTTAATTACTTAGATTGTCTCGGGTGAGGTAATGCAGATAAAGTTTTTATTTTAAATTTCAGACGCAAGCATTTACTTACATTCGCACAAAACCAAGTTGCAAATCACACACAGAATGAGTTTCAAGAAACACACCAGCCTTTCTGCTTCATTTTCTTTCGCGTCATCTCGCGTCCCACGTTCTTAACACCGCAAGCTTCCACTGATTCATTCTAGACACTGTGGTCAGGTACATAACGGAGGCAGAGCAGGTGGTGTGTCGGGAGGAGAGCGACTGCTACAGCAGGTCGACGTGCGACGGTAGCGGGCCACGCTGCCCCTCTCCCACGCTCAAGCCAGACGGCTGGCCGTGCCACGGTAACGTCCGCACCTGTGTGGGCGGCAGGTGCCAAGATTCGCCATGCCGCAGGTAAGCTCGCTGCCGAGAATTTGCTTTCTAGGCTGGGAGGCTTCAATTTTTGTCTTTCTCGCGCGCACGTGTGTGTTAAGAGAGAAAGAAAGGGTCAAGAGAAACCCGAGAAAACTGCGAGAAAATTATTTACAGAGAACATTATTTCTGCCTAGACGAGATTCGAATCCAGGAACTCACTTCAGTTGCAACAACCTAGCTTTTGACCACTATGCTAACCGGGATTGGTGTGTGTGTGTGTGTGTGGTGTTGGGGCGGGAATTGGCGTTAAACGCCGAGCCAGTACCTAAGGCTATATTACGCCAAGGCACCCAGCACTGTAAACAGATGCCATATGCAGAGAAAGAACAGCGTGGCCGAGATGAAAGCTGAACCCAGGACAGCCAACCTTTAACGGGCTGCCCAACATGGATTGGGTTTAGAGAAGGAATTAAATTTTTTATTTTTAATAAATTAGGCCTGACCCCATTTCAAGGGGTTGAACAACACCAACAACAACCATCATCATCATCGATTAAAGTTTAAGGGGGAAGTGAAAATAACAATAGCTCGCTTTAGTACAATCGTGGAAAATGTACAGCGGTAACAAACTTCAACGTCATACATTTGAGCGTGAACACCAAAGAAAATTGTACTGAACTGCATGTAGTTTAAAAGGAGGGGGTATGCACAGAATATAACATCACTCCTGGCACTTTATCGAATTGTCCCAAGGTTACGAAATCGCCAATTCCAAATGAGTTTTCTATAGAAATGCATACGACTTTTTTTTAAATCTTATGTTTGTTAGAGGACAATAGCAAAGAAAGACGAAAATTACTTGGTTGCGGTAGCGTATAGTTTTGAAAGTTATTAAAAAACATTGTTTTACGTTATAATTTATGATTAGCCTACTCGTTACATGTCGTTTTAATTGATGTTATACACCAAAGGAAAAATCGGTTCTGGCTTGTTGCCCTAATTACACAAACAAATAAAGTTTGAATTAAAATTGAATTTTGGGACAATGAACAGTTTTTCTGCAAAGTGTAAAAAGTTCAGGCGGGGAGAGGGGGAAACTATAAAACTATTCCTTCCATCTGTCATTTCTTTTTTTTTTTACGATTATTCATTCCTTCATTCCAGGTCGGGTTTACACGACTGTTTTTGCTCGGACCTAGCAGACGACCAGTGCAAGTTGTGCTGCCGCGAGGCGCCAGGCTTGCCGTGTCGTGCCGCACGCGGCTTCAACATCGTGGACAGCACTGGCCAAGACATCCTTCTTCTGGACGGTGATGCCTGCCTTGATTATAGAGGCGTCTGCAGCAGCAGCAGCAGCAGCAGCGGCAGCAGCGGCGGCGGCGCATCCGTCGGGCGGAAGTGCGTCACGGACGATGCGCCAGAACAAAGCTTGGCGGCGCTGCTGGGCTCCTTCGAGCCGGACGTGCGGGCGGCTAGTCGGTCCACGTGGGTGTACGGCTTCTTCATCTTGGTTTTGCCCGTCAGCATGTTGGTGGTGGCACTACGCCTGAAGTGGACGTCCAAACTGACGCACTACGTTGATCGATTGAAGGGAAGTGCAGCCAGAAGTAGACAAATGCGCAATCTCGTGGCTGCCGCACACAAGCAGTCCCAGCGTTTCCAACAGGAGGTTTGCAAAGTCAACGCCATGTACCACGTGATCTACACGAGCGCTCGAGGCCAATACTGCCCAGCCCTTGTGGGTGCACATGCCAACCCCCACAAGCTTCCTCGGCCGATCTGGAACCACGCTTGCAGGGACCACGTCGTATTTGTTGCTCAGCCGCAACATCTGGCGAGAGTTCTGAGTCCGCAACACCACCTTCATGGAATGGAAGGCTGTCCATGGTACAGTGACCGTCGGAGGGAAGGTGCGGCTGGCGAAAAGTTACCAAGGTCAATTGAACCAATCTGGGCTGCAAGCGATGGTAGTCGAGACGGGGACATCTTTTACCTCAGTGAAACGGATTCCAGAACAACACAGGCACATTTTCGCTCCTGTTTGGCTGGGATGGGTTCCGAAAACGAACAGTTGGGTGAGATCGTCAGCCTGGAGAGGGGAAAGGCTGCTGGAGAGTTCACAATCAGAGCACGAGAGACACAAACGCCAACCCTCCTCCAATCGCAGGTCACCGCGCGTACACACATGAGCTGCGTTGAGGAGGAGATCGAACGTGTGACGTCACCAAAAACTCTCTCAAGGCCCAACATCGAGAAACATGGTGTAGAAGTCAGTCCTGGAGCGCTGTCCCAGGCTCCCCAGGACGGCCCACAATTCTCGATCTCCGAGAGTAGCACGGCAAATTGCTCGGATGGCCTGGCTTCTAGCCTTCTGTCTTATGACGGCAGCGAAACCTAAGACAGAGCAACCTTCATCAAAGAGCTTCATCGACCAACACGTCCCAGAAATGCTCGACATACCGGTTTTCACAGGAAGAATCAATTTATTTTTTATCTAGGTTCAAGACTGGTTCAGTGGTTTTACTTTACGGCATGTGGATAACTCCCACTTATCTTTTAGCTTGTGGAGTTAATTTAACAGCATTCGATTAGTTATTTGTTAGGATAAGATAAACCTTTATTTTGTATACTGAGGGCGGTCCGGCTAGCGCCTGTCATCAAGATAGTGAAGATTGATTCTAATGGGTTCAAATCTCGTCTCGGGCTGTTCTTTCTTTAAATGTGGGATCTGTTTATAGGGCTGACTGCTATGCCGTGATGTAGTCTTAGCTGCTGGCTTGGCGTAAAATAACAATTCCTCCTCCTTTTTTTATACTAAGAACCAAATGATGGTCATTTATCTGGAGAAAAAAGCACTGCTTAAGCTGTAAAAAGAAATATTGTTTTAAACATTTATTCCTGGTATTTTTACGTACAATACTACAAACTTCATTAAAAATTAGAAGTAATATTTTATAAATTTTTTCATTGCATTCTTGTATATGTAACAGGGTGGGACGAGGTTCACTTGCTCAGTCTCACCACAATGATTAAGACAACACCGTCGTGGGTTGAGTCCGGTTTACTATTGTGTCAGAGGATAGGTCTGACTAGGCGAAAGCTCTAACAACTTGGTGGGGCGATGCGACCACCTCTCTTCTCTCCGTTCGACTCCCCTCTCTCCTCCCTCTCACCCTCTTATTCCCCTCACACCCGACTTTTCCAGAAGCCCTGTCCTTGTTACTAGGCGACCCCCTCCCGCCCTCCTTCGGCCGGGTCGCCATTCGGCCAGTGGTTTTCCCCCAACCCCCTCCCACTCTCTTTCGGTCACAAGGTGTATGTCACCTACCTCTCTATCCCCGTGTGTGTGTGTGTGTGTGTGTGCAATGCGTGTGTGTACCTGTGTCTGTGCGTGCCATACCCCATACTACTATATATACAACACAAAGAATTAAAATAAAAAGCTACTAGATATGAGCACATTCACAAAGATCGCGTTCGGGTTTTTTGAACGAGTCTAGCTTCGGTGTTAGGAATATAGTTCTTTATGTTTGTTTTCCTCTTTCTCATTACTTTATGTCTTCACATAGGTTTGCGTGTTTTCCACCCATGCATATACCGCCACATGCGATTTTCACATCAAACAAGATCCCGAGGGGGCAAGAATATGCTTGAGATGTGATACTTCACGAAGTACAAAAAGAAAGAGGAACCAATATAATTAGAGAAAGAGAGAGAAATGACAATTCTTTATTTACGAGGGAACAGAATAAGAAAAGTTTTTTTTATTAACTATCTAGCCCTCGATTTAAAGAAAGGAAACAAGAAACACTACTAACTACAAAACAAAGGCATTAATCAAAGAATTTACAGATGCATGGTTGTTGTTTTTTTGGCACACTGACTTAATTGCAAACCTTGAATGTGATCAATATGAGTATAAAGTTTATCTTATTTTGAATATTACATATTTCTCGTGACTGCGAAAGCCGGGTGAGTCATTTTTCATTGAGTTTTGCTTCTTGTTAAGTGTTGCTTAATCGTCGTTTAACACTAAATTAAAAACAGCATGCATTGTGTGATGCTACCACTGACGTGTACGCGCGTACGTGTGTGTGCATGGCTGCACTCACGCATCCCCCTTTTTTGTAACGTGAGAGCGTGAATGTCGTTCACTGTCAGCATGGAGTTTGCCCCCAATCACCAGTTCCCACCACCGACGAAGCCGATGGCATCTTTTCCGCCATGCAAGTATAGGAGACATGGCCCGCATACGAATGACAAAAAGAACCGCGCGGACAATTAAGTAACTATTTAAAAGCCAAGCATAGAAGATGCAAAGAGGAAAGTTGATATGACAAATCAGAGTTTTTCCCCCCTTTTGCATTTAGCTCTCGATATCGCTACTTCTCCACACACACAGAGGAACCACACATTATTGTTCATGCACGCGTGCATCATCACCACAACAGATACACTACGGCTCATCTAAATAATGATGTTCTGGATTCGAAACACTGGTCATCGAGCAGAAAAAAAAAACAAATAAACTACAATATCGGATTTTTATAAAGAATACTTTTATAAGAAGATAAGAATAAATACAATAGGCTACTTTCTAAAGTATTGTCATTTCAGAGTGAGAAACCTGGAATAAATCTTAATTCTCAAAGAGTCTCGAATGATCTCGAACCATTTGCGCACTGAAGTTGTTTTGGAATTTTGTCGTCTGGTTCTGGCAGCACAGCAAACACTATGACTGCTTTCGAAGGTACGAATGAAACATGTACAGATAATTAGCGCGAAATATTTTAATTTCTTTATTACTTTATAGGAAGATTTGTTCGACTTCAAATTTTAGGTGGGAAGACGATTTTGGTACTAGACACGTGTGCTGCTACATCAGCATAAATGTTGTCGCAATCTCGTCTGCTTTATATTGTCATTTGCAAATAAAGTAATATTTCTATTCTAAAGCTTATCGTGTCATTTATAAAGTTCTAATTTAACCATCTTTAAATTACAGTTACCATCACAGTATGTTTAAATGAGGAAAAAGTGTTTACTTAAAATCACAATAAAAATAAATGTCTCAAATAAAGACTGCGAATTATTGTACATATTTTTTTAAACGATGATAAATGAATATCTATAGTGGCGATAAAGACATTAAATAGTACAACTTATAGATTAACGTTAAGCATATCAAGTAATAACAAGAAATGTTTTTAGTGTGTAGACTACAGTGGTGCCGGTACCTCTAGATACGATCGAGTTTAATCCGTTCCACAACCGAGCTCGCATGTAAAAAAACAAAAACAAAAAACAAAAAAACCCTCGAATATTAAAACTAATTTTTCCCATATAAAATAAATAGGATTAATGCTTTCTAACCCTCCCACAACAACAGAACTTATATGTAAGTACGGTATAATATATAGTAGTGTATAGTAAATGTTAATATAATATAAATAATATAATACAATAACAATTATATAAAAAATATAGATAATAAAATAATAAAGCATATGTTATATTTATCAGTCTTACCTTGGAGGAGGTGAAGACTCTCGATAACGGAGGTGAACAGATGAAGGGTAAGGAGGGAGGAAGCCAGAGAGCAGATGGGTGCTGAATGAATCAGCTGATGAGAGAATACTATTTACACTGTTTTTAACTTAAAACATTTAGATTTTCACTAAGACTACATTCTTTTTTTATGTCATTTTGCTACGACATGTAAATGACGAGCTCGTATATTGAATTTCCGCTTGTAAGTAAGAACTAAATTAGTGTATTTGATATCAGCCAGGATTTCAAATCTTCTTTCGTTAAAGACCATTATAATGTTGGCATTTAAAATACTCATATGTTGAAATGTCAATCTTTGAAGACTTGTACTATGTGATCAAAATATTAATTCAGATTTGGGAAATTAGTAGCTTATAATGATGTTAACCCACTTTGGATGGGCGTTTGAAAATGTTATCTTCATGCATGATAGTAAAAAAACATTGCACAATAAATATCAACAAAATGGTAGATACTATATTGGTGTATCATTGTTATGCAGATTTCTCTAAAACTGCATATATATATATATAAAGCAGTTTTTTTAAAAAACATACAAGAGGGATTTTATCACATAAGTCTGTATTGTGTTCTTTCATGTTCCTTGCTATGTTCACTGTGGATGTGTTTGTATGATTGCCCGATTGGGATTGTCTTTCATACAGCATCACTACCTACCACTCTTTACAAATTGTAAAGTGCATTGACCTCACCTCCAGTGACTCAACAGTTAGCATATGTAACCAATACAGCGAAGGTTGGCTGTCCTGGGTTCAGCTCTAGTCTAGGGCACGCTGTTCTTTCTCTGCGTGTGGCATCTGTTTACAGGGCTGGCTGCCTTGCCGTGATACAGCCTTAGTTGCTGGCTAGGCTTTAAACACCAATTCCACCCCACCCCCCACACCGCCATGTGGGGAAATGCACCATATAAATCCTATTATTATCATTGTCATGCATGCATTTAGTAAAATTAGCTTTACATTTTAATAGATACATTTGTAAAGACAAATGTATTCATGCATTCACATTTTCAAAGTAATAGAAAGAGTTTAAAAACTACAGGTGTATAGCTTCATGGTAGCTCAATGGGGACATCTATCAATAACAGAGCTCAACCTTTGTCCATCCAATGTCTTAATAATTAGTAATAATTTGTAGAAGAGGTGTTGATGATTCAAAGCACAGCTGCAGATGGGGCTCCTCCAACCACCCTCTGCCGAGCAACTTGACTGTGTTTTGCGTAGAGTAGTTGATGACCACGCCCCAGTGTCTCGACGTCTGATGCGCCAGTCTAAATGTGCGCCTTGGTATTCACAGATCCGCGTCGAACTCCGTGACCTGAAGCGCATGCGCCGGCGAGCTGAACGTGTTTGGGGGAAGACTGGACTCGCCATCCACAAAGAAATTTATAATTCCGCAAAGCGAAGCGTTGCAAAATGCATTTATGAGGCTAAAGCATCATATCTTCAGGGCCAAATAATTAACTGCACCTCCTCCAAAAAGCTCTTTGCCATTTGCACTCAAAGGACTGGATCTAAGACAGCAACACCACTGCCTACTGCCTACCCTGCTTCACTGCTGCCGCAAGTTTTAGTGATTATTTCATCAGCAAGATATCAGACATCCGATCATCTTTAGACTCTGTGTCGGCGCTTGACAGCATCTCCTGTGATGTCCTCCCAGGATGCTCCATGACCAAGTTCCTACCAGTCTCTGAGACTGATGTGAAAGCGGTTATTCTAAAAGCTAAACCAACAATTTGCGAGTTAGATCAGATGCCCACAAGCCTTCTGCTCGAGTGCCTAGATACTCTACTTCCTGCCATCATAAATATTGTAAATGTCAGCCTGTCGTCAGGTGTTTTCCCATCTTTGTTCAAAAATGCGGTGGTGAGGCCACTTCTAAAGAAATCCACGCTTGACGTCAATGTCCTGAACAACTACCGTCCAGTTTCCAACTTGTCTTTTCTCTCTAAGATCATAGAGAAAATAGTTTTGACACAGCTCTGGGCATACTTACAAGAGCACCATCTTATCCCACAAGCTCAGTCGGCATATAGACCTTTCCACAGCACCGAGACCACTCTTATTAAAGTAACAACAGACATATTATCTGCTCTTGACAGTGGTGATGTCTCTCCATTAACCCTACTGGACCTGTCTGCTGCATTTGACACTATAGACCACTCTCTGCTTCTTCACAGACTCCACACCCTCTAGGGGATTTCTGGACCTGCGCTCTCATGGTTCAACTCCTATCTCATTGATAGGACCCAGACTGTGTTAGTTGATGGTCAGATATCTCGCCCTGCTTCACTTTTCTGTGGTGTTCCCCAAGGCTCAGTACTTGGCCTAGTTCTGTTTATCCTGTATACTAAGCCCCTTTCATCATGCATCCGGTCTCACCAGGTTTCTCATCAATCCTATGCTGACGACACGCAGCTTTACTGTTCCACTCCGCCGGCTGAGTCTCACTCTGCTATTAGCTCTATAGAAGCTTGTATCAGCGATGTCAAGGGCTGGATGGTAAAAAACAAGCTTAAACTAAATGATGATAAAACGGAAGCCCTCTTGTGCCATAGAAGAAGACATCAACCTTCACTCGTCAGTCTGCCCAATCACATCAAGGTGGGCGACAGCAACATCACCTTCACGTCATCCGTTAGGAATCTGGGATTTATTGTCACTGATGACATGACACTCGATAGACATGTAGCATCTGTCTGTCGGCCTGCCTATTATGAGATTCATAAGATCAGTGCTATCCGTCACTTTCTCACTACACGCGCTACCAACACTCTTGTCTGTGCGTTTGTTCTTTCTCGACTTGACTACTGCAACTCCTTGCTGGCAGGCTGCCCTGACTACCTCATTCAGAGAGTACAGAACTCTGCTGCGCGTCTGTTGCTTAGAGCAAGGAAACGGGACCATGTCACTCCTCTCCTTCGTTTGCTACACTGGCTCCCCATCCGTTCTCGCATTCAGTACAAACTGTCTGTGCTGTGTTTTAATTTCTTTGCTGGCTCCTGTCCTGACTATTTCTCTGAACTTCTCATCCCTTACTCTCCGTCCAGACAACTACGCTCTTCGTCTGACGACCGTGTCCTAACTGTTCCTGTCACCAGAACAACAACATATGGTCACAGGACTTTTGGCTACTGTGCTGCAAAACAATGGAACTCTCTTCCTTTCCATATCCGCCACCTTCCTACAACTGAATCTTTCAAATCTGCACTGAAAACGCACCTCTTCCTTGAGCATTACTCCTAACACAGTCCACACAATGCTAGTCCTTCTTAACCCCGCCCCCCTTCCCTCTTGCTACTTTACCCATCTTTCTCGGGCAGAATCACTATATTTCTCTGTTCCTGTTACTTGATGCCTTTTGTTTTCTGTTTTGTCAGTACTGTCGTTTTCTTTCGTCCCCTTTGTTCTGTGTCTACTTAGTCCACGTCTCTTCCTCGTTTTAAGCGCTAAGAGCATGCTCTCTATGAGTGTGAATATGCGCTATAAAAATCTTCACTATTAAAATCTTCACTATTAGAACAGTGAGTGGAAGTGAGTTTAATGTGCTGTACACAAAAGACTACAAACAAACTGAGTCAGTCAATGAAAGACTGTTGCAAACATGAATGAAGTGTAGGAATGAAGATGAATAGCTGAGAAGTGAGAGGAAGAGAATGACTTTCATCATGATAAATCCAATGCTAACTGCTGCTAGTGGGCACAGTTAGTTATCCAGTCACTGACCTAATTAACTCTTAAACTGGCAGGTTTCTTCTCTAAACTGACAATGCTACCTCCATGGGTATAGTACCTTTTCTAATAACAGAAAGATGAAATGTGGAAAAGATCCAATTATTTTTGTTTCCAGAAATGGGAGTGATGCCTGAAATCGCACAGGCTGTGGAAGAGATGGATTGGAAGTGAGGAAAATGTTAACATTCATAATTTTAGCAATTTAGAGGAGGAATTGAGCACAAAGAAAAATTTCATTAGAGAAGAGCTAAATCCCAATATGGTTGCTAAGCTTGTTTTCACGCATGATATGAAATTGCCATGGGTACTTTTCTAGATTGAAAAAGCAGTATATCATTATGATGAAAGCCTGATTAATTAATACAAATGTTAGATAAACATAAATAATTTTTTATGTATTTGTAGATAACAAGCTTGATATATTTGTCTTTTAAAATTCTAATCATCATAGCAAAATACAATAAAAGTGAATATTTCATGAAATATACATTGTACTTGTAACTTTTTTCGTGTATAGCTTACCAACTGATGTGCAAGCTGAAGCCATCCCTATGATTCTTGGTGGTGGGGATGTCCTCATGGTGAGAATCTTGTAAAAGGAGTTGATCACAATTTTTAAAATTGTATTTTCAAATTTCATTTCACTTCAGTAAAACCATTTTTTTTCTTTTACAGTCTAAATTAGCAAATGCCGAGGCATATGGATTTTCGCTTTAACCTTCATTATATTTAGATTCATCAAGGATCACAGTAGTGACCTCCATACTTTTTATTTGTTTATGCTTACAAAATAGGTGTGTATGTCTGTCTCTCTCTATATATGTGTGTGAAATCCATGATATTTTAATAAAATATTAAAAACTATTTTTGAAGAATAACTTTGACGTGTATATAATTGCAGGCAGCAGAAACAGGCAGTGGAAAAACGGGTGTAAGTTTCCTTTTAAATGTTTTAAAAATGCTTATAATTTAAAATTAATGGCTTGGTTTTTTTATTTAACCTGGCCATTGCATTTGACACTGTCAACCACTCCTTACTCCTTCAGGGACTTTGCACCCTTTATGACATTTCTGGATCCACACTAGCATAGCTTAACTTTGATCTGACTGATGGGAACCAGACTGTGCTTGTTTACAGTCAAATGTTGCATCCTGCGCTACTTTTTTGCGAAGTCTCCCATGGCTCGTTGTCATTGCCAGCACGATGCTTGATAAACTAGTTACAAGTGTCTCTCTGCTTATTATGCTTATGAAAATCAGTACTATCGGCCATTTTCTCTCTTCATGTTCTGCCAGCAGTCTTTTTCTTAAGAGAGTAGTACCTGCTACAGGGGTACTTCAACTGCACAGACTGGCATTTCTTTTACAACTACAGTGACAACCTAAAAGACTTGGCTGATGTTGTGTCTTCTTATATCATTTTCTGTGTTGACACAGTCATACCCTCCAAGAAAAATGCCTTCTTTCCAAATAATAAACTCTGAGTGAAGAATGAACTCAAATCTGTGTTGAATAATATGAAGCGTATATTCTATACTGGAACTGCACATGATAAAAAAATGGGATCTGTGTATGCACCCTCTATTACTGTGCCAAACAACTTAGGTGTGATTTACAGCATCTATTTCAGCTCTTTGTAGATTCTGGCTGCATTCCTGATATTTGGAAACTTTCACATATTATGCCTGTCCCAAAAATCACTAGGCCCACTCAACCCAATGATTTCAGACCAGTGACTCTAACTCAATCATCATGAAATCACTTTAGAAAATAAAGAGCAAGGTTATGACTGCTGTTGATCAATACCTTGACCTGCTACAGTATGCCTATAGAGCTGGAAGAGGTGTTGATGATGCTAAGCTCTTAATGCTAAATGCTGTGTGTAAACATATGGAGAAACCTAGAGCTCATGCCAGGTTTCTCTTTGCTGATTTTTGTTCTGCTTTTAACACTGTGCAACATCACTGGCCCTTTCACCTATACTCTTTTTCTAGTAAAATGATTTGTATGGTTTGGAGTAAATATGCCTAGATTGAAGCATGGCTAATGTTCTCCTAAGATAACATGGATTTTAGAAGAATGTGTCTGTAGTTTAGGGAGTTTGATAGTGAGCTGGGAAAATGTAAAATGTGAAGATGTTTTTTATGGATTGTCTTTGATCAAGGAGTCCTTCATTTGTAGGGATTTCCACATCATGTGGTTAAGGACATAACAAGTGGTACACAAAGATTTTGACTAACTTTCAATTATTGTAAATAAAATTTATGTGATGCTTTCTGGGTTTTTGAAGGCTTTCTGTCTGCCTATTCTGCAAATTGTGTATGAAACGCTTCTTGATCAGCGTGAAGGCAAGGGAGGAGGAGGGGGAAAGCGAACCGGACAATCTGGTGGTTAGTTTTTATTTACTTTGCCTTTAAAAAAAAACTTATGATGTGAATAGATTTAAATTAGGCTATTAAGTCATTTAATTCACTTCATCATAAATATTTTGTTCACAGTATAATTTTATAACTATTATTCAAAAAGTCTGTTTTGTTTATTTGAATAATGTTTGTGCAAAAGTTATATTCTTAATGTGAATTGTACTGGCTTTGTTTTGTTAAAATATTTATAAAATTTTTCATGAAACTTCATGATTCGATTCACGTAAAAGAGTATGTTCCCATTAAAAATTGATGGTGAAATTGTTGCAGGCAGCCACAAATGGAAGATGAATGCACATGACCGTGGTGACGCCCTTGGTCTGTGAAAATTTTAATCGCTTGGTTCATGGGGGAGATATTTTTCTGAAAGATTCTGTGACACATTTGTGCTTTACCCCTAGTGCTATGGCACTTGTCCCTAGGTTTATTTATTTATATTTTTCTATGCAATAGTATTTGAGATACATAATGATCTTTAAATAGAGTAACGGGTTTCTACAACATTTTAATACCAACAAAAGAATAGGATAATGTAAAAAAAAAAGATATGTAAAAGAGATAAAGATTGACAAATTATTTGTTAATTGCTAATTTGTTAATTTAAATAATAAAAAGTGTATGTGTGTGTGTTTTCTATAGCAATTGATCCAGAGGGGACACTCTGTCAGGCTCGTGATTCCCAAAACTGGCATGGCACTCGATCCAACAAGGCTGTAGTAGGAGGAGGTGAGCTACCTTTGAGGGAAAAGTCAGCATATGGTTCTCAGGCTTCTGTCATTTTTTTAAAAGTTCAATTCAGTGTATGCAATAATTGTATATATTTACCCTAGGTGTAACATGCTTATAGGATTGTGCTGTAAACCTACTGATAAGCATGGATTCGCATCAGGCACTCATTCCTCTATGCCATGATCCAAAATGTGACACAGGAATGAGAAAAAAGTATGATACTCAAGAATTGGATGTCACAGTGTGTACTGTATAGATATTGGTGTACTAAAGAACAATTTGTGAAATTTTTTTTAAAGGTAAATGGTACTTCGAAGGAACAGTGACAGATGAAGGTCTCTGCCGTGTAGGCTGGTCGACTGGTCAGGCACGACTTGATCTTGGCACAGACAAATTTGGTTTTGGCTTTGGAGGAACTGGCAAAAAATCTTGGAACAAACAGTTTGACACCTATGGTGAGGTAGGTTGTCAGAACTGGCCACAATCTTGGAATATTGCTGAATAGATTTCTGTCTGATGATCAGCAAAAAAAACCCAACCCAAACATTTGGAGCACTCATGTTGATAAACTCTGACAGAACAAAGTGCTGAAATACCTGCTTGGATGTTGTTTGCAAAGTAGGAGAGCTTATACAGATTCACAGTAAAGTGAGAGATATATATATATATATAAGGAAAGAGTTCAGACCAACCAGCATAATGGTCACCAGGGCTGGGAGTCACAAACACGAGTGCTTAACAACACGAGCATTCATGACCGTTTGAAGATTCTTTCAACAACTAATAAGACGATTTCCTTGGGCTGACCAGGTCATATGTATTTGTGGAATGGGTCCTGGACTTCCATGAGACAAAGATCACACAATTCCCCCCACCCATCCACCTACATAAGAATACAAAATCAGTTATGCACAATACCACAAAATAAGTTCAGTCCAGCATATTCGGTTACTCTCTGAGGTGTCTCTCTCTCTATATATATAAATATTCTAGATGCACTGTTCCACTGTCTGCTTATTTATTTCCAAGGAGAGTTTTCTGACTCAAGGGCCAATCTTTTATCAGTACTTAGAGATAGGCTGGGAACACAGTTCTCGTTGATACATGAAGTCTTAAAGACGGGAAATAAGTTCCTACTCGAAGCATAGAACATATGTCTACTTCAAATCTCACCTAGCAATGCGAATAAATCACACCATCCACACTTGTGTTTTCACCATGTGGAACAGATACCTGGCACAGGTAGACACACTAGGTCACCAACCAGACATGTTTTGGTAACCACTTACTGCACCAGGGAAGTTAGCACCCCTGAATTTCTCACGAAAGCAATCACAGGTGTACACAGTACGTGATGCGCTGTAGGGATCTGTTGTTTGGTAATCTGGTAGGGTGTGCTAGCCAGTCTGATCCTTTGACACGGGATGATTATACTCTGTGCCACTATGGCATCATGAGGAGAGAACATATACTCCCTCAACTGTGACCTGTAACTTGTATGTTACCTACTAGCTCTTATCTTTTATCTTGTATTCCATTCATACTCCTTTTCATATTATCCTCCGCCCACGCATGACACTTATTCAAAAATTTGTGTATTCTTACAAAAATAGTGCTTCAATTGCACACTGTTCAACGCTCATAAACTAATATAAAACAATTTACCCAATATACATAAATGGATTATTTTTATCTTGTCTAGGTGAGGTAGCACACTTAAAGCAAGGCCCGCAGGTACAGGTAACTCTGGCATGTCACTGAGACTTGCTATCTTACATTCTTCGCTGTCATGGGAAACAAAATAAAAACTCCCTCTCCTCATCCACTCAATCAGGTGCTCGCTTTTGCACACTCACTTCCCCTTGCTTGCGGTGAACACAGTGCTCAGTGAAGTAGCGATCCGTGATGCTGGGTATGACATAATCAGTTCCTTTGGGTACTGTCTGAGAAAAGTGAATTTTTTAATGCGCGCTTAGAACTCCTTCAAATATTTTACACTTCAGTTATGTGCAGCATCATGATGTTCAGTCTAGGATGCTGTGGTGGGAACATTTCAAAGCAGGACAGGTACATACTGATCAAGAACATTAAAAATCCAGGAAGGGTAGCTGGGAGGAAACAGAATGATAATAAAGACAATATATGACAAGCTTCTGATCAACAAACTGCAATTCGAGCTGACGACTCGCACCCACTTCCAAGAGCTAGAACCACACATTATTCATTTATTTATCCATCTGCACTCCAGCTTTTGAATAGGACAGGCACATGATTTTATGTACACTTTTTGATTTATTTTGTACCCATTCTCTTTGTTTTCATATTTTTGTGACATTATAAATTCATACAGATTTTTAATATACATGCAGAGACTAAACATGACAACATAATGATTTCAAATGGGGAACTAGAACTGGGTGTAGACATTTTATGTTTTTTAATAGTCTGTGTTGAAGATTTATATTAAGTGATGTGTTAAATGTTATTGGAAGTAGATGTAACAATTTCCTGAAAAGGATTTCTAAAGATGTTTTGTGTTTGTAAGAGCGTTATAGGATGGGTAGGTGAAGTAAGATGTAGAAGAAATAGGCAGAATATTACCATGTTAAAAATGTGCAGAAATGAGTTTTATATACACATACAATAGGAATATAAGACCACATACAAAAAGGCTATTATAAAAAGAGATAAAAGGGTTTACTATATTTGTGTAATTAAAATGGTTTATTCAATAATTATTGATGAATTAACTTGCAGCCCTTTGGAATGAATGACACTATTGGGTGTTATTTAGACCTGGACAAGGGAGAAGTCTTCTGGTTCAAAAATGGTAAGTGTTCTGTAGCCATTTCCATGAAACTAATGCTGTTAAGACAACTATTAACTATTAAGGTGGATCACAAAAAAAAAAAAAAATAAAAAATATAGAAAGTGAAAATATTTTTCAAGAAAAGTGTCCACTGCTGTTAATGTGGCATAAATTACACTTACAAACACACAAGCATGGCAAGAGGAATAATGAATAGATGTCATTTTTTTCCTGGCATTACTTCTTCTTTGTTGCATTTATTACATTAGGGGTATGAGGCTTCAATCTGACTATATTTTTTTCAGGAATAGACCTTGGCAAAGCCTATGACATTCCTTCCAATCTGAAATCTGAGCCATTCTATGCTGCTGTTGTACTGAAGGTAAATTTGATTAAAAGAAAATGTCACATTATCACATTTTCATAGGTTTGTGATGTAAATCTGTCATTACATCTGACATAGGAATGTCATAACATTTTGTTCTCCTGCCACCAGCATCTGTTTCTTACTCTTTCTGACATGAACATGAGCACGAATTATTTGCATGGATTTATTAAATTTGCATAATTAAATCCCTAAACATACTCACTTCTTTTGGTTGTATACAGAATGCCGAAATGCAGTTTAATTTTGGAGAAAGTCCTTTCAAGTTTCCTCCAAAAGTAAGTAAATTTCAATGCATTTTAATGCTTTTTTTGTGGATGGAATTATCTTGTTAGTAAATTTTGAGGATAACTAAAGGGGACAGAGAGCATAAAACAAACCCCAAGAAAACACAACAATAAAATCAAAAAGTGTTTATGTCGAATGCTTGTTTTGATGATAATTATAGTCTATTAGGTAGATCATACAGCACCTTGTGTACAACTTCTTTCTGACCTTTTTGGACACTTGATTTTATTTTATTTTGTTGGATGTTTGTGGGTACATAACATCCTATCTACAATGGCAACTTACTGCTTTTTCCTGCTTGAAAGGAGCAAGTTGTGGTTATCCTCCTTTTTGCTGATTGCTGCACTGCCTTGAGGCAGCAGGTGTGACTTCTCATAGTCACGTGCAATTATCCAGTCTACCACACACCCCACTTCAAAAATAAGCCAAAAATTAAAGTAACCTTTCAAAAGCTCAGTGAAATGTGTAGACATATGACTGTATTTTGTTTCTCAATCCCTTTTGGTGCTTGAGAACAGTCTAGTACAGATTGTCACATGATGTAGGAATTGGAGAACTGTTTATACTGTGTATGGATGGATCTCAATATAAATCAAGAATTGGAGAGCTGTATACATTGATTTCCAATATTTTGTTTCATGCTTAGAAGACTTGTTTTTAGAACATGATAGAGCGCCAAGCCATGACTGACCTGTGCTTCATTGTCCCACTTTCTTGTTGCAACAGAATGGCTTTGTTGGTCTGACTAGTGCATCAGGCAAGAATGTCATTGAGTCCAAGCTAGTAGGTAAGTGGATTTAATGCAGATGAATGTTTGAAGAATTTTCCTGATTGCTTAAATATGCAGTCTCTGTTTACCTGGCCTATGCATAATGTGGAATGGTTTATAAATAATTATGCTAATCTGTTGTAAATGAATTGTGAGGATTGGAGAAATAGCAATAAAAGCATGGAGGAAAAAAAAAACTAGAAATATTTTATTTTAGAACTAAAAAAAGCACTAAATTTCTCTCTGGTCTATTCTAATTCACATGGATTGCAGCAAAATAACTTGAAACTTGGTTTTTAAATTCAAAAAGGAATGCACTTCTGAATATCTAACTACAAGAAATATATGAAATTTTATATAGAGCTATAGACACAAGTTTTAAAAATAAATATTAATGGAGGAAAGTGGTATAGAAGAGATCTCTGTCAAGATGACCCCTCAAGCAGAAATTGCTCTAGACATTTCTGCATTTGGTATTGTTCTTGTAAAAATGAAAATTTTCCACAGAAATTGTATTATCACAAGGTGAGAAAGCTTAAGGTATGAATTTGATGGCCATTCAGATGACATTCCTGTGGTATAGAAACCACTTTGCTATTCCAGAGCGAATAAAGTACTCAGTTTCGATGATAAAATTATAATTTTTCAAAGAGAAAGACTTTACCACGGTTATCTAAAGGTTTGTAAAGAAGAATGACCGAGGTGATTCAGTTAAAATTTAAAAACTTTTCATGATATTAATGAGTTTTATCTATATTTATGATGGAGGGAACTTCAGGGGAGTGATATTTTATAACAGGAATATTTTAACCATCACATGATGTACATGATGGATTACAAAACCAGAATTTCTGTTACACCAAAAGTGTCCATTGGTTGCATTCTAATGAAAACTTCTACGCATTTTTATAATGAAAAGAAAGATAGGAATATATATGCTACAGCTCAAGTTGTTATTTTCAGTAGGTCAGACATTTAATTCTTTTACAAAGTTCTACATGTTCTCTATTCTTGGTGATATAAATTGCTGCAGTATAGTATTAGGTTTAAATTAAAACATGAGTACCATCAACTGTTATAAATTATTAAAATAGTTGCTGCTTTAGCAAATCTGAAACTTTGTCTTGAAATGAAAAAAGAAAAACATTAGTATCAAGGTTTAGTGTTATAGAGTCTTACCCATTACATCCAGTTCACAACAGCAAACAGGACAGCGATCAGTAACAAGTTAGAGAACAAGAAGAAAAATTGTCCCTCTATGTTTATGAAAGAAACAGTTGAGGATAATAATAATAATAGTGAAGATTTCTACAGCGCATATTCACACTCATTGAGAGCATGCTCTTAGCGCTTAAAACGAGGAAGAGACGTGGACTAAGTAGATACAGAACAAAGGGGACGAAAGAAAACGACAGTACTGACGAAACAGAAAACAAAAGGCATCAAGTAACAGGAACAGAGAAATATAGTGATTCTGCCGAGAAAGATGGGTAAAGTAGCAAGAGGGAAGGGGTGGGGGGGGGGTAAGAAGGACTAGCATAGTGGATGTGGATTGCTTGTTGCGCTCTTGGAGATTTGGGAGGTAATGGAAACAGGACAATGGTCTATAATGAGCTAGACATAGTACAAGAAGAAAACTCCTTCTAATGGAAACAATTAAGATGTGGATTGCTTGTTGCACTGTTGGAGATTTGGAAGGTAATGGAAACTCACTGGAGTAAATGTTTTACTTGCATGAAGTATAATGCACTAACTTCAGCCTATTGATTTAGCTGCAAGGAGCAGTGTGGTAGGCTCTTCATCTTACTGAACCGATTTTCCAATGACATTAAATCATGCAAATTGTAAGAGAAATGATTTGTGTTATAGGTTGCATCAGATAAATAGAGTAAACCTTACTGCTTAGGACTCCCCTGGGAGGAAGAGGGGAGGAAGTGATGGAGATTGATATTCTAACCTGAATGTTTTAACTGTTGAGCTGACCTTGTGGGTCATGAATGGTAATGCATATATTTTCGTTTCTTTTTATAGTAAATGATAAATAACTAACATCATTGTTTTGGGTTTATTTTTTTGGAGGGGGGATGACTGGACAAAGTAAAAGATTTGGGGACATTTTCCCACAAATTAAAACACTGATCAATTATCTATAAGTTAGGTTACAATCTTTTATTCTTTTGTGCCTATTAATTGTGTGTGTGTAAAACTATTCCACTTTATCATAGGTTTCTATTTAAAGTTCACTGTGCAGAAGAGATATCTATGCCCAGATTATTTTAGGACATTTGCAGCTTGAATGTACTTGCATGAATGACTTCAATCAATGGAGTGCTTAATTTCTTAAGTCCCGTTTGTAGAGTTTGATTAGATTGATGTTTATTTATAACAGTTATTTGGGTACTTGATGGGCGTTCACTTACCAAAGGACTTGTTAGATAAGAATGTTTGGAATTAAGGCTTGTGTAAAAACAATCTCTTACCTGCCTTTGAAGTGACTGAATAGTGACTTAATCATTTTAAAAAGCTGTTCATTACGTTTCTGTGTGAATGTTTTTTGTGAGATCCTTACAAGGTCATGTGCATGTATATGCACACATAACTCCCAGGAGAAAAAAAAACAAAGTTTATCATTTTGTGGATGAACTTGACGTTTATGTTTTGTGAAGACAAACTTAAGCACCTTGAAAAACTTACTGACTTTGTGTATTGATAGATGTTCCAGAGAATGTAAAGTGATTAGACTATAATTACATGCATTGCAACATTCAGAAACTTTTTTTTCAGCACTGTGATTTTGTTTGAAAGACATGGCCATATTACCAAAAATTATTAATTAATTCAGTTTAAAATAAAAACTAATGATTGCACTTAAAGAGTGGTTCAAAATAGTTCATTCTCAAGAATAAACTATAGATCCGCGTACCTGTTTGATTTTGAGGCCTGAGAAGCAGAGGTTGGAAGTAAGCCACTGTAATTGTTTTTAAATGTACACAAAACATAGCAAATGATGTCTAAATGCTTTTTAACATGTTTTTCAAACTACAAGATGTTAAGGAAGAACTTGAGGATCAGTATTTTAATCAGTGTCACAGAAATGTTCAAAAAAGCATCTACTTGTTTATTGATTGTTGGCTGTATATTCAAAGAAATAGCCTTAAAGTGTAGAGCTTTCAGAGATTTGCAACCAGCATGCCCTGTGGGGCAAGCTGCTATCTGCTTGTGAGAAGCCTTTAGTGTACTATTGATCCTTTGTGGCTTTGTTGGGTTGGGTTTCTGTTCCAAGCTTCCAGAGGGCGTACTTCAGAACTGATCAGTCTTGTTAGGGGAGTACCATTTCGTTTTTACAGTCTTCCTCATGATTGTTGCCAGCTTGTGAGAAAACTCTAATGAAATTTTTTAGTATTTTAGGATAGCATTTCATCTGTGTCTCCACAAGGTAGTCCAGTGACCTTTGGGACTTCAGGGAGTGAGATGTGAGAGGCCTTTTCTTGGTGACAGTTTGTTTGTGAGGGCTGTGGCCATTTTCTTTCACATTGCTTTTCCTTGCCCAGCCCCATTTTAAGAGCTCAGATACAAATTTGACAACTTGGTAATCTCCAGAAGTATGCTGCACTACATGGGTATTGAATGGCATGTATATATGCTGTGCAACATGGGTATTGAACGGCATGTGTACAAGCTGTACCATATGGGCATTACATGACAGGTGTACATGCTGCGCCATAGATTACATGACACGTGTACATGCTGCAGCCCATGGCTATTGAATAGCATGTACCCGCTGTGCCATGTGGGATGTGTATATACTTCTTTCCTTGGACAATAGAGTTTTTAAGCTCTTAGGTATTTGCTTAATCACCCTTTTTTTGGCTACCAGTTAAAGGAAGACTATATCGAGACGTTAAACTCTTAACTCTCTGCTGTGAATTCTTTACGGGTTTTTTCGCTCTCTACTGTTTCTGATCCCTTTTCTGTCCACACTCCTGCTTGAAACCTCTGCTCCTTTTCTAACTTGTGCATTCTATCCACTCTTCCTACAAAGACATATATGGACAACATGTGTTCTTCTGTGCTTCTAGACAGTGGAATTCTCTTCCATATCACATTTACTATACTGATTCAAAGGCAGTATGCAAATGCTTACTGAAAACATATTTGTTTAAAAAATAATTAAAAGTATATAATCTTGATTTTGTGGACTCTCTTTTTTTTTACTGTTATACATGAACACAATTCCGTTCTGCATAAAATTTTTTTTCCACTTGATTCTTCTACACTTAATGTCTTACCTGTGGCTCAGTTTTGTGTCATAGGATGTTATTGTTAGTCAGTGCTTTTAATGTCATTTCATTATTATTGTTGGTCAGTGCAAAGAGTGCAATATGCTGTGGTTGTGACGCTGCACAATATAAGTGCTCAATTATTATTAACATTTATAATTTCTGAAGTTCATAGAATTAACATAAAGAAAAATATACAGTTGCCAGACATTAAGTATCAGGAAAAAGGAAGTGTCAGAATATCAAACTTGGCAACCTTGTTACATGCTATGAAATGTCAAATTTAAATGTAGGCTTCAGAATTCTCAACAGTTGCTTTCTTTAAAAAGAGAGAAAAAAATCTTCCACTAAAATTTTATTTCAAAACAAAGCATATTCATGTTTATTTATATCAAATTAAAGGAAATTTAAGAATTTAACAAGCTTGCATTGATTATTTAATCATTTCAGGATTTTACACCTGACTAGCGTTGCATCTTTTAATGTTTTACATTTTGTGCTGTCTTATTGTTAAGAGTTTGCTGTTTACTTAGCTTGCTATGTTTGTAATAGAAGCATTGATTAAAATATTTTGTTCAATTCAATCAATGTTGTAGCCAGTTTTTAATAGTAATATCCACAGGTTCATATGAATGCTTTGTTTGCTGGCAGTACTGAATTTCTAATCAGTTATATGAGTAAATGATTAGTGGTAAATAGTCAACTGTTTCCAGGAAGGAGTAGTTGCAGATATTAACAGGATCTTGAAAAGTCCTAAGTATTTAGCAATAAATGTCATAAGAAAACGACGAGGACATGACCACAAAGCCAATACTGTGGATTTCAGTTCCAGGTTAGGAAATATTTGTAAAAGCAATAACAATGGCATTATCTATAATGACAATGTGCTAAACAATGCTTTGAGAAGCCCAACAGCTGTCTAAATATTGCATGACCTAAATTACTTTTTCTGCTTACCAGTCACTAAATTTGAATAGTATTTTCCACCTTAAACACAGCCATGGAACCTTATGAGTTTTTGTTATTTGATGTGACACCACAAGGAATAAAATTAATAAGGATGCTTTATGTCACTACATTTCTTGTCGGCATATCGTCATTTGGAGTATACTACTCTTATTCACGCATGCATAGCTTTTAATTTTTTTACTTCAAATTTTTTTTACTTCAAATTTAAGTCACTTTTGATCATTGCACTCTTGCCCGGCCTTAGATTTAAGTCCATTTCTGCAATGTGTCGTTAATTCTAATTCCATAAATTTGCTTTTTATAACCTTAGATTTGGAAATGAATTATTGGAGCAATATGATTAATTTGATGGTGAAATTTTCTTTCTGAATGCATGTACACCAGTGCTGGAGAGTAGGAGGGAAAGAAGAATAGCATATTCCACTCTTGTCTCTTGCACATGTGTGTCATTAACAGTATAACCATTAGCATCCTAACATTTCTTCAGTAGATACAGATTTTTATTTCTACAGGGCAGAAACTTTGAAAGAGCCTAATACAGCAATTTACTAATCTTGTCAGATTCACTTTATCATTCCTGTTTTCCTGGCTTATAACAGAGTGTTTTTTGTGAGGGATGAATAAAAATGATATATTTGATCTCTGTGCTTTGAATTTGATGGTGTCACTTTGAAAGACTTTTCCGTTAAGCAGCAAAACCCTTAAAAGAAGCTATAGTGTCCAATTTCTCATAGAATCAATTTCTAAGCTTTGTGATAAGAATGAAGAATCAGAAACCTTTTAAGAAAAGAAATGAAAATAATCCTGCCCTCAAGCATTCCATTAGTGGAAGAAATTTCTAGTTTGGCAATCTCACCATACAGTATGCGATAGTAATCAGCCATGAAACATTTGCTTAGTGGATGAATTTCTAGCTTGGCCTTTTGAGCATGTGATGCCATTCATGAGCATGATGCAATCAGGAGTAATATGTTTAACCAAGATGTTTGGTTTTGGCAAAAGAATGTTGATGTTTATTTTCTGTGAAACACGATGGTCGGGCTGTACAATGACACAAACAAGTCTTTGATTTCCCTTTTGTTCTTTAGTACAAAGTGAATTAGGACAAAGGAAAATGATGACAAAAAATGAGTTACACAACTAAATAAACAAGAGTGAAGCTAAACAAACCAGACAACTTGCAGAACAACAATAACAAAAAAGACCGATCCAAAAACAAAAGACAGTGCCAAAATAGCACAAAGAACATTTCCAAACAAGCTCAAACAACCTGTACAAGCCATTACAGAGCATAGCATTTGACTGGCAGCACAACACTCAAGCAGTGTCCACAGTACAAAGTACAGTAAAAAAAAATGTATAAAATATGGTACAGTAATCTTACCTTGGTGAGAGATGAGTGCGGCTAACGGAGAGCAGCTGAGGAGAGAGGGAGTAAGGGATACTGGCACGGAATGAAACATAGACACAGCACTTTCTTACACTTTAAACAAAACTACAATTGCACGTTCACTTTCGGATAGGATCCTGAAGCTCAGCTGTTCTTAACTCGTAACAACGTTCGTAACTCGAGCAGAAATTTTGCTCAAGTCACTGCTCGTAACTCAAAATGCTCCGATATGGAGTAGCTCGTAACTCGAGGTACCACTGTACTTGCATGTTGTGTATAACATGTATTCTGTGGTTATGTTCTTGGGTTTTGTTTTGTTTTTTTTTGTTTATTCTGCTGAAATGGTCAAATCACATCTGCTATTACAGAAATTAACAAAACAGCATGAAAATCTGTTAAATGTTTGAGTATTTTGAAAAGGTCTGCTGTTTGGTTTACAAATCTGGTGATTATCTTATAAAAAATATAGTGAAAATTTAAAAACTAAAAGTAAAGTAACGTAAAAGATTCTGTGAAGAAGGTCGTAATACTAATTACTACTTTTGGGTTTAAATAAAAAAAAAGAAGAAAATTAACCAAGGAAGATCCATTTTCAAGCAGTTTTATTATTCTTTAAGAGGTACCAAAAAGTAGCTCAAATTACTGTTGACAGGAGTGCACTTGTTCATGCTTCCTTGCAGAAAGATGTGACACTTTCTCTTAGTTTTTTTCCCCCCTTTTGAAAGATGGTGTTGCAGGTTAAAAGAGAAGAATACAGTGAAAGGCTCCATGGCTGTATTTAAGAGTGCCTGTCACTCTTTTGGGTGCTAAAGCTCCTCACTTGTCAGGCTAATGATTGTTACAAGTGATTGATTCAGTCAGTTCAACATGTCTAAGTACATTTGTGGCCCCAATGATACTCCCTGAACCTGAACTAAGGATGTGGAGAGACCTGTAGATGCTTAGAATTAAGTAACAGTGTGAACATTCTAGTGAAAGGGACCAGTGCAAAAGAGAGAGAAAAAGTACAAAAGTATGAAACTGGAATTATTTCCTTCCACTTCATCATCAGCCTTCACTTGCTGAAAGGTGAAAGTTTTGGTTGCAGGAGACTAATGGATTTAAGGTTTTTGTATAGGCTGAGCCGCTGAGGGAATGAGATAGTGACGTCTTCTGTATAGCTCGCAGACATGGAGATTGCATTGTTTGATGAATCAGACTTTTCCCCCTTGTGTTTGAATTTCTGCCTTGTTGGGCAGTGCATTTTGCCATGAGGGCCAGGCATAAGATCTCTGGAAGGGTGGTGCTTGATCTTTATGTGTGACTGGTTATTTCCTCAGATTGTCTAGGCATGAAAATGGCAGAGAAAAAGAGGTAAGGCAGATAAAGAGGGAGGAAAGGAGGGGGTGGGGAAATAAGGTTGGGGAAAAAGAGGGAGAAAGAGTGAGCAGAGTTTGCCCAAGAGAGTTATAAGGGCCCCAGATTACAGGCATAGGACCGCTACCTTCAGATGTGCCAAAATGAAGGAATTGGGTAATGATGTAGCTACTAGACACATGAAAAATGACATAAGTAGGTGTGAAGCAATACACGGCACTGGTCATTGTTGTCTATTATTACAACAGATTTGATTCCAGGAAAAATATCAGTTATCCAACACAATATTTATCATACAGCCTGTGTGTTGTAGTAAAGGTAAACTGTCCTATAGTTTAAAAACCACAGAGACAGTGATCTGGGATTCTTTATCTCTGGGGCATGGGATGAGAGGTAGATCTCAATTCTTTCTTTGCACTGCCTTTTAATAATAATAATAATAATAAATCGCTAATAAAAGAGGCACCAGGTGACCAGCAGAGTGCACTCTCCACCATCATCATCCCTTGGGAATGGTGAGGAAATAAAGATATTTCATTCATGCCATATGTAAATGGCATTTTTTAAATTCATTTACTTTAAAGGAAAGCTAGCATGGAAAGAATAATTTTGGTAGTACGGTAATCATGTCCAACATTACAAGTGTTTGCATGTCATAAGAAATATTTTCTTTGTGTCTCCACAGCTGAAGGAGCAGCAAATGCCAAACCTGCACCAAATGCACCCCAAGCAATCATTATTGAGGTATTTATTAATAATAGGTCCTTGTCAGTTACACTTTACAGGTAAGAAATAATCTAAGTAAACACAGAAACACTGTAATTACAACGATTCATACATAATTTATTGTTTTTAAACTGAAGATATATGTGCCATGTAGTTTGCAGTATGTATGCCTGTAGTTCTTTATAATGAAGATGGTCAGACGGTTGGTTGATGGGTGTTGGACTCTGAGTAGATCATGTAGATTTAAAATTGTTAATCTGGCTGATGAACATATTTTTGAAGACTGCTACTTGAATACAGCTCAGAAAGAAAGATCTGGCCAAGGGGAACTAAAATCGCCTTTCAGCTTGTTTATAGTGCATTCATTTACGACCTGAATAAACTTTTGTCAGAAGCAGAAGGCAGTAGTAGGAAGAGGTAAATGACAAGACTGTCTTAGAAAAGTAGAAACAACACGGTAGCTAGGGTATAGAAACTAACATTATGAAAATAACAAAATACTTCACTTCCAGTGTTGCAACAATCAGACCTGTCTCAGAAACAAGACGTCATTTGTCTGAGAGACCTCTATTTTTAGAAAAAAACCCTAGCTAAGTTACTACTTTAAGAATTATTTAGCCTGAAGAAAACAAAGTGAAGAGGCTAGAAGACTGATTAACAAATGCACACGTCTGGCTTCAAGGACCACATCCTGACATTGCTTTATAAATGAGAGTAGAAAATTTATCAAATGAAACCCCATAGAAATAAGCGTTACTGATAACTGTTTAATTACCAGACCTGTAATTTTTCATTGCCCACTTAAGGGCATGTCTATTTGCGAAGCGACATAAAATATATCATGAAAGTTGCCATGTTAAGAGGTAGCACAACAACATGTGTTCAGTTTTAAGGTGTTCTGTCGTACAGCCGTCCAGAGAACTGGCGGAACAGACGTGTGTGCAGCTGCAAAAATTTAAAAAACACCTGACAAACCCTACAGTCAGAGACTTGCTCATTATTGGAGGCGTGGCAGCACGGGAACAAGTAGATGCTCTAGAAAAAGGGGTGAGTACAGGGACAACTGTTCACAAGTATAGTCATTTTTTTTGCCTTCGAAGTGAAGGAAACAAAATTATGTAAATTAAATATTTTATTTTCTAACCTTGAAGTCTCCAATTACTATAGTGATCAAAGTACGTGGACACAGAATACTTCGTAAGATTTAGCGGAGGGAAAAAAAGCACCAATGAAAATGTTGTAGAACTAAAAACAAATTAGCATGATCAGACAATTGGTGGGAAACGATGGACAAAGTAGCGAAGTTCTGCCTCTGTCCTTTACTAAGCATGCGCACAATAACCAAAATAAACCTCGACCGAGCTTTTTCTCTGCTCATTCTGCCCACACGAAAACCTACAGCCAAACCCTAACCTACTTATTCTCACCTCTTATATGCACACTTGTCGAAATAAAACATACACACGTGCGCACATGCACACGGACACATCAGGCGCAAGAACACACGCTGTCCTGGACGACGACAACCCAAAAAAATAAAAACCGAACACTTGTACACAAAAGAGAACCCCCCCCCCTATCCTTAAGAACTCGAAACTGCGACGTTCATATTCTTCACTTTACACACTGTACACAGCTTCGGTGAAGGCAGTGAGCAGGTAATCTATCTGAAGTATTGCACTTTGACTGCAGACCTTACAAAAGACATAAAACGGTCTTCGCATGCGTGGCAGAATTTCGTAGGAAAAATATAGCCTCCAGGCATCCCCTGACGACAAACAAATGTTGGAACCCCTTTGCGCAGTCTGACGTGCACTTTTTTTTTTTCATTGCAGGTGGACATTGTGGTGGGCACGCCCGGTCGTCTAGAAGACCTTATCTCCACGGGCAAGCTGGCGCTACATCAAGTGCGGTTCTTTGTGCTGGACGAATGTGTAAGCAGGAGCACTTGTCAATGACATTAGCATGGCTGAACTGTTGTGTTCAGCTGATATCGCGGGCTGCCGCACTCTTAAGAGCCTGAGCATAAAATTTTAGCTAGGAAGATTTTTTCCCCCCTCTTGCTCCATGGATTTGACGACCTTGTGCCACTAGCAGTTGTTATAATGATGATGTGGGTAGTTGTTTTTGAAATGCACTTTGAGCCCTCTTTGATGGTTTCACCAGAAACCTCACCTCTGCTGTTCTGTTGTCCCGGCAACTCAATGCTCGTCAATCTCTCTAACCGCCTACTGAGCAAACTTCAAAAGGCTCAGAATGAGGCCATTCGTATTGTCTTCTGTAGGTAAAAACTAGACAAAACTAGCAATTACTCCTCGTAAGCTTCGCTGCCTGCCAGTCCGAGCTCGCATTCGTTACAAGATCACAACACGTACTACCGTTGTCGTCACGGCCTTGTCCCAGAATATCTGACTGAGCTACTGACGCCTCACCACCAGAGTCAGTCTCTTCGGTCTGCTTGTGTTGCCCTCCTCTCTGTGTCACTCCTTAGACGGGAGAAATTCGGCAGATGCTCCTTTTCAAGCCCCACTGTTTCGAGTTTTCTTCCCTTTTCTCTACGAACTGTATCTACGACGATTTCAAGTACGGCCTCAAAACCCTCTCTTTAAGAAATATCTTTCATAATCAAGCATACGGTTCTGCTCACTCCTTAGTTCTTTGTCTTCGTCCGTGCACTTGCCCATGTTTGCCATGATGTCATCCATTTGTTGATGCTTGGCTTTCTTGTGTCATTGACTTTGGTTTGTTTCAGCTCGCCTGCATACAGGGAAATACGCTTTATAAATAATAATACCCAGGCTATAGGCAATGAATTAAACCGTATATTTATATAGTCTCAGCTCGTTAACTCACCGCCCTTTCTCGCCAACCACACCTCTTACTACACTTTGTGGCAGATTTTTCCACGCTAGCCCCAGTTACGGATCATGCACATGCTATATGTCGTCACCCTCGCCTCTTGTCCAACATTTGTGTTGGACGAATGGTGGCGAGATAACGAGTTAGGACACTCTCTGTTACAAGGCTGGCTGCCTTGCCGTGATATAACCTTAGTTGCTGACTCGGTGTAAAACACCAATCCTTTCTTTTTTTTCTTTCTCTCTCTCTCTATATATATATGTATAGAAATATATTATGCAATTAACACTAATGCTTAGCGTAGAGCAGAATATGATGACCAGTGTACACCAGCATTATTAGTTTGCAGACTATTTAATATGGTAGTAAACTTTTCATTCGCCATTCCTGTTTCGATATACAACCAACAGCGAACCAGCTAAAAAAAGACTAAAGCAAAAAAAAAAAACCCAAAAAAAAAAAACAACAAAAAACAAACAAACACAAAAAACAATATTTGTAGAAGGAATCTAGTTGATGTTGCAAAATATAAGTAATATTTGCGTGTGTGTGTGTGTGTTTGTGTGCGTGTGCTCTGGACTTGGAATTTGGGAGAGAGGAGCAAACTAGATCTCATCGTTAGAACATGCTTAGTAAGTAGCAAGTATGCGGGGTGAATTTGTATCCAGGGATTAAAAGAGTTCTTCTTTCGGGACTGTAGCCATCTGGCAGCACCAGGCGGCATTATCGAGACGTTAAGCCTCGCCATTCGCACAATGCTTTAGTTTGCTGGGTTCTAGGAGTGTAAACTGGAGGGCGCGCGGAAGACCGTTAATATAAATGTATGGGCGTGTAGCCACGCGCGTTGGCCGTCAAGTGCTTCATCAGAGTACACTGTCATGTGGCAGGATGGACTGCTGTCTCAAGGGTACGGCGACCTGATCAACCGACTTCATCAGCAGATCCCCAAGGTCACCAACGACGGAAAGCGGCTTCAGATGATTGTTTGCTCGGCCACGCTTCATTCCTTCGACGTCAAGAAAATGGCGGTGGGTGGAGTGATAGGCAAATAGTGCGATTGTCACTTGTGTTTTTCGTCGTTTCCACTTTTTATCTAGTCTTTTCGAAAGCAGCAAACCGATAAATACTTGTAAGATAATTTTTGCGGTTTATGTGGCATGTTTCTTGTGTGTTCTTGTTTGCGAGAGAGAGAGGATTCATACATGTGTGCGCGCGTGAGTTAAGTGTGTGTTTGTGTGGGTGGATGGGATTGCCATCGAATCATTTGAAGAAATTTCCTTTTTTTCTTCAAGCATTTTTTTAAAAGTTCGACAGTTAACTGTCACATACTAAGACAAAAACAGAAATACAGGATTAATCAAAAGTATGTGTCCGGGCTTTTGAATTATACTGTTGCTCACTGGTTGTTGTGTGTTGAACACGATGGTGAACAGGATGAGACCGTCTGCTAAATCATCTTGCACGTATGATGTGTGTTTTGCGAATAATTGGTTTCTACCATTTAACATAATTTTGACTAACCCTGTGTGTGTGTGTGTGTGTGTATCACTCCTCCTCCCATCGCTTCCAGTCTATTTTAGGGAACCGTGTTGATTCATGGTTGTGGATTTACCGATCCAATTGGTTATTGCCTAACAACCACAGTTGATGTCAGCAGCTGATAAGTACTCGTAAGCGAACATGCGCTCAGCCCACATGCAAGCACGTGCTCAAACACACCAGCTTCCTGAGCGCGCGCTTGCCGACTTTCAGTTCCTCTCTCACGTGCCAGAAACGCAAACAGTTTAGCCTGAAGCAGTGATGTAGCGTGAAGCACACAACTCAATTTCCCCTACGGAACCTCGTTTTCCTGCAGCAGAAGATGGAAGCTTGGCAGAAGAACGGACATGAAGTCGCCGTTTCTTACTGGAACGTAGTCTATTAGGAGGGAACAAGTCGTAATGAAAAATAAAAAGTGTAGTTTCAATACACGGCTTCTTAAAAGCTCTGGAAAGTCCAGTACAACCTAGATGTTTTAAGATTAAAGTCTGGGGTGGAGAAGAGCAGAAATAACTTTTTTTCTTTGTAAACCAGAAATGAGGTTGGTGAGCTGCTGTGGGTTCCCCCACTGAGCTTTTCAAGCAAATGTCACCTGCCTGTGAGGTGGTCCGCGTATGTGTGTCGGCAGGAGGCACTGATCATTATACTGTCTAACAGCGTGCACGTAGGAAGGAAAATAAGGGTGACACCTACTCCACGGGAACAGCTGGGCGTTGATTAGATTTGGTTTTTTTCGCATTTTTCTTTTCCACCCGCACCCACCAGCCTTCTGGAATCGGTGCACGTGCACGTGCCATGCATGTGTCATTATGGTTCATAGTAATCAGCCATTGTGGACCATCTGAACTGTAGATAAAGAAAGTGGTGCATAATAGTTTACATACCATAAAACATAAGTAAACTCCGTATTGAGGTTGGTACATTTTCCATTTTCCCATTAATAGCAAACGTTGACGCCTGTTAATACGTTATGAGTAGAGATGTCCTTTTTAAAAAAAAAAACCACTTGTAATAATACTGATTGTTCAGTTCTTTTATATTTTAATCGATAGGTTTTTTATATTTCTTGTTCATGATGCAGTGTTGTGAACTTTGTATGAGTCTCTAAAGGTAAAAACTTTTGACAGAACGACTTTATCGACAACAGTATTATTAAAAAAAACCGCACATTTTTTCATATGCAAGTCTAAAGGTGTTGGGTATTTTCTAATTTATTCCGAAAAAAGTAATAGTTTTATTTTATTGAAAATAGTAACGCTTGTGTAACATCAAAATGCCCACAGACCATGGCGACAGGATCTGCTGTAGACAACATGTTATGGAAAAAAACTCTGCTGAAAGTGTTTTCCTTCAGATGGTGCTTAAAACGGATAGCTCCTTGCTACCTGTCTCTTTTGCATGTAAACCTAATGAGCAGCTAAGCATTTCGCCAAATGATGGTCCTCAAGTTGTTTGCGCGCGCGCGCGCGCGTGTGTGTGTGTGTGTGTGTGTGCGTGTGTGTGTGTGCGTGCGTGCGTGTGTGTGTGTGTGTGTGTGTGATGGCAGTTCGACTTTCATGTTATTAAAAGCTTCGCTGAAAGAAGAGCCTGCCACGTCGTTCTTTGTTAGGTGTCACCGAGTAGGTGGTGTTCTCTAGGGGGCATAGTAGGCTAGCTGTTGCAGAACAAGCGCATCCTCGCAAAAATTGTCTGCAGGGGTCTTATTCGTTGCTCATGGCAATCCGTGACCGTGTTATTAGCTGGGCCATGTTTCCATCAGATATTAGCTTTTTTTCTTTTGTGTATTTATATCGTCCGTATCGACTGAACACATTTGGCGCTTCTTTTTTCAGCGAACGTAAGAAAAATAAAACAGTGGTGCCCTGTAACCAAAAAAATCCTTGGTGTCATTTGAAACAGGTATTTTTGTGTGAAGGCATACATTCAGTATACTTTGTCATAATGAGAGTTCGCTAGAGAGAGCTTGTTAAAATAGGTGAATATGAATATAGGCATCAATACAGAATATGAAAAAATGTCTGGAAGCACATTTCTTTGCATACAAATTTTCCTTTATACCTTTAGAGTGTAACTATGCTCTCTCTCTCACAGGATAAAACCAATGGGAATATTGTAGATTTTGCACGCATAGATGAACATAAAATAATTATGTACGATACATGTTGGTAAATTTAGACCAACAATGCAAGAACCACGAACGCTAGTAATGTTGAGTTCCCGCCTGAAAAACGGTTCAATGATCGTGATGACGACATGGAGCCGGCAAGCGGGAAGTAGACTGAGGTATAGTGGCGGTGCTGAGGACAAGATTAAAGGGCCACCAGAGTGCCCGTCAACTGCGAATCTTTAATAAAGGCTGAGAATAGAATGCGCGGCCTGACAGAGCTGCAGCGTTCAGGGTGAGCTCCCCGTAGGAGCTGCATGATTTGGCTTATTACAGTAGTGAAGAAGAACGACATTTTTCATGGCATGGAGTCTGTATTTATAGACGATCTAGGAGCAGCCTGGATTAAATGGTTTTGTTACTGTCACATACATCAGAAGAGCTGACATGCATCACAGTGAAAGCCAAATGTTAACAACAGTAATTGAAGGTTTGCATAATTGAAGGACCTTGCCAAAATAGATTTTTGTTCTTGTAGGACGTAGAGAGTGAACATCTCTCCCAGTGGTTTAGCCTCTGCCGCCCCCTTCCTTTCGTTATACGATGAATATGTTCTTTTTGATTTATGTTATTTGTGTGCATAAGCAAATTATACAGTATTGTTTTTCATGTAATTATTTTTCCGCTGGTTCTCCCCTTTAATAGATAAAACAAATTGTTAAAATCTTTTACTTAGAATTTGGGTCTAGTTGCACAACATGTTACAACTGTTCTAAATATGTAAAGTTAAAAAACGTTTTCAAAAATCACACCTATTCCATTGAGATGCGTGGCACAAGCGCATAGTGGCATACGAAACATTTTTTTATTTTGTTTAAAAAAGTTCTAAAATTGTGTTGTGTGCTGTTTCTATAAAATTGATTATCTAAACAGACTTAAGGTCTACAAGTGTTTAAAATTAGATGTGTGTTGTGCTACTGGCCCCAGAAGAATTGAACGCAAACTTATTTACATTTTTAGTTACATCGTAAGAAAAATTACAAATCTTTCAGATATGCAAAGACGTCCGTTATTTATTGTGAACAAAGATGGTGGACCAATATCAGAAATAACAGGGTGAGGAAAACAGTGAAGTAAGAGGTATATGCTGCCCTTTTTTCTTAGAATAGTGTAGTCAGCGATTTAGTGGACTGATCAGTGTAATCTTCAGAGATTAGCTCGAGACAAAGATTGGTTTTGGGAAGAGACTAAAAGAGAAGGGAGCAGTGCAGAATATTCTGGCGAAGAGCTACATTTTAGTTCAAAACATTTGATCTTGAAAGTTCGCGTGTCAGGTAGACTAGCCGGGGGGAGAAGAAGAAAGGGTTACAGACAGAAGGGGAGGGTTACAGACAGGATTGAAGGGTTGCAGGCAGGAGTAGAGGGTTGCAGACAAGAGGGAAAGGTTGCAGACAGGAGTAAAGGGTTGCGGACAGGAGACGCCTGCGTGGGTCTAACGGTGAAAGAAAATAATGTGGTTCATGCGACTAGATACAGAGGCGAACAAAGGAGTAGTGTGTCTAGAGAGGATGAAATCATTTGGGAATCTGGAGGACAGCGACAACACAGAAACGGCGGCCCCACAGCGCGTTGATGGGAGTGGAAAGTGGCAGTTCCGGTGAAAAACTTGGTTAGGCGACCCCGGCTGGTCGCATTAGTGCTGCTCCAGACGAGTCTAACGCCTTCCTTGGCACTTCGTAGCGCACACTCCGATTTCTGGCCAGGAAGCAACTGCCGGTGGGGGACACTAAACTGAGCTTTTTCCCTTGGGGTCTTTGTAAAGTTCTCCCATTTAGCCAATGTTTGCGTTCGAAGCCATTAAGCAGTTTGGTACCTTCAAAGAACTTATAACCATTTAGTTGTTTGGTGTTACAGTGATTTATTAGTGTTTGCATTGAGCATCTATTCTGCCGTTTTCTTTAAACGGCTGGTGAGTGTGAGGGAAAAAGAGATGGGAAGAGGGAATTAGGGAAGGAGACATGCAAATAATTCTGTGCAAATAATTCTGATCCTGTTTGTGGAAATAATGACTGTTGTACGAAGTTAGAAAAGTCTGGGTTATCAGTGATTACCTTTTGTTACACGGCTCCAGATGTTTGCCTCTTCACTCTGTCTCTTTATTACTGAAAGACAGATTGGAGGTGGAGGAACCTCGAACAGAGACAAATAAGATGCCGCCTGTCTGCTGTCTGTGAAACCGCGCGTCGACTTTCTCTGAAGCGGATCTCTTGAGTGTACGAGGCGCGAATCTGTAACAAGGATTTCGGCGTTTCATCCATCATTTCCTTGTTTACAAGAACGCGCACCTTCAATACAGTTAATTTCTCGAGAAGAACGAATTACTGATCGCCATCCGAGAGGAGGAAGTGGACTTAAAGAGACTACCCAACCCCGAAAAAGCGTAATTTGTAGACTTGGTGGATGTGGAAGGAACAGTGGGAAAATAGCAATAGTAAATTAAAAGACTCACCCACTGGGACTTAAAAGGGTTACTGTTCTTCTTTACGGATGTACTCATTCTGCTAACGGCTTTCTGTTTGTATTCTTGGTGGAGTTAACGTTTCCACAGAGATTAGATATCTTTAGAAATACAACACATTGCTTGATGACCAGTGTCTTCAGAAAAGGCACTTGTAATGGAAGGATGACTAGATTATTATCAATATCAAGAAATGTGGCGTCTCGCACAAAAGAACGACCGAGAAAGTGGACGGTGCACAGTTATCGATGCAACGGTTCTGGTGTGCAAAGCTGTCGTATGAAATTGGGTTTATTTAAAACCAGCACAGAGTTTTTTTTTAAATTATCGACTGTTCTGATACTGGAATTTCGTTACTCCTAACCAAAAAGAAGTACAATACACCATCCTGCAAAGGGAACTAATCCTAGTTTCTTCTTTAACAGGTCGTGCACTCAAGTTGCATATTTGCAACCCCACTCTTACCCACTTTGCGTAACCATAAGAGGAAACAAGACATTTTAAGGCACATGAGCAGATAACCACTGAATAATATGAACTATTATAATAATTGCATCATCGACGAAGAAGGGGTGAGATTCTCCACCTTTGGTTTTGTCTGTCGCTGCTAGGAAGATGGCAGACAGCGCGGAAGTTAGCAAAAAAAAAAAAAAAAAAAAGCCCACAAGATGCGTATAAGAGCTAGCAAGGGAATATTTATGTTTTAACTGCTATAGTAAGAACCTCTAACTCCTTGATCGCACCGTCCCATCCTCATTCTGTGAGACTTTCGTCTGAAGATTGCGGCACAGGAGTGATCAGTAAAGACCGCGTGACTATGGTCTTAAGGGGGATTAAAAAAGAAAAATAATGAAAGTCTTCGATCGCCGTCATCTTAAGGTTAGTGGAAGATAACAGGACTAAGGCTGTAGATAAATTTTGCTGAAGATGTATACGCTTGTCTTTCTGCCTGCCGCTTATGTCACAGCTAGCCAGCCGTCCAGGTAACCAGCCAGCGAGTCGGTGTTAGTCTCACAGCCTCTGGACTCCATTTTACGCATCGACTATTGAACGGGGTCGGTCACCCTGTACGGAGCTCGAGTAGCCGATAAAGGATTGCCAGACCTTGATTGATTACTCACTGAAAGAGTCGTTTCCACCGCAGGAGCTTCTGGACTTTCAATCAGTCCTGTTCTCGTGGTCGATTGCTTTGGGAGGAACTTGGCGTGGTAACATTCGCCCAGGTTGTAACAAGACTTCCTCTTAGCTCGACCTTACTCTAGCCTATTGATAAGGACTCAAAACTCACAGCTCACGAAAGCGCGCAAAGGAGCGCATCTGCCCCACCCCCATCCCAGTGTGATGTACATGAAACGTTTGTTATTGTACCTTTATTCGTACAGCCTGTGCAAGAGGATTCTAAAACACAGCACTGGGCATGCTCTGACAGTAAGAGGCAAGGCAGGACATAATCACCTGAGGACCACCAGGTTTTCTTTAAAGGCTTGCTGGTCGATTAGTTCGCCCGTGATTGGTGTCAAACTCGCACGGTCTCTTTTGCACTTCGTATATCTTATCCAAATAGTTTGTGCCCGATCAGGGATTGAACATGGCGATGTGGCTAGTTTAATTCCATTTTTTTTTACCAGTTAGCAACATAAAACGGAGTGACAAGACACTCGGCATCAGGATCGCGAGTCGTAGGTTTTGGTCTCATCTTTGCTCCACCTTATTTCACTGGACGTGACACTTCATTGCCGAGCTGGCCGTCGGTTTTTCCTCCCAAGAGTTGTCTGTTCTTCTTAGTGCCAATCAACCACTGAGACAGCAGGATTTTAACACGTGTTTTATTTCTTTTCATACTTAGACTTTCACTTCACAAACACTTTTAAAATTAAAAAACAACATAGTTATTAAACCAATATAAAGAAGTGGATGCCTGGTTTCTCCAAAGATGTCCGTGTAAATCACGTCTCTTGTTTTTCGCCATGTATGTTAAGCCGCCCCTTCCTATTGAAAAAGGCGGGGGGTCAGATATATTAGGAGCTGAGGAGACAGCAACAACGGAGTGAACAAGTGCAGACCGGCGGCGATTAGATTTGGCACTTCATCCATCCATGTCCACGTCAGGGGCAGTCCAGATCCTGATGTGAAGACACATCCGTTTTGCTTGGTCACAGCGGGGTTGATTGAGAGGCTTAGGCTTTCCATAATGGTCGCAAAATTAATGCTGTTCCTCGTGGATGTCCGTAGTCGCTAGAGGACGAGAAGCTAAGATTTGTCCAAGTCAGGACTCGGCCGAACCGACTTCGTTTCCGTAAGGGACACTACGGTGATGTGGCAATCCATTTCGAATACAGAACGGATTTTCTTCGTGTGTTTCGGATGGAGGGTGACGATTAAGTATGGAGTGATGTTCTTTCGCCTAACTGGCTAGACTGAGGGTGGCTGCTCTCCATCTCTTTCGTCTTTTACCGTTTATTTGTGCCATGCTTTGTGTTGACTGTTGCTGTGTGGTTGTGTTACACGTCTTGCTATTTTCTTTCTGATATTTTTGTTGTTGTTGTTGTTGTTGCATTTTCTCCGTTAATTTTTTTTCAACTGTTGATGCAACTGCTATGCAGTGTACCTATTTGTGAGCCGAAGTTTGCAGCCATGTGCTCTGCAGTGTTTCCATCGCCGTTGGAAGGTGCGTTACCATGTCTTGAGGTTGCACTCCATATTTATGTCGGTTCCAGTCACTACGTGAAATCCCCCTTTTTTTGCTTGGACTGTCAGTCTTGTTTATGCTGACCCGTCACGACCTGCTTCCTGCGCAGGTTTTGTGTCAGATGGCGGTTAAATGTTTCTCTCTGCTTATACGTGTTAGTCTGTGTCCGTGTATGTGTTATGTCAATTTTTGTGGCCATATTTGTGTATTTGCCTTTTTTTTTTATAAAATAAAGTATATTTAACCTTCTGTTAAATAGGGGAATGTGATTTATAATTCCCTTTCTCTATTACTTCAGGGCACGAAAGATTCTCATTTGATATACATTTACGTTGCGGATGTACATTTGTAAAGTATGTGTTTACCCAACCAAATCAGTTTGGTCCACGTCTGTGAAGTGGATAACAGATTGTGACATGCCATTTCGGCACTTTACAAGACTTCTGCCGAATAATACAAATGTGGGTCTCGCGTGCTGTAGTCTATCTCTCCCTCCTCTAACTTCGTGATAACCGACTCAGAAACCAGCAATAAAAATTAGGTGGAAAAATACAAAAAGGAAGGTAAAGGTACTAAGAGACTGATAGACGACCAGCCTATTAACACTCTGATGTTCTTAAAGTTAAATAGGTCTGAGCAAACCAAAATAGCTAGAATGAAGCTTAACAGAGAATACTTAACACGATATAAAGACCCTCCTTCATGTGCCTGTGGGAATAGACTTAGCACCCCACATGTGCTGCTGGAGTGTACTGAAAACAAACCAGAAAGATAAGAACTGAAACATTTTTTAGATATAGCCTGGCGTTAAACTTTAATAACTGCCTCAACCCACCTAAAGAACTGTGGCCTAATATACTGTTATTAGTAGCATAAATAACAACAAGCCACCCAAACTCTTGACTAATATAACAGGCATAGGGTCATAACTGGATAACATAACCATTAAATACACAATAGCCATAGACATTTCCATAAGTGAATTCATAAAACTAAACACATACAGGAAAGAGGTATCAAATCACCTAAAACCCGGGTTAAAAAGTTGAAACTAAAATTTATACTAGAAAGCTAAATGAGTCGGGTTTAGTTCAGCAAATCTGTTCATGTCTTCAAGTCAAAAGAGGAAGCATTACTTAGGTTCTCGTGTTCAAAAGCGATTTTTTGCCCCAAAAATGAAACGGATAATTTTGGGATACAGGCCTCCAGATTTAAACTGTTTAAAAGATTTAAAAGTTTTAAAAAAATCTAATCCGAATTTACTCCAAAGACTGGCAAGTAAATCTTCTCTAGATAAAAATTTAATGGGCAACAATCAGGGTCTTTGCAGTCTGTGTTGTATCATCATTGAATGTCTGTTATTAAGTGGGCGCATTTGAGTTAATTCTTCCACGTGTATTATTGTTAATAAAATATAAAAACATTTCAAATGTGCGTTTGTTTAAGATAAACTCTTATAATTTTTTTATTTGATGGTTAATTTTCAGCACTGTATTTTTATTTTATAGTTACAACTGATTGCTGATACTGACTTCACCGTTGGAAGTATAACATAATAATTTGATACATATTTATCGACGTAAAAACTTATTTATTCCTCATTTCGCTGCAAGCAATCTTTGCTATTTACTTACTGACTTACGCACGTGTTCCCGTTAACCTCATACGTTTTTGTGATACTTCGTGTTCTATTTCCAGCGACTTGTGCTGAGCATTCGTGTTGTCCTTTAAATGGTCGTACACTTGCTGGCTATTTCCTGCCTCTGAGCGTGTGAAAGTTTGCTGACACACCATAACCCCAGAAGGAAAGGCTGTACTAAACCAGTGGACTGAGTACTGCGATGACCTGACAACTTCCCACTGGAAACAGCCCCCAAGGCACCTAGACTGCGACCAGGGACCCTGCAGACCCTCCAGTACCACGGGAAGAGGTCCGATTGGCCGTACACATTCTGAAGGGAGGTTTTGACACTGTCCCAGTGGAGTTGCTTAAACATAACAGGGAAGAAACAGTGAAGGCCTTTACCAGACTTTGTTGAAAAGTCTGCGAGAAGAAAAAAATGGCTTAAAAAGAATAGACGCAATCACTTGTCATACCCCTCCTGAAGCAACAACAAGCAGAGCAAGAATCACAGGGCCATGTCCAATCAGCCACTCTAGCAAGGTTATGCTGAAGATGATCCAAAATGGCCTCAGTTGTTGAGGAGCTGATAGCGGGAAGAGCAAGCCGGCTTCACAACAACAGCAACTCAGGTGAACAAATCTTCAACAGTTGCATCCTGATCGAAAAGCACGTGCGCCATGGTAGAGAGCTTTACCGTAACTTCATCTATTTCAGAAAGGCTTTTAACAAGGTCTAGCATGAGGGGCTTTGGCATGCGATGCGGAAGGAGGGTCTCGTTCGAACTACCGACGCGCGATACAAAGGCTCCCGTAACTGAGTCTGATAAAATTCGCATTAGGATCACAACAGCGACTGCAGCAATGGCCAAGCTGGACATAATATGGCACAGCAACAGCATCCGCTTACCGTCCACTACAGGCTGTGCATGTCGCTCATCCTTCCCATCCTGCCGTGCGATTGTGAGACGTGGTTACTTTGTTTACTGCGATAGATGGATCCAAGATGAAGCCAAGAATCTAACGAAACTGCTCCGAATCTCTTACAAGGAGTACAAATCCAACAGTTTAGTACGGAGGGGGGTTGTCACCCTTGTGGGTCCCCTAGGAAACCCCACCTACAACGGTGAAACAGCGCAGGGTGGTCTGTGGTTCGGTCGTCTCGCCCGTCACATCTCTACAGCCGTCCTCCAAGGCTTCGTGGAAGGAGGGCGTCGCCGAGGCAGAGAGAGGAAAACGTGGATGGCAAATGTCAAGGAGTTGACCGGCCGTTCACAGGTGGCGCAAGTACCATTTGAGTATAAAATAAAGTGCTTGTCACCTAGGACAGTGCGTGCAGCGTGTGTAGTAGATATAAGCACGAGAAGGGGGAAGGGGAAGAGAAATTTTACAAGCAGCATTTTTAAATATCTATAGGTTTTCTTCCAGTTTATTCCTCTTTATTTTAAGAAAAATAAAGTAAGGATACTGTTTCAAGAAGGACAATTTCAAAGAAAGTATGGAATAAGTTCCCGCACAAGTGATATTATCAATTTTGGACTTCTGTGACAGCATTGAGATTAATGGTGTTTGTGGGGCTGATTTAATTACCGTCGAACTTTCAGAGAAATTTCTCCACCCCCTACGGTGCGATCGCGATCTATTTGCGAATTAAACTGTTTTTGTTTAAAAGCAAAGCCAAGAATTAACGCGAAACAGCGCTGTATACTCTAAGTAACCGGCCCCGTGTGGTCAGATACAGCGACAACAGACCAAGCAGACCAATTTGTCTCGGCACCAAATAGACAGCAGCTATTTGGTCACCTTTCCCCAGAGATTGGCCATAGGACGCGATTTGTTCTGTGTTAAAAGATCTTGCACACAGACCGCTTTAGTGGATGTGGTTCATTGTACCAACAAACGGAGCTAGATTGGGACGTTTGCTTAGGGAAATCCCATAAGAGACAGCAATTTTTCATTTGAGATTCTATCTTGATAGACTTTGCGCGGCAGGAAATCCAGTCACCCTGCCCCAGCTCTTACTTAAGCACGTGCATGCCATTACATCGATGTCCTTAAACTAGATTTTCGCACAAAATTCTTATCAAGTTGAGTATTATCGTTGAACAGAAGAACAAAAACGGAATGGACGGTATTAACTTTGAAGTAAGCTTCATGTGTTCGCTGAGTTCAGGGTTTGATAGATGATTTTTGTATGGATGATATATTTACAAAGTTACCCTGAGGGGAAAAGACGCTGGATAGACCTTAATACCACTAACTCCTTGACTCATTAGGCTCTTACATTCATCTATAAACTAATAATTCCTGTCACCCACACACGCACTAATACATATCCCTTCGTAGCCACATCACACAAATAGTCATCAGTTCCACAGAATAGGGATGTTATCATATCCTGTTTAAAGTCCCACAGTCGGAGAATCTCAGCTAGGTTGATATAAGTGTATTTCACTCTGCCTGTACTGCAGAACGGAAACTCTTGTGGACAAACGTTTCTGTTTCATTTCATTGGTTTTGTAGTTTTTTTTCTTCCTTCCATGTTTCCCTTCCTCCTTGCTTCCCATTCCTTCCTTCTCTCTCGTCCCTCCCTCTCTCCTTACTTTCTAATCTACATTCCATCTCCTTCCTCTCTTTCTGGTCTCCTTCCTACCTCTGTCTTCTCCTACCTCTCCCTCTCTCCTTACTTTCTAATCCACCTTCCATCTTCTTCCTCCCATTCTGGTCCCCTTCCTACCTCTGTCTTCTCTCTCTTCTTCTTCCCCCTCGCGTGTCACCAATACAGTGAGGATTGGCTGACCTTGGTTCAGATCTCGTCTCGAACTCGTTGTTCTTTCTCTGCATGTGGCATCTGTTTACAATGCTGAATGGCTTGCGGTGATATAGCCTTAGTTGTTGGTTCGGCGTAAAACACCAATCCCCCTTCCTTTTCCCCCCTCTCCTTTACTATCTACTACTTCCTCCCATATTCCTCTACATCCCTGTCTCCTTTCTCGCGCTATCTTGGTTTTCCCTCTGTCTTCTCCCTAATCACTAATAGAGTACACTGAAATGAAAAATCACACTATTTACTGATCATTAGCTTGTGACGGTTATTGCATTGTCAGTGCCAGTTGATGACTTTACTATGAGCTTTGTAATAAAAAGTAGATCAGGTCGTATATCTTTTGCTTGATGACATGTAGACAGCATTGTACGCAGTGAGAAGCAGAGACAGGACATTTCTGCCAGTCTGCTGATAAGAGGAAAACAAGAATTTGGGGGATAGCTCCAGTCAGCTAAGTCACGAATGCGCCCTCGTTGGTCGCCGTGATATAGCCTTGGCTGCTGGCACGGCGTTAAACACAACCAAGCAACCAACAAACCAACCGCACCCTCGTTGGGCAATGAGTTGTTTTATCGGCTACAGAGTGACTTGGCTGTTTGCAGCCATAATTTGTCTCATTAAAATTTACCTGTCAGAATCAGCTTTTTGATTTTGCTTCAGAAGCTGCGAATAACTAAATGGCCCCTATATCTGAAGTGCCATAAAGGACTTAATAGTGTATTTAATTAATAGCGTAACATTTTCTTCGAGTGACTGGACAAACAACTTAACAGTTTCATTATCGTTAATTAAACTACAAATGCATTTGGCCTACAAAGTAGCTAGTGTTTATATATGTGCATACAGTTTTATTAGTTCTGTTATATTATTCAGCGCCTTGTGTTTGACCAATATTATCTTTTAATAATTAAACATTTCAAAAGTCACAATAGCATTGTTGTTTCTCAGACAAGCATTGCAGTCTTTAAAGAAGAGGAATGATGAATGTTAGTTAAATGCTGATACCATTAAGTATTTTTGTGAGTTAACTAAAAGTTGAGTTTTGATCCTTGCTGTTGCAGGAACGTCTGATGTATTTTCCTACCTGGATAGACCTGAAAGGTCAGGACTCAGTACCGGAGACAGTGCATCATTGCGTATGTATTTTCTGTCTTCTCTGTGCACGTAGATCTTTTATTATTTACTTTGTATTAATCTGACCTTCTAATAACATCAAATGTGGATAAAAGAGAGATTAAGCAACTGCTTGAAGTTACTGGAGAAGATTACATCCCCACTGCCTCTGGTCTCTCGTGAAGCGCACCGAGCTCGCCTCCGTGTGGGAAAATGCGCTATACAAATCTTCTTCTTATTATCATTAGAATCTGTTTGGTAACGTAATCTTTTGGAGGGGTCATAAAGTCTCTTACTCGCCGGCCAGCCATTCCACGTTAAATCAGCCAAGTCAACAAAACGGCGAGAAGCAATTTGTTTTTGACGAATAATGTAGCAAACATTTTATATAACCGTTATGCAAAAACATTGCAAACGTGGGTAAATATTGCTCAGGTTAAAGGACAAGCCGAGTGCAACATTTTTTTTCTTCATGACCGGGTTAAGTTCATTTTAAAATAATCCCAAAATATGAATGGATAATTATGCTTAATTTTACAGATATAAGCTTTCAAACATAAGCGTTCTCTCCTTTCACTAGCAAAGCAGGAGAAAATTGTGTCCTGGTCAGTTTTCTTTTACTGAGGATTGTTTTTTTTTCTCTTCGAATTCAGCTCATGTAGATGATGCTATTTTTGGAACTACTTCCCTTTCCTCAATTCCTGTTTTCTAGACAAATCCAGGTGTCCTTAAGAGAAAAATATTAATATAAAATCTCTCGCGCCTCTTTGTCATAAAATACCACAGTAATATGTTTTTGTGATACGTTATGCTCCGTTTCCAGCGATTTTTGCGGAGGATTTGGGTTAGCCTTTAAGAACAGATTCTACAGGCATAATGTTACACCTCTGGATAGCAATAGGTGCTGCATATGCATTTAGTCGGCGTTATAAGGTATGAGTTTAATAACTAATAATGAAATACGTATGTTGTTGAGGCTTAGTTTTCTCATAGTGGACCCACTTCTTGAGTTGTTTTGGTTGATATTGCAGACTGTACTTATTTAAAAGGATTTATAGATTATCATGTGTACTCAGGTGCTGCTCAAACTTTTATGGGGAAAGGATGTCCGCGAACATTTACATTAGCGCTCGAAAGAACCTTATGGTCAGCATCAGGGGGCATACCGTCTCGGTCTCCGCGCAGTGAAACACCACCCTTACCGTTACTCCTACGCAAACGCTTATTAAAGAGATTAAAGGTCAACACGAGCGCTCAACAAACATCGCTGGAAATAAAGCATAAAGTATCAAAAAACATATTCCTATGGTATTTTATGATGAAGATGCACGAAGAATATTCTGTATATGTTTTTCTCTTAATCATACCTGGATTTATAGAGAAAACAAAGTGTCGAAAGGGTAGTATTACTAAAAATAGTGTCGTCTGCCTTAGCTGAATTCCAAGAGGAGCCATGCAATCCGCCGTAAAAGAAAACTGGGACACGACGTGCTGTTGCTGAATGCTCTCCTTGGCACTCAAATGAAGTTTGTTTGTTCAGAGGAGCTCAGTTATCTCTTTTTCTCTCACACACGCATATATATATATATACACATACACTTATATATACACATTTAAAAAAAAGTATTTTTCAGTAAGACACACAGGCATCATGCCGTGGTTAGCATGATCTAACGACAACGTATATCTTACTCCTCACATCTAACCACATAAATATGCAAGTTGTTATTGAAAAAGCTGGCGCATCCTAAAGAAATATTCAAGAATGTCTCTGCTGAGTGTTAATCCTACAAAAAAGTATGACTTCGAAATTTTACTTTGCTGCTAGCTGATTGTATCTTGGGCACGTGAATGTGGGGCAGGAAATATGAAATTCGTGTCCATTCCATTCCGTGAAGCTCAGTGTGGGGCTGACGCTTCCCTTTCCGATTTCCCTGATTTAATTGTCCTCATTTCCGCATTCGTAATGGATAAAAATAAGAACATGAGGCGCTTTTTCCTTGTGGATTGCAAACTAAATCTGCCACATGAAGAATCATGAGGCAAATCAGATGTCAGCGGTTCTGTGCTCAGTCCACTTCACAAGCGGGTTCCATCTAGTGAACGCAACTGACGGCTTCTGAATTTTAGCAGTTATTTCATCCGCAACGATTCTTTCATTGTCTTCTCATTTGCAAAGATTTATTTTTAAAACAAGACAAAAGTAAGTCACGTTTACTACACAGAAAAATGCGGCCCTGAGTTCAGACAGTACCTTCCACACACAAATAGCGTTTGACAGCGGCAGCGACCAGGAGTGACCCAGCATGTGGGAGCTTGACCTGGTGACGACGAAAGCACCGGCCAAATGAAGTTAGATGAACTGTGAGACGTGTCTCTCGCGTCTATACGCAAGCCAGCGACAGGCAGAGTGGGATCATCTCAAAAGCAGGCCCCACAGTGCACGAAAGAGAAACAAGAAATAGACGAGGACAAGACACCAAAGAAACCAATGAAACCAAATTATACAAAAAGCAAAGTGTGCACAGGGGCTCGGGAAGGATGGGCTTCAAATGGAAATAAAAAAAGGAAAGCGGAAAACGGATGAAACGTAAGGGCAGATAATCATCGCTCGAACACTTCAGCACATTAGGAAAGATGGAAAGATATTGACATTGTGCAGAGAATCATTCCCAATCATCAGCTTCTTCTGGCAGAATCAAACTGTTGGTACAACAGCACGCGTAAAACGTTTGTTAAAAACCGTCAAAATACTTAAAAGGTCTGTCAAAGTGCAAAACCTTTTAAGTCGACTGGGATGCGATGAGAACGAGATCAAGCGCATGAAATATGTGAAATAAGACATTTCTGTACTCGACACACAATTCTTCAAAATCACAATTACCAGACAGGCCAGAAACAGTAACGGGTTATACCAAGCGGCACCCAATGAAAGATTTAGGACCAGGGATATCCAGAGACATTTGTGATGTCAGGGTTGACATTTTTCGGGCTTTGGCTTTCAGTTGTTTTTTTTTAAATTGCACCCTGATAGCACTTTAACGCCAGCAGGCCGTCAACACCAGCAGGACATTTTGCCGAAAAGGCACGTCGCCGCTGCTTCACCGGATGCTAAAAATGTTGCCGTTGCTCAATCTTCCCCCAAAACCACGAAGGAAATGAACCTGAACTACGCGAAAGCAAATAAACTAGACTTAATCAATCATTCTGTCCGAATGACAATAGCAAATTGAAGAATAACGACCAAGTTTACTGCATTGGGTTTCTAGGATTGTGTGTAAAGAAACTCTACTGCACAGCGAGGTTTTCTGATGTTTAAGATTACTCGTGTCTCAGAATGTGATATTTGTGAGTACTTAACAGGAAGTGAAATACTGAGAAATACCGGATTGGATTAAAAAATATATTTCAAAAAATAATTATTTCATTTCTGTATGTTGAAATAAGTGGCGTCTGCTGTTTAGCCTCAAGCATGCATGTGGTGTTGTGGTGAGTGCAAGGAAATGAACTAAAATTAATAAGAGTGAGTGCAACATCGGTTCTTATTCTAGTGCCACTGGCGTCTCACGAGCACGCGTCACAATCCACAGGACTGTTCATGCAGAACAGTTCACCATTCCAACAAAGCAGGGGCATCCCACCCTTGGAAAGGAATTGCACTTTTGTACGTGTTCTGCTTATTGTTTAGTTGGTGCAACCTAAGATGCATCAGAAATCTATACATCAGCCAGCACTGGCAACACGTCATCGGCAAACAAAAATAAGCGAAGACCAGACTCTAGACGCACAGTGGTTTTATGTTCAATACAGCAAAGTCTCCTTGCTGCTGACCAAACCGTAAAGCTGAGCCCATCAGCCTGTCATAACAACCACCACAGACCTCCCATGTGATGGAGTAGCTGGAGGAGTGTAGCTATGCCGACGCACCCTCCACTTCTGCTGGCATGTAATGCGAACACATCGCAAGAGCTGTTGGCTGTCGAACTCCTAAAGACCTCATGTATTACTACTCCGCACCTTCTTTATGGCATGCTGTTAGCTGTGACCGGGAGTTCTCAGCAAGGAGCTCTCATTAAAGGCTAACCAGAGTGCAAAATTTGTTTTTAAACGACTGGTTTTTCGTTCCTCGCGTGATGTTAATTCCCATAAATAACGCTTTTCCATCTGAGAGATACAGGTCTTAAAACACTAATAAGCATATAAAGATGCGAAAACCAGGAGGTGAATGAAGAACATTGATGTGGTTTTGTTGTCAAAGGTCATTGGAGAACTGGAAGCGTTTATTACTAAGGCGTGTTCTCTTCATAATTCTCCAGAGTTTTAAAAAGCCACCTCGCTTAACTGCAGTCATAATAATAAGGGTAGTGTATGGCCGCTCAGAGACCGATACGACAGCAAACCCGAAAATAAACATTAAGCCTTTATGCGACGTAGCGGTTATTTTGAGTCTGCTTCACTTATAAGCAATATATCACCATCAAGTATTTATGTGCGTGTATTTTCTCGCCCCATGCGAGTCTCAACAGTCTTTGACTAGCCATGATAACATGGTCAGCAACCTCAGTAAGCACTAGAAGACAGTACACCCCAACCAGACTAAACAAATATCTAAAAGAGTCCGCCAGAAGCTTCAACACCAGACTTATTGAATCCTCTAAAAAAACGTCACCCAGACTCTTCGGAATAACAGTTAGATGCATAGAACGGTCTCTGGCATCCTTGAGACATGTAAGAATGTCATGTTAAAAGCATAGTTTTCGTCAAAAATAGAATACCTGTACTTCTCACACTTTGTAACTTTAGTAGGCTGAACGCGGAAAATCTAGCATCGCGTAGTGAGTTCGTGACCCTTCGGCCTCTTAAAATGTGACGTCACCGCACAAAAGTAGTTCCAGATACGATACCGCTGACGTTTACGCGTGCCGGTTTAAAGGGCAACACGAGTACAGCATTGCTTCTTTTTCATCGGATTAAGTTCATTTAAAAATAATAAAAAAAAGTAATATTACCCAAAATCTGAGTTCATAATTATGCCTAATTTTCAAGATGTAAGCCTTCAAACATCGGCATTCTCACCTGCCATTAGGAAAGCAGAAGAAAATTACTCTCCTATGCTAGAGAGTTCTGTTGCGCTCAAGTAGTATTTGTAACAGTGAGTGTGGGTCAGTTTAGCAAATTCATGCACGTCTTCGAGTCAAAAGAAGAAACATCGCTCGTGTCGTGTTTAAGAAGCGATTTTTTTGCCCAGAAAATAAACGGCTGATTTTGGAATACAACCCTACAGATTTGAACATTATTTAGCACCTTCGATTGAAGTAAAAAAAATATATATAAAAGGTCTAAACCGAATTCATTCAACAGTCTGGTAAGCAAGTCTTCTCTACATCAAAATTTAATGGGCAAGAATCACGGTCATTGCAGTCTACGCGGTGTTATCGATTCTCTGTTACTTAGTGAGCATTTATATATGGAGCGGTCGACTCAGACGTCTCACAAAGCGAAGTAGGCCATCTATTTATTTTTGTATCTATATTGCTATTATAAATGCTCCAACCACTATAAGAGAGGCAAGGAGACCATAAGCTTAATATTTGATGTTTGAAGGGCTAGTTTAACGATCATGTGACTAGTATAGGAACTTAGACCATGTGGTTGCCGCTACCGCCATTTTTTCACCTGCCGGCATGGAGCGGTCGACTCAGACAACACCTTTCTCTCATCCTAGCCAAGGAAAAATGGCCCCACTGCCTTGGGGGAATCTTGGGAAAGATAAAGGCTAAGGGAGTAAACCCCTACAGAAAATCCTGATACTAACACGGCATCAGCGGGCGAAAACTCTCCACGACGAGAGTACCGGCCAGGGCCCAGCGCCTACGTGTTCATGACCAGGCCGACTCTCGGCTGTGGTTCACTTGGAGAAGAGATTAGCGCTACCAAGTGTATAAGCTCAATGAAAGGACCATGGATATACGCCGCAAAAGAAATAACATGCCGGATCGGTCGAGGCCCGGACTAACAACAACTGCGAACCCTATCGGGAGGCTCCAGCGTGGGGCCAGCGAAAAGTGTGCTACTGGAGCCAAGACTGAAACCAAAACAGAAGTCAAGCTAAGAAAAGGAACAGCCATTGGCACGTGGAACGTACGCACATTATACCAGTGCGGAAAAGTGCACCAACTCACACACGAGCTAAAACGGTATCAGTGGGACATTGTGGGACTGGCGGAGGTCAGATGGACAAGATTTGGGGAAACAACGACGGACGACGGCCACAGACTGTGGTACAGTGGGGAGGACACCAGGCATGAGTACGGCGTGGGCTTCCTCGTGCACAGGAAGGTGGCCGCGGCTGCGGCCGTCATCAGCTGTACACCCGTATCCAGCCGGCTGGTCTCCATTCGTGTTTCAGCTAAGCCCCATAATGTCACCATTATCCAAGTATACGCTCCAACTTCCACACATGGAGACGACGAAGTGGAAGAATTCTACCAACAACTGGACAAGGTTGTGAAGGCAGTTCCAAAAAAGGACATCCTGGTTGTGCTTGGAGATTGGAACGCCAAGGTTGGCCCAGACGCCTACCAGCAATGGGCAGGAACGGTAATATTTGGCCTTGGTGAAACCAACGACAGGGGCATCAGACTCCTAGAGTTTGCGCAGAGCCAGAGACTCACCTTAGCCAACACCTTATATCCCCACAAGAAATCAAGGACGGCCACGTGGCACTCACCAGACGGATTGGTCCATAATCAGATCGACTATATCCTACTGCCGAGACGGTTCAAATCCAGCATCAACAGGGCCAACACAAGGACCTACCCAGGCGCTGACATAGGCAGCGACCATGACCTTGTTCTAGCGAACCTAAAGCTGAGGCTGAAAGTGAAGCGACTCTCAAACACTCCCCGAATTCGCTTTGATTTGGAGAAGCTGCAAGACCCAAAGATTGCAGAAGTCTTCAAGGCCACGGTTGGCGGAAAATTTGGCGCACTGAACCTGGTGGACTGTGATGTAGACACCCTCGCTGGAAACATCAAAGAGGTGCTACTGTCGACAGCCCAGGAGGTTCTAGGGCGTCATAGGAATAAGAAACAGCCATGGGTCACGAATGACATCCTAGACCTCTGTGACCAAAGGAGGACCTTGAAGAGAGAAAAGAAAACCAAACCAGAAGCAGCCACCAAATACAAAGAAGTGAACTGTGCCATTAAGAAAGGGATGAAGGCAGCTAGGGAGAGCTGGATCGAGGATCAGTGCCAGGATATAGAGGATGGAATGGCACGAGGTGACAGCAAAAAGGCCTACCAACTTCTAAAGACCCTCACTAAGACAGACCAGCAGAAGATCTCAGCCATCGAAGACAGCAATGGTCACCTTCTCACAGAAGGCAATGCTGTCCTTAACCGATGGACAGAATACTGCAAGGACCTGTATAACTACCAGCTGAAGACCGACGCCAACATCCTCCAAAACAACCAGACTAGAGACAGCGAACCTGCAGACCTACCAGTCCTACGGGAAGAGGTCGAAAGAGCTGTACATAGTTTGAAGGGAGGAAAGTCACCAGGCGTTGATAATGTACCAGCTGAGCTGCTCAAGCAGGGTGGGGAAGCAACTACAAAGGCCCTAACTGTCCTGTGCCAAAGAGTCTGGGAGCGCAAGGAATGGCCCAGAGAATGGATGCAGTCACTAATCATACCCCTCCCAAAGAAAGGAAACAGCAAACAGTGTCAGAACTACAGAACCATAAGCCTTATCAGTCACCCAAGCAAAGTCATGCTGAAGGTCATACAGAACCGCATCAGAACCATGGCAGAAGAGCTGCTAGCAGAAGAACAGGCTGGCTTCAGACCACGTAGAAGCACAGTTGAGCAGATCTTCAACTGTCGTCTTCTTATTGAAAAGCATCTTCAGCATCAGCGGGACCTTTACCACAACTTCATTGACTTTAAGAAGGCATTTGACAGAGTCTGGCACGAGGGGCTATGGCATGTGATGCGGAAATTGAACATTGAAGAAGGGCTCGTCCAGGTTGTTGAAGCGCTGTATAACAGCTCAACGAGTACAGTACTGCTCAACAACCAAATAGGCGCTTACTTTCGCACTACAGTAGGGGTACGTCAAGGATGTCCCCTATCACCCGTGCTGTTCAATATATTCTTGGAGAAGATCATGCTTGAAGCTCTTCATGACCACCATACCTCCATTTCAATCGGCGGAAGACCAATATGCAACCTACGCTTTGCAGATGACATAGATCTGTTAGCAGGTACAAACAAAGAACTGCAAGACCTCACCAACAGACTGACAGACAGCTCAAACGCATATGGAATGGAGACCAGCACTGAAAAAAGCAAAGTTATGATCAATGGCAACGGCAAAGCAGAGATCTATATGAACGGGGTACAGCTCGAAGAGGTAAGCAGCTTCAAGTACCTGGGAGCCACCCTCTCCAAGGACGGCAGCTCCACGCAAGATATCCGCATCAGGATCGCAACAGCAACAGCAGCAATGGCTAGGCTAGATAGGATCTGGCATAGCCACAAGATAATGTTCACTACCAAGTACAGGCTATACAAATCCCTGGTAGTGTCGATCCTGCTCTACGGATGTGACACGTGGACTCTGCTCGCCGAAACAGAAAGGAGAATCCAGGCATTCGAGAACAAGTGTCTGAGGAGGCTGCTCCGGATCTCATACAAAGAACATAAAACCAACGACTTTGTAAGAAACAAGATTGCCACACTCGTAGGACACCAGGAACCTCTTCTATAAACAGTCAAGCGACGTAAGCTGGTCTTCTTTGGCCATGTGACTCGGCACGACACCCTATCGAAGACTGTCCTTCAAGGCACCTTGGAGGGTGGCCGACGCCGCGGTGGTCAGAGAAAGAACTGGCTTACGAACGTCAAAGACTGGACTGGTCGTCCTGTACAGGACCTGCTGACTATCGCCCAAAATAGGCAAGAGTGGCGGGTCCTGTCAGCTGCCGCGTCTATCCATGTGCTCCCCCCAACGCCAGGTGCCAGGCAAGGGATGACTGACTGACTGACTTAGTGAGTGCATTTGAGTTAAGTTTTCTAAGAGTATTATACCTTTATAAGTATAATAATAGGTATAATAATGAAGGTGCCATACCTCTATAGGTACATATGAGACATATGAATAAGAAGTGTATTTCGGTATCTTCTCAAAAAATACACTGTTTATCCGCATTTTTGGAACACGCACACACAAACACGTACGTGCGCGCGCGCTCGCACACACAAGGCGAGAAAGAGCACTTTTTCATGTCAGGAGAAGGAACTGTAAAAATTTCCCATTCTGATAAAATGCCAAGATATAGAAAGATTTCCTCTTTCTTTTCGAACCCAGTTGTGTTCTTTCAAGGGATGAATTTAGGTTGCAGGTGGATGGCTACTGGTGACGGATTATCTGTCAAGGAAGGAACAAAATCAATAGGAGTGGATAATGTCAACACAGAAGCGGAATACAAGAAACGTGCACACTGCATTTTTGCGATCGTTCGCATTGTTTTTTTATGGCACAGTCATCTTCCTAATTAAAACTTTTATTTTTATATTTGTCGTATGGGTAAAGTGTAATAACATATAAAAAGGTTTAACATTTCCTCAGTAATCTGTGGAAGACATATCGCTTTGGCAATCGGGGCTAGTTTCATAGCCACATTAGCTGGATGCTAACGTCTCTCTGTCCGCTAAAGTTCTTGTGACAGAGCAGCAGTTTAGCCGACTACTAAGTGTTAGCGTCCAGCTAACGCGACTGTAAACTCGGCCCTACACCTGAAAAAAACGCCGAATTTAAAGACGAGTTAAAAAAATTATAGAGCAGGCAATGTTAAACTGGGTTCCTTTCTTTCGTGACAAAATGGCCCGAATATTTATACGTCGTGTACATATTTACTCTTTTTGACTTTTTGTATGTTAAGATGCTGCCTTTGTTTTATTTGCCAAGTTAAGATGAAAATTGAAATAGGCTTGAAAGATCTGTTGGCGTTTATAAGTTTCCATATTTGAAAGATCACCTGTAAACTCTTCCAGATGACTGGGATTATTTCATAACAGGAGGCTACTTTTTAAATTTTAAGTAAAAAAAATCCCCATCCGTTTGCGAGATTCAAGGCGCCAAACAACTTTCTTACCTGTGTACATCAACATCATGCGAGAAAGTGGATACACCTAACTAACAGCTGCTATCTGCAACCCTTCTAAATGCAGCCTTGATGACGTAAACAAACGATCGGATATGTTTCCTTCATGTCGATGCTGAATCCTTATATCTTGCAAAATAGAAGAGTTATTAGCTTAGATATTGAGAATTAATATACATGTATATATCTATGAATCTAGGCCCATTTATCCACAAAAAGAAAAATCCACTCTGGAGAGGGGTGGGGGTGGGGTGGGGGTCGATGTATATTCCTTGTAAGTGCTCTCTCATTAGATCGACAGTTCCTAAAGCGGCATAAAGACAATTTTAATGTCATTAATTTAAATCATTTGCGTGTACAATGAGTTATCAAACATTAAAGGTGACGATATTTATTAGAAAGATATCTTAATATGGAACATATTTAGAAGCTGTTGTACAAAAAGAACTTATTAATAAAAGCAAAAAAAGAGTCGCTGCAAATAAGTGGCAAAGTTTCTTAAATGACCGATCTCTGATCTAATAACTTCAAAACCCAACCAATTAAAAAAGTAGCAAAGGTTTTCATGGGAAGGAAGGATGGGTGGGCGAAGGAAGGGGGACCAGAACTCTGTAACCGCTATTTGTATGATCTGATGGTATCACAAGTCAACAAATGTTTTGTGCAGGTTTGCATGGTCGATCCCAAGGTGGACACGGAATGGAGGACTCTGAGACAACACATTGTCACCGATGGCGTTCATCAGAAGGACAAAATCGGAGGCGATTCACCAGGTGAGTGTCCCCCGCGTCTGCCATTCATGCCGTGACATTTGCAACAAAAACAACAAAAAACAAAAAAAACATTTCCTTTTCGTGAAGAATCCTTGTAAACTGTCCGCCCTACACACAACCGCGTACCTTGATGCTGGTCTTCCGCGTCTGATCTTATCCCTCCACAGTTTTAGAATTCTAAGAAAATCTTAAAAAATTAAAAAGCTTAATGCTTTAGAATGTGAGGTGTACAGTATAAAAATGAAGGCGAAGAAGAGTGGACTGTTGCCCTTTTCCATTTAAACCTCAAACCAGAGTTGTAGCGGACACGGCGGAAACCGGAACGAACAGTTATTGACTACAGCGCGCAACATGCTGTTTTAGCTTGTGACTGCGTTCCTAAGGGTGTCTTAAAGGACAACACGAGCGCTTCGTGAATTCCCTGGAAATAGAGCATAAAGTATCAGAAAAACATATACCGGTGGTATTTTACGACGAAGAGGCATGAGAAATATTTATGTTTTTCTCTTAATCACACTTGAATTTGTCGAGAGAACAGAAAATGACGAGAGTGGCTTATCTAAAAATAGTGTCGTCTGTATGATCTGAGTTCAAAGAGGAAAGATGCAATCCTCGGTAAAAGAAAACAGACCAGGACGTAATGTGCTGCTGGTGAATGTTGTCTTTTACACTCAGATGGTGTTAGTTTGTACTCATTAAGGAAATCCTAAAGGTACTAGCAACAAACGCCAGTGGATTAACTTTGTTCAGCGATCTGAATATGCAGCTTTGTTTAAACGTACCGTGCGAACGTCTTCCCCACACTGTACTCATGAATTTGCTCAAAATCAATTGCTATCCAATCACTTATACAGTTCACGCAAATCTTGGACTTTCAGTAAAACGAAGAGATCTTCCTACAGCAGTGCCAACTATACAAAAGCACGAGCTGTTAAAACCAACTACGATTGCTGGTAAAAAAAACTTAAAGATCAAGCACCTGATATTCAACACTCTCTACATCGTTCTGGGGCCAGTTGCACAACACATTTCTAATTTTAAACATCTTTAGGCCTTAACTCTATTTAGATAATTATTTTAAAGTGCACACCACAATTTTAGAATTTTTAAAACTAAAACTGCTTTAAGTAAGATAAAGTTAAGTCTGACTTTCTGTCCTGTCAGTACAAGTTTTTGTATGTTTTTCTGCGAAGAATCAAAATGGCTTAGAAGAGATTTTGCCTCTTTAGAACAGTTTTAAGGTTTAGAAACGTGTTGTGCAACTGGCACCTGGTCTACAAGTAACATCGTGACACAACATCAGTGGTATCTTTATCCAGCACAATGCTAAAACCACCTGACAGTGTGAGGGCATCATTGATGTGCATGATCGAAACAGCTAAAAAAAGAATTGAATGTGAGAAACGTAGGAAGAGTTTAAACGGGAACACGTGCGAGTAAGTAAATAGTAAATTTTGCATGCAACTAAACGAGGAAGAAATAAGTTTTTACATCTATCAATATGTATCAAAATGTTTGTTACATTATGTTTTTAACAGTTAAAAAGTCATTATCAGGAGTCAGTTGTGACTACAAAATAAAAACGCAGTGCTGGATATTAATCATCTATCAAATACAATAATTACAGGAGTTTATCTTAGACAAATGGACATTTGAAATGTGTTTATATTTTATTAACAATAATACACATGGAAAAGTAACTCAAATGCACATAGTAGCAAAGAATCGATAATACAAGGTAGACGGCAAGGACCGTGATTGTTGTCCATTACATTTTGATCTGGATAAGATTTACGTTCCAGGCTGTCGAATAAAGTTCAATAAATAAAGTTCAAATCTATAGGGATGTATTTCAAAATCAGCAGTTTGATTTTCTGAGCAAAAAAATCGCTTCTTGAACACGACACCCTGAGCGATGTTTCTTCATCTGACTCGAAGACATGCTTAGATTAACTGAACTGAGCCACATTCACTGTTAAAAATACTACTTGCACGCAACAGAACTCTCCAGCATAGGAGAGTAATTATTTTCTTCTGCTTTCCTAGTTGCAGGTGAGAATGCCGATGTTTGAAGGCTTTGATCTTTAAAATTGAGCACTATTATTAACTCGTATTTGTGGAATTATTATTTTTAAATGAACTTAACCCGATCATAAAGAAACAGCGTTGCACTCGTGCTGTTCTTTAAAGACATTGGGGTGTCTTGCTGTCTTGATACCCGACCTATAAATTCAGCCGACGTCGCCCAACAACGCTGTCTTCGCGCTCGTCTAGAGGCTCCCGGCCCTTTGTTCTTTGACAGCCTCGCCGAGCGGTGTTGGGTTTTCAGCCACAGATGCTCGTGACAAGTGTTCCGACGTCCGAGTGGCGCCGCGCGGATATTGCCGTTTTCATGACGCCATTAGATGCCTTTACTCATTGCCAGCCGTCCATTTGCACGCCGCCGAGACTACGGGAGCCAGCAGTGCGGTCATGTGTTCAACACTGGCGTCCTCTCGCCACGACCGGCAATTAGCGGGAAAGGGAATGTCACCCCGCAAATTGGATCTACTCCAACGCCTTAAATTGCGTGCGACGTGATCATATTCGGGGTTTTTCTTTGGCTTCTTCCTTGGACTTTTTTTTCGGAATGAAAGATTTCAGGACAAAATTGAGACTATGCGCCAGAAGCAAATTTTAGGAGGAAGCAGAAAAACAAAACAGATTATTTTCTAAAGTAGTTTCGCGTGCAGTTAACATTTAGATAATATTTTATTTTTCTTTGGTTATTTAAACCCAGGGATTGGATTTTTTTATAATGCTTGTATTTTTTTGTAGGACTGTATTATTTTTCACGCAAGAATGTAAAAGTTGTGCTAAAACAACTGAAGGCAGTCATTATTATTATACGTGATTATTATTGTCACTTGACAGCTGACAGTGCATGTAGTATTGCCCCCGTTTCCGCGGGCAATATGTTCCAAGAGTTTCTGGGGAACCGCGGGTAGTATCGAACGCCAGATATAATGGCAGCTAATGCGAACAGTGAAAACGTTAGAAGCAATGTGAAGGCAAGTTCTTGGGGCTTCACCATAGAAACACCATGTTTTCGCTTGACGCGTTTTGAGACCCAACAGCTTTTTATTTCTTAAATTTTACCCCTTTTCGGGCCTCTGATAGTCAGCGGATAAAGGAGCGCGGCTTTATGTGTGCCAGTACATGTTACAGATTAACCATTTAACAAAACGTAAAGAAAGGAACAGCGAAAGCCCCTCATTTTGAATGTCACATTTTATTGTTCAAAAAGAATAGAAAGCAACAACTGATGCAGTTATAAACGAGACTTAGAAAATATTCACGCGTTTTCTTGTCAAGCGCGAGACGTTGACATCGGGGAACTGAGCACGTGGGTGACAGGTGTATTTTTATCGCGTTAGCACAATCCTGAAGGAGCACATTATGTACAATGCTTACATGTCAGTCACATAGAATCTCGCCACAATGGTCTAGAGTCCCTACCGCTAATCTTCCCCGGATAGAAGACAACGACGTGTGACATGCCCTCGGATGTTTTCTCTTTGTCTGGCTGTCAGATCAGTCAGTCGTCCCTTGACCGGCACCTGTCGTTGGGGGGAGCACATGGATAGACGTGGAAGCCGACAGGGCCGCCACTCTTGTCTATTGTTGACGAAAGTGAGCAGGTCCTTAGAGGATGACCAATCCATTCTTTGACCTTCGTAAGTCAGTTCTTCCTCTGGACACCGCGGTGTCGGCCACCCTCCAAGGTGCCATGAAGGATAGTCTTCGACAAGGTGTCGTGCCGGGTCACATGACCAAAGAAGACCAGCTTACGTCGCTTGACTGTTGATAGTAGGGGTTCCTGGTGTCGTACGAGTGTGGCAACCGTGCTTGTACAAAGTCGTTAGTTCTTTGTTCTCTGTATGAGATTCCGAGCAGCCTCCTCAGGCACTTGTTCTTGGTTGTCTGGATTCTCTTTTCCATTTCAGCGAGCAGAGTCCACCCCTTCCGAGTCTAGCGGAGCGAGGTAATTCTCTGTCCTCTCTGCCGTAGACGACCTTCGTGATATCTGGTAGCAGGCTCACCTTGCGCGCCGACCTCGCATAGCTACTAAAGGCCGTCTACCTTGCACAGTGCTCCTCTAGTCACCTGTACACAAGGTCATTTTTAATTACTTGTGGTCTCTAGCTGTGGACACGTGGTCGATTTTTAGTCTAGACTTTAACCGTGGGAGATTTTCTGGTCCTACTGAGAGTTGCAACACGACAGTGTTTAAGTGCATCTGCACAGGCATTCACAATCAGAAGATCCGAAAACGTTCAGTGAAAAGCAGAAGAAAAAAAAAGCACGAGAGTTAAGCCAGATTCTTAGCGCGTATCAAAATCAAATTGGGGTCGTTAGATTCGACATGAATTTCTTGCAGGTATTATCTCACTTGTGTCCTGGCTTTCCTTCAGATTTCATTCACGACTCATACCATGCGAATATGATTTAGAATACTTGTTGCCAGTTGAACCAGAATGATTGATAAGAATCCGATGTGTTACTATAAATATAGATGCAAACATGTATATATTATGAAGATTAAAAGGTAAATATAGTATCACGAGTTTTGGGTCGTTGGGAGGGAAGTGCTTGAGATTCTCAGGGCTAGCTTTTTGTGACAGCAGTGCCCGTCTCCTTACCTCTCCCTTCCCAGTCCTTTAAGAGGCCAATTACTTCTTCGACAACCGGGTCAGCTGGGGATGTCTGCTTCTATGGGTGCCTCGGGCGCTGATAATATGGCACGGTCTGGTGGCGCAGCGGTCATCAATACAGTGAGGATTGGCTCTCCTGGGTTCAGATCTCGTCTCGATCACCCTGTTCTTTTTTTACGTGGAATCTGTTTACAGGGTTGGCTGCGTTGCCGTGATATGGAACCTTAGCTGCTGGCTCGGCGTAAAACGCCAAATACCCCACTCCCCTCCTAGGTCGCTAATGGTCTAACCTCTCGGTTCTAACTTTCACGCTATAAAGGTCGTTTCAAGTTTTCTACAGCTCGCATTGTGCCATCGCTTGGTCATCTGTACTATGATCTTCCCACTGGTAGTAAATATTAATATCACCTATTTAATATGTAACCTTCATCACGACGTGTTTTACTGAATTCATGACATGACCACCTGGTTTTGGAAGGGTGGCAAAAGTCTAGAATAGATATATTCTTGCTAGTATTACACAGAAAACTGCATGTTGGTGTCACATGGAGATCGCCATCAGAATATTCCATCAGAGTAGAAATACTCATGCAGGCGTCCCACATAGATCTTCGCACCAATCTTGCATGCGAACCATCTGAACCATCCTTGAGGAAACAGCCATCTACAGCAGAAAGTAGCAGATTTTCCTTTGACAGTGAAACAGCGTGGAGAGCTTTAGTCCGGTAATGACTGAGCCGAATTGTCTGAGGCAGATTTGAGGAAGAGGAGAGAGAGATTTGTCAAATATGTATATGATTACTTTCGGAGACTCCTTTGTTTAGTGCGCTGTATTCGGAGCCGGGAGAACTCCCCAAAAAAAGAAGAGGAAGCGGGTGGGGTTTATCAGCGTATAACGGGTAGGGTAGTTACGTGGTATCCAATTATAAAACGAGGTCACAATTTGAGATTGAGTCTTTATTTGACCAGCATCTTGAAGTCTGATATTACGGATAATAATTTGGCCCATTTGTTCGCCATCGAGATTCCTGAAAAGATTTTATTTAGGAGGCTTCTGCTGCCCTGTTCGCTCTGCGCCATTCGTCGACCTTCTTTCGAGGAGTTTCAGCATTTTGGGGAAAGGAAACGAGTTGGCAGCCTGTTTCCAATATTGCATAAGCTCCCTCCTTACAGAACAGCATTATTGTCATCGCGTGGCGTGCGACACGAAATGGGACTGAATCCCACGCGTTTTGACTTGACCGGAAATGAATTCCGCGGGATGAAGTTGGGACTTACCATCGTCTACTTTATGATACGGAATTTTGATGCAATGAACCTAGAAAATGCATGCATGCAAACATCATGTATTTTTCTTGTTTTTTGGGGCATTTTTGTTGCTGAGTTGGATTGTAGGTATTTATCAGTATTTGCCAGGTGTGCCATTGGTGAGCCTCCAGGAAACGACACGATTTACGAGGAAAGTGTATTCGGGTAGCACCTCAGACATCTGGGTGATAAGGCAGTATATCTCCATGGGTAGGTTTTTCTTAAAATAATTTCTGTTGTTTTTCATAGATGTGATGTCCGTCTCTTCCAATTTTTGTATCTCTTGAAACATGGACATCTAATGGGAAGTGGAGAAGTGTAGCTTTTAAACCGCTTAAATGAAACTGGTATTCAAGTATTTTATTTCTTTGAAGACCTACTCTTGTAGTTCGTATTGTAACGCGAGGGTATACATCACAAAGATGATCATTGTGAGAGTACGAGTGAGTTGAAATCAGTGAAGGAAGTTTAATCAGATAATCAAAAAAGAAGTTCTTCAACGACGTAAAGTAATTGGTTCAACCTCAGCAAGAGCTAAACGAAAGAAAGGTGTGTAGCCTCTGCTATAGACAGTAAAACATTTCTCTCGTTTTCTTGTCTTGAGAAAGCCCCTAGGTCATATAAGATTACATTTGCTGACAGCACTAACAGCTGGAATTTTTTTGTGGAAAGAGGGGAAGCAGAGGTTGGATGCTTAGTTTTTGCCGTCCATTACAAAGCTGTTGCTGTGAATTATATATTTACTAATGTTGTATTTGACCAGATGTCTTCACAAAAAGCCTAGCGGACATCTGCGACAGCAATAAACTAGAAACACGGAAGACAATGTCAATGTGGATAGCAGTTTCACACAACAAAAGCGACAAAAATCCACTGTAACTGGTTCTCTTAAAGATGTTGGAGAAGGACATTAATTCGAATTCCGCTCGTGGCAGCCATAAATATTGTTGTATTTTATTCTTTTCATTAATTTTGGCCGCCTTTTTTCCGATCCTCTTCATCTTCTTGATCACAAATGGAGAATCGCTCTAGGCGACCACAGTTCGTACATTATTTTATGCTCGAAGATGTGATTAACTGAACGAAATACAAGTAAAGTTAAATCTTTTTTTTTAAAAAGTGTCAGTTTTTTTCTCGAAATCACCAAAACCTCTGTGTATATGATAATAGCCATCAACTTTCTCTCACTCACGCAGTAACACACCAACCGAGAGAGAAAAAGAGAGAGAAGAGGTATAAAGCATTTTCAGACGCAAAGATTCTAGATGTAGGAGAACACTGTTCTATGTTAAAGGCAAAATATAATATGTCGCACAAATGAGGCGGAATTTTTGGACGAAACATAAAGATTTTTGGAGTAAGTAGGAAGTCTTATTATACGCGTCTGATGTCTTTTTACGTTAGCAAACAGCAACAAGAGCGGCTGTAGCGGAGTGGAAAAGCCCTTCGAGCAAATGGAATGAAACGTGGCCATAAATGAGACCTTTATTCTTGTAGTCTCCGAAATGTTACTCGCCTTATTTGCAAGGGACGGGGTCTGTTTTTTAAAAGTACAGATTTAGTGAGAGAGATGGACTGGGGAGAAGGAGACGAGAGACAGAATGTTAGACGCAGTAAAAGTAGGAGAATCACTGTGTAAAGCCGGAACATATTTGGTGTAAAAGTTGATGAAAATATGATCGAATTTCACTGTTGACCAGTGAAGAACCTTTGAACAAAGATGTTTGTACAGTGCTGAGGCTGCGGATTCAAACAGGAGACAAACTTCTGGAGTGGAAGGTATTGCCGGAAGAGCAAAGCTTTCAACGTGAGCGCCGTCCATATTTACGACCCAAGAGGACCGGAGAACTGTGTGGACCTCTGAGGTTCGTAACTTTTGCGAATGTGCGACTCTGCCTTGTTTTCGGTCTTACTGTGAAATGCATTTGGAGTGAGTACAGTTTCGAGGGTGCTGTCGTGTACAATCAAATGCGTTTCTTCTATTGGAGTTATAAACGTTTAGTAGGTGCTGCCGGCAGCACGGGATTCTAATAAAATGATTGGTCGGAAGCGTAGGCGTCTCAGAGGTACGTAGTCTTTTGGTGCATTCGCCGCAAACAATTTAATAAAAATAAATAAATAAAAATGATTGCCGACAAGAATCAGTAGGGAAATGTATAGCAGAGCAGAACTGTTTGAAGACGTGCAACGAGTGGCCATACTGTCTTTTTAGCATTTAATCAATTGGCGATATTGCTTTTTCTTTCTTCAACGATACACTGTCATGGCGCACCCTTCAACATACAGATGAACACATCTCTCAGTATTCTATATAAACGAGTGAACTTAAAAAACCAAAAGATTATTTGTAAATGTGCACTGATAACACTGAAGGATTCCGGTTTTTAACCACGTTGATCGAGCGTAAACTACACACTCATTCTCAGAGAACATTATAAAATTGTTAGAAATATGCTTACTGCTCTTAAACGTAGTTGAAATTCATTCAATTGTCAGAGAATGTGAAATAATCTTCTGGAACAAAATATACACTAGAGACAGATAAAGAAGGAATTAAAACAGAAATAAATGTCGTGTGATAAGGAAACTAAAAAATAAAAATATTTCTTTATGTGAGTCTTGTAAGCTAGAGAATTGTTAGCTAATTGAGATAGTATTACCTGTGTTATTTACAATGGGAAGTCGACAGTTGGACAGCGAGTGATAACATTCATGCTTTGTCGAGCGGATCGAGGGGAAGAGATAGGAGATAATTACTCGCAGGGGAACCAATTTTTTTTTAAAGACCCATCCGATTCGTCCGAGTTGTAAACAGATTCTGGTAGGTAGCGATAAATATATTCTTTAAATTTCAGCGCCTGAAACACAGGCGTTTATTTATTATCTATTTTCAAAGTTGGTAATTTGCACCTATAGTCAGCAAGTACCGCAAATCTCGCTCCCGCGCGCGAATAGAGTGCAACGTCACAACCGGTGATGTCCACACTGTGTCTGGGTAAACATATAATGACCAGAAGGTGGAGAAATACATCGGGTTCATCAGACGATCTTCATTTATCGTGCTCTAATAGCGAAAACTAGTGTGAAACACTGTTCTATAGCCTTGAAGGTATTAAACCTCACATGTTTATACCTGAGGATTGCGAAAGTTGAAAAGTCCAAACACAAAATTCTCTGGTAGCAGACGACGAAGAACGACTTCACAATACAACATGGTAAGCATCGTTGATGTTCGTAAAGTTTTGCAAGCTGCAGGTGACCATTACAATTTATGTTCGTCCGTTTACTTACGTACTATCACAATAAAACCCAGATGTGAAAATGTACCATTTGGAGGTTTATATACAGTTACTCATACGGTTGTCTGTGTAAATAACCGTAAGAGAAAGACAGACTTTCATCCGCACAAATTAAAAAGAAGGAAAAGCATATATATATAATTTTTTTTCGAGAACGCTGTTGCCAATATTCTTTATCATTTACTGTGTGCATGTTACTAACAACATAGTGTCGCCGGTCACACCTATAATACTGTGGCTTGAAAGGTCGAAGTACATTTATCGAGATAACTTCAGGTGTTCGTGCAGCTGCCCTGTTGTTGGACGAGAAAAAGCATGATTCTGTGTAGCAGGCATGGGCCCTGGAAGCCGGCGCTTTTGCGGTAACTTAAAACCCTCTTGTATCTTCAGCCTATACATTACTGGCAACATTCAGGAGCAAAGTGGGGTTCGCATACGACAGACTACGAAGGAAGTTGATGCATTGTCTTTTCCACGATGAATCTTTTTTGGGAACGAATGTGCACTTCTTCCGTCATTATGTTTTCCTATGCATTCAGTGACACAATAGTTTCCATATCTACGCTCAGGCTTTCAAGATTCGATATTTTATGACAACTTGTACCAGTCATGATGCCACCGGTACTGATGTCACAGGACTTCGGGCCCGAATGGAGATTTGAACAGGCGAGGAAATCGTTTTTATTCATTTTTTTCCAGATTCTTGTTTCTCTTTGCGATTTCGTTTTCGAGGCTTTAATAAGTGACATAAAAAGAGTCTTTTGAGCGTGTATGTCGCCAGTCGGGTAGGTCTTTTAAATGCGCCAGCTAAAGTACTAACCGCCTGAAGATGCTTTTGTTTTCTATCAAGAAGAGTACCATGTCCGACCTGTGGTTTCAGCTGAGATGCTTCGCTTAATGTGCTTGCTCTTTGCATCGTCAGAAACATCAGTAGCTTCATCAACAACAAATGCTGCTGCAGCGTGATTCTGCTTTGTTGATTTACGAGAAAGGATAGGAGCTTTAAGATCTTCGAGATGCTTGTTTATTTTGCTCAGCTGAGGGAGCAGAGTATCAAAAGATGCAAGAACACTGTTTTTTCATCTGTAACATTTAACTTGCGTGGCATTAGAGGGAACAACAGCGATAATACAGGCAATGTTTGGGTACCAAACTAGCTTAAAGTGCATTTATGAAAGGGGCAAGAGCAAAGCTGAGGAAGTAAGAAGCTTCGAATTCAGTTGTAAAAATATGCGTCTTTTGTCTGGAAAGAGATGATTTGAATTTGGAGAGGACATTTCTGTGTATTTGCTGTTTGCGAGAGGAGAAATATTGGTCGATAGCTATGTAAGACGAGGAAAAACGAATGTGGTTTTGTCACACACACACACACACACACACACACACACACACACACACACACACACACACACACACACACACACACAGTCTAGCAGAAAACGGTTAATGAAGATAAAGTATGTCAATGTAAACATACAATTACGAAATTCAGAAGCCATTTTGCTTGGGAGTTTTCTGGGTTTTTTTTAGCCTTACCAGCAAATTTATGAAACCTATAGCAAGAGTACTTTTGGCTTTGTATCGATACTACCATTAGTCCAAGATGTAGAGTGGGAAGCTGGAACTTCTGCTGCATCGATTGACCATACGGCTAACAGCAGTGCTGTTTGCAATTGCCTTTAAGGTCCCGCGATCAGTATGCTTGTCAGCCTGACTAAAGCGAATTAAGTGCCGATGACTTGCGAAAATAAGAACCAGCGAGTTGTCTTGGTGACCAGGGTCAATCGACCAACCCACTGCAGATTTGTGTTTAGCCCCTTCACGCACACTTCTAATGAGGCGAGGGCGCCGAGTTTCTCTGTACGAGCTGCTGACTTTATATACAGGACACTCAGAATTTGAACTCGCCTACGTTTAATGAGTGACATTTCCAATATTTTCACAGTGAAAGATGATTGCATAGGTGATTTTGGATCAAAGGCGAGTCGGTAGCCGTTAGGCTGCCTCACATTTGTCTCATCAGTATTAACGGTGCGCTTCTGGTGTGAAGACAGCTGCACAGTTTTAAGAGTCCACATTACACACGATCAAACACTCGCTTAGCCAGCATGGCTGCGTCGTATTCAAGGATTGGACTTTATGTCGATTATGTAACCCACTAATAACAGGCATGTTCAATCGAACACCTGTATTATGTGTTCCAAAACACGTGACAACTGGGGTCCTTAGATTCTATCGCGTTCATAGACACACGCATTACGGTGCGGCATTAGGCCAGAGGCTAATAGTGTGACAAGGGGAAGTGGATGGCCGAGTGGTTAGAGCGCTGGCATTCGAACTGTGTGAGGTCTCTAACACCTCATCCCACAACGACCTTTTTTTTTTAAAAATGATTTTAGCAACTTGGAAATATTCTTGACATTAAAGCCAAACTTTATGCTACGGGGTGTTCTGATTAGGTCCGCGATTGTCGGATTCACTAAAAATCAGCATTTATTTGCATGATGACCTTAAATATATCTCACAGACATTAAGGTTTTTTTCTTACGAATATTGGGCTGAAACAATGATTTCTAGGCCGGGAGACCTTTCTGGATTTCTAGTTAACTCCGTCTTAAAGAACGGGCCGTGCCTCCAAAGATGCGATGCTTTATTTGTTGTAATATTCCCCTTGGAAGCGCCTTATTTCAGACATGTTTTTTTTCTATTAACTACTCGGAGTGTTTTAGCTAGCGGAGATCGGCTATTCCATTCCCTCCATTGCGTTCCACTGGGTTGCATACTGGGATCGGACTGTCAAATGCACAACTTTTCCGATAGCGAGTTGGAGGTGTATCTTTCTATACAAAAAAAAAGAGTCCAGAAAAAACATAATAACAAAAAATATTCCAGCTCACAGAGCTTCGACACTATGGAGTCAATTTGAAGGCCTTGCATGGCCGCTTTCCAGTTAAGTTTCCTTTACAGTTGTTTTGACATAAGACGGAATTTGTCACACGTATAATACTCTTTTCTTAAGCTTTTCCTGTAATATTTATCTGTTTTACTCGTTTACGTAATAGACTTTCCATTAAACACTGCCGAGTAAAAAAGGATTTTGTTTATATTGTTTCAGAGTTATCTGCCTTAATAACCATTATTTTTGTGTCGTCTCTCGAAGGACGAATTTCGAAAAAAGAAGACTTTGTTCTGCAGAATAGCGGATGTTCATTAAGGTTTCATTTTCTTAAAAACTAGAAATTAATGTTCCAGTTGAAGAAGTTTGAGGCTTCACTATCGCCTATACGGAGAGCTTGGTCATTAGGTTTCTTTATGACAAGCAGTAATTTTTCATTCACATTAGTTGCTGTGCTGTTGGCCAGGACTGTGGTTAAGGATTTTTTGAAGTTCGTTTTTCTGGCTTAGAATCTAAGGTTGCATGTCTTCAGAACAGATCACTCCCTAGCTGTATACAGTAGACTGTTTCAACTCCAATTCTCCATATCTGATATTCCTTGTTTGCTTTTTATGCAGCATAGATAGCATCACTAATTCAGTCTTTGTCTTTATCACGCTTAAAGATGTAAAGGAGTGCTTTAAATGTTTTAAAGTGTCTTGACTGAGCTCAGATACACAAGATATTTCCTAAAATAAACGTCTCAAGATAAAGCCTACAAACACTACCACGCACACAAAGAGGTTCATTCATAAGGAATATACATTGGTATGCTTGGATTGCCAAGACAAAAAAAAAAACAAATGGAAGATCTAGGACCCTGTGTTAATTAGCCATATCCATAGGTAATCATGACCCCTATTGTATGGTGATGTTTGTAGACTTCTCTCTCCAGAAAGGTAGGGTGTTGTTTGCTCGCGACGACACGTAAACAAATAGAAGCGATATCAAAGATTGGTTGTTTAGTTATCGCAGCAGTACACGTGATAACGAGATACAGTATTTCTCTGTCGCTTAATAGGAACGATTATTATTGTTCAGTTAATAAGAATACGTTTGGTATGACGTAGAGACTATTATAATTGTTGACTTTGTAATTGTGATTTAAGTGTATATTTACAGAACATTGCAAACCTGTCACAAGCACGTACCGCAACCACATAATCGGTCTTTAAGGAAAGGTTACAAACTGAATAAAAGAATGATAATTGCGTGGTCTCTCTATGCATTATTGATGGACCCTGTTCTGAATTTGTCCCAAAAAGCGTTAGATCGATTGCAATTTGCACAGTGATGGAAAAGGTAACCCGCGCGCGAGGGAAAAATGTAAGTCTTACCCTGTATTTGGTGACACCTTTAACATGTCACGCACAGTCTTGTCTAAAATTCCACACTTTCTTTCTATCCAGCTCACAGCTGAGAGCTTTGATCGTTTTGCAAATTACGGAGCGTGAACGAAAAGTGAGGCCGAAAAGCTTTTATTTATAAACAGGACGAGTCATTATCTAAATGATTAAGTGGCAGCCATGAATTGGAATGGGAAAAAGTATGCAATTTTGAAGTTTGCTATGTTGCTTGGAACTTTCTTTTTTTGTGGTTGAAAGAAGCAAATTAGAACTTGTACAAGTTCTGACTTTTCCTCCGCGTGTGTTCAGTGCTTTTTATTTAATGGAGTTACAAATAGCAGACACGAATTTCGCGATTTTGAGTTTGCTTAACAGGAGCGTTGAAGTAGTCATTCGTTTGCTCCTTTGGCAAAGTGCCCTGTGTCCTACATTGATTTTTTTGTATTAAGGAATCGTTTTCCAACTTGTTTCAGTTAAAAAAAATTTTTGAATCAAGCTGGTACAGATACACATTTTTTTCCGTTAAAAAACCTTGTTCTTTCAACCAAACTGGTACAGGTTCAAGATGATTTGTCAGTTAAAAATATTTTTCTTTAACTGGTATAGGTAGAGGATGTTAGCTATCAGCGTGAATATGATTTTCTTGAATGTATCTTCAATGACCTCAGGTTCAAGTGCCATGAGGGGTTGTGAAAATTATTCTTAGCCATCGCCATCTAACGGGAGTTGAGTCATTTAGTCATAGTGTTGGAGTACGTTCTTATGTAAAGTGGTATCTGTAATCGCTGAATTTGATGTGTTTAGCCTTCCTTAGTTTACTAGGAGAGCTGTTTACACGGTCCCACCATGAGGCACTTTCACACAGAATGCCACTGTTCTTTCCTCTTCCTCCCCAGCTACGTGATTATACATGCTGTAGCAGAGATCAGTTTGCTGATTTGTTCACCAATAAGATCGTATTAATACTCCAGAAGCTTGACTCTGCTGTTGTTCCATCTTGTTCTGTGTCAGATACAGTTTACAATGGTCTTAAGTTATATGGTTCTACACCAGTTAGTGAACAGCTTGTTAAGGAAATCTGAGTAGTACCTGTAGCCCCGCAACATGTGAGCTTGATCCTATTCCCTCCTCTCTGCTTGTCGATTGTCTAGATGTCCTGTTACCACAGATAACTTATATCATTAATGCTTCTCTCACGTCTGGGCACTTTCCTCTCGATTTCAGGTCGGCTATTGTTCGTCCTCTTATAAAGAAACCATCTTTAGATCATAACTGCTTAAGCAATTACCGACCAGTTCAAACCTGTCCTTTATGTCTAAGGTTCTAGAAAAGATCGTTCTTTCCCAGCTTATTGTACACGTGGCGCAAAATCGTTTTGCTAATCCCTTCAGATCTCCATATAAAAAAGGTCTTGGTACTGAATTTGCACTTCTAAAAGTTGTAAATGATTTACTCCTCAGTGCTGACGCATTTGATACTGTAGATCATTCTATACTTCTACACACACTACAGCACTCTTTTGGTATTCGTGATGTTGCTTTGTCCTGGTTTCGACCCTATCTCATGGACCGAGCCCAGACTGTGTGTGTGTGAATGGTGTTTACTCCGATGCTTCTGTCCTGAGACATGGTGTCCCGCAGTGATCAGTATTGGGTCCAATATTTTTGTGCTATACTCCTCACCTCTGTCTTATGTTATGTCACGCCATGCCATGTCACATGTGAGTAATGCTGATGATACACAGCTGTAATCTGTCTGCTCCACTTACTGAGCTCTCTGAACTACTCACACGGACACAGGAATACATTGATGATGTAAAGTCCTGGAAGCTCCAAAACAGATTGCAACTGAATGATGACAAGACTGAACCGCTACTTACTTGTCCAAAGAAATTTAGGAGTTATCCTTCTCTCCCTCAGTCTTTGTCTATAATCAACTCAACTGTTTCTTTCTATTCCTCTTTCCGCAGCGTGGGTGTCATTCTTGATCAGTGTTTGACTTTTCATCAGCATATTTCTCATGTCTGTAGAACTGCCTACCTTAAACTTCGTAGGATCAGTACCATTCGTCATTATCTCACCACTGATGCAACTAAATCTCTAATCTGTGCGTTTGTGCTGAGAGGATGGACTATTTATCTTCTTGGTAGACTTCAAAGGATCCAGAATAACGCTGCTCGCTTCATCTGCAAACCATCTAGATGTAAATATATATCACCTAGATATCACCTATCATACCCTCACTGGCTGCGAGTCGTAGACCGTATAACCTACAAATTTTCCAATCTGACTCACTCTGCGGTTTCTGACACTTGTCCTCGGTACCTCTCATAACTCCTAACTCCCATCTATATGCATGCACGACCTCTTCGTTCATCTTCTAACACCAAGCTTCTGCGAGTCCCACTAAGATAAAGACGTATGGACATAGGTCGTTTATTCCTACCATGACCCTATCAGTTTGAAACAGATGACCCGTCACTCTGATTCTTTTACCTCCTTTAAGTCTAAACTTAAGATACATCTTTTCCGAACTACGACTACACTGTAACTCTGTCCTGTCCTGCTCGTATAACGTGTTTCTATAATTTACTTTGTGTATGGGTAGGTGTGTGTTTTGGAAGTGAGCGTATCCGTTATATGTGAACATGGGTGCATTGTTGTTAATGATGTAATCTATATGATTTATGTAAAGCGCTATGAGCAAATCTTTGGAAAGGCGCTATATACATCATCATCATCATCATCATCATCATCATCATCATCATCATCATCATCATCATCATCATCATCAATCATCAATCATCAACAATCATCACGACTTTGCTTGGCTGCTTTCTTGCATTTTGTCCCCTCCGCCTTGATCAAAGACATGAATGTGTGGATGCCGTTATGTTCTATCACAAACACGGGTATTAATAAACGAGAAAATAACGGGAACTCTTAACCAACTATTTTAGGAGAATGTCACTCGCCATCTGTCTCTTGGTTCATGCTTCATGAAAGGGATCTGGAGAAAAAAACATTGGTGGAACACTAGGGTGGACTTTCCATTAGACAACCCGTCTCTTTTGTCGTTTGGACCATGAGGCATTCACAAGTTACAAACGCATCATTTCCTATTTTCTGTCTCTGATGGCGTATTACGTGTGACAGTCTGTCAACATATTTCATTTTTTAAAAATTATTTTGTGAATTCGTAGGAACATGTTTGGAAATCTCAGTAACTTTGCGACAGGTTTTCTTGAAGTGTCCAATACAATCTTCTTAACTGAACAATTATTACTCTTAAAATGAGTATTTTTTGCAATTTGTTATATGTAAAATTTGAATAAATTCGTTAGACCACATACGCCAATTTTAGAAAGACCCTTTAAGTAACATAATGGATGGAAGGGTCATCAGAACCCTGTGGTAGAGATCGCTAGTCTTTTCCTAAACGGGTTATCTTGAGTTATCTGGAGAGACGGGGTGGTCCGAGGCAGAGACGAAGATTGGCAGACAAACGGTGGTGTAAAGCTCAGTGGAGAACGAGTCTTGCCTCCATCTATCTTTCTTTCTGTGTGTGTGTATGTGAGGGAAGAGATTGGCGACTGTATGGATGTCTTACAAATAATTTAGTGTAATAGTATTTCTTATATGTCTGAAATTATTACATAATGCCGTAAAATCATTCTGTAAGATAGAGCCGTCAAAAGTTTGCAAACTGCAGTTAAAAAGTCTTGACATATGACCAGCCAGATAGGAGCATGAAATTATAGGATAAGCTTAAAAGACTTCACTCAAGGTGTTCGTAACTAACCATCTCTTTTTTTGTCTAGCAAAGTTCTCGCGTGATTTATTGAAGTTTCTCGAGAACGCTTCAGTGGCTTGCCGTGTCATCACTATCCTGTTCTGGCTGATTTATGCCACACTCAAACCACCTTCCTGGCCTCGATAATTGATGGGTCTGGAATGGAATACTGCAGCTGGTTGCACTTTTCCTTTGCTCGATCCTAAGAATATACAGAAGCCTGGATCAGTCTCAAAAGTCCGAATGTCAGGCGCAGAAGTGGTCTTTACGAAGAAAGACGGATTGCCCCAGAGCTATATTTCTTCAGAAAATAAGAAAGATCCGACTCACGATGATTGAGTAAGGCAGGTTACCTAAATATTTCCTAGAGAACATGATGGCAAAAGAAACAAAATTATGAGAAAAAACCCCAACGATTTTAAGCCTCGAAAATGCTCATTTTTTTTGCTAATTGAGAGTAGCAAGAAAACCTGAGAGATTTTGCAGTAATGGTTACCTTACTGACTGCTTTGCTCAACGTGTTAATTTACAAGCGATTTTAAACTCACACCGTGTCATTGCATGTCTAGAAGTTTAGACAGAATTGTTTTATAGCCATTGCCTAATGCCCCTGGCTTAGAACAAAAATCGCCCTAAGAAAAAAAAATTGTTGAGTAGTGACAGTACAGATTCTAGACCAGCGTGTGAAATCTTTGGTGCACATCTTAAGTGCAAGTAAAAGAGGCGAAATTTAGGCCTTAAGCATTTTATCTTGAAAGCGATTAACAGAAATATGGATGACAGCACCAGGAAAGTAACATTTTTCTTTCAGTGTTAAAAAGCAAGAAATTTTGGTAACTTTATCTCTTTGGCTTTTGGAGATATTATCTTTCAAAGGCTTAACAGCTTTTTCTCGGCTATGCCAGCGAATTATCATGCAGAAATTTTGCCCCTAAATTGTCAGTAAAATACTATCAAAATAAATTATTTTCATTTTATGTATACGCTACGCGCGCATTTAATTTGCGCGTTAACCCTTTACGAAGTGACTTAATATTTTGGATTTTGCCAACGCAAAAAGTATCGCAATAGACTTGAGAAGCATTAGGAAATTCGGAGAATCGTTTGTTCTTAAAAATGTTTCAAGTTGCAGCATCAGAAGGCTGGAGAAAAAAGATGAAAGTCTTGTAACTCCCTCAAAGGAAAAAAATTGCTTTTTAGTATGGCTTTTAGTGTGATTGCGATTTCCGGTAAAACTTGGGGAAAAAACACGGGGAAGAATACATTTTTGACGTTCGTACTGTCTTGTTCTACAACCGTATGATTTGAAGTCACTAGATTTTTCTTCTGCCTTTTCTCCGGAATTTAAAGAGGCGTTGCATTACATTTGAAAAAAAGGTGAAGAATGTTGGGGACATTGTTATGTATGGTGAAAAGGGATTTTCGTTGATCCTTGTTTCCGCTACTTTAGTAAGAACAAAGAGTGTCCATGTCTTCGGTCTTAGTGCCGCACCAAAACTGGACATAGCTTCAAATTTAGTCACGTGGCTTAATAAAGCCATGGTCTAATTTTACCAGTGGCAAAAAACAAACAAAAACACCCCCCCAAAAAAAAACAACCCACAATCCCAGACAACCTAAACTGTCACGTGGTTCATTAAAGACCGTTCATTAAGGTTCATTTTCACGCCCCGCTCCTCTTTTCAATCTGGTCAACGTCGCTCACCTCTGCTCAATCGGATCGTACCCGATGTCTCTCTTCAAGCACCTAATTTCTCTATTTCACTTTTCCTCAATGTCTTGTGAATACCGCACAAATCACATTTGCGACTTCTCATAATCAATAGAGCAGCCACGAAGAAACTCGAAAAATACTTCCAGAATGCTCCATAACAGCAAGAATAAATGGTCTTTTCAGACTTTCGTCGTAAATAAATCTTTCAGGGGGTACCACTCCTGGAAAAGAACTCGCTTTCTTCTTGTAATATACTACAAGGGCTTCTCTTGCGGCTCCGTCTTCAACAAGAGCAGAAAACTTTGTATTATCCGCCCAAAGCAAGTTATGTAATAAAACCCCCATTTGACAGAAACGATCACGTGACGCGCAATACAAACGTCATCACATTTCCGCAACCCCGCCTAACACCCACCCTCTACAAATATCAGTTTTGAGCCATAATTTATTACCACGACAGCTCTTTCGCTCAGACCAAGAATAAAGTTGCTTCAGCTCGTAATAGCGGGAGTACAATTATTTTTCCTAACTACTGTGTAAAACTCAGTACAAAATACCATTTTCCAAAAATTTTGGTGAATATTCCTATTCCGTTCTCGAGATATACGCCTACAAAAGTCATGTACAGAAAGAAGTCAAACTAATGACGTCAGGTTTGTACACAGGTACGTCTTATTGATATATGGTCCTAGCTTTCTAGTTGGTTGAGGCCTTTACACCATACAAGTATTGCACGTACTATTCTGACGTCTGTCTCGTTGACCTCTTTCAGTGCATGATGATGTTTAAAGATTATCTATCTCTAACAAAAAAATTGTAGTATTGAACCAGATTGGGGAAAGTAGTATCTGACAGTTGAAGATGTTGCATCCCATGAGTCCTTAAAGGCGTCCGTTGCCATTAACGCCCACTGTAAGTGTTACACGCCGCTTCTGTGTTTTTTGCTGTTTCTTGTCTCGTGACATTATTATTGGGTTGACCTTTAGATTATTGAGAAGGAAATGGTATTTACTATTTTCGTTTTCATGACCACTGACTTCGTTGACAACACAGCTAAGACTGGTGTGGATGAAAATAGACTGTCCAGAATTAGAAAGAGACTTGATGGCGAGTGGTGTCTGTATTCTCAGTCCACTTTTTCTGCTTCCTTTACCTGCCTTTTCTTCTCTTTATGTCTTAGAACGTGAACCGTGAGTCAGGAATGCAAAACCGAAATTCGTGTAAGTACTTGGTGGGTGGACCGTGTTGATTTCTTTAAATGAGGTGCATCTTTCCAGAGGGAGCGCGAGGACTGGCTTTGACAATTCCTTGTGGGTGTCTACAGCGCGCAGCAACCCTACAGCATCTCGGGGTCACGATGTAGTTATCGATCAGGTCCGTGGACAGAATTGTGGAAATAATTGTTGTAGACTACGGAATCTCGGTGCTGCATCGAGAAACATCCAAGCGTTCATAATAAAATAATAAAGACTGGTTGTTTGCCAATAGGCATATTGCAGATTATGGATCAGTCATAAACTATTCATGTTTATATTTGCCTGAAACATTAACATAGACACTTTAAAGGCTTACTGAGGATAATTTCTTTGTAGCAGCGTTGTTAAGTAGTGGTTGTTTATTTGCAGTTCTGATATTAAGATGTTTTAAAGAAATCCGCTATTTTTGATAGCTCTTCTCATTTTTTGTGTGTGGATGTGTTACTTCCCCATGCACAAGTATGACATGATAACATTCCCAAAACGTTAGTATTGACTTGCTAACATTAACTCAAGGACTATGTTTATGGACACAGCAGGCAGGCTCTAGAGAACGATTAGTGCAGTTATTAAGTTTTTCACAAAAGCAGTCTTTCAGTTAGCTTCTAAAACTTGTGTTTATGGCTTTTACTTCGTTCTGTCCTTCGTGAGCAACAAACTTAAAGACAACAGGGGAGAGGGGGATCACTCCTTGCTCCATAATTTTAAATGTTTAAATAACTTCATAACTTTTTCATTATTTGTAAGCTGTATTTGATGAACATTGGAACAGACAATTATCATCAATGAATATTGTAACGGCTTGCTGGTTTTCGCATCGTTTTAGCTCCAGGAAACACTGCATGCCGGCACATGGAACGTAAACAGACGCCCATCAGGAAAAAAATAATCGCATAGAAGGTCCTTATTTGCTTTCGCAGGATTGATTGTTGGATCGTACGGATTAGTATCGAACTAGTATGGTCACCGTATGAGATTTTTCCTAAAGAAAAAGAAATTTAAGCACGAATCAGCAATTGTTTGCCTGAATGTTCTGGTGCGATAGGAGCTTTGAAGCGGAGTAACATTGTAGCAGCAGTAGGAGTAACATTGGGTAATGGGTCGATGAAAGATGCGTACTTTCTCGAGTTCGTGCATCTGTTTTTCTCGTATTTCTTCCTGGGAGATCACGTGAAATCGATCGTCGACAAATGTATTGTCTGATGGCTGTTTGTGAATGTCTTATCATAGCGATATGCATGCGGTTCCATGCGAATGATCGCCTGAGTCGTTTACGTTTACTTCAGATGCTTTCGAGCCAGAAGTGTGGAACGCAGTGGAACTCTGAATGCATACGTGAAGATAAACAGAAATCAATGGTGAAAGTTATGAACCATTCAGCAAATCAGTTTGCTTAAAGACCAACCTGAATGGTTTGCGTTTTTTGCATTCCCAAAACATTAGTACTGACTTGTTAACATTAACTGCTGAAATTTACAGGTTAGGTTTATACTGCCTATATCTACCGATATCTGCAAAAACAAATGAACACGAGCTAAAGAGAAATGAAAGTCAGTCATGGAAAGTGCAAAACACTTGACATTTATGTTGCTGCCTAAAGTTTGGCAAAGTTTGTATGCATCCGTCAGGTGAAGGCTTTGCTAGACTTGCTCGAACGTTCGTCCATATTTGTCCGGGTAAGATCGACTTTTATTAGCGTTGGTGTTCCCTGTACATAAAGCTACATGCCTTTGGATTTGTCTAACATGCTGTCTGGGTTTGTTGTTTGGTAATTTGGATGGGAGTTCATCCGATTATGCATACAATCGTGCTTGTTTTTCCCCGGGAGAGATTGACTACCATGGTAATTGTCTCGACAAGGTTTGAAATGAGTCATCCAGTATATTATTTACTTCTATTGCTACAGTCTGTAAAAATAATTCCTAACTATACTACAAGCACTTTGGCATTATCAACCCTCAATATTTTCTACATGCTTTTCATTTTTCAATTTTTGCTTTGAAATCTATTTGAAATCGCTAATGGGAAAATTAGTACAAATAGAACAAAATATTAACAGAAATCGTGGCTTTGACTTTGGAATTACTTAACTCATTTCAGAGAAACGATTTTCTTTTTATTCTAAAGCAGGTTACATATTAAAGGTTGGCTTGCCTATTCTTGTCTGTGGAAGGACACGATTTACCACGATTTTCCACGAAACTGGCTTCTGAAACCACTCATTTACCGACGCACCGGCGCCTTCGGGCAGCCTTCGCCATTTTGCCAGACGGAGGCGTCGGTGCTAAAGGAGATTTCGGAAGATTAGGTCACCACTGTTTCCTAAAAAAGGTCTTGCTGTTGTACCGCTAGCACGCTTCATTTTGTCACCGCCTCTGGCGGTTAAGGGCCGCTAAATTACGGCCACGTAATGTCGGCCGCTGGTTCACCCCTTAAGTAGAAGTCAGCCACCGTTTCCCACACCACAACTAACGAAATAAAGGTACATGGATAGGATTTGTGTTCTGAGAGTCTTCTGAAAAATGTTGCAAATTGTTTGTTCCGAGTTGTTTCTAAATGAATTATTAAAAATTTTTTTTTTTGCGGAAGTAGTTTTGTCGTGGGTTATACTTGCGCTTTTGCAGTGTTTTTAAAATGGCACAACACTCTACCAAATGCAACAGTTGAGGTATACACAGTTGAAGGACGAAGTTTGAGTACATGCCACTGAACTTGATGTTAGCGGCTTTCGCGTATTTAGCAGATTTCATATTTTAACATTTACAAAACGATAAACATTTGGCATTAACATTAAATCAGAAGATTTTCGGGTTCGGGAACAAAGATTCAGTTCTTTAAGTAGCCTCACATCTAGAAGATCAATTTTTCAAAATCGGTTTTCGTGAAACAGAATATTTTATTTACTATCATCTGACCAAAATTGGGAAAATTAACGCAAGATTAATGAAACACTAGGACATGAAATGAGAAAGTAATAATAATAATAACTGAAGATTTGTATAGCGCATATTCACACTCACAGACAGCAAGCTCTTAGCGCTTAAAACAAGGAAGAGACGTGGACTACATGGATAGAACAGGAGGGACGGAAGAATAAACGACAATACTGACGACAAACAGAAAACAAAGATAGAAAACACAAAAAGGCACCAAGTAACAGAAGTGAAGAAAATAGTTATACTGCAGAGAAAGATGGGTAGTAACTGTATGTGTGATGTATCCTTTGCTATTAAGGTCTTTTCTTCATTGGGTGTATGTATATCTGTAGCTGGCATCGTGCCGACCCCAGTCAGCCATTGCTTCGATTATTTCGTGTAGGTTTAGCGCGCTAAAACGTTCGCAGTTACCTGCTGTGGATAGACAAAGCAGGTTGACATTTTTCTGGCCTGATGTGAATAATCAGGAAACGTTACAGATTAATTGTTTTGTGAAACAGTCTTTCGTTGCCCTTCAGTTCAACTTTATTCTTTCACTCACAAAAGGATGTACACACAAAGATTACAATAACAACTGTGAACTCTACACTTCTTCAAGACAAATTTTTTCTTGAAATCATAAGGAAAACTCAATCGAAATGAAAAATATAAACGAATTTTTGTGTTGTGAAAAATAAAAGCAGTGAAATAGGCCTCGGCGGTGTTGAAATAAGTGCTTTTGAGCAGCGTTCATGTTGTATCAGTAATATTTGCCCCTATTTCTATCGCAGGTGATTCTCTTTTAAAAGCTCGATTCCATTTGTTTGTAGGAAAGAAGATCGAACATTGAGCGTAAACATGAACATTTTTTAACTGAGTCGTGAGGATACAAAAAGTACCAGTGACGAGTGCATGTTTGCACCGAGAGCAAGGCCAACTCTCATTTAACAAGACACGTTTTCCTTATCTGGTCTGATAAACACCTTTTCATGAAAAACAAGCAGAGACATTTCGGTAATTCCAAATGAGGAATATTGCATTCGTTAACGAGGTTAACTGTGCGATGTTCTCGGCTACGTGTGCAGTTTTATGCTCTGCTTGAGATGTCTACGAAATTGAAGTGTTCTGTTTTCTCGAAGCATGCTTCGAGTGTCGTGAAATAACGGGAACTTTGGCCAAAAGAGCCGTCAGTTATATTTTTTCTAACTGTGCTCACGAAGACAATATTCAGCGGAAGATATATTGTCTTCCACGATCGCCCAGCTAAAAATTGAAAAGGAATATCAGTGAGTTGTCGATTGTTGACGAGGGCCAGTACCCAACCACCATTGTGCTTTAAGCCCATACGACCATGGGTAGAACCCTGTATTTTAGCTATATTTATACACGAAAGCATTTCTATTTTTCTCGTCTTTTTGTGAGTCACAATTATAATCTATTTGTTAACCCAAGCCCCAAACCTAAGAGGGTGGTGTGGACTGCATCGGCGTGAGATTAAGAAAGGAAACTAGAACAAGACCCTTCCAGCGTTCAAAAAATCCAAAGCAAAGAGAAATATATAGGAAACAGAAACTTCTCGCCAGCTTTCACCCTGAGACTTTAACATAGATGATCCCGCTCTGTCATAGTGTTACACTTAATTAAGCAGCACAATAGTCTGTTGCTAGTATATTGTCACAGACTGTTCCATACATTTCGGGGGAAACATGCTGGCATTCAAGCTAACAATAGTCCATTTCCTGCATGTCATCAATCGTGTCCTTTTTGTGTGACCTGTAATCTTCGAGAAAAACGAAACGTGTTTCAACGAATTTGTTAAAACTATTGCTTTGAAAACAGGATGGTGCATGAAACATCGATTCAAGGTTACTAATGTGGCATAGCCTTTTGAACAGGCGCCTTTCTGACAAGAGCAGGCTGAACATTCTTGTGAAGTATGGAAGAAGTCCCTCTTCTGTCGACAGCGAGTCAGCGCCGAACTTTGGTGACGGAAGTATGCTAGCCACTAGCGCAACCTCCGGTGCCGTCTTCTAATTATAGAACGACAACTAGGTCAAGGACAGTCTCTTTCAGTTTCTTAAAAAAGTAATTGAAATAATAATAATTTATTTAACAACCACCCCCCCCCCAAACTTCGCGTTTTACGTACACGTATCCCACAGAAGGAAATACAAACCATAAAATTATTTTTTCCTCCCGTGGTCTTCAGAGATTTGGTGTCATGTATTTTTTAAAAGCTGTTTTAGACATAGACTATAACTTACTTATTTCGACACCCACAGTGATAGATCAATATTAGACCTGTTGCGGTGATGCGGACTGCAGCCCTCCTGGTGGGGATTTTTAAATTTTCCAAGTATGTGGCGCTGTTTATTCCGGTAGCTGTTTGCTTGTGCTTTTTTGGAAACCTCAGAAATGGAAAAGAGCAAAGGAAAAAGGAGGAAGAAGGGCGAAGGAGACTAAAAGTAACCGAGAGCTGAGAAAGATGTCAATTGCGACAGGCTGGGGGATAAGTTGGTGGCTGGTGCCTATCGACCTGTCGCTCCTCGATCGTTGAGAAAGTGATTACGCCTGGTTAGGTTGCCGTTTATTTCATCATGTTAATGGTTCTTTAGCGGGCGCTGATAAGGTCTTGCTGACCTTTCCATGTAGCCTTTGCTTTGATAACAAGACGAAATGTGCTGTCACCTTTCTTGGCTGCATTTTTAAGAAGCGAAGCTTTTTCGATTTTAGTTTTATGCTTAAAGTTTAAATATTGGGTTGTTCATGCTTGAAGCAGGAATCTTAACCTGCAAGGGCGAAGCATATTCTCCTGAAATGTTACCGTTGGCTAGTCCCCAGACTATGAGCGGGCGGGTCGGTGGCGCAACGGTTAGCGCCTGTCACCAATTCAGTGAAGGTTGGTTGTCCTGGGTTCACCTCTTGTCTTGGACACGCTGTTCTTTCTCTGCATATGGCATCTGTTTACATGGCTGTCTGCCTTGCTGTGATGTACCCTTAGTTGCTGAGGGCGTAAAACACCAATTCCCCCTCCCTCTCCCCCGACTGTGATGCCTTTTACTTCTGTCGTTTTACCCCCCGCTTCTCGCCGTTCTTCACATGTCTTGGTGGCTGGTTTGAGGAAAGGCTGGTGTTTCTTTATATGCCTGTACGTGTTAGCGTTAAGAACTTACTAAGGAGCTTACGATGAAGGTATTCTACAACAAAAGGTTTTCTACGAAATCATTTTGTGCTCGTTCTTAACATGATAATAGCTATGGTAAATTTTGGAACAAATACTTTGCTGAAGATAAAGGAAATGTGCTTCACGTGTGAAAGAAAGTTGAACTGGCAGGGTTTCACGTGTCAAGCCGTCGCTATATTTGAACGGGAAACCCACGAGACTTTCAGACCAGGGACCGGGTGGACAGACGCGCCAGCTGATAGCTAACCCATATGAAATATTAGCAGTTTAGCTGACTGCTAGCACCTTGTTGAAAACTGTCCTTCAGAGTAACTTGGATGGTGTTCGAAGCCGCGGTGGCTAGAGGAAGAACTGGGTTACGAACGTGAAAGAGCGGACTGGTGGTGCTGTGCAGGACCTGCTGACTATCGCCCATAACAGGCTGAGTGCTTGGCCCCGTCAGCTGCCGTGTCGATCCATGTGCTTCCTCCCGCCTCCCAACGACCGGTACCAGTCAAGGGACGAATGAGTGAACCTGCATCGGTGCACCCGGCCCTGAACACTGCGTGTCGTCTAACTCTTTCAAATTTGTTTGCTTTATGATAATTTAGTTCATGGTGTAAGCTGTCTTCCTCTTTGTCCTATTAGTCCAAACGTTTTAATAAAATGTTAAAAATATTTTGTGCTAATCATACTTTACAATAGGTACAAGTGGTGGCGTATTTTGATATTTCCATTGTAACTCGTGACAGTAGTAAGTTGCTGTATTTGTATCTCTTAATGGTAGTCGTCACCTGGTATTGATTTATCCTATAAGTCTTGCAAATGTGCTTTTATCATCATCATTATTATTGATTTGCGACAAGTGCATTTAGTTCAATAACGGATATGTGTGGCATAGGTGTAGAAATATAGTGAAGCCCTTGTTACAACATAAAAAAGAGAGATACATGTTATTAAGTACTGGTGGTTCAACGTTTCCTTTCAAGGAGATATTAGACGTGGCCTTTCATTTTTTCTCTTTCTTTGTTTCTCTCTTACCGTACCCTATGAATGGCGTTGAATCTAGTGATGTTAAAACCATTGCCAAAAGTTTGCTTAGCACAGAACGTTTTTTTTTATTATTTTGGTCTCTTACACGCACACGCTAGAATATTCTAGCTGTCAAAGTCAGATGACAGTCCTGTTTTAGACAGAACAGAACATAGGACAGCGCGGGACACGCCACTGTCAGATTCTATCGAAAAGGTGATAATGATTGCAGTGCTGCTAGAATGGTAAGATCGTATTATAAGATAAAACAGTAAAATAAACATCAAAATAATGATTCCAGCGGTCAAAATATAACAATTGTAGTCTTCGGTAGAGATTTGCATAAATATCAAGGTAACACACGCACACACGCGCGCTGCTTTATTTAGAATTTTTTTTCTTAATTAAGCTGTTTCCTTGCAAGGTGGCAGCGAGATGAACCGTGAAACATTATTCCAACATTGCGAAACGCAAGTGGTTACTGGTTCGGCGGCTGTACGTTTCGGTGACCAAAGAATAAAAAAAGTTGTTTGAAATCTCAACGAACACATGGCGCAGAGGCCGACAGATTGGTGGTGTTTTGATGCTCGTCTGTTTTGTCTTAAATATCGACAATTGTGATCAGTGCCTCCCTATTGTGATCTTTCCTATATACTGGATGGATGAACTTTGCGTTTCAACTATTGTTTAATTACTGGCTTTTCCGCTGACAGACACGTGTATAGCGCGTACATACTGGTTCTCAACGATGAACGCACGAAATGATTGCACGCAATCGCTTTAGTAGACAGAAAACATAAAAAACATTTAAAAAAATAAAAGCTAATTGGTTACCAATGTTTAATCAATACTTAATTACAAGAGTTTCAATATTTCAAAGAAATGACTTTTTATGTTTCGAATGTTAATCAGTAATCAGATGAGTAAAAATAAGGATGTTAGTCTGCAGAGAACATAGAAATAGGAACAGTAGATAAATCACTGTCGGAAGGTACATCATATAAAGATTATAGAGGGACTTTAGTACTTTTACAGATACCGTGTTGAGATTTATTTTCCGAGGTAAATGGTATTTGGAGGAACGGGAAAAGAATGGATTGCCGTGCACTCGATGCATTAATGGCATTATAATGTTAATAGAGAAGACAGCACGCATTGGACCGTGTAATCGTTGGGCTATGAGATTGATTTCACCTTAATATCCTCTTTCTGCAGACTATGAGGGATACAGTTGAAGTGCTAAATTAACAGCACTGGACTTTGGGATGAACAAGAAAACCGGTTTTACAATAGGCTTACCGCTATACATCAAAGCAAGCGTTCACTTCCTACGGTATATTTGTGGTCACTAAACATTAATGGACTTTAAACTTAGACCCAAATCATGTGGGAGGTAACCGGACTACCAGGAGACCCCCCCACCCCCACCAGTAGCACAAAGAAAACAAGCAAGCTCTACACAGTAGTCCCGGCCGGGAATCGATTATTTTCTCATCAATGTTATAACGAAATGGCATTAACTGGGGACTTACTGTTTGTAGGTAAAGGGATACGAGGTCGACTTTAGTGAATTTATTGAAGGACTGCTTCGGATAGATGCTTTTGACTAAATTGAAGAAATTTCTTGCATTCACATTGACATGAAGGCTTAGTGCTCGCACTTTGTTGTGCTTAAATGTGTGTAGAGGGAGCACGGGAGAGAACAGGAAAAAGAATTACCATCGCTGATGGTTGCAAGTGAATTGGGGCAATTGAAATCTTCCCGCATGGCTTGATAATTTGGTTCGATTCAAAATGGTTGGGTGTAATCTATCATCTTGCTGATTCATAAAAAACCAGCAGTGTATAGTAAGTTAGGCTTTTTTATGTTTCTCGGCATCGATTGTCGAAGCTTTGAATCCCCCTATCAGATGGAGAAAAGAGAGAATGCAACAAGGTTCGTTTTGTCTCTGAAATATTTCCAGTGTTCGGCTTCTTTTGGATGGCTGAATGGGTGTGATGTATTCAGCTCTATGTTAGCCATGCTAAGATCAATGGCTTCTCCAGAAGAGATTATGAGTCCTTTGCATTTAGGGCATTCGATGGAAATCACATCTGCATGTGAATTCTTATGCCCTCAGTTGCTCTCAGTATTGTCATTCAGGGTGAGGTTCAGGAATCGTTATTGCTTATGATGACTATAAATTCAACACGGTGGCGATTATAATATTAAGTAACCCTGACCATGTCTGTCGATAACTGCGTGTGTGTTTCGAACAAGTAGATGGTGGCGCTGTCCATTCTTGTCCATTTTGTTTTTGTTTTTTCTTTGTAGCAGTGACAGACGTTGTTTTGATCATAATGGAAAAGGGAACTAGTTGCACAGAACCAGTGTAAAATAAGACAGCATGAGTGGGATATTTAGGGCTAAGGAATCCAGCTTCAGTTTCTGCAGGCCTTAGATGTGACACATTTCTTAAATGACAAAGACACATCTGTGAGTTTTTTTATGCTGCGCAGACACGCCATTCAAACATGGTACCTGCTTCTAGAACTAACAGATAAGCGAATGTGACAGACTAGTGTCACTAAGCTACACTCAGCATATGTGCACATTCTTTCAACAACAGAAAAACGGTTGCTTTTTTTGTCAGTCCTTGTTAAGATGTATTTGCTTCCTGGACAACAGATTTTAAACAGTGAGTGTGCGCGTGGGTAATACAAGTGACAGCAGCAACCAAACTGTAAAAGTGATAAATCGCATATAATTCATCAACGACATCTTTCCTGTACAGCTGACGAGTTTTTATTTGAGTACAACTCGATGTTCAAACTCCGAGCACAAGTATAGCCGCAGAGCTGTGCTACTGTCCCTAATAATCTGATATTTTGCTTTTGACAGTGGGAAGCAGTCAGGCCATTTTGGCCTGGGTAATGCAATAGCAAAAGCATACAGAAAGAAAATGAATGGAAAAAAAGCCTTTGAAATCAGCGCTGTTATTATAACTTTTGTTTTATGTAAGTTTAGATGGAGATTAATGATCTATCTTAGTGTGCCTTATGGATCGGATGTTCCTTTGTTCCTTTCTTTTTATTTTTCTTTTCTTTGTTTTGCTGAAATCTATGCCCCAAAGCACGTACACCTTTCTTGTGCTAAAAATTGGAAATGGAACTTAGTCATCATGTGAATAATTCAGTTCAAACGGATAACTCAAAAGCCAAAACAAATCTTAAGTTTCAAAATCTCTTTTGAGCGCTGCTGTGTGCTGTGAAAACCGGTGAGAAGGGTACTCATATAAACATACAACAACTGCAACAACACGGTTTGAACATGCGCGTGAAGTTTTTCGACAGTTCTATGGGTTCTTAGTCTTATTTCGTTTTCATAAGGTACACAAAGGTACTCTTCCGCCACGACAGATGTCCGGCACTTTTATATGAGATAGGGGTAACACCGCCCGGTCTTTTCTTCTCATTTTAAGGGTTTATCATGTATTACTCGGCATGTCTGCATGTTTTGAGAATATTAAATAAGCTTCCATTTACACATTTCTGTGCAGACAGCGAGATAGTAAATGTTATGAGACATAGGTACTTTTCTGTTGTATATACACGACCGGTAGCACCTGTAAGTGAAAGACGGGTATTTCTCTATTTCGTATACAAGACCTGTTCTCATTACTGTACTTTGTCCACAAATTATAAGTTTAAATTAATAGAGATGGCAGAAATGAAATTCTCCGACCATGCGAAAGGTCTTGCTCAGCGTAGCAAAAACTATTGATGAAAAATAAAATGAGGTACCAGCCAGAGCCTGGCCCAGCGACTTATTATGTAATCAAACGAAAATGAATAAGCTGAGGCTCCCAGTGAAGAACACGTGGGGCGTACGCCAACAAAATGAACACGGAAAGGAAAGATATGAAGCGAAAACACGCCTTATCAGTTGACATTTTCCGGTATCTAACTGCTTGCCTACTGTGCTCGTACGATATTTACCGTTATGTTTATCGCCGTCTTGGAAGCTCCCAGGCACACACACACATCTAGAGAGAGAGAGAGTGTGTGTGTGAGAGAGAGAGCGAGAGAGAGTGTGTGAGAGAGCGAGAGAGAGTGTGTGTGTGTGTGTGAGAGAGAGTGTGTGTGTGTGTGTGTGAGAGAGAGAGAGAGAGCGAGAGAGAGAGAGCGTGTGTACAAAAGAGTTTTGGTAAGAAGAACTTGTCTTCATGGTTGTAACTGCACCTTTGTGAAAGTTTTTTTCCCCTTACAGCAGTTGTTTTGCACATTTTTCATTCTCCAAAAGAAGTTTCCAAATGTGTTTTCTACAGTCAGCATTAGGGCAGAGCTTTTTCTTATGGAATTGTATCTTTTGTTTTGCGTGCAACTGCCAGCTAATTTCACTCGTTTAGTGAGTGAGAGAGACAGAGATACAGAGGATCACCAAACAAGTTCTAATCAACACGTGTTTGGAAAAAGTCGTTCTTGATCAAGATGAATGGGGGTTGTGAGGGCGGAGCTGGGACCAAGGAGGGATGTCTTTTTCAACATGTCTTTAAGTTGTAGAAAACGTCGTTCTTGATCAAGACAAATGAAGAAGGGGATGGCTGCAGAGGTGTGCCGATTTCGTGGTACGATAATGACTCAGCTGTGTCTTGCAAGCTTTAAAAGCGGGATGTTATTAATTTTATTTGGTGAAGCCTTGTTTTCATGAAATATTCAATTCTTTTCAGGGACATCAGGAAAACTGACTCGGGTGAATTTAAAAAAATAGTCAAAAAGCATTGGGGAGGTAGTGTGTGAATTAGATGGCAGCTGAAAGCAGGCTTTAAATTCTTGTTTTTTCGAATGCTTTGATGTAGTTATTAAAAGCACGCCTACAGCAACAACTTCATTTATTTTAAAGGTATCGTTTTTGTGTTCTTTGAGCAAGAATATTTTTTGTTCCTTTGTCGTATTCTTTTGAAAGCTCAGTTTTCAGTCTCGGGAATTTGGTATCTAAACGTTTGGTGTCATTTGTCTATAAGAGGAATTAAGAAAGAAAAGATGACATTTTACGGCTGCAGAGGCCGTTCATGGTATGTTATAGATATGGTTAAAGAAGTGTCTTTTTTGGCACAAATTAAGAAGAGGGAAACCTGTTGTTCTTTAAATCACACAATTAAGATCTACATTGCTGAAAACAAGATCAGTTGTAGAGAAACTTAAAATGTTTATAATGTCATTAAGTACACTATAAAATTGTTTTACCGATATTAAATAAATGAAGTATTGTGGATTTTGTTTCCGAAATATATTCTTAGAAACAGCGCTTTTTTACAGACTACTTTCCTAATGTTCAGTAAAATTGATTTAAAAAAAAATTGTATACTTTCTTAGTTGCATTTAGAAGCTTCTCAAGTGAGATACTTACCCCAGGAATTTTCGGCGGTCTGGAATACCGTATTGTCATCGGATGCTGATGTGGTTTTCCGGTCGTAGGAACGTGTGTGAACTGGCTTATATTAGTTGAATTAGTTCCCCTCGCAGCATCAGTACGGTTATGTTACAGGGCAGGCAAATAGTAGTCGTCGTGCCCGATGACACTAAGGAGCGAAAGGACAGCTGTTAAAATGAATCGCATGGCTTTTGGTGTCAAGAAGTGGAAAGGTGATTGTCTGTCACAGCAGGCAGCGGCGCGTGGAATCTCCCCCTTATGAGGGACTTGCTGTTGAATTCATCCTTAATTTACTCCTTGTGCCAGAGCCTGCCAGTTCAGGCTTCCTAGATTGTTTGCGATGGACTGTGGACTTATAATACCTTCCGTTCTATTCACGCACGTACCTTCTTGAAACCACACAGAGGCTCAGAAAGCTTAGTGGCAGCTGAAATAGTGTAGAAACTCCCTCTACATTTCTGCATCTACGATGCGAAACTTAAATTGGTGGGTTGCATTTTGACATTAAGGAGTGAAACGGAAGATTTTTCATTGTTTTGATATTTGTCCATGAAATGTTAATATGTAGATGTTTGGTTTCGCGTGAATGATTTACTTTGCCCATTGTACATATTTTGCATTGTGCGTACATTCATACATTTGCAGTTGTCAGCAGTTTATATAATTTATTTATCTATCTCCTGTCTCTCTCTGAATTCATATTTCTGATACATTGATAGTTTTGGATGCACCGGAAGAATTTTTATTACTCCCAAATCTGGAAATGTTTTTGTTCCTTTGTCTTCGTCTTTCGAAGATTCAGTTTTCAGTCTCGGGTATCGGGTATCTAAACGTTTGGTGCCATTTGTTTAAAAGAGGAATTAAGGTAAGGAAGAGGTAAGGAAAGATGACATTTACAATACGACTACAAGGCTACACAGGTTTTGTACACATCTAAACAGACGGATTTAGTAGCAAAACAGTTTAATTTATATGTATTGCATGGAGTAAATTCCAGCCATTTATTTGGTCTGTCACACTGTGCTCACGGGCACTTCCAAACGGTCTCCTATCTTACACTTGCACGGTCCATGGAGTAAGCCAGTGCTGTGCCAAGAAGGAGCCGAAGTAATTAAGGCAAATCCCTGCATCAGCCAAAGTTTTTACTTGTCTATTAATTTCCATCTTTACCAAGAAATATTGCAGAGAATTAGACAAGGAAACACAAGGGACCATTTTTGTCGATGCCATCATTTTTAATCATGTAATCGTGACATAACGTTTTTTTTAAATTTTCTAGTTCGCTTGCTCCATTAGATTAGTAAGAACTAGCTCGGCTGAAGTAGTATTATAAACCAGTAGATACTTTGATGTGTGGAGAGTAGATATATAAACAGCCCACTGCTGGCGTTTGTTGTCTTGTTACATAACTTGCATCTCCCTTCCATGTGAAAACGAGTGTTAAAATATGTCTGAAGCATGGAGAAGCAACAATATGAGAATTTCAAGTTTGAATAGTAGCGAAGTTGTGGTCAATTTGTTTCCCAATGGTGCTTGATTATATAGCTGCAAAATTATATAGAAATATATACAAATTGTTAAAACGTGTGTAGCGGCGTTTTCCGTGAGATTACAGTTGATACAAAAATGAACAAGTCCCTCGTGGAGTCGTCATGTCATGATCATGTCTATTGGCACAGCCTACGGAGTTTCAGGTCCCACACAGGTACTAAATTCAGGGCTCGTATGGTTCTTACATTTGCTTTTATGTGTGCATGCGTGCACGTTTGCGCGCGTGCGTGTGTATATGTGTGTGTGTGTGTGTGTGTGTGTGTGTGTGTGTGTGTGTGTGATAAAGCATTAAGCGTATTTATTTTTAGCGAATGGGTCTTCACAAATTGCGTTCAGAGCCTTATTTGGTTTTGAAAAATTTGGAGAGACGAAGATACAAACTTTCACTGTTGGTGCTGTGTGTGTGGCAGGCATGTTGTGCTTTGGATGTTTTAGTATAAGTGAAATAAACTAAAGACCAGCTCTACAAGAATTTAAGTTAAAAAAAACTATTTGATAGCCTGGATTTCTTGTAACATACAATAATGTAGGCCTGTGTGTTATGCGTTGATAAAATCAAGATTCTAGGCTTGAAGAGAGCAGTAGACATTAAAACAAATGTAAATGTAGTAATTTGCACGTTTAATGTGTCGTTCCGAGACCTACCCTGAGAAACATTTACTTCATCCTTTATGAATAAATCTGCAGGTCACGGTCCTGCAAAGCCTGTTAAGGACTATCTCGTGTGGTATTGTCAGATTTGCTAGTTCTAGATACAGCTGGTCCCTGGGGATGAATTCCTGGTAGATAACGAATTTACAATCATTTATGACCTAGTTTATTTTACAACTAAAATGTGGATATAGGTAGGAGAATAGAATTCGAAAATAACAGTTTTCTTTTATTTGTTTTTCATTATTATAATTCTTTCACAATCAGTAGTAAATGAAAATATAAGTGGCAGATATTTGTTGATGTGAGTGCTGTACAGATGACCTGGTGTGCACGTGCCGTGATAACACCATACGCCCTGCTCTGCACGTGACGAAACATATCGTCATATGGTTCCTGTAATAGGGCGCCGGGTCCTTACTTACAATATGTTCCGGCTTTACACGTGTGAACCCTCAGAACTGCTTTACATTGTTATCTGCGTTTACTATATCTGTCTGGTTTGAGAGTTTTTTTTCGGGTTGTTGTTGAGACCAGGAGAAATAATCTGAAAATAATCTGAAGGTACAACTCAAGAACGTTTTTTATTTTTTTATTTGACAAATCCTGTTTCTGAAAATGAACTGCTGATTATCTGGTGATCAGTCCTTCTAATTTTTGTGCCCTTACGTTCTCTTTTGATTTATCTCCATTTGTCATTTTTCTAATAAATAAAATTAGCCTGTATAAGTTTTGTAATATAATCGCTGTTTGGTTTAAAGATATTTTTCCATATATACCTTTAGCCAAACATTTGAATTACTTTTTAAGAATTAAAGGTACCTAGTTACATATTTCCTCACTTAAAATCCATGAAGTAATACAGAATGTGTCTTCAAAGTAAGGATTATCAGTGTCAGATCAGAAGGTATATTAAAAGTAATGACACATGCAAAGAACAGATGGTGAGACTAAGAATGCTCACGTCTCATTCCCCTCTCACCCCCGCCAAGTGAGTTAGTGTTAAGGATAAAATTCCTCAGAATGAAGAACATTGGAACTGGAAAGCCAAATTCTGCTGCTGATTATCTGTGCGACATCCAGTGACAGCACTGCATGATAAGGTTATTTATCGTACATGCTGGCAAATTCTCTGTATATTGAAGCAGCCAATAGCTTAGGAAGAACACAATCGTAATATTCATGATCTAGTAAATATTGAAACAGATTTCTTCTCAAAGATAGGCTTCTTTAACTTCGGACTAGCGCGAAAATCCTACTAGGACACAAGTGCACTCTTTTCTTTGTCCGAACCTGGTGGAGGCCAAGTTCATCTCGTAACCGCCATCCGTCAGCAGCCGCCTGAATGGCTGACCCGCACCACGGACTTACTGTCTGCCGGTGCGTCCTACACGTCCAGCATCCGCAGCTGCTGCTGATAGAGGGGAAGACCTTCCATCTTCCTTGTCAGCCGCTTTCAGGTCTGGCTGGGGCGTAGCCATCCCGTCTTTCTAGTACAGTATGGAGCGAAAACACGCGCGCGCGCGCGCGCACACACACACACACACGTCACACGCAGACGCAGAACTCGAAAGAAGTGATCTGAGAAACAGAAAGTGATTTGAACAGCGACAGCATAAATAAAGTAGGAGAAATATCTCTGGGAAAGGTCAGCTTCGATGGAAAAATAATTTAATATCGTTATGAGGATTATTTTTTCTTCGCAGAAGCCGGATCAGGGCATTGAAGGATATTTATGAACATGGATTTATGTTGGCATATTCCTGTATAACCCGCTCAGCTGTCAAAGAAACATGTAACATTTTAATAAATATGCCTATACAAACATTAGATAAGGAATCCTTCCGTCTTAGGATATCGTTGCCAATTTACTGGCATCCAGTGCAGAGAGTGTGCCAAGGCACCGCCATCAGTAGACTTTGGCAGCTAGCTCGCTCTGGTCGGGTGTAGCATAGCCAAGCCAGCCTCGTGTCAACGAATCCCCTGCTGGAACATCCCAGGGAAACACAGAAGGAGCAGCGTTCACTCATATTTTATTCTGAGCTGAAGCACGGTCACCGTCCTGGACTTCCATTTCACTGGTCTGCGTGATTCGCTGTCAGTGTCGGTTTGGTTCATTCAATACAATGTTCGACCAAAAAAAGGCAGTGACTTGGAAAAGCAGAAGCCTTGAGAAGTGAACATTGTTTTTTTCTTTTGGCAATTTTTAGTTCAAACGTGGAAACTTTAAAAAAAATCATATTATGAATTATTATGATTTTTAAATCGAAGTTCATTTCGTGCGCAGCACACATTTAAGTTTTAAAAGGACATCACTTAATTGACCATGACGCTCATTATGATACTTTGTTATTCAATACACCATCAGAAAACTCTCATTTTTTGCAGTACAGGTCCGTCCTGTTCTTGAGCAGCACTCTATTTTAGAGTTGATACTGCATGGAGTGGGAGAGTTAATGGCGCTTGTTTCTCAGTGCGTCGCAAATTGCTTTTGCTCGCCTCAGTGCAGGGCAGCGATCAAGATTCTGTGCGCTTTCTCAGCGGGAAATGTTCCGTTGCACTCCCGGTTTATTTCCAGCTCCAGCTTATTTTTTATGTATCAGTTCATCCTTTTTACCGGAAGCCGCACCATGAGGCCAGATTTACGACCGAGACATTGGAATATAGTTAATCGAGTGTAGCTGCAGTCGAAGATACCATTAATGGACTCATCCACTGCGCCATCGAGAGATCAGGGCTGAAGCTTACTGCCCTAAGTCTCATCACATCATGTAGGTTTCTACGCACGTTTCCTTCTCAACAGCTGTGTGCTTTCACGGCACACTGGATGGAAGTTTTATTTAAAAAATATGTCAAATTTGATGAAATATAGGCAAATGTCAGTTAAAAAAAGACTTGTTCGCATGCCTAGTTTCTGCAAACGACATGTAAAAATACTTTATATAAAGGTGTTCGCTTTGGTTCCAGTTCATCGCACACGGCAGACAATATTCCGGCAGGATTGTTTGTCAAGGCACCAGGGTGCTGCATTACCGACAGCACAGGGACTTTGACAAGAGCAAGCATCTGCTTGCTGGTTCTCTGCCCAACGTGTGAATCTCTCCCCCTGTCATCTGTCACCTCTGACAAAGCTTTCTCCATCTCTTCGGTTGTCTCCCCCTTTCCCCTCCTCGTTCCCACTTGTCTCTGTCCTTTGACGTTTTCTGGTCGATGCAAATTTTTATGTGGGTGATTTCCGTTCAATCTAACATGTGTGGGCTGATGGTAAAGTTCTGTCCTTTTTTAAGTACATTGTCTGCTAGGGAATAAGACAATGGATGGAACTTGGGTCTCTGGTGTCGTGGACTCACCTTGACAACGTGCGCACTCCCTCGTTTGCAAAGATTAAAAACTATATTGGCTGAAATATTTTTTCATAAAGGATTTTGCACTTACTTTTTTGTTATTTCGTACTCTAGCCTTAAATGTCATTTAATTTAATATTCACTTGGAGTGTACAGGTCGAGCAGCTGAGCAATATAACGGACATAATATTCGGAGCTGGCAGACCTAATCCTTTTCTTCCCATTAACTAGTAATTCCCACATCCGGTATTAAGAAAAGGTAGTGTAGTCTGCAAGTTGTTATTAAGAAAGCACAGAACATGTTTCCAATTAGAAGCAGGCTGATTGTTGGGTAGCCATCGCCCTTTTCCTGTCAGCTTCTTCGAGCTCTTAACGGTTTAAGTGGAGCAGCTACAAAGCTCATAGCACATTCAGACCTCCTGGATGCAGACTATAATTCAATCTGTATTAGGTATGGCCGTTTGCTTCTGTATGGGTCAATTCGGCGCAAGTTTAAATGATCTAAAATACAAATGAATAACTTTAGGCTTGTATTATTGCCACCACAGCCATTCTAAATGAAGAGATCATACAAACTAGAAAGATAATTTCTGTTCAGCTCAGTTACCGTGTTTCCATTGATTAAACTGTATGAATACCAATTAAGACTGCTAAATTATTTTCTGGTCTGTTTGAAAGATAAGATGGATAATATGTTATTACTTTAGACATTTTTTTGCGGCCCACTCTGAAAAAAAGTACAAAAACAGTCAGCAACAGGTACTCGCAGAAATAAAACATGAGGCGCTATTTTTACGGCTCATCCAGAAGATTCGCCGCATGGCGACGGTGAAGAAGAAACGCGCTGCTACTTAATAGCTTCCAAGTCCCAGGAAGACAGTGAAAGTAAGCTTATACCACACTGGATGGCAGACTGAGACAGGGAAAACACGTAAGGGGTAAATATCTTTTGTTCAAGTTAAGTAAAGAACAAAGGTTTGTGTGATCAATACAGTCTGATCGAGGCAGGGAAAAATACGACGAAGAAAATGAAGGAGGAAAAGAAAAAGAAGTATTTTCTGTGTGTTAGTTGAATGGAACTAAAACTACCTTCGTATTGATTTTAAGAGACCCGCTTAAAATGCAGAGGTTACATGTTTATATATATATATATATTGTTAAATGTGTTCATACCCCGCTGTACACATCCCAAATCGACAACAGGTCATCTGCAACACAATCGTTTTGAATGAACCTTCATACCTGATTTTTCAGATGCGGTGGTCTTTAACAGACGAAAATACACACAAAAACCCTATCGATCATCCACCAACCACCACCACCACCGTCTCAATTCCCCAAAAATAAAAGAGATCCGTATTTAACATATGTTTAATGCAGATCTCATCATACATTTCAATATACCCTTTTTGTAGTTTTTGCTAGGGAGCAGAAAACGATTCGACTCATTAGCTTTGTGAACAGACCATTGTCGAGTGGCTATTTGTAACTCCATTAATTATGTTGCATTCCTGATTTTCATGTACTGATAGTAGGTAAAAGACATGGATAAATGCTCAGTGTGATTATTCTTTTCTTCATTATCGGCGTCATCATTATCTTTACTATAATCTGCATCACCACGACATAATTTAGAAGTAGGCTGCCGCGGTAAACCATTTGTCTTTCCGCTAAACGAAGAAAAAAAAAAGGTAAAAATAATGATCCAGATTCTAGTGTCGCATCCCATGTCCATGGTTCGGGAGTCTGTTTAAGAGAACATGCCCCCCCACTCCCAACCGTTTTTTGCGACTATATTAGCGGACGCGCAAACGACTTACTTTAGCGGTGATTGAACTCGGCAATCGTTGCTTGGCGCTTCTTCCGTTTTTTTTTTAATTTGTGAGCATGTCAGTTTTGTTTTCATTTTGACACGTGTGTCACGCATCATAAACCATGGTGATACATTTCTGGAAGACTCATTTACGAACAGCCTATGGGGCCGGCAGAACTTCTCACAGAAAAGTTCACCCCCCCCCCCCACAGGGTTGTTGTTCAACGTGTAAAAGGGACAGAAATAAGATGGTTAGCAAACGAAGTTTAAAATGAATGTGACTACGGAGAATGGAAAGAGAAAAAGCTTGGAAATCTCGATTTTATTCACAAAAGAATGCACATCTGAAAAATGATTTTGCTAGATGGCTATGATATACTGTCGATCAGTTCGGAGTTAGGACTAACGGTTGACTTTACAACTGGTCGTTATTGCTTTGGGGGGTGAGGGAGGGAGCAAGAAAGGCTATATTTATAGCTGGGGAAAGAACCAAACTAATCAGGTCTTAAGCAGCGGAATTTCACTGCCGGCTGCACAGTGGTAATACGCTTTCGCCGATAAGCAACACTTTGGTTGGAACCACAGACAAGACTTGTTATGAGTGGCTAGAGGAGAGGCCGTCTAGCTGACTCCATGTCACACTTGCTGTCCTTTCTTGTTAGGCTCTTTCACCGTGGTTTTGAAACCCCAGACCCACCCCTTCCGCTTGTTCTTTGATGCACTGAAGTGGAAATACATTTTCTACGAAGGCGATAATGGCTGAAGCATTTCGATTTGCCGCTTTTTCCTCTTTTCGGACCATACATCGCTGGGAGTTAAGTCCATTTTTAGAGGCAAGGAGCAAATCGATATTTTTAGTGGTTGTCATATGAAGGGCAGACAGAGAGCAAAAAGAAATGTGCATGGTGATGCAATATAAAACGAATGATCTGGACTACCAGCCTTCGCCAAATTTGAGTAGGAGCAGAAGAACAAGCACGTACATTTTCTTGCAGATTACAATAATTTTGTACTAAAAGTAAAACATGGCGGCTTTAAATAAAATAGTGTATGAGTGCAAGAGAGAGAGAGAGAGAGCTAACAATTTAATAGATATTCCAGTTTTTCTTTCAGACGCTATCTTTCTGTAGAAAGTACAACACTAAATTAATTTACCTGAGTAACTTTATAAAAGATTCTGTTTCTCAGTCTGTCCTTCTGCCTGTCGCTGTCGTTAGACCTTTTTAGTGTTTTCCTCTCATCTAAATCGCCCTAGAGCACCAAGACTTGTGCACGCACACTTACTTGGATTACTGCTGTGAAAGAAAGAAGGAAACAGGTTTTAGTGTGGTTCTTTTTATCATAGATACTGGCGTTCTGAATAGTTTCCACTCAAAATTTCTGGTTCCAAACAAACTGCTTACTTACAGTCGTGTCTGAAACACAGGTGCATGCCGGTTCTCTCGGGCTACCATGTATTCGTTTGCGAAGGAAAACAAAACTGACCCTAATTCGTGGCATAGAAGGTATCGTGTGATAAGACATTCTCTGTCACGCTAGTCTTTTCTACTTCGCTCAGCATTTCCCCGCTGTATTTCATCTTTACCTTATAAGGCACGATTCCCAGATCCAGGATACCAGCATTCTAGACGACCAAAGTTAGGAGACTAAAAACAATAAAACGTGGCAACCTACTTGTACCACCCGAGACCTGTTTTTTATATTAGACGCGATTTTAAGTAAACAATTGTCCTGTGACTCGAAATTTTGAACTGAAATGATTCAGAACATCAATATTTATTATTAAAGCCCAAGTTGCCATTTCCCTTGTCCTACTTTTCAAATAGCATATCAGACTAACTCCTGTAGGGCAGAAGCTTATGGAATTTTCAAAGAGAAGCAGCATACCGTGCAGCACTTAAGTGACCAATGCTCTTAAAACTTTCCTACTGTTTTTGAACGAGGCGTCTTCAGTGCGCTGGAAGAGGGCATTGGAAAAATGGTTTGAAGGTAAGAGTTAAAGTTTTTCCTCTGTAGTTCTTCTTAATTATATTTTGTAGCTGGAAACAATATTTTAAAGTGTAAAAGTCAAGTAATCAACACCTGCAGTTACCCTTCCCTTACATCAAACATATCCTTATCCTCTCTTTAACTATATTCGTACGTCCCCGTCCCCCCTCCAACCACCACCACACAGTAAAAATCGCCTAAAGGCGGAAGCTTGGTTTTCTACATAGCAAGAGCCTCGCAAGTTGGATGCAGAAGTTGAAAAGAGGACTTACTAAACTGTGAAGCTTTTTCTACTGTGTCGGTGGCAAAAGGCTTGCTAAACATGCAGCACTTTGTCAACCTGACCATTGGTCAGGGTCATGACCAGATCACTGTTACTTTTGACTGCACTATATGAAGAACTTGGTGATAAGGACATTTTTTTTGAAAATCTTTACATGGAAATATCGTAATAACATGTTTTTCACAAGTTTTGAAACGACCTTTTCGTTTGGGTTGTTACTGTCACAGCTTTGAAAACATGACTAGCAGCAGCAGTTTTCTACACCAGATATTTTCGGTTTCAATAAAGGAAACCAACAAACAAACAAACAGGCAAACAAACAAACAATGCCTTGTCCATAAATGGACACCAGTGCCAGTTATATGGCAAAGGCAGTACCACTTTACCGCACACAATATTCTCAGTCACCGCAGTATCAAAGAGATAAAATGTGTTATACCTTGTCAGCTAATAGGCACCGTACACTACCTGCACGTCTAGTTACCTGACACGTTTCTCAATAACACCTGGTGAACCACTAAACTGCTACCTTTATGTTGTTTTGTCGGAACAGCATTTGACGAAATGTCTATTTTTCTAGTTTCAGTTAAAAGTATAAATTAAAGTGATCACAGTTTCTCACAGATGTTCGCCTTTTTCCCTGCTACTGGTGGGTGGGGTGGTGAGTGAGTGGTATATTTGTTGAAATATAGGATTTTTTTCTATTCTTAGGCTGGGATTTCATTGAATACTTCACGTATCGTGGCGTTATATTTTACTATATCTGTTTATTGTGGGAGTTCAAAATTATTCTCTATGTAGCAATAATTAACAGATGGTGCTGTTTGATGTTTGAAAATTACTTCAGAAGTTTCGAGCATGATTTTCTATGAACTGGGGAGTATGGCAACCTTTGTGTTTGAGGCCGCGTGCCTAGGGATGGAGGTGGACGTAAAATAATAAAGGAAAAGCTTCCGGCAAATGCAGTGACATAGAAGATGGAAGGCCGGTCAAAAATAAAAGTTGTTTACTTTATTGATTTCAGATTCTTTGAAATTCTGTTGAATTATTTTTTCTTTTATTGGTTCAGCGACTGGGAATAGTGGCGACGGATTGCGAAAGGACAAACCAAAGCAGAAAAAATGTTTTTGGTTTTTCTTGTTGATTTTCTTTTCCCTTGCTAGCATAAATATCAAAGGAAATGGTCTGGAATGAAAAATGACAAACTAAGTATATACTCCTGTAAATGTTTTTTCTAGTTAAGAAGCATTTTTTAAATCATTTCACTTTTTGAGTAGCAGACCTTTTCCTGAAGAATAATAGTCTAGCTCAGAAGACGATACAGAAAATGTATTTAACGTTGAAGTTAGCGCCAACATGAGATTCTTACGAACATTACTGAAAATCACAAGTTTAATTAAGTTAACACTTTCGTGGATTTTCTTAAAGTCTGGAGATGTAAAAAAAAAAATTATTGAGCAGAATGATGTATGTAAAGTTTGGTCAAAGTACTGAATAGACTGTCCCACAATGGTTGCATCCATTTCCGGGAGAAATAATCGTGGTTTTCTTTCCAGTTAGTTTAATTTTGTGTGTGCCCATCTGAGCATGAGAGATGAAAGGGTTAGAGGTCACCATTACTTCGATTTCTACAAGATAAAAAATATTTTGATTATCCCATGGTCTCCTTCTCTCTTCCTCTCTGTCTGTTTACTCGAAGCTGGAATGTTTGACTGGTTTTAAACCATAAGAACCGATAAGCAGGCGAGACTTGCTTCATTCCTTCTCAAAACACCGTACTTGGTCTTGTCTGTTGCCCGCAGCCGCTGGGCGCAGGGGGGGAGGATATCGCCTCTAACATGTAGTTTTTCCCTTGTTTATAAGGCTAATGTAGTTTTTTGACTAGCCATGGTTAGTGGCTTAGAACTGGTATGGCTTGAAACAAAGCTCCCCTACCTCGAACAGTCACGCACTTTTGCGGGGTTAGAAATAGCGAACGCAAAGGCGGTTGCCTACCGGTTGAAGGATGTAAAACGCTTAAATATGATTTTCAACCCTAACTCTAATAATCATAAAACTAGTTTGCAAACATTGACAGAAAGAATAGAGAAAATGTTGTATGGACGCGAACAGCGAATCATTCTTGCTTTGTTCAGTGGACTGTAACATGCAGCATCACTTCCGGAAGTACGCAGGACGAAGACTTGCTGGAGAAGAAATGGCACGTGCACAGGAACAAGACGAAGACGACGACGACAAGCAAGAGAATGACAGCTGCCATGAAACTTTCATTAAAGATAAGGAACCAACTGGGTTTCACCCGCTTTACGCATAGATGTTTTAGAGGGGAAACATTTATTACAGCTCAGTGGTAAGAGTGTTACAAGATTTACAAGTCTACCTATTGGCAATGGGGAACTATTACAAGTTCATGTTAGATTCCTGGTGATGCAAGAACTGTACAGTTTACTTACACGAGACTGAGCTAGCAATCGTGTTTTTCTGCAAAATAATCGTTCTGGTGTGAATAGCTGTTGCCTGATGGTGTGTTGCGAACTAATAATGACACCATTATGTGTCATGCAGTGCGAGTCGATGAAATTACAGCTGAAGCTTTTCTGCAGGAATACGGGTGCCCCGACTCAAGGCTTTCCTGTCACACGAGGTGACCTACACAACCTTTTCCCACGTTCAGTCGAGTCCACCTGCAGTTTCAGATATGTCACCGCCATTCCCGTTTCCTAGAAACTGTCTCCTAGAAATCCGTAAAGCTAGGATTCGATCCACCCGTGATTTCAGGAGTCCTACCAGATAACAACCAGTAAAACAAGATCAACATTGACCTTCGAAACATCACGCGTTACCTTCAAACGAGTAGCGTTGGTGCTAAGCCGGCAATCTCAATCTCAATCTCAATCTCAATCAGACATTAGTTTCACGGTGTCGAGCGTTCACAAGGGGCCAGGCTATTGATCAGCTACCGCGTCCCACTCTTTACCTGACCGGACGCCACGGAAGCAGGCAGCAGGGGTCCGCAGACGACTTTCTCCCCGACTTCATATTACGAGCAGTCGTCTTGTTAACCCAGTAATAGTTCTCCTAGTGTCTTCTAGCCCTTGTTGCTTCCAGTAGATAACAGCTTTATTTAGAAAATAGACAGGGAGCAGGGGACAAAGACAAAAGGGACAAAGGAAAGCGAGTAAGGTTGGCCTGCATGATTGAGGTCGAATATCTTTAGTTGTGGCTTTTTGTGAGTTTAGGGAATAGGGAAACGAGTCCGTTCAGTGCCTTTTGGCTGAGTTTCGTTGAAGTGCTGATTTCTTCCACATCCATCACGAGGTTTTCAGCAGGACCTGTCATGCAAAGGACATCACAAAATACCTTCGGCTAGGGCTTAGAGTTTGATGATTCTCCATCCACATTTCTACCTGATTATTTTCTTTGTGACGTTCCTCGCATCTATAATGTGACGTCGCTGTGCATGTATCTACATTTTTAGATATTTCAGTGTTTACTTCTTTGTGCAGGCTAACATCACTTCTGTTGAGAAGCCACTAGTGCAAAGGCTGTCTGTGTAAAATATTCACCTTCTCCGCTAAAGCAATTAGTGTTTGGTTTGAAAAGTCTGTAGTGGGTAGTACTTACAAAAATCACCCTGTGTCACGTAAGTAAGTTCTTAATACCCTCTGTTAATACAAGAAGTTAGGACATGGTATCTGGACCTTATTGTTCAGCAACAGATGGACATCATATCACTCGCACAGCTATCGGGTCAGTTTTGTTTGTTGTTATGTGATCGCATTAGGGGAATTTGGGGTGTTGTAACTTCTGTGCAGTATACAAGGATGTACCATGTACATTTTTACATGCATTGTGGTCATGCTTACAAGGAGGCGTTTTGCTCTTGACCACTCCTTCAAAGCTGTAAATTTGTAGTCTTTTGTTTAGGCAGCCAGGTCGTGAGATACTTAGGTTTGTAATCTATGCCAACCGAGAAATATAGGGAGTGACTCCGAGTGAGTGAGTAAACGAAAGAGAGCCATTGAGTAAAATAATGTAATGGGTGGGTGGAGAGAATAAATAATCGCAGGAAAAAGAAAACATGGCATTAAGGAGCAGACATGGATATATAGCTAAGTACCAAGTGAAGGCCATCTAGGTTTCTGTGCAGCAGGAAGTGTTTGACATTGTTAAATATAGAGCACACGAGTTATGTTGTTACATTTGTACATTTAAAAAAATAAGTCTTCCGTCAGATTTCTTGGGAAATACGGAGTAGGCTTTGTTCAAAGATAAATGAAAACCCATGTGAATAGAAGATATTAGGAAGGTGTCAGAATGTGTTAAGATGGTCTTGTCGCCCTTCTGATTTCTCTTGGACTTCCTGGTGAACAGTGACGCCACTATCTCCTATCTTTATTTCTTAATTTTATTTAGTTTATAAATATAGAACAAGAAACAGGAACACACACACACACACACACACACACACACACACACACACACACACACACACACACACACACACACACACACTATTTCAGCGTAAGATTTCCTAATGTACCAAACTTGTTAAAATATTAGGATAAAGGTTTCTAATATAAAGATGCCATGACTGTTTACTTCATTTACTTCATTTTCCGTTAGACCACTTTGCTGCAGCAGACGTGGACGACAGTCACCACTTGTTTTCCTACTCTAAACATATATGAGTTGTAATAGTGTGTTGCCAGCTCCATCTGACGTCTGCAATCATCCTTCTGTTGTTTGTAACTCTGCTGGAGTTAGGCCACTGACCCTCTTGCAGGTGTGTCCGACATCTCTCTTTCTGGCCCCTAACAAGACTTGCGCCTATATACCTTTGAGCAAACCTTTGTCCTTCAGTCGAGTGAGAATTTCTGTCTTCTTCAGCAGTCGAGTACTCTCCTTAATGTAACTGACTTTCCCTCGTCGTCGTTTCTTGTTTCTCTGGTGTGCTCTTACAGTGTTGTGCTTCTTGTCTATTTGCGTTTTAATAACTTTGTCTTCCTTTTGCTGGTTTCCTCTTTCTTTTACCACTTTTTTTTACGATCATTAAGAAATTAAGGGTTCCTTGGTTTAGTGGTGCATGCATGAAAGTTTGGCGAAGTCTTCTCTGTCTTTTCTGACCTGCACATTTTTCTTTTAACTTAAGATGGTTTGTCTTTGATCTTGGAACCGTGCTGCTTTCTAAATACAAAACATGTTTTTTTTTCCTGAAATGAATTCTCAAGATATTTATAGTCGCCTTGGGGAAGCAGACAGCTAAGTATTGTCAAATTACTCCTTTTTCACATCCAACCACCCTCTGCCGAGCAACTTGACTGTGTTTTACGTCGAGTAGTTGATGACCACGCCCCAGTGTCTCGACGTCTGATGCGCCAGTCTAAATGTGCGCCTTGGTATTCACAGATCCGCGTTGAACTCCGTGACCTGAAGCGCACGCGCCGGCGAGCTGAACGTCTTTGCCGGAAGACTGGACTCGCCATCCACAAAGAAATTTACAATGCTGCAAAGCGAAGCGTGGCAAAATGCATTTATGAGGCTAAAACATCATACCTTCAGGGCCAAATAATTAATTGCACCTCCTCCAAAAAGCTTTTTGCCATTTGCAATAAAATGACTGGATCTAAGACAGCAACACCACTGCCTACTGCCTACCCTGCTTCACTGCTGCCGCAAGTTTTTAGTGATTATTTCACCAGCAAGATATCGGACATTCGATCATCATTAGACTCGGCGTCGGCGCTTGACAGCATCTCCTGTGATGTCCTCCCAGGATGTTCCATGACCAAGTTCCTACCAGTCTCTGAGACCGATGTAAAAGCAGTCATCCTAAAAGCTAAAGCAACAACCTGCGAGTTAGATCCGATGCCCACGAGCCTTCTGCTCGAGTGCCTAGATACTCTACTTCCTGCCATCACACATATTGTAAATGTCAGCCTGTCGTCAGGTGTTTTCCCATCTCTGTTCAAGAATGCGGTGGTGAGGCCACTTCTAAAGAAATCCACGCTTGATGTCAATGTGCTAAACAACTACCGCCCAGTCTCCAACTTGTCTTTTCTCTCTAAGATCATAGAGAAAATAGTTTTGACACAGCTCTGGGCCTATTTACAAGACCACCATCTTCTTCCACAAGCTCAGTCGGCATATAGACCTTTCCACAGCACTGAGACCACTCTTATTAAAGTAACAACAGACATATTATCTGCTCTTGACAGTGGTGATGTTTCTCCATTAACCCTACTGGACCTGTCTGCTGCATTTGACACTATAGACCACTCTCTGCTTCTTCACAGACTCCACACCCTCTACGGGATTTCTGGACCTGCCCTCTCATGGTTCAACTCCTATCTCACTGATAGGACCCAGACTGTGGTAGTCGATGGTCAGACATCTCGCCCTGCTTCACTTTTCTGTGGCGTTCCCCAAGGCTCAGTACTTGGCCCAGTCCTGTTCATCCTGTATACTAAACCACTTTCATCTTGCATCCGGTCTCACCAGGTGTCTCATCAGTCCTATGCAGATGACACGCAGCTTTACTGTTCTATTCCACTGGCTGAGTCTCACTCTGCTATTAGCTCTCTAGAAGCTTGTATTAGTGATGTCAAGGGCTGGATGGTGAAAAACAAGCTTAAACTAAATGATGATAAAACGGAAGCCCTCTTGTGCCATAGAAGAAGACATCAACCTTCACTAGTCAGTCTGCCCAATCACATCAAGGTGGGCGACAGCAACATCACATTCACGTCATCCGTTAGGAATCTGGGATTTATTGTCACCGCAGACATGACCCTTGATAAACATGTTACAGCTGTCTGTCAGTCTGCCTACTATGAGCTCCGTAAGATCAGTGCCATCCGTCACTTTCTCTCTACACGTGCCACCAACACTCTTGTCTGTGCGTTTGTTCTTTCACGACTTGACTACTGCAACTCCTTGCTGGCAGGCTGCCCCTCATCCCTCATTCAGAAACTCCAGAGAGTACAGAACTCCGCTGCACGTCTGGTACTTAGAGCAAGGAAACGGGACCATGTCACACCTCTCCTTCGTTTTCTACACTGGCTACCCGTCCGTTCTCGCATCCAGTACAAACTGTCTGTGCTGTGTTTTAATTTCTTTGCTGGCTCCTGTCCTGACTATTTCTCTGAACTTCTCATCCCTTACTCTCCGGCCAGACAACTCCGCTCTTCCTCTGACAACCGTACTCTGACTGTTCCTGTCACCAGAACAACAACATATGGTCACAGGACTTTTGGCTACTGTGCTGCAAAACAATGGAACTCTCTTCCTCTCCATATCCGCCACCTTCCTACAATTGAATCCTTCAAATCTGCACTGAAAACGCACCTCTTCCTTGAGCACTACTCCTAGTCCACAATGCTAGTCCTTACCCCCCCCTTCCCTCTTGCTACTTTACCCATCACTATTTTTCTCTGTTCCTGTTACTTGATGCCTTTTGTTATCTGTTTTTGTCAGTACTGTCGTTTTCTTTCGTCCCCTGTGTTCTGTATCTACTTAGTCCACGTCTCTTCCCCGTTTTAAGCGCTAAGAGCATACTCTCTACGAGTGTGAATATGCGCTATAAAAATCTTCACTATTATTATTATTATCCTCCTGTTACAAGATTTCATCAGTTTCGTTATCTTCGGCACTGCTGCATTTTTTCATGATTCTTCTTAACATAAATGTCAATTAGTGAAGGCTTATTGTAAATTTTATCATTTGAAAAGCGTCTTGAACTTCACTGATCATGCTCTTTCTTACGTAAGTCCCAACGTGTCTCCACAGATAATTCAGCTTCAAATAATATTCAAATTTTCATATAATTTCTGTTACAGCTATTAAGGTTTTTATTAATGCCAATACAGCGAGCAAAGCTTTTAAGAGGGACTATCTTCTGTATAAAGTCTGTTTCAGTGAAGTTCCATTCAGGATAAGCATAACCTTACCGAGAATTTATCTGAGTTGAAAGGTTGGTCTCCATCACCACTGAAACTAGTGCCTTGCGTGTCTAAAATACACGATGTTAAAGTCTTACTTGATCACCAAATAAAAATAGCTGTAAATTTTTTTTTCGTTCGGAGGATTTATAGTGAGGAAAGGAGGTTTCCAGAAGGTTTAGCGATGCGAGCTCCACTGAATCACTGACTTGTTCTCAGACGCGTTCTCGTTATCTTTGTACTGTTTCAGACTACATGCACATTTGTCTTACAAGAAGTTCCAACACAGGGGGTAAGAACAGACAAAAGAAAGTAACAGATGGACCACCAGTATTGCTACAAGACACAGTTATCAGCATTTCATCTTCATTTCACATCTTACCGTGGCTCAGAGCCTTATCATCCATCTCGTGTGGCGAGGCGGTCGTCTGGGCGACAAACACCGTCTCCAGTATAACACGAACATCCAAAATCTAGACCCAGCACTGGATGTTGCCGTGCAGTCCTCCGCTTGCACGTGTGACCCATCGTTCTGATGTGAGCGTGTGATCAAGTTTATTGTGATCCTTATCCTGAGCTGCATTCTAATCGCTCGCCTAGGCTTATGTCGGGCTCCGTGCCCAGCCGTTAAATCGTTTTCTTGCTGCCATTTCGTTTAGTTGTGTTGATTTCCAATTCGAACCATCTGAACCAAAAACAGTACGAAATGCTCTCTTTGTATATAATGTGTAGGTGTTTTGACAAATATACAATGTGCTAAAGGTGGGGAAACCTTGTACACACGTAAAGTACAATTTTTTTTTGAATGTCAACGTTTCCAACGTTTGCAATTCTGGCAGTGTCTGTATAATGTTGGTGCTTAACATTGACTGGTTCACCGGGTCGACAGTCTGGCACTCACGTACATCCTGCACATCGCTTGACTTATCGTGACCTATAGCTGATGTTTAAGGCTGTCTGTAGGCAACAAGCAAATATTTGCCTGATTTTAGTTATTAGCTTTTCCATTTCTTTCGATTATACAGAAAGCAATGTGATATATTTTTGGCGCAAAGCTTAAATTTGATTCATGTTTTTTTTTTAAGAAAAAAGGTAGCGCATGTAAGACATGAGACGAATGATCATGCGGTTAAAATGTAAAGTGGTGAAATGTAATGAGTTCTTGATTGATATAGAGGAGGGGTGGGCAAAGTACGACCCGCGGACATCTTTGGACCGGCCCGTCTGACAAAATGTGAAGTGCACATGTTTTCTTTTCTTTTTTTTATTCAGCCTAGGTTAATTTAATTGAAATGTAATTTATCAAGTACAACAGCGTTAGAAATCGGCAGTCGGTTACATTTTAACAGAGACAAGGTTCAGAGATGACAAATAACACGGCGGACATGTCAGATGTAGTCGTTAGAGATCATCGGGGGGGGGGGGGGGCACGTCCCTTTTAAGGAAAGGTTGGTTTTAAAGTTTTATTGTCAGCGAATTCGAACAGCTTCACTTTACACGATAAATTCGGTAAGTGAAGGCCATTATGTACTCATTTGTTGTCTATTTCATTACCACTAGGTTTGTTGTGTAGTCACCTGGCCTGGGATTTTGGTATTTTACCGAGAATTTTGAAACCGGGCCGTAAAAAGAAAACTTTTCCCACTCCTATTAAAGAGCCTAATGTTGCTTGTAAGATGTAGAGTCTATTATTTTTTAATATAAAATTCAGAAGCTTTAGGACTAATCTACTCGCGACTTGAAGTTTTTAAAAATCGTGATTCTTGTTTAGGTGAGTCTTCTATATCTTTTACAGAAACTTCGTTTTCGATTGTTTTTCTTTTCACGTTCTTATGAAAACCGTTTATCGTGAGCTGTGTTTGTTTTTGGCTTGTGGTTTAGAGGCTCCTGGGTGTATTTCCTCCCTCTTCAAGAAACCATTTCAAAAAATGAATGAGGTATAGTAGCCATTTCGTACCCGATTGTTATTACTCCTTTAGATAACCTGAAGTCGGCATAACAATCCCATCAAAGACTTCTCGCTTCTACAGACTATAGAACTGCAGTTCTTAAAGCCGGTTAAACAAAAGAAGACATTAAGGACAGTGAGGTGACATTAAGAACAGTGAGGTGAACAGGTTTGAGGATGGGAGTGTTTCAGTCTGTCTAATCTCTGACCTTTTTCACACATCCATTAAATATCTGAGTTATTGATGCGTGGGTGGTGTTTATGGCATGGAGCTCAACTGTTGTGGTTGTGTTTGTCATGACAGTTATGTACCTCGTACTTCATTCTATTATAGTCAAGGTTAGGGTCGAACATCGGATTAGGCTTGGAAATGATATATAGCAAAGATTTGCAGACTGATGAATAATAGCTTTCGAGAGATCTTTACAATTTTGTCTATCTACAGCTTATTAAGAGCTGAGTTTTTAAAGACATAAAACCGTGTGGTTAGAGCACTGGCGTTCGAACTCGGATGCTCGCCTGTTCGATATCCTTATGACTCTTCCCCAGTCAAGCTAGATGTCGGTGATGGATATATCTCATTCCAAAGTAGGTTGGGGAAAAGGCAGTGCACTAAAGGACAGGCGATGGGTACCACTCGCACAATAATAATAAAATAAAATAAATCTGGCCTCGAGCAAAATGTGGTGACTAACACCTCCCCTCCCCCTCGCTAGGAGACTACATATTGTTTAGAACTCATGCTTACGGTTTACGGGTGTATATAGTGCAATTCACAATAGTAGAGAAGAACATTAGGAGAAGAAGTCCGAAGCCTGTCTTAGCAGAACAAAACTGGTTAATTCTAATGGCTCGCCTCCTGGAGCCTGCTGATGATGACATTGGACAGCCAGCTTTGAAATTTACCATCAGTCTCATACGTCAGTTTATTGAATTACTTTTCTACAATCATTTCTTACTGGCGGAAGAAAAGGTAGAGAAGGCAGACGAGAGTGAAGACAGAAAAAAACAACAACTGAAGAGTGGGGAAGGAGGTGCAGGAAGAAGAGTTACGGTCCTTACCTTGTCAGATTTAACTTATTGACGCCTTTTCCTGTCTAGCCGCCCACAATACCTTCTTAAGTGATACCAGTACCCAGTAAGGTCATAGAATCTTTTCAATGGAATTGGTAAAAAGGCACCAGTACAAATTCCTCATTTTCAAAAAAAGTATCTTTTGTAATTGTCTGTTTGAACGAGAAGTAAATTTTTGTGCCCTTTTCGGTAGCCTTTTGAAGTCTTTGAATTTTTTCGCCAGTCTTTTCTGCTCCTGGCATTTCTGTTACTTTTTTAAATGTCAGTCTTGGGCAAATTTCCGGGTTTGACCCAAAGAGACTGAGCTGATCACAATGCCCATGGCTGTGACATCAGACCATTCATTTTTTGATTGCTTTTTGATTAAGCCTACACCTAGAAATTATCGCAAGTCACACAAAATTGGTATTCTGAATGAACCGCCATAGCAGGTTAAAGGGCCGAGATCGACGATTGCTCTACACACTCTCGATATTAACTTGTTTAAAGCCATTAGTGTTGTACAGCTTGTGAGGAGATTTTGGCAAGTCCACGACAACATGAGTGGCATATAAACGGTGTCTGAACATGGACCGCGCCAAACGGCTGGGAAACGACTGAGGTTGGAAGGTATTTGCAAAGCATTTCTTAGGTTGATTAAGACCCTGATACTGGAAATGTCGACTATGTCTCTTATTGCCATGGTCCCGACTACAAGATACATGCCTCCCAGCAGCACGTGATTCCACCTACCTTTATGCACTTATCATAGCTCCTGACATTAGCCACGGAAATATGTTTTCGTACAGGACTATGGGAAATCAACGATTTTTAAATACATATTGTTTTAGCTAAATGTTGTGCCTTTACAAAATCACAGTTGTACAGGGAAGATAAGCTTGCTGGAGCTGGAAATGTCGGCGATCTATTCAGTTTGATATTGTATAGAATTACATTTACGCTCAGTCGAGATAGTTTTTTTTTTAAACTGTATGAGGATTAAGAAAATAACATTATTGTGTTGTGACGGAATGAAGACAACTACCGACAGTGGAGCTTGAAATAACAGCATTATTTCGGGAACCAAAACTGTGGTAATTGTGAACCGTGCATCACAGAAATGAGTATTTTTTCGTAAAGATGAACTGTGGTAACTGTGAACCGTGCATCATAGGAAGGGGTTAGTTGATTCATCGATCTATAGTGTTCACAAAGGTATATATATATATATCTGTTCACAGTGAAATAAAAACAAGAAGAGAATTTTCTGCATTGAAGCATGCAAGGCAGACCACAAGGATGAAAAGGGGCGATATGAAGAGTTAAAGGAACCAGAGAGTAGCTGGGAAAAATGCAAATGAGCAAATACATGAGAAGTAAAGTAGGTGTGTTTCTCGTATTCTGTCACTAATAAAGACTTGATGCATGTAAAACACCACATGGACTGTAATAAGCAAGGAGGCGCCGGGGATGCTGTGGAACTGACTTTTATTCCTAACTCTTCTACATCCAGACAGCACATTCTTAAGTGTAATCATGTCTGTAACATTCTACTACATACAACTCTCCAGTAAGATGGTGTGTTCCTGCTCCACCTTTTCTAAGTTTGACTGGATTTTCCTCCATATCTTAGAGAGCATGTTTATCTTAACGAGCGATGTTTCTCGTATCTTCTTCTTCGAGCCGCTTCTTCTGCTTCATAAATCCGTGTGCATTTTCAGCCGCCATCTGCGCAAAACCCGACACAGCTTCGTACAAAGCATGATACTGGGAATAATGTTTATTGGGTGCTCTGTCTGTAGCCATCCAAGTTAAGAGCCAAACATTATGTGGCTGGAGAATGTCAGTACGAAATACAAGAAGGTTTTGAAGTGTAAAAAGCTTATGGGGCTTGGTCATCGGGCATGAAAAACGGGTAAGGAAAGATGAAGCTCTAAAAGAGGTACCTAAGAGGCACTGATCAGGGAAGAAATCGAATTGGGTCGTTACAGCAAAGAGGTGGCGAAGGAGTCATGTAGTCATCATCCGCTGTCATTGCTATGGTGTCTGCTGGGACGAAAGATGTATGGAAGGCTGGCGAAGCCGCTGTCAGTCAGTACGGATGTAAGTAAATTACTGCCTCTCGTAGATTGGAGCGTGATCGTGCTTCTAAAGCTCTCTTAATAATTGAATCACACTGCCACGGCTTTTATATTTTGAGACGACATTTTTTCTCGAATAAAAAGTTTATAACTTGTTTACAAAGTTGGGCCAGTGCTATTTTCAAACCATTTTTAAAATATTGCTATAAAGCATGATAGAAATCTTTCAAAGATTATCTGGGAACGTGTTTAATTCAAAAACTCGTATAATCAGCAGTTATTACGTCTATTTTTTTCATAATGGTCAAGGAAAACAGCAGGAGAGGAACATTCTGGAGATATCATTTAAAAGAATTAAGCAGGATTCAGCACGTCGGTCACATAGTGATGTTGAAATGGCAGTCTTGTCGATACTTTGGCACTTCGTGATTGTTGAAAATTATCGATATTCTCGGAAATTATTGATACAAGATGAAGACGTGATTAGCACGGCAAAGACATCCTGTTCGTGACAGTTGTCAATTGCTGGCTTCTACCCCATGCTTTACTCAAAGCTGCTTGTAGTGGAAAGGAGGTGGGCATACACGCACGCATGTATTTGATTTCTCTCTCTTTCTCTCTCTCTCTCACACTCACCGTGCAACAAATTCACATTACTTGTCAACCGATCACATTCTTGCAGAAATACGGAATAAATTAATATCAGGTGAAGAAATGCATCGTTTTTGTTTCTGCCGGTCTCGATACAATTGACGTTTAGATTGGCTGAATATTTGGATTAAAAGAAAACAAAAACAATTACAAAAAATGTATTTAGTTGATTCTCATTTATCAGTGGCTAGCACTTTGAAGTTTTGATTAATAATTTCTAAATTTCAAACTTTGCTCTTTGTCTGTTTCTCTTGAGGTCTTCAACATCGTGTTTAACCAGTAAAAAAATTGACAAACTTTGTTTATCCAACACCCCATCCTCCACGTCTCTTTTGTTTACCAGTATGCCCTTACGATGGTTCAGAAAAGCTACAGACCCTTTTGTTCGGGTATAGCATAGTGAGGAAAGTCAGGGGAGAAAAAAGTCTTGCACCACACCTCTTTCTCCATCGTTTGAAAGCCAGTATGCAACGTCTGCTTTGTAGACAACATTGATTTGAGGGCAGGCAGCAGCAGCAGCAGCAGCAGCAGCAGCGAACTGCAAGACTTTATCAACTAACAGACAGAGTGAATGCATATGTAATGGAGACCAGTATGGACAACAATCAAGTCATAGTTACGAACTACCTTAGAGCAAAGCACAAATCTACATGATCGGGGAAGGCAGCTCCAAGACGTCAACATTTTCTGCACTCCGGGGACACGATTTCCAGAACTGATATCTGAACTGTGGTAATCCGCATCAGGATTGCAACGGCGACAACAGCAAAAACCAGACCGAACAGGATTTGGTGCTGCACTGGCGCCGTGAGGTTTGCTAACAAGTACACGTATAACCTAGTCCCCATTCTGCTACTCTCTTTCTGGTCTGAACAAATCTTGATATCTGAGACAAGCTGCTTTTGAAATTGTGGTGTTTCCTATATGGAGCATAAGAGCAACGAATGTGTACGAAGCACGGTCGCTATCCTGGTGAGTGATCAAGAACCCTTCCTGGCATTGGTGATACAGTACAAGCTGGTCTGATGTGGCCATGTTGTTACCCTGCACGAAACTGTGTGGCCGTCTTTCAAGGTACCTTGGAAAGTGGTCGACACCGAGGTGAACAACAACTGGGTGACTAACATAAAGGAATTGACTGGCCATTCCATAGAGGGCTTGCTTACCCACCCTTAGGGGCAAGCATTGTCAGCCTGTCTGTTCACTTCGAAGGGGTAGCCGACGCTATAGAAGGTTAAGAACGGTAACACGGTGAGAAATAATAATAATAATAATAATAGGTAGAGAATATGGGCACCACCCATACCAAAAAAGCTGGCTCTAAGACAAATGTGGTTTCTTACACCTCACACCAAATGAGCTAAAAATGCTTAGGGGACGACACACCTTATTTTTTTCAAGACCTGTTGAGTCCCTCTTTCCCCATCTACTTACAGCGGTGGTTCAGCATAGATGATCGTCAGCTACTACCATTCAAAGGATTAATGAACGAATGACTGTAGCATATACTTTCTAGATAGTAACATTAATTTCAGTCTTATAGGTTTTTGACCCAAATGATTAAGAAGTAGATTTAAAAAATACTTTGCAGTCTAACATGAATTAGGTAGAGAAACCAGACAGCATATGAAGCAGACATTTCTTAGATGAGACGAGGTCAGCAACACACGGAATACGTAGTCGTTCGTACGTATCACGTGACTCTAAGCACTAGAGAAAACAACTCGGTTTGATGTCGCCGTCAGCTTTAAAGTGAAAAGAAGTTGTAAAGAATGTGATTGCTCCTTATCTTTAAATAGAAAGCAACATCTTTTTTTTTGGGGGGGGTCAGGGGAGCAGACGGTTCGGACCACGTGACAAAAGAACTGCCCATCTGGCGCCTTTCTATCTGCGCCGCCTACAAAGGGTGAGTTGTCTTCACAGCCAGAAGACAGGTGGTACCTAGTGATGGAGATAACAAGCAAAACACTAGTAACATATTAGACGGGATCGTGAGAAAGTGATTGTCTGGAAACAGGTACTGTCACTTCTATTGCTTGATACAGTATTGGAATATCAGGCTTTCTTGGCAATCTCGTAAGCGACCTGCAGGAATTCGTTGTCATGAAATTCATGTAACTAGAGCATCGGAGGAGAGATGTGCATTAGTATTTAACTGGCTCGCTATTTGTGGACTTAGTGGAAAATTCTCTGTCTGTCTGGTTGATTATCTGAGTCTGTGACAGCTTGAGTGATTCCGTGAAGCATACTGTGAATTACTCTGCATAATTACAAAGTAAGGAAATATTTCTTTGCGAGATTGAGTTGCTGGATGACAGAAGTGCTGGAAGTATTTGAAATATTGATTCCCGATGCTAAATTTGTTAATGCTGTGCCATCCCCGCGGCTGTCTCGCAAGAGCTGCTGTCTCGCACTCTTTGGCAAGCGTGAAAGAAAAGAAGGACAAGTTGCGATAGTGTTGCCCGGTGCAGCCAGTCGCTGTAAGAAAGAGTTAGTGGGAAATGGAAGTAACCAAGTGAACTCTTAGCCCTCGTCTCACATGGCTTCGCTATGCTTTGAGGAAAAAAAAAGAAAAACAACCTAGCGAATAGGTTTAAGGTCATAATATAATTTGTTTTTTTCACTCAAGTCCATTTTGACAATGCAGTTTATGCTAGCAGTCTGTGCATGTTTTCCTGTCTCTTTATCTGTACATGCTTTTTTCCCAGTTCACCGTCTCATCTGGTCGACAATTATTATATACTTTAAAACTACGTAACCTATAACCCTAGCTCTATGACAGACTTCGTCGTATTGTATTTTCGTAGTTTTTATTTTGCAACATTTATTCGGTTGCACAGATGCATAACATAAAATACAATATTTAAAAGTATAAAACAAACAGCATATACATATGTCATTTACTACATCCATCTGCCGAGCAAGCTGTCCAAAACAATATAAACACAATATCTTATCAGTTCTTGTTCCAGTCACAGAGTTATCTAAAAATATTATCACCCACTCGTGTTCTTATCTTCCTTTATCTAACACTGCTCCTAATCCCCTCCAGAAATGTTTGACAGAAGGTCATGGTACCTGTCGTCCGCTTTTTTATGAGAGTGAAACAGCATTCATTATAATAATTTCTCAGGCTGTCACTCTTGGTGTAGGATAGAAGCAACCCTTGCGGTCAAGTATTAGTATTTTCTTAGTTTCTGTGCAGTGTTCCTATTAGCTAACCGTAAATTTTATAGGTTCTTGAAATGACCACTTTGGCTTGTGTGGACCTGAGGCCGTCGTTAGTCGAATTACAAACTCTTAGCAGTGAGCTAAACCGCTTATATTGTATTGACAGTTTAGCTAGCTGTTTGGCTAAGCCTTGGACATATTGCCATCAGCTGCAGAGCACTGTTCACCTCACCCTAGATTTGCGAAAAGAAATTGTTACCGTCTGTTTTTTAAGCTCAAATACCTGTTTCTTTTGTTGTATGTCACTTCCTTGCAATCCTCCCGGCTTGTTTTTCTCATTATCCAAACATATTTAACTTAATGTCGTTTATGCAGTGTTTATCATTATATAATTAAATGTATCGGGTAAATGGGTTTAACTTTGGCATCAATGACGAACATATCTTCCACACCCTCGGAGATATCTGAGGCCAGTTTCGAACATTTTTTTCGACTTTTTGTATCCTTTATGTATTTTTTCATCATTATTAACGATATAGTTGCTGGATATATTTACAGAAAATCGTAAAATAGATGTACTTTCACTGTCATCGCTTGTTTTGATTGCCAGAAGAGGAACTGCAAGACAACATTACTGGTCGCCCAGCGCTTATATTCTGAAAGCATGAAAGCATGTGAAAGCGGATATGTTTATTTTTCAGGTAAACGAATCTTGAGAGCACTGTTATGTATTGAAAATCAGGAAGGCTTGTGCAAACTATACCAGGAGTTGAAAGGGTCTCCTCAGCTGACCGCGAAATGTGTGTTCTTTCCTTTGTTTTCATTAGAATTAAGTTTGCTATTCGTTGAGGTACATAAGTTCCACAATAGAGTTTGTGTGGCCGTTGACACGGGATGCTTAAAGATCTTTTTTTTTTTTTTGCTTCTGACTGGGTAAAGCTGTGTGCAACATGCTTTTCCCCTAAATCTGGTTGATTTCCAACGCAAGAAACCCGCCTACAAACATCACCATGCACAGGAAGAGACGAAACTCGTGAGGTCACAAATGCGACCCTGGTTTAGTCATTGGCTGAAGCCTTCACAACATTAATAGCCTGATGTCTGTGGTGTTGAACTATATGTGAATGGTAATGTTTGGATATTTGTAGGCGTGTATCTCGTGAATATAGCGGGTATTCAACCAGATTAGGGTAAACAGTGTCTAGCACTCAGCTTAACCAAATCATTAGAAAAAAACTGCACCCAGCTAGACCTATAAAGGTAATCCGGTCAAGCCTTCTTGTTTGTCTTCATACATCTCTCAATATTATTATCTTCCTGTCACATGCATTGGGATTGTGGTCTGAGCTGCCTTGTAGAGCATGCTGTGGAGATCACCTTCTGCTTGACTTCCAAGAAAGTCGACACCCGTTGACGATGAAGTGAGGCTGCCTAGAGGTAGCCGTCGCTTTCATCAGTTATTGATTCCAGATTCTCTTCCAGCAAATACTGCACATTCGCATAGTGCAAGAAATCGGAAGCTCTAAGGGCGAGATAGCATTGTTTGTTCAGACAAAACACAGGAATAAGAGGACATTTCCATTTTGGCAGATCCTCCGGCAAGGCCAGTATTTCAACGTAAAAACCAGTTACCGTCAATAAAATAAAAGCAACATGGAAGCATAGCCAGCGTGGAACTGGTGACCACGATTCGATCGCAAAGTGAATGCACTATAGAAAAATGTAATAACCTTAAATGCACTCTAAATAAACTTATTCTAATTAATGTCCTTTCAAGAGATAAGCTTCATATGATTAAAATAGCTTTTGACTTTCATTGCTAGTGACTTACTATCTCTACGCTATGCTTCATTTCTCTCTATTTTATTTATTTGTTTCCTAATACAGACAAACGAAATGAAACCTTGGAAGTTGCCGCATTTTAGGTGAACGGCCCAGAAATGTAGCTACTGCTTTTAGCTTACAACCGAAATAAATTTATTAGAGTCTGATTGTGTAAAACTTTTTTATATGTGTTGCTTTGTAACTTTGTGACCATTCTATATGTTTCTCCTTTAGCTAGAACTCCATTACAAAGAAGCAAGTTTATGGTGTACTGCAACAATTTAGCTGCAGGTTCCTACATCATTCAGCACACATCGATGAGGGAGGGGGAGATGCCACAGATTTTATTCATAGTTCCGATCAGAGTGGAAACATACTGAGAAATATTGTTAACTTTCGCTTGTCCTTTCTAACCCAAAGGTCGCAATAAAGAGATAGATAGCTTACTTAACCACTTAAACATACTCCTGTTCTCTTGTCTTAAAAGAATAATATTGTACAGATGATGATCTGAGGGTAACAATAATATATTTTTTATTTTTCCCTCTTATCCTCTCTATCTGTTCCCTGTTTCAATATTTTGATGCCTCTTGTCTTAAACTAAGATGTTTAAATTTGGGGTTAGATTTATAATTCAAATGTAAATCGAAGTATTTGGTTTTTGATAAAATTAGACTGCCATTTGAAAATTTGAGAGCAGAATGGGTCCGCAAATTTTAAAACTGTAGAAAGTTATGACCCGGGAGAGTGGAAAATGTAGCTACAGGTTATATACAGCTGTGATTTGGTAAAACTCGTCCACACTCGCTCCTACCTTTCCTGCCTGACTCACTCATATACAACACAGCACACATTACACTACTAAATAAACATTGATATACAACACACCACACATTACTAACTGAGCATTGATATACAACACACAACACATTACACTACTAAATAAACATTGATATACAAGACACCACACACTGCACTACTAAATGAGCATTGATATACAACACACAACACATTACACTACTAAATAAACATTGATATACAAGACACCACACACTGCACTACTAAATAAACATTGATATACAAGACACCACACACTGCACTACTAAATGAGCATTGATATACAAGACACCACACACTGCACTACTAAATAAACATTGATATACAACACACCACACACTGCACTACTAAATAAACATTGATATACAAGACACCACACACTGCACTACTAAATGAGCATTGATATACAAGACACCACACACTGCACTACTAAATAAACATTGATATACAAGACACCACACACTGCACTACTAAATGAGCACACTTTTTATCTAGGTGTTTGGTTAGGTTTGTAAGCGGAAGATTGTTTTCGAATCTTGCCCAGTGATTGGAATCCTTTGTGAAAGGGTATACAGTCTTTCAGTGGCGTGCGGTGAGATTTCCCACTGGGGACCAGCTACTCGTTTTCCTGCGTTTCTCTTGCCGCCTCAATATGTATCTTGTACTACGTAAATAGTAATACAAGTAATCTACGAACAAATCAGGGTTAATAATAATGTTGATTATGATTATGATAATTGATCATGATTTATGTGAAAATACCAGGTAATTTTGTAGATACCATATATAAGCGTTAAATGACATTAGAAAGGGGAAATAGTCGAAAACAAGCGAGAGGAAGTAACCTGTTAAGTAGGTTAGATTACACGCTATGTAAAAAATAAAATATCCTCTTTTAAACGCAGTAACTGTTATTACTAAGCTAAAGCAATTTCTATCACCTGTGAGTCTAAAATATCTATATTTCGATATCAATGTATGATAGTAGAAATTAGGTAAGTGTCTATCGATATGACTTTACACACAGAGATTATACGGTTTCGCTTAGTAATCAGTGGGTCTTCATGAAAGGCTTGGCAGAGAATTCATCATATCTGAGAAAAAAAAATCCCCAAACAAAAAACACTCGGGATTCGAACACAATACCTGTCACTGGACACCAATATGCACTAACAAACTTAGATTCCTGTCGATCTTTAGTAGAAACTTCGCACGTAACTTGTCACACGGGACAAGCTGGGGCTAACACAGGCGCTGAAGGCAAGAGGGGGGACTAGTAGTGAGCCGGCTAGTCCTCAAACCACGTGATCTACTCTATTCAACAGCAGACGAAACGCGGTAGCGACTGCGAAGGTTAGTTCCCTGAGTGCAGCAGCCGCTTGGTGGCGCTACGGTTAGAAGAGAGGCAAGACTCATTTTTAACCGGCGCTTTTCAATAATTCTAAAACGCTTTATGTTAAAATATCGTCAAATAAAAAAATGATTACTTGTGACTCTTAGGGGACTAGCCTAGTCGCCCGTGTCCACGGACAGCACGCCACTGCTGAGTCTTTCATTTATTTTAATGGTTCACAACACGCTGTGAACTGCTATCAGTTCACTAAGCAGAGTAAAAAAATCTTACCTTTTACAGCAGACATAAAAGATACGGGATGAGACAAGAAGAATAATTTGTGCTTGTGGTTACACGTATGAAGTGGGAGGGAATAGTTAGTTTGCTCATTGTCGCCTGTCAGTGTGGGTTCCCCAAGCATGACTCCATTAGCGCTTGTTGTGGCTAACTGTCAGCTGAGACCTGTCGTTATTTTACTAGAGATTCTTGAGCTGCCTAAAAAAATGTCCTATTCTTGCATGATTAATATGCCTGTTTTCTTTTTTGCACATTCAAGCACTTGATTCACCCTTTAGTGGCATTTGATTTATTTCAGCTACATTACTGGTACATTGACAGCGCGTGTTGATAGATGATATTTCTCGAAATAATATAGATAATATTTCTCGAAATAATATAGATGATATTTCTCGAAATAATATCAAAGGTCGTTCAAGCAGCATCTGTGGAGGTTGCCAGCTTTTGTAACTGTCCTTATTTGTCTGAATATACAAAACCAGTATGCATTGGCGAGAAATGAATAATGCAGTAATCCCTGAGCTCTCTTTTTCTAAGCAAGATTTCTAGGCCCGTGGGATTTCATGTTGGCTTAGTCGGTTTTATACCAGAGGAAGCCAGGGTTCTAACATTTTTGTACTGTGAACTGCACTATAGTCTGTGGGGAGGCAACCCAGTTACATGCGTACAGGTGATGTGTCATCCATGGCTTGTGTCAGATAAACGACAACTACATTCTTTCTTCCATTCTTTTCGGAGACAGCCTGCTCGTCTTGCTTTTCTTTACACTTTTGCCTGCTAACTACCGCTCTTAACGCTTACAACATTTTACCACGCCGGCGGGCGCTGTTTCATTCAACACACTCGCTGCCTGGCTGGCTGGCTGGCTGGCTAACACGCACACACAGACATACAGGCGCGCACACCTCAGCTATATCACATAATTTTATTTGTAGGCATTTCAGAAGGAAGTAAATAAACATCAGAAGACACAAATGTAGAGATTATCACACAGGGAGGGGTCAGGTGACATAGGCGACTGCCTGGAATGTGTCAAATTGGAATCCATTAGCATAACAACAACAAAAAAATTGCCTTATCTTTACCGAATCAGCACATTTTACTATAAAAAAAAAAAAGAAAAGCCAACGTTAACACGTTCCAGTGGATGCATCAAACTTTTCTTTGCAAACATATCTCTGGCGTTTGTGGGGAGTACTCTGAGATTAAAGCAGTTTTGTCTTGTCTCTATCTGCGAGAATTGCAGAAGAAAACTTGACACAGAAGAGTAGAAGTCGTCCTCAGAAAGTGTGGGTGTACATCCAAAGCAATGGTGCAAAAATATTAACGTGAAAAGTACTAGCGTCACAAGTGTCGTGAGAAGTGAGAAGACAGATTCAAAGCCTCTCTCTCCCGAACGAAGGATAAAAAAGACAGAAAATGTTCATTAGACATTGCTCATTAGACAATCGCGTTTTTATTATCCCTTCTAGCCTTCAGCGCCAGGCGGCTGAGTAGAGGATTGTGTGGACTCGAAATCATTGTCTCTGGGCGCTCGTATTTCTTGGAAAGGGGTGAAAAGGGAGGATTACCGACAGTTAAATGTAGTCGGAATACTTGTAGAGTTATTTTGTTGTAAAACATGTTAGAGATGAATAAAAAAAATGATTTAAACGCTGAGCCAAAACTAAGTACTCGGACCTCTAAACAGATGTTGTATCCAAGCACAGCATGTCCTATAGGAAATGTCAACCCAAGACACTGTCCTCACTTTATTGGTGACAGGCGCTGTAACCGTTATGCCATCGGACTGGCCTACGATACTGTTTAGTCGAAGTCGTCGTAATAGCGTTAGTAGTAGTAGTATACTAAGAGAGAGAAAGAAATACAAAGAAAGATGTTGGTCGTTGGTGTTTTATGCCAAGTCAGCAACTAAGGTTTTCCACGGCAAGCTAGTCAAGCGATGTCGACAGGTGCCACACACGGTGACAAAATCTGACTCCGCCACCAGTGTCCGTCCCCTTCAGTGACACGCGCTTCACTGCTGACCGCCCGAGCGAGCGAGGGAAATAGAAACTTCACACTTCTTTACTGAGTAGGCCAGATGCCCGTTTCAAGAAGTCGTGGGATAAAAAGTGGATGGGAATATCCCTAAATATGAGTACAGAGTGAAAACATAGTAAATATAAGACTGTTAAGTAAAATAGAGAGATAGACTCTTACAAGATACCTTTCAGAAATACGTGCAGATTCGTTTACGTCCAGACAATGGTAAATGAAATGTAATAATCTGAAAGCTCAACAGCATACAACACGGTGGTGGTGATGGGTGTGGCAGGGGGAGGATGGCCTTGATAATAAATCATAGCTGTGCAACAGCAGCTGGATCACAGAGTTTATTGGTGCAGTCATGAGCTTTACCTAGCAGTCAATGATTTGTCACTGTCGACTGTGAATAGCATACCGCTAATATCGAGGTCAGCTGATGTGTTAAGTGTCTGGTAACATCGTAAACAAAGAAAATACAGAAATGTAAATAAAATAAATATATAAGGCCAGAAAAATAATAAAAAAGGAAGTAAAGCATCAACAGTTTTATATATGTGTGTTCCGGCAAACATTACAAAAGTAGTTGGGGCAAGTAAGTACAATACCTTGAGCCAGCAGTCGTAGATCAGCAATATTCTTTGAGCAATCAGTCTTGAATTGTTTTAAGACGACATACCGTTCACGGGACTAAGAATCGGTTTGAGCTTAGAGAGAAAGCCCCGAATCTACTCCCTGCACTACCACATCCCCTCACTATTGTAAACATAAGGTGTGCTCCATGCCTTTAATTAAAAAGGCACATATGACGAACATCGTAAAGCAGACAATTTGTTCAAAAACAAGTGGACAGTGCATTTTTTCACTTTGTTATGTCTGGTCATTGCTTAGTGTGGATCACAGCCGAAAGGCTTTGTACCAAAGTTTTTATACAGAGTTTTAAAACTGGTACTTCTCTGCTGAAAGCTTTGCCTACGCCCAGAAATTAGAGTGCAGTCTGCCGAGCGGTCTTTGTTGTAGATGAACAGTTTGGCACAGGTATACTACACACTAGACGTGACTTCAGTACTGTTACACGCCTGATACTCAATATGGTTTCTCGGGGAGCTGGCGTTGTTACACGGCTGCGCTCGTCCACCATCGTCGTCATTGTCAGCACCATTAGCAGCGGCACTGTCATTAGACATGCTGCACATCTCGTACACTTTCGGCCTTCTTTTGAGGTGAATGGCACTGGCGAGGGAATACAGCTCCTGCCGGAAGGCTCGCGAGAAGATCATCAGTATCGTGCCCAGCAAGGTCTGGTTCACCGAAGACAGTATTTCCGTGATTTTTTTAGTGAGTTCTATTTCCGCGATCAGGTCAATGGAGAGCCAGGACGCCGGGAAATGGATGTCGATGACGTTGATAATGGTAGCAGGAACAGCCAGAAGGAAGAAACAGGAAGAAATGACGAGGGTGGTGATGGCAAAGTCGTCGGTTGTCGTCCCTACTTGCTGCGAGCGGCGCTGGCGATGGCGTTTGAGACAGAGTGAGATGGAAAGGACGATGTTGATGAAAAGCAGCATAGTGAGGGGCAGGTAGGAGTAGATGGAGGCCGACCACCAGGGCCAGATGAGGGTGTGCAGGTCCTGCTGCTCGAAGCTGACGAAACAGCCCTGCGGCTGCAGCTCATAGGTCCACATGGCGTGGATGCTGACGACGACTAGACCGATCAGCACGATGATGACGATGGTCTTGGCGGCAAACACTGTGCAGTAGCTGGCGGCCTTGCGGTGGTAGCACAGGTAGATGAAGCGGTCGATGGCAAGCACCACCACGAACCAAATGCCACAGTAAATGATGACGTTGGAGACAAACGTCCACAGGCGACAACCCCAGTCGGTGATGCCTCCTATGTACTGCTTTTCCAGCACGAAGCAGATCCAGGCCGTGCCAAGGATTAGGTCCAGCACGAGGAGGTTGGCCACGGCATAGGCGGCCATATAAAAGCACACGGAGTGCTGGCGCAGATTTTTGCGGCGAAGGACGACAAGGGCCAGAAGGTTGGAGAAGTTGCCAAAGACCACGATAACGGGCGTTGCGTAGCGCAGCAGCTCATCCCGCATCCTGATGTTGGGGTGGGTCAGCAGCAGCTCGTAGAAGGCGTGCACCACGGTGCCGTCTGCCTCACCGCTCTTGTTGCCCGGGAGAGCGTCCACGCTGGTGACCTCGTTGTATGAGGCACCGAAGCCAGGCCAGGACTGAGTCTCCGGCAGCGAGCCTTGCGAGAAGTAAATGTCGCGGGTTACCGAGTTAATGACCGTGGAAGTTGTAGGCGTCCTCGTGATGTTCACTGGCAACGCCTCCATGACCATATTAGCATGTCCTACTCCCGCCCACTCCTGTCTGTCACACGCGCGCTGCGCTTTGCCACAAAGTCTGCTGTCAGATCGAAACACCGAGAGGGCGGAGCGTCTTGCGGCCCTTTTCAGCAGCACTTTTCTCCCACTCGTGCACGCACACACGCAACAAAATATGCATATATAGGCTTGAGCACAAGCTCGCGTACACAGGAGTCGTGGGATGGAGGCGGGGAGGGGAAAGATTCTTTGCAAAAATATTTTTTAGGAGATAGTGGCGAAACACTTTGTTCACCACAAGTTTTAGGTTGTTTAGAACCTTTGAAGATTCCTCGATGAAGCACTTCTTAAATATTGAAGATCAATTTTTTACAGTTTGTTTTTCAACCCATAAAATTTTGGCTCGTTATGCACCGTGTAACTTTTTTAAAATTTGAGATGGGACTTGAAAAGAGCGAATTTTGGGGGACACAAGCGAGCGCTTCTCATTGTCAGCGAAGTTATTTTGGTCTGTCAGTGTTTCATAGCCATCAGCAGCAGCAGCTGGTGCTGCTTGCGAGAAGAACCTGCTGTAGCGGATGTCGGGGAAGCGTGAGGCCAGCTGTCTGGTGCGGCGGGATGCGGTACCGGCGCCAGCGCCTGCAGCTACTAGACATTGATCGTGTGCCGACACCATGCCAACTTGAGGTGATGTCGCCGCCGGGATACCGCACACCGCGATGTGGATGCGATACTGCTTCCTACATCCGTCTTCACGGTGCCTTTGTATGGCCTCGCGCAATAGCAGGCAATGTGCGGTCCAACCATGGACTATTACAAAATGTTCTTTCCAAATGTGCGGTTTGCCGCAGACGAGGAAAGTCAAATGCAGCCACAAAATCTCTGAATTCTCTATGTCGTGTTTGGTTCCTTGTTAAACAACCGCTCTCTTATACTACATAACCACAAAATACTTCAGTAGAGTCGGTGCTCTTTACCAAATACCACTTCAACTGAGTCGTATTATTTCTATATCACATTAAAATAAACTGAATACACATTTGCAGCCGTTTCTCTTCAACAGCAGTTTCCACGAAAGCACACTGCCACTAATTGGCCTGATTGACACATTTGTACACCATATCACTATATCAGCTGTCACTCACTTGAAGGGTTGGAACTCTAAAATTGTTCATGATAGTTATGGCTTAATTTTCGATATTTTCTCTGTTTTGAAGGAAAGAAGTGTAGTATTGCCAGGTATCATAGATTTGTATTCAAACGTGCAGCGAGTGACTAGCAGCTTAACGCGAAGAACAGAGCGACTGGAACAGCCTTCACCGGGCAACGATTTGTCAGGCAACTGATAACTGCTTCCGTCCCACTTTTGGAATGGAGACGTACTTGACAAAGAGCACTTCGTCTTAGCTGGTAATGCTTGGTGAATAGTCTTTTAATCTCATCCGTCCCTCAGCTGTCGTCGTTTAAGAGATATCCGCGAGCGAGGTTGATGTACCGTATAGACTGATGTAAATTTGGTAACAGTCTCTCTCTCTCTGTCTGTCTCACCGTCTTCTCTTAAATGTCTCTGGCCAGCCGATCCTTTTCAATGGGTCTCTTTTCTTTCGATGACTCTTTGATAAACCCAATTTCTCATCTCATCATTTGTCTTTTGGTATGCGCCATGTGCAGACTGTCTCATACAGTCTTTTTACGGTGATGACCATTTGTTAGCTACCGAACATCTTTAAAATCATGAGTATCACGAGTTAATGATTTGTTTCGCGTGAACAGTTATTAACAAAAAATCAAAGACTTCTATTTAGTGAAAGTCTCAATGACACAAGTTTTACTAATCATATCCGAATGCCAGTCGAATCAATTTGTAAAATATTACTTTTTAAATTCCTTTAATACCTACAATGAAACCTAGGCCGTACGTGGTTTCCACAGTGCTTGCAAGATGTACCACGACTTTTAATGCCTCAACCAGACAAACACAGCCTGATCATAGCAACATTGTTACAGTGGCAAAGAAACGCTTTGCTGTTACACAGGAACCTGGTGAATATGTAAGGGAAATAACCTGAGTTTGATATCACAAAACAAACTCAGTGTTCGGTTGAAATAATTACTAAAACATTTAGAGTTGGCGTTGTCTTTCAGATGTAGTATTGAATCTTTGACACAGACATGGGCACCACACAATCACAGCCGTGGTCTCTGTTTTTTTTTAGTGTACACTAATTTCCTTTAGAAACAGCTGTAGCTTTCGCAGCAAACACCAGCACTCTGTAAGACCGTGAGAACAGAAGCGCACCTGCAACAAAAAGCAGACGACACGTGAACAACAAGCGTTACGACATAGAAAATATGCGATGTTGCTACTAAATTGCTGATTGCGTAAATCAGTTTTTTTTAATTCTTATAAAACATATTTTATAGCAAGCCGCCGATTTTGGAGTCTCCAACAGGCTTAGGGTGTTTGGTGTTGCCCCAGTTTACCACCACCACCGCCTTCTCATCCTCCTTGGCTGCTGCATGAGGCACACTGTTACAGTCTGGTCTTAGTTTTTTTTCCAAACAGTTACATCTCGGATAATGTGTGTTCAGCAGGCATGCTTCAAACTTAGGTTAAGACACTTCATGCTGTAGTGCGTGGAACACAAATATCGGTAACTGGCATTTTGGATTTGTTTACGTGTAACTAGCTGATCACTATGGAAAAGAAAAAAGTTGTTTAATTAAGGAGACACTTGATCTTGAACGTTGATGATATGAAAATCTCGTCACATTGACAGATTGTTTAGATATCTACTCCCTTCTTCAATAAGCATAACAATATCATCGATATCAACGTTGTCGATGTCATCCGCGTTGATTTGTGGGAAGAAAAGGCTGTTGTGTGCATGACTTGTCTGACCTTTTCCCTCCCTACCTAAAGTGTAAAGATTCACACAATGTGAGTGGATAGCATTTTAAACCAGAATACAGTTTTTTTCTGAAGAAGACCCTCTCAAGGATCCTGAACATGTGGATATAATTCACAACGTTCTGGTTATTTTTCGTCTGAATTTACCTTACCTATGATAGCTCTCTTGCACATTCTGGACCTTTCGTTGGTAATGATATCAATGGGAGGTGAATAAGGGGTTTGGGCAACTCTCCACTCATCTTTGTCATCTCCAGACCGGCTCCCAGACTGGCACCTAGCTCGTGCAGACGCAGCCTGTTATGAAGAGCAAATCACCCGCGCAGCGCATTGTGGGCAGTAACAGGATCAAGAAGAACATATAAAGCTGACCTCATGATTTCTCGTGCGCAAAAGAGGCGAAAAGTCAGGACAGGAAAGTTGAGAGAGTGAAAATATGCCTAAGAGGGAAAAACTGTTCTTGGGCTTTTGGATCAGCAGCTGTGGTAATATGCCCTTTTTTTTAACGTACATCAGAAGTAACACCAACAGGACTACTAGGAAAAAGACAAGTAGTAAATAAACAAACACAAGATGTTCATGTTAGTCACCCCCGAGAACAGTGTGACAGGGAAGCGCGTGCACGAGAGAGAAAGAGAGCATTCTTGGCACGCTGGTGTATGCCTTTACACGAATCAAGCTGTAGCAGGGGCAAAGCATTTACAGCAAACTTTAAATATATTTCATGTCTCCAAGCAAGGGAAGATTGGGAGATAGAGATATGTGAAGTGTGTGTCGGATGCGGACGGTTTCAAAAATCCATAAAATTACAGTGAGAAATTTGAGGCACCACGTGCAGCACCGTGAGTAGCCCGAGGAAACGGCCAAAGCCGGCTAGTGTTCTCTTGCTGTTAATGGAAAATCTTCAATATCCGGTGAGGCGCTTTGTTTGCGTGTGGTGCCTGTCTTCACTCTCTTCTCCTCCCATGGTCCTCTCCCCGTGTGAGGTAGTCGTTTGTGTCCTTGTACGTACTGAGTAGGCCTCGCGCAGTCGTAACCGATCAATGGCTATCTTACCAGTCGAATATAGTAAAAAAAATACCTTAAATCATGCGCATCTTTTATTTTTCTGCTCCGTGCGACTTCAGGGGAGCTGCCTGGCCGCTAGGGATATCATTGTATTAGATGTTAACAGATTAGGTTGCTTCAGTCAGGCCTGCATTTTCCCCTCTGAAGATGGAGTGACACCCGTGAATTTAAAGCTAAGTGCTGCTCTTGTGAGGTCGTGCACGCGGCGTGTGTCCATAATCGGATTTTACTCTTCCTGTCTTGTCCAAACATTAACAACTTGTAGGCACGTGAGTGACATGTTAGCCCATTAAAAAAAACATTGTGAATGTGTCAACAAATGTCCAGTGTCAAGCAACATTTAATTTGATTTGGAATTTTAGAAAATGAAAAACTGCCTCGCAACCTTTAAAATACACTCTTAAACAATTCTACGAAATCTCACCTTTTGTTGGTTATATGTAACCGGATGCAAACTGTTTGGTACATAGAAGCTAAGGCAGTGGCTTCAAGTTATTTGCCGGTATGGTTCATCTACGATCACTAAACAAATTGTAGAAATTTTAAAATAAGGGCATATTTAGAACAAGATGAGTTTGCTACTTAAACAGTTCATTGTTTCGTGCTTAATTACCCAGTCTGAACATGCTGATAGAAAATGCAATTGGTGCACATTTTATTCTTTTTATGCATAGATGCCTTCAACTTGTGATAGCATACTGTCCCATACCGCCCTGCATTTTTAACTTCTTGATCTTCCTTAGGAACCTCAATGAGTTTCTGAAAACAACATTGTCCTTGTTTACATTTTTAAAAAATCCCATTGTCCATAGTTCTTTGTTCACCACAAAAGTGTATTACTGCAATTCGTCATGTTGATGACCATTTGTGCTTGTACTGTTAACAGACTGTTGTTTGTGGCTGCGGTGGAGAGCACATTTAACATTACAGACAAAATAATGTTTAAATATTTGCTGTTAATTTTGACTGAAGCGTAGAAAGTGCTGCTAAATTCTGGAGGCATTCCTGATGAGGTTTCTTTGATTAGAGCAGCATCATAATTGATTCTTGCAATTTTTTAATTTGTGAAGTGTAGAAATCATACGTTCAAGATCAAATCTCATTTAGAAAATTGTATAGATTTCACTTGATTTTAATGAAGAAAGTTTCTTGTCAATTGAAGTAATACAAAAGAAGAGAAAAGAGAAAGACCTGTCATGTCCTCAGGTCAGTCGGTACCTCCTCCAGTGTAACTTGCGGAATTGAACCTTTATCATCAAACAAAGTCTTTACATACTGTTTGGTGAACTTGTGTTTGCTTGGTCAGCGAAGAAGACCGTTTGCTGGATAGTGTTAGCTTAGTCAGTGGAGACGACTGTTTACTGAATAGTGTTGGCTTGGGTCATCGGAGAAATTGTTTGCAGAATGGTGTTAGCTTGGTCAGCAAAGAAGGGTTACCGGTCGAACAGAGACCATTGATCAGTAACTGTGCGCGCGACCTATTACTGCTTCGTGTCACACAAGTTAGGGAGACTCTAGGGCAACCTATCTTGAGGGTAGTTTTCCCCAATGGTTGACTGGTCTAGAACTTCTCCTCTGTATAAGCAAGTTACCAAAAGGCATTGCCTAATGGAGATGTTGGTTCGGATCCACGCACGTCCCTCGAGGGTAATAAAAGGTTAGGTAGTTAACATTTTCTGCAGATTACTGTGTACCCCGACAGCTGAGTGGTCTAGAGCTCAAAATCGTTTCGTTGCAGTAGTGCATCACTCCTAGTCATGTGTTAATGACCCTATTGCCTTGTACGCAATCTTGGGGAAGATTAAAGCTAAGGTAGTAAAACCCGATAGCAAAACCGTGATGTGGACATGGCATCACTGGGCGACGGCTACACACAATGAAGACTTCCCGGCCAGGGCTTAGGACTCGCATGTTAGCGACTGAGGTGACCTATGGGTACAAGTATCTCGGCTGCGGTTCCACTTGAAGAGAAGAAAGGACATAGACAACGAATACGAAACATCATACAGGATCGGTCACTTCCTGGATTAAAAACGACCGCGCGCCACCATCAGCAAGCTCCGGGGTGGGAACAGCGGAAAGTATGCTCCTGTACCCCAACCAACCATTAAGTTGACTCGAGGATAAACATGTATTGGAATGTCGAAGGTTCTCACATCAAGTTGGTGTGGCAATGTGAGAGAATTCACACATGTACTAGAATTTAACCAGTGGGACGTGGTAGGACTAACAGACATCATAAGGCCTAGACTTGGGGAAACATCAGCAGACGACGGCTTCAAGATTTGGCACAGCAGAAAAAAGAAATCACGGGCATGGTGTATGTTTTCTTGTAGGGAAAGAAGTGGTCGGAGCCGTCATGAGGTACATGCACGTTTCAGCGAGACTTGTTTCCATCCGCATCTCTGCCAAAGTTATTATCCAAAGCTACATTTCTCCTTTGGACCACGAAGACGATGAAGTGGAAAACTGCTACAGTCCACTGAAGCGACCCCCGAATTCGCTTAGTCTTTAAGAAGCTCAGCGATCTGGACATTGCAAAAGGCTGCAAGGCCCAGGCTGCAGGTAAATTTGCTGCCTTAAACACAGTAGACTTTGAAATCTCTCTAAATACTAAAGATCTCTTGCTTTCAACAGCTGCTAGGAAGTCAGAAAAGGAAAAAAACAGTTCTTGGTTAGAAATAATATTCTAGATCTCTGTGACCACAAGAGAGCTTTTAAAAATAACATATAAATATACAAGTAAAAATAAAGTACAAAATAGAGACCCGGGATATCAGAAAGGAAATGAAGGAAGTCAAGGAGATTTGGATCAGGGACCACTGCCCCTAACATAGAGGAAAGCATGGGATGAGATGATAGCATAAAGACCTGGCAGCTACCGAAGACCCACACCAAGAACCCCTTGTTGCAATAAGAAATCGGCGCTGGTCTGGTTTGGCCAAGTCATCCGCCGTGTCACCGTGTAAGACATTTACTCCGGGTACTTGGAAAGTGGTCAGCCCAGAGGCAGAGGAAAATATGGCTGGCTAACATGAAAGCATTGACTGCTATGCCATTCAGAATATGCTTACCGCCGCTAGACAGGCCTCTGCGGCGAGCCTTGTCCACAGCTGCATCTATCCACCACTTCCTCCCAACGTCCAGAACAAGCGGACCAGTAGAGCTGGTCGTCAGCTGGTATTAGTCAAGTGAAGAGAATGAATAAATAAGGACTCGCACTAGCATCGAATAATCTTTTCCTTCATAACAGAATGCATGCATAATATGTGCGAATAAGCCTGATGTACAGACAGATTTTCATCATTGCGGTTGTGTATGTTATTGCACGCATCATTGATTACACTTTTCTCAGACACGAGGTAATCTTAGCAGCTGCAAGGTGTGCTTTGTTAGGGGGTGGGTATCTATTTGGGTGAGGCAAGAAAAAGTACTACATACGTACAAAAAGGGTACTACAGTACATGCATACACAGCAAAGACAAGTATTATGTACGTACACAACTTTATACCTATCAACATTTCTACATCTTCAGAGTATTGTAATCGCTTATAACAAGAAGTGTTAGTCACAGTGCAAAATGTACCACGTTTTTCCGATTATCGCTTCCCCGAGATTCGTTGTCTTGTTTAAGAAATTCAAATATCAGATCCAGAGAGGAACATATATGGGGCTGATTGTTATAATACAGGGAGCACGTGCAGTAGGTTTCAGTTCTTTTGACTTAACCTTGTCATATATGTTTCGTGTCTAACCATTCCGAGGGTAATTCTGTATAAATGCCATGTTTTGAATAGAGAAACTTGACAGCACGATGGTCGAAGGTGTAGGAAAGAATGTGAGTGGTACACATTGGAGCACGATGCATGATAGCGATGTAGCGCTGCCACACCTGTGGAAAGCTGGAATCTCGGAATCGTGAAGACCGCACCTTTATGGACATCTTAAAGATGAGTGTGTGAGTGGCCCAGTGGGACTGCACGTATTTATGGAAGTTACTTGTACTGTTAATCCTCACATCATTAAAGTCGTTACATTATAATGTTGACGGGGAAAAAGATTTATTCCCAGATACCACAACTGTTTGTATGGAGTTCCTAATTTGTCCCGCGCGCGCTTGTGTGTGTGTGTGTGTGTGTGTGTGTGTGTGTGTGTGTGATATCTACTTTCTCTGTGTAATTCAGTTCCCTCACATATTTGCATCATTGCATTTAATACTCATGCAGACATGAAAATTGGACGCTGGCTGCACTGTGTCTATTCAAGTCACGGGTCACGTGATCATATGCGCGGCATCATTTCGAGATCTCAAATGACTAGCTGTTGGAGTTCATTATAGATACAGGATTCTGTTGCAGCCACATTTGCATTTGAACGCCGGCTTTAATATAAACCAGTGTGTGGCATCTAACTGTCTCCAGGGTATTCTCTAAATGTTATATCTTAAGCGGCAAAAAAAAAAATGCAAAGGTTGAAAGTAGAGTGTGAATGTTAGCGGGGTTTCGTATTGATAAAGTGTGAATCTGATCATGTCGCTAACTGCTGGATAGACAACAGCATATATAATAACTCTCAGTTTTTAGCTTCGTAACATGTTTGTGCTACGTATGACCGATGGAAATTTACAATAAATCGATGGGCAGGCATATTTTGTTTCTTTAATAACTGTTCAGAGCTCCTTACAAGCCTCTGTTGCTAAACATATTATTGTATAACTAGTCTTCTAGATACAATCCTTTAAACATCACCTTGTGTATAAAAATAATAAATAAAATCCTCTCCTGTCAACAAGCCCTGACTGCTTGATGCGTAGACCTTCAAAGGACTTGGGAAACTGCTGTGGCCAGGCTTTTAGGGAAGCATATCGTCTCTAAGCAAGTGAGAAGAAAATGACATCTAACATTCTGATTGCGAATCATGGTAACTGAAATTTCACAGATTTTAGTACAACATTCTTTTTCCATAATGGGTGTTATTGATCTAATTGGCTGATTAATGCCGTGAATATTTTGGATCAAGGTTTACAGTGTTTGTTTGTTATCAGCGAAGAACAGTTTCCTGTTGCCCTTGTGCGAGACAGCTGCGAGTTTTAGGGTTTTGTCAAAGCACATGGCGATGTCTGTTGATTATTGATGTTTATCCGCACAGCGCCATCGACCTAATGATTGTTTTTCTGGCCACATTTATTATGTTTTTTAATAAACTTTGTTGATATTGTGTACTTATCACACACGTCCTCTGACTGCGCTGCAAAGTACATCTCGTGCGCAATACACAGTAGGGCATAACGGTGTTTTCTGCCAGAAACCTGACTTGTTTCCTCGCTCATGCGGTTTTTTTTTTAAACATGATCATTAAGTTTATCCACAAACACCACAATGCCGAGACTTTCTAATTTCTTTATAATTCACCGCAGACAGTATAGGTATTACACCCTATACAAGCTTTTTTTATTATTACTACTCTGTTATTTCTCAGCTTACAGTTGCTTATATGAGGCTCGGTCATATAGATTATTTTCGCGGTATTAAATTCGCAAGACGACATTCAAAAACAAAACAAAAAACCGTAATAAAAAAGCGCTCCCGTTATTCGTTATTGGAGGTCGTTAACTGAGCACAGAAAGACGATCCCATTCCATAAAGCAAACCAGTGCATTTGCTCTCTTGTCACAGATTCGTCATCTAGATGCGTGTCAATAATACGTTTCTGATGACCGTTACTGTGCATCACCAGCCTCCCAGACAGCAGCCTTGCACATCATGTCCCGAGACCCTTTGCCATTTTGCGCGAGATGAATTGTGGTCGGTTGAACTCTGCTGCTAATTCGCCAGAAATCTTGGTCCGTCTCTCAATTCGCCCGATTAGTATTCTCCCTTTGCTTGCCCTCCTGTCCTGCAGCGACGAGCTTGGAAATGCTGCTTGTTGTCTTCGTTGTTTTGCAGAGCTTGGCTAATGTGGTTATCGGTGTGTGGTGTAGCATTGCGATCGAGCGTTTAAAAAACATGGTTGCTTATTGTCGGTGGTAATGCACATGCTTTTCACCATTGACGGTGTGCAGGGAACTGACAGTCTTCATTTACATTACTGTGCTTCACGAAATAACCACCTGCCTGTTGAAGGATCTTTTTTTTTTTTTGTCGTTGGCCATGTTTAGTCGTTTTTCCCGCGCCCTTGCAAACATTTCTGCCAGGTTTCTTGTTTCCTAGCGAGGTAACCTGCCTCTTATCAGGCAGCAAGACTTTTGTTCGTCGTCATGAGTGAATGGAGATCAGTCAGATGGCCATGACTAGTTCGTCGTCATGAGTGTATGGAGATCAGTCAGATGGCCATGACTAGATCGTCGTCATGAGTGTATGGAGATCAGTCAGGTCAGATGGCCATGACTAGATCGTTGTCTTGAGTGTATGGAGATCAGTCAGATGGCCATGACTAGATCGTTGTCTTGAGTGTATGGAGATCAGTCAGATGGCCATGACTAGATCGTCGTCATGAGTGTATGGAGATCAGTCAGATGGCCATGACTAGATCGTTGTCTTGAGTGTATGGAGATCAGTCAGATGGCCATGACTAGATCGTCGTCATGAGTGTATGGAGATCAGTCAGATGGCCATGACTAGATCGTCGTCATGAGTGTATGGAGATCAGTCAGGTCAGATGGCCATGACTAGATCGTTGTCTTGAGTGTATGGAGATCAGTCAGAGTGTATGGAGATCAGTCAGGTCAGATGGCCATGACTAGATCGTTGTCTTGAGTGTATGGAGATCAGTCAGGTCAGATGGCCATGACTAGATCGTCGTCTTGAGTGTACTAAGATCTGTTATCAGAGAGCCACGACTAGTAGAACTCACTGGTTTTCCAGCTCGCTGGAAGAACTAGTTTGCGCAATTGCATATATTACAGACTACCAGCAAATATGGGAGATCATACAAAGAGCAGATTTCAGCTCATACTGTCTCCTGGCTAGGCACGAAGGTTCTGGACGAAGCTGCAGTGTGTTTAGACTTTCTTTTATGTTCTGGATTACAGATATCGTTGTGGAAAAGAAATGGAAAACGGCGGTCTTTTTCATTTCTGTTTTAAGAGGCATCTTTTGTGTTCGCAAGATGCTAAGATGCTCGCGTACAAAATATCTCCTCATTATCCCCATCGTTCAAGCTCCAAGTTTGGCTCAAGTCTTCTCCATGGACAAGCCCACAGTTTGTCCACCCGTTCGATGTGCGTCAATACTTTCTGCAGCTTCTTTCCCCGCGTTGTTGCGGGAACGTGTGCTATAACTCGGTGTAGACAGCAGAGGGACAAAGGAAAGGGGAATATGATGATAGAAGAACTAGCATGTTCTGGAAAAGTGATATCTAAAGTAATTACACTCACATCTGGCTGGCTTTTATCCTACCCACCTTCACTCTGAATTTCTTAAAGAACAACCGTGCTTCATCTTATTTGCCAAGCAACGTCGCTCTCCTCCTACAGTCAGTTTTTCTGATTCTCTCATCTTTGTTTCTTTTCATGCTTTGCAGCAGTCATTCGACATGCAGGAGACGGGGCAACTTTGTGAATTTCGGACATTCAAAACAGTGAAAGGTTCATGGAAATAGGCCTTGGTTATAAACCCAAGTATTGACATGTTTTTGGGACTGCCTGCAGTGGAGAAGAATGGCAGTCATGCATATGGGTCTAAGAGGTCAGATGAAGAGGAATGTGATTTGCTGCTGACAACGACAGCAACACACAGGCATGAAACTGTGGAGTGCGCCAGCGGTTGGTTTAATGTGAGGTCTTAAGTCGGACATGACGGTGACTCCCTAAAATCTCTGTGGCCAGTGGACATGTGAGATCGTGAAAAGAAGTCTTTAGTCGCCGGTCTCGGGTGGCAGGTCGACTCGGACCACACAGCGACTAGACCTGCACTTTACACCGGCGAACTAAGACTTAAGACTTATTTTTAAAACCTCGCATCAAATCAACTTCTGGTGTACTGTTGTAGATTTGACTGCGGCCGAGTGCACCCGTAACTTTGTTTGTGTTAATCAGAAATAGGCTAACGCACACGGTCAGCACTAGTTAACGCCTGGAGGGGCGGGCGTTAGTGCCAACATGTGCCAGGCTGAAAACCGTTAATGGTAGTTAAATACATCCAGTGCCACAAGACCACCACATCGATTTCCCATCGACCTTTAGGTTCTAGCAGTCTGTGGAATCTAGTTGGTAGCCTTATCGCAGATCTCCCATCGACCTTTAGGTTCTAGCAGTCTGTAGAATTCAGACGATAGCCTTATTGCAGAAGCAAGAAGTCTTTCCACCTACATGGTTGCTTTTGGGTTTCATTATCATCTTTAGTTGATGAGAACCTCCGCTAGCCCCTTGCCTCATTCTCGGTAGTTCGTCTATTAGTTCACACTTGATTTCGGGCTGCGGATTGTGCGGTGCCGTTATAATTAAGAAATAACAAAAATGTCTTCCATGCAAAAAAAGTTTCTGTATCTGGATATATCCACAGAAATCCAGTCATATGTATTATGTTTCTATGATTAAGATTTTCCAGAGGCTTATACTTTCTCTTTTTTATAGTATAAGTGTTTTCTTACTAATAGCAGTAACAGCAGAAAACACACTAGCAGCAGTAAAAGTAGTAGCAGCGACAGCAACACCGGCATCAACAGACGAAACGGAAGGGTGATGTCAGTTAGAAGGGGCATGTGGCACTTGTAACTTGCTTTAAAATAAACTTGCTAGGAGGACAGTTGAGATTTTGTGTTTATTAAGGAAAGTGCGATGTTGACAACGACAACGACGACGACAAACAAAAGGATGACTTTAAATGTATGACTTTAATACTGATATTTAAAAACGATTGCTTTGTTGCAGGTAAGTGGAAGATTTTGAATACTATAGTTTTGAAGACTAAAGAGACTAAAGGCGACTAGCAGGTAAGTACAATGTACCTCATTTCCCAGACCCTGCACTGCAGCACGTATGTCTTGAGCAGTCAATACAAATATCCCCCAGCTGAAAAGAAAGAAAAAGAAAGAGAAGAACTATGTGCGCATCGGTGTGGAAACAATCACTTTCAGGGACTTGGAGAGTATCCCATTAATAACTGAAGTTTAAGAGTTTTAGTGACTGCTGCTGACTAGTCCATTAGTTACTGATTGTCAGTTATTGTCTGCTGCGTATATTAGCTACTGATTTTCAGAACATTTTGCGTGTGCGTGTGCGTGCACACGCTTGAGTGAGAGGGTTGTCCTTTTAAACCGATTTGTCGCCAGTCAGGGCCGCTGTCGTTGTGCACTTAAAACGACAGGAGGGGACACGCACTACGGCCAGTCAGCTTCATTTAAGTCAAGCTGCTATGACTTCCACCTTGTAGATGTATGATAAAGGAGACTGTACATGGCACTCGAAAGTTCTCGTCTGTCTGGCAAGAAATGTCAAAGTTAAGACCCAACTAAAAGTGATTTTTTTTAATTCTTGTCGTGACATATTAGTAATGGTACTTAGAGTACAATTAGACGGATGATTAGCTTTAAAGTATTGAGGAAGGAGATGCAGGAGTCCGGACACTTATTTTTACAGCACCGGAAAGACCTGGGATCTACTTCTTAGTTCATCTTTCACACTGTCTTCATTGTTGTGCATTTAATCACAAACCATCGATGCTTGTATATTAGGGAAATAATTTATGATCTCTCACGTTTTGCTAACATTTTCCCACTAGCAGTCACACGTGTAATTTATTTTTGTAAGCGAAATGCAGATGTTACGCGACTTGCGATGGGGATACATCTCGATAAACACATTGGAGAATGATAATGTTGTAAGTGTTGAAAATGCATTTAATGCACCTAAACTACCGAATATTATGGGTTTGGGTAAGCATATAACTTTCAAGACAGTATTTTCCTGGGGATTTTTCAATTTATGATAAACCTGCTGAATATTATCATATTCCTTCATATATTTTGACCGAAGAACCACGGGCTATTCCTACTTATACAAATTTAAACTAGGTGGCTGCAGAACAGTTTTTTTATGTAATTCATATTTTAGTAAGGTGGGGAATATTCACGTCACTGTTGTCAAAATATTTCCTAAAGTTTTGATCTCAGTGAGTCAGCCAGCCAGCTGGTACCTGTCGTTGCGGGGAGCACATGGATGGACGTGGTAGCTGACAGGGCCGCCACTCTTGCCCATTGTGGGCGTTTGTCAGCAGGTCCTGTACAGGACGACCAGTCCAGTCTTTGATGTTTGTAAGCCAGTTCTTCCTCTGACCATCTCTGCGTCGGCCACCCTCCAAGGTGTCGTGCCGGGTCACGTGACCAAAGAAGACCAGCTTACGTCGCTTGACTGTTAATAGTAGAGGTTCCTGGTGCCCTACCAGTGTGGCCATCTTGTTTGTTCTCCTCAGGCACTTGTTCTCGAATGCCTGGATTCTCCTTCCCGTTCCGGCGAGCAGAGTCCACGTGTCACATCCGTAGAGCAGGATCGGCAATACCAGTGATTTGTACAGCCTGTACTTGGTAGTGAACCTTATCTTGTGGCTATGCCAGATCCTATCTACTCTAGCCGTTGCCGCTGTTGCTGTTGCGATCCTGATGCTGATATCTGGTGTGGGGCTGCCGTCCTTAGAGTGGCTACGGAGTACTTGCACCTGCTTACCTCTTCCAGCTGTACCCCGTTCATATATATTTACGTTTTGCGCGCCCGGTACCCAGTGTTTAGAATGACGTCATTAGTTCATGGCTGTGCTTGAGATTACGCGTCATTAACGGCGTGACCCGATAGTTATGACGGCAGTTACCCTACCCGTGTGACACGACAGGTTGTTACACGACAAGTGTGTCCCGACAGTCACCTGACACTTGCGGCATGACGTGACAGTCACCAAACACCAAACACTTGTCACGTGATGGTCATCCGAGTTCCGGCGAATACGAGGGTCAATGAAATAAGTGAACCACGTCTTCTTCGATGGAGCGTGGCGAGGGCAGAGGCCAGATGTGGCGCGGCCATTATGAGGGCCAGCGGCAAGCAGGTATTCACATTCAACAGCTGTGTGTGCGTGACAGCACCAGGAGCCTCCAGCTCGCTATCGACCGGCCAGCGCTGCGGAGGTGGTTGGCGGCCTATTCATTAGGTGTGGCCTGGCTGCAGAAACTGTATGCGAACATTACAGGCTTGACCTCACAGACCGCGCGTCTCCGGCTGTAAATTGCTTTTGCTTCACGCCTGCGTACTTGTATGTGTAGTTTTGATTTCACCTTCCTACCCACGGATCAGACATTAATGCTCCAAAACAGTTTTTATCATCTGCAAACTTTGTTGCTTAGCAACAGTAAACACATTGTCACCCGTACAAAAAAATTTCCATTTTGTCCCGGGTGACCGTTATCTGAAAATATCTTAAGCACCATACATTCAGCTATGTACAAGACCAGGACTCTCTCCCCCTCTTTCCTCTGCTTTTATTTGGCTTTTGTCCTTCTATCTCACACCCCCTAATCGATGGCTACCTAACTTACGAGAGAGAGAGAGAGAGAGAAAGTGTGTGTGCGCGCGCGTGCTTACGTGTGTGTGCGCGCGCGTTTTTGTATGCGTCAGAAATAGAGAGATGGAGACCTTTGACCATTTCATTGATTCCTCCACTGGGTTCGATTCAAGTGGGTGAGTGAGGGTGGGAGACTTCAACTCTTTATTTATTTGTTTCAAAGTGGGAATGCATGATGAAGCACCCCCCACCATTATACTACATATTAAAATAATGACAGCTAGTATTTCTGGTTTTCAGTGCTAGATATCACATATTTCGTTTATTTTTCTTAACACCTCATACAAGTATGCTGTCTTTTTATCATTGTGTTAGAGTTGTCCGTAAAGACATGGGCGATATTATCAGTGACCAGTAATATGATTTTGTAAATTTTAACATTTGAGATCTACATCTGAATTCGTTAGAAGCAACACAAACAAAACGTGCACCTCATCTTAAGTATCATCCTTGCATCCTGGGAATTCACGTGGATGAGGTATACATCTCTGTAGCGATGTTGTGTAGTCTAACCAGTGACAGTCTACAGCTAAACTTAACATATACTTCCCTGAAACAGCGCACTATCTCTATCGGACATGTACACAGCAAGTTCAAAGTAGTGCTCACTAGAATTAAATAACTCACTCGTGCATAAGTAAGTGTGCCAGTATAGTTGAAAACAGTCCATAAGCCTATGTTTAAAATACATCAACAATATTTTCTTATTACCAACACCTTGCTGTGGACCCATTCATGCACAAACCCATTAAAAAAATGTTCTTTTATATAAAAAATCTCGGAAGTATGTTTGCAACTTTCATTAGGTGGTATAACATATCGTGAGCCTTCTAAGGAGGTGTGAACACAGTTCACCATTAGGTAAACATGGTTTTTGTCCCTCTGATGGAAATCCACAAATTTGAGCCACAAGAATAAGAATTTGCAATGAAAATTCTGTATTAAAGTGAAAGAGAGCTAGTCAGCAGTTTAATTGGTCGTGTGTGCAAACGGGAGAGGCTGCTTGCAGAACATAAGGAGAATCTGCAAGTTGTATGAAATCTCCACAGAGCCAGAAGCCTTGCACTGTCAATGAAGACTTGAAGCAGTAAACGGTGTCTTAGTGAAAAGTTGACCAGTGTATCCTAGGAATTATCAGCTAATGTCGTGGGTCGCCAGCTTTTCACGACAATTTTAGAAGCTTTCGATCGATTTTTTTCTTCTGTCCTGATTTTCCAAAAATCTTCTATTGGTGTCCAGGGTCTGGTAGGTTGTAAATAGTCTCTTAAGCCTAATTACTCTCCACCGAAGATCGATAAGAAAGGAAATGTCCAAAGCATACAATGATTTTTTTTCGCCACGACATAGTAAAGGCATTTCCTAGAAACGAAAGTCCTTGTTTAACTGCTGACTTCAGTGGCAACGGACAGCAGAGGAACTTGTTAAAGAACAGTTGTGTGACAAGCCCTCGGGCGAGCGAAAACGCAGTTAATGTTCGGCTGAAGGAGAAGCTTGACTGAAGAATGAGTGTTTTAAAGCCCTATGTCCTCGAAGTACTTCTTCAAACGAACTCTCTAGCATTTGGCTTGTTTGACGATGTCGTTTCTGCTGCATGCAACGCAGATGTTTTCTGCCTTGTAATCTTATAAGTTAGACAGAAAAATGGATTATCTTGGCTTCCTCGGCGGTTTTGTAAGTGGCAGGAAGTGCATGACTAAACACATCTCCTGATGACCCCTGACCCACATATTACTTTCGTGCCGTTTCAAGACAGAATTCTCACGATTCTAGTGCTTCCAGCTTCCATTTCTTGAAAATGAATGAATATCAAGTAACATGAGATAAATTTGTTTTTCGTCAATTTTGCTGGCAGCTAAAGGAGTTGAGTTTTTCGTCATTTTTGTCCATAAGGAGATCTCAAACGCCTGTGCAGCAGCATGTACTTCAGTAGTTCCATATATGCATTGATTTCAGTAATTTAGCGGTTTGGTTTTATATGGGTGTCTTAATACTTTAAATATTGGAATGACAACAAACTGCAGGATTCCAACAACATGGGTGCATAATTCAGCATACATATATTAAGGAAAAGAAATAACTGAAATGTCGCTTTGCGAGATTTCTGGTGAGAGAGAAAATTGGTCCGACTCATAGATTGCACTTTGCTTTGACAAGCACCTCCATTTCATCAAATTGTGTTTCCTGAAAACCAGGGAAACTTTCAATCCGAGGGAGAGTTTTCTTGATTTACTGTCTGTTTGTTTCACACTTTTGAACTTCAGGAACTTACAACTTACAATAAGCGCCACTTATAGCAAGATGTCGCATTAAATTTTAAAGTATGTCCAGTCCCCAACGGCCTTTAGGACAGCAGTTTGTTTTCGCATTGTCGTTGACGTGTCGGTGATAGCCGAAGGACAATTTTCAAGAGATGTTGCGACCGAGAGGTTTCTGACTTCGGGGACTGAGAGTCTCGTCTTGGTCCCGGTAGGTCCCATGAAGTATCTCTGATAGATATCGGCTTGGCATCTGGTTGAGTCTCAAGACTCGTCGGCGTCTGACATTTGTTACTCTCGGTTGTCTGATGGCTGTTCAGCTGTATTAAGACAAACTTGTATAAGAAGATAGGTCTGGTTCCCATATAGCCAGCTCTGCACTGATGGCACCAGTATCCCCTCCTTGTAAAACGTGGCCTTAGCAAGTTGAAAGACTTTACTCAGAGTTTAATGTAACCTGCTCCACATTTAATGTAACCTGATCCGGCGATCATTTTTGTTTCTTATTGATGTTTGGCAGCCATACCGATGTCGTATGGAAGTAGTTTTCTCACTTTTCCTAATCTAGCTTTCTGAAGCTATGTAAAGGTGTTTTCCATGATGACCACATTCCTTTCGCTTAAAGTTGTCACAAGCACAAAGAACAAATATTGATAATATTTTTTGTGTGAAGGCAATGCCTCTCTGCCTCTCGCTTGTTGCCTTAACTTCTCTAACCCTCTAAGGGCTGAGTTCAACAGCTTGGTCAACAGCTGCGCCAACGGGTGTTGAACCGACTAGTAGCGCTTCTGTGGACTGGGAGGCAAATCCTCTATCCGGTTGTCTTCTTCCCCAGAAAGACAGTTAAGCATAAAAGCAGCATGGCAGTCCTTACATATCATACTCTGGCGTCATCTCCTAATTTAAATACGATGTGTCGAGATACACAGAATGTGTCGAGTGAAAGGACATGGAGTAATTGAAAGTTCAGAAGGGATTTGTGACTGTCGTACTTTCACGGCTTCGTGCACAAAGAGGATCAAGGGGAACGATTGGCGTTGACGCTATGGGTCGAGTAGAAAGAAGAAAATAGGCGAGGGAAGATTGATGAGGGACCGTGTCAAAATGAATATGAGAAAGATCAAAGGTTGCGAGGCGAGAGAAATCAGAAAAGCAGCGTTGTGGCCAGAGACTTCCCCGAGAGAAGGGGTGGAGGGCTGTGATGACTATAGGCCAACATTCTCATCTGGGAGATCTGACATGAACTTTTCCTTTTTCTTCCTTTCTTCTCCTTTATTTTGCTGCGTTAAATGACTTCCCCTTGCCGCCATTGACCACTGTTTTATGCGCTTGCATTTGTAATACTCACGTAATATTAAACCTTTGCCGTGCGTCAAACCACGCAAGATGGAAAATCTCAAACGGTTCTTGTTTGTATTTTATGCAGCGGGCCAATGTTTTGTAATATGAGTCTTTTTGATCTTATACTCAACAACGGAATAAGTCTTGGAAAAGAAAGAGTTAAAAGGGTTTAGTTTCTCGACCCCATATGTGCTAGACTGCTCTCCCGTCTTGTTTCTTTGCTTCTTGGTTGTTGTTTTTTTTTAGGTCTTTCGTTCCCATTTCTTTTGTTCGTTCTCCTTTTTTTCGTTTTCAATTCTACGCTTTTGCCTTTCTTTCGTACACGTACGCACGCTACGTTAAACAAATGTGTGGACATTTGCTTCCTACGCGCCACAGGATCAAGAAAACGTCGGCATTGGTGGCGTTGGCGTAAAGATCTGGTCTCTCATCTTGTCCTCTACACACACTGGCCTCGTGTGTATGTGTCCAGCAGCTGTGAGGCTCGGGCACAAAGGAATAAAGGCTCCCTGCGTCTGGCACGCGAAACGCCCAAGTAACAACTTATTTTGCGGCTCCGTAATCTGTTTATCGGAATAAACATGTCCTAGTGCCTGACTAGATTATTCCGTACCCCTTTGCTTGACAAGGGATCCTCCATCAACGAGATATTGAACACGAAACTTCGTGAACGTCAGACCCACATTATAGCTGCCATCAATTTCACGCTGTGCTGATAACAAACCTACAAATGAGGATATTGCATTTATAACGAGGAATGACGGTAGCATAAGTGAAATTCAGTGAGGCTGGTGGAGTGCAAAGAAATTGTTCACATAGCAAGTCGTGCTGTTACGATTGTCCACTGCTATGCCTAATGCTCTCGTTTATGCTCAAGCCTTCACAACGTTCACGTATCCATGTACATGGCTAATGTCTGTGTTGTTGACATTGGCCTGTGCATGCTGATGTTTGAAAGCAGAAGGGAGTATTCACTCAGAGTTTGGGAAATAGTATCTTACTTTCAGCTTTGCCGAGTCATTAGGAAGAACTGCACGCCGCTAAACATTTAAACTAAAGAAATGTGGATGTAAGAGAGAACCATCTGACATTCCATTCGTTGGTAGTCTTTCGGTAGGATTGGGATATCTAGACATTATTGAAAAGTAAATTGTTACATCTCGCCTATGTTCTCGAATCGGAAGGCCCCAAGGAAAGTGTTGTCTTGAGACTTTGACAATATATCATGTAGCCTCTGACATTTAGCCTGTTCTGTTATCTCGGCTGTTTTATACCGGGCTTTTAGACGCTTAGACGCGGGTATGTAATCTGGAAAGCAGAGGAATCAGAATACCACGATCAAGGGCTTGGGAACTTCATGGCATCGAGTTTAAAATAGTATCTTTGTCAGGCTTGGAGCACAGAAGTGGCAAACATCATCTCAAGTGAACGCTGTTTACCCGAATTTGCTCTTTGGGGGAAGTTAGAAAGGGTGGAAGTAACACCATACTACCCGGTCACAAACAAGGAGGCCAGAAATCAGCAGCAGTCCTGTTCAGTTTCTGCGTGACGGTACCCAACGATGATGATGTATTTGGTTTTTTTCATCGTTATTTTGAGACATATATAAAGTTGAATTCATTGTTAAAGGAAGTGTACTTCTGCTACTTCTAATGTCTGGTCGGCAGGAATGAGACACTGTTCACATCAGCGAAGGAGAATGCAAGCTGAGACTGTGTGGTAGTAAATACTATCTTCAGATGTCTCTTGTAAAAACCTCCTTCGCTACTTGTTTTTGACATTACTTGTTTTTAACATTACTCACGACAATGAAGTATTACAAGAAAGGTTTACTTAGCATGAACCAGTTGATTTTGTTGCAGGCCTCTCTAGCAAGATAACTTTTGTCTAAAAAACATCACTTTCTACTGGATAAAACATCTACTAGTGATTTCCCATAGGTTATTTTATTCACAGCAACAAAGCCTTTCCGTCGTCGTTATAGTATTCCCACAGTCTTTCTGAGAGTATGTTTATGACACTGACAATATTGTAATGGTCGTTTAGAAAATTATGCATCACCAAAGCTCGTCAATACAACGGGAAAAGAAATAAATACGATATGGATATCGCCAGCCACTCACTGATCAAATCGCATATAAAATCATACAAGACACTCACACACTTACAGACGACAACAATATCCAGTCATAAAGACTGAGCACACACTAGCCCCAACATAATTAGAGAAACACAATTCACTAACATTCATAGTTTAGCAGTTTCAGCCCTTAAGCTGAGATTTCTGACTGTTACAGGAAGAAATAAGGATGTAAAATGATTTCTTTAGAAGGAGAGAATATTTAACAAAACTTAAAAAATCTACGAGAACTATTTTATGAAATATCTGTAAAATCTTTCTGCTCAGTACAAAGTAGTAGTAGTGGTAGTCTCTTAATGCAGCAGTGCACTGGTGTTCATTTCTTAAAACACACACAAAACACCTGTTACGTGATAAGAATGAGAGCACCATGTTTCTTCGGTCTACTGTGTTGTCCTTAAAAACACTAAAGTTGAAAAAAAGAAAAGCCTGCCCACCTACATGTTATCCACGAAAAGACGCCTAACGTGCAGAAAAACAATCAGGCAGGTTCCCAGGAGGATGGTCCACATGTTGGGGGATTAGACTAGGCATCACGGCTAGAAAGGGGGGAAAACCCTTGCCCTGCACCAGGGGGTGTGACGAGCATTAGATGCAGGGATCGAATTTCTTCACGACTTCTCGGTAAGCAAGGCGGCCAGAATCTCGTTATCTACGGCTAGAGCGCCGGGGTCCTCTCTCGCCCACCCTTCACTGTGGCTCTTACTTAAGTGTGTCGAGTCTGGCTTGTCTTAAGGATTTGGGGATTTGCGACAAATAAGTCTTGTCTCGGGCAAGACACCAACCATTTTTTTCCGCTTGCCTAGCGTTCATTTGCTGTTTCATGAATCAGAGTAAACCTGTACTTCTTTACGCGACATCTGGGACAACCTCACACACACACACACACACACACACACACACACACACACACACACACACACAGGCAGATATTTAAAGCTAGTAATTTTTGTGAAGAGCGTAAGGAGAGGCTTGTAACTCCAGGAACTAAATATACAATTTTTCCATTTAATCGCGATATTTTGACCATTTTTTCTGAATGTGACCGACGTACTGACGATAAAACACTGTTGTGTCCACCCAGGTAAGACATCTTTCCTGTAGTAGAGTTTCCTGGAGATTTTGATAGTAGGAAGGAAGGCAGGGGTGTGAGGACTTTAAAGGAAGTGAAGCCTCGTATGTTGCATAAGGTTTGCTTTAGTCGATTGATGTCTCGACTTCAGAAGGAAGAAGAAAGACTGGCTACACCGATTTCCATATCAAAGTAGGAAACAGGTAACATGATTGGAGTCCCTGGTCGTTGACGCCGTGACACGTTGGGCGGCACGTTTGATGGCCAGCGTTCAGCCGCTGAGAATGTATCTCCCTCTTGCTGAACTCATCAACACAGGGCATCCTTTTAGCAGTTTACAAATAAGGTTTTTGGGGATTAGGAAATAATCTTTGAAAGTTGTATCGACCTATCAGCGTATACAGAAATTGTACTGTTTGTAGGCGGCTTTGTGAAGGGAAGGTTCAAAGCCTTAATGTTAATTCTTCACTTTTGAACTGCTTCTCAAAAGACTGGGCAGCTGGCCGGGTCACTGCAAAGTTGGATGTTTCGATCAAGATTTCTATATAATTATTGTTTGGTTACTTTGCGAATTGTTCGACAGTAGTACTAAGCGGCAAGATTACTTTGGCCTTTGTTTCCTTGTCTCAGACTCTGGACTGGGGAATTGGAGACAATCTTGAGCTTTTATATGATTAAAGTAGTGCAAACTTTCGTTTGTCTAAAGCCATTATCGAGATGTTTGGTCCAGACTAATATGACAATTTGAAAGTTTTAGGAAGTTTTTCAGTTAATGTTAGGCAGACTTTAGTGTCAGTCTACAGTCAAAAGGTCTCTGTAATCTTGCCACAGGGCTTTCTTGTCTCTGTGTGTGTTTAGGTATGTGTGCGTATGTATGCGTGTGCTTGTATGGTTTGCCTTGAATCAGTACAAAAGATGGACGCTTCATAAATGCTTTGATAACTGTTATGCACACTGTAATCTCAGCAAAAAACGATTTCACACCAAAGACAATCAGGATACATTGACTATCAGCTGCGGAGAGACTGAAAAGTAAACAGATATTGATACGGATATTGTGGCTAATATTCTTTTCGGGTATAGAATGACAACTACACAAACAAGACTGACGAGTAATGCATTATCTTGTATGGCAATAATTACAGTCTCGTGTGCAATACTGTCAATGGTTAAAAAGTTTCAAATGCTGCTGTAGGAGCTTGTATCAGTTACAGTTGTACATCAGGAATGTATTTTGTGTGTGTGTGTGTGTGTGTGTGTGTGTGTGTGTGTGTGTGTGTGTGTGTGTGTGCAATGACTCAATGACACCGAAATTTTTGTGACGATTGATTATTTTTGTAGTAGGTTATTTATAACAGTTTGAAAGCTTTCTTCTTAAACGTTTATTTGGGTATTTTGTGGGATGGTGGAGCCTTACTATTCTTCTTTAGTTTATCTTTGAATGATTAACCATTGTTACTAGGTCCTAGTTTCACTCGTTTGTTTACTACCACTCTTATTTGAGTGAGGGCCAGACTCATAATCGCTCGTAATTCTAAGTCGCTTAAAAACTGAAACCTTGTTCTCGGTTTAAATGTTAGAAATCCTTCTGAGGTGTATGCTTTTGTGATAACTGTCGTATTTGTTTTTCTAGTCAGTTGACTGAACAGTAGAAAAGTAGTAAGAAAAGTTTATAAAAAAAGACACACACAATTGTGCATGAAAGGCGACTAGAACATGGGTATTAAGCTAATAATAAGATGTTCATGTTTATGGGGAGGCTGAAGTAAGTGAGAGATTGTGTTTGGAATGTCCAGCTCCAGTGGTGATCAGCTGTTGCAGTGAAGACAATAACGGATTGAAATTTATATTTGTCTTCGGATATTCCCTCCTTCCCTTCGCACTTTTACCTTCACGTGATCTTAACTTTGCACGCTGACGTGTGCACACGCACGCTGTGACATTCACACAGTTTGTGCACACTTTTAGACTGTAAATATACACTCATGCACAAACTGATGGCGCGCGTGTCGAAAGGGAGACAACTTCCAAATAATCCTTCAGATGGCATCTGTTACATCAAGAGAGACTAAGCGGTGAAAAGTCTCCGCCAAGGTGTTTCTTAGTTGCCTCCCTTGGACACACAGCGCAACGGTAGAAGAGGGAGAGGATGCAAGGCTGTGCATGCTGCAAGTCAAAGCACACCTCGAGCTTACACCGAGATATGGCTTCTGCTGCTGACACGGTGTTAAGAAAAACCAGGCAAGCCATGGCACGCCTTAGTCACTTTCTCTACAAGTCAGAGAGCCTCTCGCACTTCAGCCTGGAGCCTCGAGTACCTGCGCACGCACCCTTGGCTTGCTGTGTCCCTTCAGCGTACTTGTGTACGACAGATTAACATTTACCATCCCACGGGGCGGACATGACATTATTTCGATATCGAGATAAAGTGGTACAGTTATGAACAATAAAACTGATTTCAGGTGGAGGTATGATTTCTGTACGAAGTTTTATCGAGCCATCAACCCAAGGGTAAACTATCGAAGCGTTCAGAATCATCGATTGGGAAGAAGTCGAAGACTTTATTTTATGTGCCTGGCAGCGTGAAAATTCGATCATCAGTATCTTAGCGAGAATCACTGTATGTTGTACACTCTGTACTTTCCATGGAAACTAATGGGAAATTCAGATATAACTCACAGACCTGGAAGGTGTTAGCGTGCGAAGCTAGCATTATCGGTCACGTGGGAGGTATTTTGTCGTCGACCACAGTCTACAGGGGCGTGGGAAGAGCGGCACAACAGGCTTGTTCTTGGCGACCACGCTTGCGGCATGTCTTTTGGGACCCTATCTTCAGTGACAGATTTATTTGTTATAATATTTGCAGCTTCAAAGGAAGTCGATGCTGAAATTTTTAATATCACATATTTTAGAATTTGTAATATAGCCCACAGTAAAGGTAATTAAAAACAGCTTTCATCTTTCTTTCCTTTTTATCTTTCTTTGTTTCGTTCTTTTTGTTACAAAACAGTGCTACATCCTCTGAAAATTTTTAATGCACTTACTACCTTTAGAATATTGGTAAGCTACTATCGGTTTCCACATTGTTTGTAGGGCGGTCCCGTGGCATAACGGTTAACGCCTGTCACCAATACAGTGAAGGTTGGTTGTCTTGGGTTCACCTCTCGTCTCGGGCACGCTGTTTTTTCTCTGCATGTGGCATCTCTTTACAGGGCTGGCTGTCTTGCCGAAAAAAACACCAATTCCCTCCTTCCATCCACATTCACAGAGACCGTTGGTTAGTTCAGTTTCAGGAGCTACATTTTGAGATTTCGATCCATCTCATTATGACAGTCGTGGCTTTCGTTTCTAGTCTCTAATATCGCGGTATGTAAAAAAACCTTTCCTCTGCATTATAACATTGACTAACAAGTCCCTCAGTATTTGGGATCTCGCCGGTGACAGGTAATTTTGTGACAGTATTGAAGGTGGCATTCGATCGCTCTTGCCTGTGATTATTTCCTCAACTTCTCGCCGGCTTTCTGTCTGCTGTCACGAATCTCGCCTCAGAACGATAATCTCATCAATCACGGTTACTGAAGGTATACTTGAAGTCATTGCCCTCCAGACTTTACTTTTAGCACCCTCTCACACGCATGTGTGCACGTGTAAACATGTATTTCCTCCCGCCTAGTACACACAAGCCTAGGGAAAAGAAAGGGTGAAAGAGAGAGAGAGAGAGGTGGAGGGGGTAGCTGCTAAAATGGAAGAAAGAAAAAAAAATTATATGCAGTTAAGCCGTCTAGCACAGACATACTCCGTCATTTTTTCCCGAACTTTTTAAACTTTGGGTGATGTTCAAGATGGATCCGTTTCTTAATCTGACGGATGACGGGCTAACCGGAACATTGACTACGAGACTTCGCAGACAGAACACCAGGCACGCCACTAAGGCTTCGGGAAGACCCGAGTCCTTAAAAGAGGGGTCAGGGGCCAGTTGCACAACATGTTTCTAAACCTCAAAACTGTTTTAAAGAAGCAAAATCTCTTCTCTGCCTTGCACAAGAACATGCAAAAAATTGTACTGACAGGACGGAAAGTCAGACTTAAACAACTTTATCTTACTTAAAGCAGTTTGAGTTTTAATAATTATAAAATTGTGATGTGCACTTTAAACTGATTATCTAAAAAGATTTAAGGCTTAAAAGTGTTTAAAATTACAAATGTGTTGTGCCACTGGCCCCAGCACGTTTGGCAAGGGGCAGGTTTTATGGTGTTTGTGTGACTGGAGAGCCTTAGTCTTGTGCGGGACATCGTGAGTACAGCATTACCATGTATCGTGCAGGGACCTGCGTGCTACTGGCGTGCCTCGATTGAAATGAAGCCTACATCAGCCGCCAGTTAAACCTCCTCAAGATAGCATCAGACAGACTTATAAGCTGAGCGGGTGATTGAGAATCAATAAACCTGAATCAGCAACCTTCCGCCGCCGGTAGTCCAATTGTTACTTTGAACTTCCATTCTGTCCATCGTGGAGACATTAGAAATTAAGGCATTGATCTTTGTCGGCCTTGTCCCAGATGTTTATTTACAGACCTTAAAATGAAATATTTTGGAGCGCGTTGCCTCAGAAAGTATTACTTGTGGCCCAAATTACAGTCAACGCTAGTTACACGCAGTCTGTCTTAAAAACAGTTCCCTACGCACAAGTAAACTTCTGGAGAGGACATTAAATATTTATTTCGTGCAATTAGAATCGATTTCGTGCGATTCTTTTTTTTTTCTTGTATGTTCTTTTGATATTTAATTTAAAAATATTTGGGGGGAATTGTAGCCCTTTAAACAATTTCTTTCCGTTGACACCCATCTATTTTCTCGTTTGGCCCCTCCTTACTGCATTCCCAAAGCAAGTTGCCCAGAAATCGTACATTAAAACGCGTCTGAGCTTATTGTCATGAACGCACGGAAAGTGTGGACAGGTCACACACAACACACACTGACCTCACAGCGTTCTTCACGTGTCCTTTCACACAACAAAATACAAAGACCTGCACATGGGCTCGAACGTTTCTATTAATCGGGTGAACGTAAATATATACTTTACTAAATAACAACAGAAAACTTCAGCACAAATATTCTACACTGAGTTTGCACCGAAACAAATATATCCAAGCAGTTTATATTAAAGTCCTTCAAGTTCTCTCTTCTTCTGTGTTGGGGGGGGAAAAGGGTCGACACGGCAAACAGTTCCCCTCTTTCAGTCTTGCTCTCTGGCGTTGATCATACGGACAGCCTACATTCACCAAATAACTCCGACAGTCTAACGGCAGACAAATGACCAAGTCAATAAAAATTCCACAGTAGGTAAATCCACACAGTTCTACGATCTTCTCAAGAGATCACACAGCAGTTGAGAAAATTAGTAAATCGAGGAACCACACAGATAATATTTCTCCACACAGTTCTACGATCTTCTCAAGAGATCACACAGCAGTTGAGAAAATTAATAAATCGAGGAACCACACAGTTAATATTTCTCCACACAGTTACTCTTTCTCCATACAGTTAATATTTCTTTACACCGTTAATATGTATCCACACAGTTACTATTTATCCACACAGTTGCTATTTCTTCACACAGTTAATATTAATCCACACAGTACTATTAATTCCAACCTCTGTACCAAATTCCTCTTTCTCCCAGACTCTCACGTCTGCTTCTTCTTCCAATTTCTAAACAACGCCCCCTATCAACATTCAAACCAGGGGTGATAATCGCTATTCAATCAAGGGCGACAACCTCGTTACTTCGACGTTCAGGGGTGGTAACACATGTTCATAACATTCCTCCCCTCCTACAAAAAAAATGTTCACATTTTCGCCTAACTACAATATAACTGTTACGTTCTAACGAAAAGATTATCTGACAGCCCTATGGAATTTCTTGATCCATTTCAGCCCTTGATAAGGCATCGGCTAATTTATTAGTGGTCCCCTTAATCGGCTGAATATCAAACTTAAACTCCTGGAGGGCTAAAGCCCATCGCATCACTCTGGCATTCTTATAAGGATTAGATGTGAGGAAAGATAGGGGCTTGTGATCAGTATGTAGGGTAAACTGTCTCCCATACAAATATCTAGACAGCTTCAGAACAGACCATACTATGGCCAAACACTCTCTTTCTACTGTGCTGTATCTCTTCTCTCTATCCAGTAATTTTCTACTCACATATATGACGGGTAAGAAACTGTCATCATGGGGTTGGAGCAACACTGCCCCTAGCCCTACTGCACTAGCGTCAGTCTGCAGTAAGAACGGCAATGTAAAGTCTGGTAGCCTCAGAATGGGATAGCTTGAGAGGAGAACCTGGATCTTTTCTAAAGCAGATTTACACTCTGAAGTCCATTGAATAGATCGGGGCCTGTCTCCTTTCACGAGATCCGATATCGGTGCAATAACTTCAGAGAAGTTAGCGATGTATCTTCGGTAGTAGCTAATGAGTCCAATGAGAGATCGAATCTGTTTCTTAGACCTAGGAGTCTGGATGTCAAGGATCTTTTGAATAAGGGATCGATCAGGTTTCATTATCCCTCGTCCTAACTGATGGCCTAGGTATAATATTTGTTGATAGCCGGCGTTGATTTTCGAAGGCCTGGCTGTCAGTTGGAATTTGGCTAGAGTCCTCAATACTCCTTGGAGATGCATTAGATGACTTTCCCAATCATCACTTCCGGTGAGTAAATCATCAAAGAAATGACGAGTGGCGTGTTTTCCCAAGTGTAGTGAACGCATAGCCCGGGCGAACGTGGCGGGAGCTGTTACTAAACCGAAAGGCATTCTGGTCCACTGAAAGAGACCTTTAGTGGTTTGAAAGGCGGTCTTAGGACGGTCTTCCTTCTTAACGGGAATTTGCCAATACCCTTTTGTTAGATCAATTTTTGTGAAAAATTTTGCAGTCGCCAAACTGACGTATACGGCTTCCGGGTCGGGAATGGGTTCCGCATCAAACTGGGTGATTTGGTTCAGTGCTCGATAATCCACACAGAAACGCATCGTTCCGTCCCTTTTCTTTACTAGTAAAACAGGTGACGAGTATGGCGAGGTGGATGGTTCAATAACTCCTAGTTCTAACATAGAGTCCACTTCACTCTCGATTTGTTGTTGTAGAGCAAATGGGACTGGGTAGGGTTTTTGTTTTATTACCCTTTCTTCTATCAGTTTTATTTCATGTTCCACGTTCCCTTGGAACAAACCTGGTTGGGTGGTCAGTACATTTTCATATTGGTTGAAGATTTCTTGTAGTTCCAGTCGTCGAGGAGATGGTAATTCGGGGTCTATTTGTATGTCCTTGACACTTTCGCCAGCTGTGGGTGTTACTGTTGGTATGGTTGCAGGATCAAAAGGTTCGGGTGGCTGAAGAATCGCCACATTACAGGAAATGGGTATGATAGGTATTCTAGGTGGCTGGTGAGGTTCTTTGGGATCGGACATGTGTTGCGGACAGAATTGGGAGGAAAGGATGTCGTCGAATTGGATAGGAAGAGGACATGAAGGGACCGGCTTAGAAGGTAAGAAACTGTTCTCAATGTTGTAGGTGAAGAGGGCTGATGGAACTTCTTCACGTCGATGGTATTGTTTCAGCATGTTTATGTGGTAGGTCTTCTCTTGCTTCTGAATTTTTAGCACATAATCCGGATGGCGCTTCTGTATTACTAAATAAGGTCCTTTCCACTGCATTAGAAGTTTGTTTGCTTTCGTGGGCCTTAGCACCAATACTTCGTCTCCTTCCCTAAGTTGACGTGGTACAGTCTTTTTGTCGTAATATCGCTTGCTATTTATTCTGGCATTTTCCGAGGTCTCTGCGGCTTGGTGCAGGGTCTCCCTCAGGATTGCCTTCAGGTCTAAAATGTACTGGAAGATAGATTTTTCTTCTGAAGTGGTTTGTTGCTCTTCCTTCCAGTGGGCTGCTAAAAGGTCCATAGGTCCTCTGACCTTTCGTCCGTATAACAATTCGAACGGTGAGAATCCGGTGGACGCATGCACTGACTCTCGACACCCGAAGAGTAAAGCTGGTATGTACCTATGCCATTGCCTTGGTTCCTTTTCGATGACTCTTCGAATCATGGGTTTAAGCGTGCCATGAAATCGTTCGACACACCCATTTGTCTGAGCGTGATACGGGGTTGAATGCAAAGTCTTAATGGATAGAAGCTTCATGACTTCTTGCATCAGTTGAGATGTGAACTGGGAACCTCTGTCAGTAAGAATTTCCTGAGGAAATCCAACCCTACTGAAAATTGTTAGTAAAGTCTCAGCTATTGTGACCGTGTCAATCTTTTTGATGGGTATGGCTTCTGGATATCTGGTGGCTACATCGATGAGAGTCAAGAGGTGGGTGTGTCCTTCTTCTGATGGTGGGTGAAGGGGTCCCACTAAGTCTACTGCTACTCTCAGGAAAGGCTCCTCTATGGTTGGGACCTTGACCATAGGCACCGGTCGAATTCTACCAGGAGCGGTGGTGCGTTGACAGACGTCACAGGTTTTACAGTAATTTCTAGTGTCTTTCCTTACATGGGGCCACCAAAACTTGCTTCTGATGCGGTACAAAGTACTTCTGCATCCCATATGGCCTGCTAATGGATTATCATGAGCAAGTCGGAGAATGGTCTTTCTCAGGGTGGTCGGTACTACCAATTGTCTAGTAACTTCGTTTGACTGCCGAAAGAGACGATACAAAAGCTTGTTCTTGTAGCAAAAGTGCTCTTTCTGGTTGTTCGCTAGATCTTCATCTTGTGCTACCTCTTTTATTGTTGTGAGAGAGGGATCGCTCTGCTGTAGAGCAATTAGATCATTCCTCTTAATGTCCCATTGAATTGGTGGTAGAGTTATGGGTTGAGGTCCCTGCATCTGGCGTTGGAATTGCGCGCGAGTGGTAACCGCTGCTGTTGGTTCTGACTCTTTCTCTTGTACATCAAATACCACCCGTTTTGTACCTCTCACGTTTCCAATGATTAGGTCGACAACTGGATTTTCGATGACACAACATTTCAGGTCTCCACTGAAGAAAGGTGTCTCTACTGGAACACGTGCTAGAGGGAAGGTTTCAACCTTTCCACCAAAGGTAATACAAGATTGTTTCCCGTTCAGTCGGTCCTGTGGTTGAACCAAGGAGGCTCGTATACCGGAGATGGTTGCACCTGAGTCGCGTAGCACCTTAACTTGCTGTCCCCTAATCCGTCCTGGATACAGATGTAGTTTACCCAATTCCTCCTCGTCGGTGACTGAACACATAATAGCAACATTGGCTGGGGTTGGGTTGCTCTCATTTTTCCAATTTCCATTTGTGTTATCTTGGGGTCTATAGCTTGGACAAACCTTGGCTATATGTCCAAGTCCTCCACAGTTGAAGCAACGTCGTGGTGGTTTCCAACGATCAGGATGACAAGGGCTGTTTCGATCATATATGGTCGTTGGTGCTTCCTTCGGAACTGTTCTTATTGGTGGGGAGTGGGGTGGAGTCCTCCATGATTCATTCCTTCTGTAGGGAGGAGTATTTCGTTGTCTTGAAGATCGAGGAGAAGTAAATTGGTGTCTGTCCTGCTTTGGGCGAGCTGGCGGTGAAGAAGGAGGAGTGGCTTGTCCCACATTTGCGAACATGATAGTTTCTGTTCGTCTTGCCGGAGATTTCTGGGGTGTGCTTGGCGATAACGTTCAGCACTGTCAATCATTTCATTAGCGTTCTGAAAATCTCTTTCTCTCAGAAATACGGCTAAATCTCTAGATACACTTTGCAGTACTTGTTCTCTGACTAGCAGATCATGCAATCCTTCATAAGTTTTTTGGACTTTGGATAAGTCGATCCACCTGTTGAACAATCCGATTAGTCTGGCTTGAAAAGAATGCATTGACTCTTGAGATTGGGGTTTCACCGATCTAAATTTTTCTCTGTAACCTTCGGCGGTGCACTGAAACTTGAGTAATAGTTCTCTTTTGAGCACATCATAATCCACGGGGCCCTGTACACATAGGTTATCATATAGCTGGAGGGCTTCTCCGTGAAAAGAAGTGGCGATTTGTAATGGCCAGATATCTCTGGTCCATTTAAGGGACTGCGCCTGAGCCTCAAATCGATTCAAAAATGCGTTGATATCGTCTTCGTCCTCTTTGAAGGCGGGGAGTTTATGTGTGAGTCCTTTTGGGGTTTGGTTCCCATTACTCCTCGTCGCGCTGGAATCGGTCTCTCTCTCTAAACGTAGTTTCTCTAATTCGAACTGACGCTCGGCCTCTCTTTCTCTTGCGGCCCTTTCAGCTTCTTTTTCTAATCTATCTGCTTCTCTCTCTTTGTCTTCTTTCTTTCTGCTTCTGCTAATCTTTCTGCTTCTTTCTCTCTGGCTAATCTTTCTGCTTCTTTCTCTCTGGCTAATCTTTCTGCTTCTTTCTCTCTGGCTAATCTTTCTGCTTCTTTCTCTCTGGCTAATCTTTCTGTATATCTGTCCTGCCTTTCAATGCACTGAAATACATACTTTGTAAGGGCTTCTTCTTTCAATCCCAACAGTTGTCCTTCTTTCATAAAGTCGGCTACCTCCCTAACGGATTCAGCCATGGTTAACACCTATCCAACACAATTACTCTAGTGTGTTTACAAAAAGGGAGCACCCTACTATCTAAGCTTCTAATAAGGCAAAAAATACAACCAGAATTGCAATAAGTCTAAGCTACTGGCATGTCAACATCAATCAGGCAAAAAAAATTATCTTCAAAAAATGCAACTGGGTTACAAAATAACATCAATAGCAGTCTTAACTTGTTCAAAACTAGTCACTCAGATTTCTAGATCTATTAACAATCCTAAAGTACCGTACGAGTACATCAAAATAATCCAAGGGCGACAACTTATTCAAACATCCAATGATTTCACATAAATTAATAAGTGAACACGCAAGGCCCAGAATTATTTTTTTTATAAAAATAAAACAAGACAGATAACTACAGGATAGAGAACATCCACTCTCACTTTCGGTTTCTGCATACACTTTCACACAGAATAGTGAGCTTGGAAAATAAAGACGAGAGGCAAAGTAGAAACAGAGGCTAATTCCTTACTACGGGTAGAACTTTACACACCCGTAGACCCGTGAAGCTGGAGACGGGGAAACTGCACCACGCCCAACATGTAACACTTAAACACTGAGCAAATATAAATAAGTACAACCGCTTTGCAAAATTCTCAAAGATAAATAATTAACTGCCAACCTTCTACCACTAAGTCCCAGGGGAATCACAAACACTGAATCGAAGACACACTTTCACCCGACTCTGTACCAAACGAAACAAACCCACGACAGATCACGTCGGGGTCACCAAATGTCATGAACGCACGGAAAGTGTGGACAGGTCACACACAACACACACTGACCTCACAGCGTTCTTCACGTGTCCTTTCACACAACAAAATACAAAGACCTGCACATGGGCTCGAACGTTTCTATTAATCGGGTGAACGTAAATATATACTTTACTAAATAACAACAGAAAACTTCAGCACAAATATTCTACACTGAGTTTGCACCGAAACAAATATATCCAAGCAGTTTATATTAAAGTCCTTCAAGTTCTCTCTTCTTCTGTGTTGGGGGGGGAAAGGGGTCGACACGGCAAACAGTTCCCCTCTTTCAGTCTTGCTCTCTGGCGTTGATCATACGGACAGCCTACATTCACCAAATAACTCCGACAGTCTAACGGCAGACAAATGACAAGTCAATAAAAATTCCACAGTAGGTAAATCCACACAGTTCTACGATCTTCTCAAGAGATCACACAGCAGTTGAGAAAATTAGTAAATCGAGGAACCACACAGATAATATTTCTCCACACAGTTCTACGATCTTCTCAAGAGATCACACAGCAGTTGAGAAAATTAATAAATCGAGGAACCACACAGTTAATATTTCTCCACACAGTTACTCTTTCTCCATACAGTTAATATTTCTTTACACCGTTAATATGTATCCACACAGTTACTATTTATCCACACAGTTGCTATTTCTTCACACAGTTAATATTAATCCACACAGTACTATTAATTCCAACCTCTGTACCAAATTCCTCTTTCTCCCAGACTCTCACGTCTGCTTCTTCTTCCAATTTCTAAACAACGCCCCCTATCAACATTCAAACCAGGGGTGATAATCGCTATTCAATCAAGGGCGACAACCTCGTTACTTCGACGTTCAGGGGTGGTAACACATGTTCATAACACTTATTCAGTGCGTTTCAATATTTTTGTCCCGAGTGTTGCTACGGAAAGTGTTTAGCAGACCCTACAGGTTACTGCACGTTTTAAAGAAGGTGAGTACAGTTGTCCCCCTCCCTATCCCCATCTTATGTTTTCAACAGAAACTATTTATTTGCTTTTGTATGAGCCCGCTTGGGGATTTGTTGTTAATAGGGGTTTAGACATATCGACGTTTTTCTGTCCTCGAAATGTTTCGTGTGATTTTCAGAACGATCCTTCAGAAAAATGTCTGCATGCTGTACATTTTTATTCTACCTCATCACAGTCAGGTGAACAACAATGGCAGTAAAAGATCACCGGTCTTTTGTAAACAGCGGTTCTGGAAATTGGCTGTAACTGGTCTAGTAGATTGGAGCCCATTCTTTTTTTTTTTTGTTTCTTTCTGTCTTTCTCTGTCTCTTAATGCAAAGTGATAGGTCTAGTAGATTGGAGCTCTTTATTTCTTTGTCTCTTTCTCTTTCTCTCTCTGAATGCAAAATGGCTGCTTGAAGGAGGTGAGGAATGAAGCGCACCCTGCCATCGAATAATCACAGTCATACTAATATGGCCTTTGGTGTTAACATGGTTTAAAAACACAAACAAAAGGTATATGAAGCGGAAGAACAAGGACTGGGGTGCATGGTGAGATATTATGAGGTATATGAAGCGGGAAAACAAGGACTGGGGTGCATGGTGAGATATTATGAGGTATATGAAGCGGGAGAACAAGGACTGGGGTGCATGGTGAGACATTATGAGGTATATGAAGCGGGAGAACAAGGACTGGGGTGCATGGTGAGATATTATGAGGTATATGAAGCGGGAGAACAAGGACTGGGGTTCATGGTGAGACATTATGAGGTATATGAAGCGGGAGAACAAGGACTGGGGTGCATGGTGAGATATTATGAGGTATATGAAGCGGGAGAACAAGGACTGGGGTGCATGGTGAGACATTATGAGGTATATGAAGTGGGAGAACAAGGACTGGGGTGCATGGTGAGATATTATGAGGTATATGAAGCGGGAGAACAAGGACTGGGGTGCATGGTGAGATATTATGAGGTATATGAAGTGGGAGAACAAGGACTGGGGTGCATGGTGAGATATTATGAGGTATATGAAGCGGGAGAACAAGGACTGGGGTGCATGGTGAGATATTATGAGGTATATGAAGCGGGAGAACAAGGACTGGGGTGCATGGTGAGATATTATGAGGTATATGAAGTGGGAGAACAAGGACTGGGGTGCATGGTGGGATATTATGAGGTATATGAAGCGGGAGAACAAGGACTGGGGTGCATGGTGAGATATTATGAGGTATATGAAGTGGGAGAACAAGGACTGGGGTGCATGGTGAGATATTATGAGGTATATGAAGTGGGAGAACAAGGACTGGGGTGCATGGTGAGATATTAGGAGGTATATGAAGCGGGAGAACAAGGACTGGGGTGCATGGTGAGATATTATGAGGTATATGAAGTGGGAGAACAAGGACTGGGGTGCATGGTGAAATATTATGAGGTATATGAAGCGGGAGAACAAGGACTGGGGTGCATGGTGAGATATTATGAGGTATATGAAGTGGGAGAACAAGGACTGGGGTGCATGGTGAGATATTATGAGGTATATGAAGTGGGAGAACAAGGACTGGGGTGCATGGTGAGATATTAGGAGGTATATGAAGCGGGAGAACAAGGACTGGGGTGCATGGTGAGATATTATGAGGTATATGAAGTGGGAGAACAATGACTGGGGTGCATGGTGAAATATTATGAGGTATATGAAGCGGGAGAACAAGGACTGGGGTGCATGGTGAGATATTATGAGGTATATGAAGCGGGAGAACAAGGACTGGGGTGCATGGTGAGATATTATGAGGTATATGAAGTGGGAGAACAAGGACTGGGGTGCATGGTGGGATATTATGAGGTATATGAAGTGGGAGAACAAGGACTGGGGTGCATGGTGAAATATTATGAGGTATATGAAGTGGGAGAACAAGGACTGGGGTGCATGGTGAGATATTAGGAGGTATATGAAGCGGGAGAACAAGGACTGGGGTGCATGGTGAGATATTATGAGGTATATGAAGTGGGAGAACAAGGACTGGGGTGCATGGTGAAATATTATGAGGTATATGAAGCGGGAGAACAAGGACTGGGGTGCATGGTGAGATATTATGAGGTATATGAAGTGGGAGAACAAGGACTGGGGTGCATGGTGAGATATTATGAGGTATATGAAGTGGGAGAACAAGGACTGGGGTGCATGGTGAGATATTAGGAGGTATATGAAGCGGGAGAACAAGGACTGGGGTGCATGGTGAGATATTATGAGGTATATGAAGCGGGAGAACAATGACTGGGGTGCATGGTGAAATATTATGAGGTATATGAAGCGGGAGAACAAGGACTGGGGTGCATGGTGAGATATTATGAGGTATATGAAGCAGGAGAACAAGGACTAGGGTGCATGGTGAGATATTATGAGGTATATGAAGTGGGAGAACAAGGACTGGGGTGCATGGTGGGATATTATGAGGTATATGAAGGGGAGAACAAGGACTAGGGTGCATGGTGAGACATTATGAGGTAAATGAAGTGGGAGAACAAGGACTAGGTGCATGGTGAGACATTATGAGGTATATGAAGCAGGAGAACAAGGACTAGGGTGCATGGTGAGACATTATGAGGTATATGAAGTGGGAGAACAAGGACTGGGGTGCATGGTGATATTATGAGGTATATGAAGCGGGGAGAACAAGGACTGGGGTGCATGGTGAGACATTATGAGGTATATGAAGCGGGAGAACAAGGACTGGGGTGCATGGTGAGACATTATGAGGTATATGAAGCGGGAGAACAAGGACTGGGGTGCATGGTGAGATATTATGAGGTATATGAAGCGGGAGAACAAGGACTGGGGTGCATGGTGAGATATTATGAGGTATATGAAGCGGGAGAACAAGGACTGGGGTGCATGGTGAGACATTATGAGGTATATGAAGCGGGAGAACAAGGACTGGGGTGCATGGTGAGATATTATGAGGTATATGAAGCGGGAGAACAAGGACTGGGGTGCATGGTGAGATATTATGAGGTATATGAAGTGGGAGAACAAGGACTGGGGTGCATGGTGAGATATTATGAGGTATATGAAGCGGGAGAACAAGGACTGGGGTGCATGGTGAGATATTATGAGGTATATGAAGTGCGAGAACAAGGACTGGGGTGCATGGTGAGACATTATGAGGTATATGAAGTGCGAGAACAAGGACTGGGGTGCATGGTGAGATAATATGAGCCAGAGGCATATAAAAAGCGCCAATGTCCGGAACCTTGAGGGGTTCTGAACCAGAGGCATCTATGAAAGAAAACAGTGGTGAAAATGGCATTAACTGAAGTGGGCAGGTCAGAATGTGAGATATCCTGTCACAGTAATACAATAGCAAATAGTAAATAATACAGTGCCATATCCCTGTCCTATAGACAAGCTCGAGGTCATGGCCTATAGACAGGCTCCAGGTGGTTCAAAATAACACACGGGGGGTATGACGTCAAAAGAAGGTGACGACAAAACAAAATGACGTAGGTGTGTAGCAGACTGTGTACTACACTCCACAGGGCAGCGTGTATACACACCACGAACACAATCCGCAGCCTAAATATCAAACATATTACACAAGCCCAGATATCAAATATCACACAAGTCCGGATATCAAACATGTCACACAAGCTCGGATATCAAAGATATCGTACAAGCCCGGATATAAAAAATATTAATATATTAATATTAAAGGTTATTTTATAGCGCCATATCCAAGCAGGCTCATGGCGTTTTACAAATGATACAAATGATACTAATTATAACAACAATAATCATGATAGGGAGAAATTGAAGAAACCAACCAAGACGACAGGAAAGAAAAAGGGATAACGCATAGAAACGGGAATAATAATAATAATAATACAAAATTGTAGTGCTCTCTGATAAATAACTTCAAGAATACACTACATTATCCAACGAGTGTATGAAATTAAAATAACTGCATAAATTGTTTTTAAAAAGTCCTGGCGACAGAAGAAAACTGGAGACCAGATTTGTCTGGGGAGACCGGCCACACGTTTCACCGCCGAAGATTGAGAGTTTAGATCTACAATTGCTTGTCATCGGAGAAGTCATCAGAAACAACAGATCAAGAATACTGAGGATAAACCTCCACATGTCAAACAAAATGTAGACAGTTTTACTGCCTCGAGTCATCAACAAGTTTAGCCACAATGAACATGTTTCATCTCGCTGTCGACTTCACAAACAAGAAACTGGACTGAGATGAAAATGGCGGCGTAGAAGGACGGACTGTTAGTCAGCGGATCAACAGAAGCCGTAGAAGTGAAGCAAAATGTCACAATCAAGAAACACAGTCCAGCACATCACTAGGATGACGACAGGTCAAACAATGGACTCGAAAATCAAAATCAGCTTATACAAATAACAAAATCCAAAGAAATCCGGAGAGCAAGTCCCCTCAAGTCGGTTAGGCGAAGGGACATCACTCTCCATATCGTACAAGCCCGGATATCAAACATCATCCAAGCCGGCATACTCCCCCACAGCAAATGCAGTTCCAAGCAGTAGAGCCAACAGACGGCACCAGTCGCACTGAGCGGCGAATGAGCCCCAACACACGCAAAAGTTCACTGATCAGCAAAGCTCAAGCAGCCATGAAGCTCACAGAACTGCGCCGATGGTGAAGTCTACAGATCGACGAGGAACTGAGGCCATCGACACGGAAGAGGCAGCACATTCCACACGCACGATGCCGCCCCGTCAAACACACACAATCACAAGTCCAACACGAGGAAGATGTCAGATAAGACAACAATACCACTGCATACAAATGAAGATGGTCGATGCTGTGGTTTATGGTTATACTAGACAAACTGAAGGCGGGAAATAAATAATAATCATCATCATAATAAACTCAAGATTTGTATAGCGCATACTCACACTCCTAAGGAGCATGCTTATGGCGCTTAAGAACAAGGCATGGGCAACATACGAGGGACAGAAGAACAAACAACATGAACGACGGAAGAATAAACAACAGACAAATACAGAAAATGCAAAGAGAAACCAAGTAATAAACAAGGACTGAAAGTATCGGGATTTTGCTAAAGGAAGACGAGCAGGGAAGTAGCAATAAACGGAAAAGGTGGGGGGGGGAGGAAGGGTGTGAATAAGGACTAGGGAAAGACAGAAAGTATGATGAATGGTGACACTTATGGCATACCAGGTGTGAAATTCAAGATCAGTTGTGTGATATGGTCCGTGGTAATACTTCCGAACGATTTCCCCTGGAGACTGCGGCTAACATGGAAACGGGTGTCCTTGAGTGATTATGTTCCTACAAGCCACGCTGTACTCGCCACTGAACTATTTCTGAAATACGATTTTTGATCAATATGTGAGTTAACTATAACAAGAAACCGTTACACGAACAGAAATAAACCCATGAAAATATGCAACATCTAGCCAGACCTGTAAGGACTAGAAATCCATGTAACATCTGTAAACCTCAAAAATGTTCTTCTCACGGTTACAATTGTTTCTTGGGATTGCATAAAAAAAATTCACTTATTTTAATGATTCGTTCGTAGATATTCTAGAAAATGGTTAGATATGTCTTCCATGAACACGATGGATCATACTTTTGTGGTGTAAATTATTGTGAAATCCCTAGATAGTGCACCACCCAGCATGATACTTTGTAAGCTGTCTTAATTACAGTCCTAGTGAGCTTTGTGTGTGCTTAAGGACTACTTCGTGTCTATTTCCTTAGCAGAATATCCTAGTCAGTTTATTTCTTGCTCACACGTTCTTGGCCATAAAGATTCCATTCTATTATTTGCCAAAAGTTCTTTGAAGATTGTACTTGCTTGAACTCTTTTCTTGACACGTTTCGTCCTCGCTGGATTAAGTGCGCGGAAAACACACGACCTGGATTAAGGTTACCTTCCTTTGGCAGTTATCGCCTTGAGATTGTGCTGCATGTTATTTAAATAATTTTGCATAACACTGGTAATGGAAATGCTTTTTTTATCTGACCTTTTAATGGAGAAAAGAAACTTTACTGCCTTTTAAGGCACCTGCCTCAAGCTAATCCTATTTTTACTTCCAATCTTGTTTGGAGGAATTTTGATGATAACGGACACTGTCGTTTGTCTAAGCTCTAGGTGCTAGAAACTGAGATTTTATGGTCTGAACTGTGATGGATGGAAAGTTTATGTGAACATTTTCTTTTACAACATCATCATCTTTGGATCAGAAAAGAATAAAGTGGATATTGTTTGTGGAAAACTATAAGTAGACCAACATTCTTTATCTGCTGGTTCAGGGAAAAACATCCGAAGAGTCAGTTGAGTTTTTGTCGGTTGAGTAGGAGAGATGAAGCAGAAAAGATGTTGTTTGCCAGATCCTTGAATTGAATAGTGGATCATTTCTTATCCGCTTTTCATGCCCGAGTTTCGAAAGGAAAAACAGATCTTGTTTGGCACGTGCTGACCCAGAAGATAGTTATTGTCAGCACCAACTGTTGTGGCAAAAGCAAACTTTGTTTTCCTGGATTGTGAAGTGCTGATCTTTGTTAGCGGGAAGCACTTTAGTCAAATGATGCATTGAGTCATTGAATCAAGAACTCACATCTTTCAACTGTTATTGTGTTATATGAATAATCCGAGATAATCCAGTTTGTCATAGTTACGAGTTACCTCTTCCCCCACCTTCATTAATAAACAAAATTATCTCGACAACTGTCTGCTTTCCTGCCTACGTCTATACAAGTCTTAATCTGCATTTTTCGTGAAGTCTTTGTTTTGTTTTTGCTAATCTGTTTAGTTTATCTCAGTCACGGTTGAAATAAATTACCGCTGATTATTACCTTTATGTATTATTTGAAAGAATACTATTTTCTCCTGCTGTGCCTACCAGTTACGAGCTAGCTTACCGAGGCTGTCAAGGGAACCGACCTCATGTAGGGGTACCTCGAGACTTGCTGTACAGAATAGAGTAAGTCACTGAAGTGAGGTGTGTGTGTGTGTGTGTGTGTGTGTGTGTTGCTGTGTGTTTTATTGTGTGTTACAGCCTCAAATGAAGTAGAAGATTTGAGAGCCCCGGAAAATGTTTGGTATCGAAATTGACGGTAATGACATGTTTGATTTATGAAAATTCGCTGTGCGAAGATTTTTCGTGAGTTATTTCCTGTTGTAGGGTGGGAAAATGCTGTGTCAAAAGCTTCGTCGAAGCCGCGGACGGCTTCTTGCCACACGTGATTGATCCGTCCTCCATGAGTGCATGGGACTTGGGCCGTCACAATGGATTCTTCTTTGTGGAGTTGTTTGGCCGGCCTCCACTTCTATGGATTTAGCTCTTCACTCTTCTCACCCAATGGTCCCCCACCTCACCTCCAACCCGAACGATTCTTTGCTTCGTCGTAGTGACATAGCACCACACACTAACCAGTTGTATGTGGGCAGGAATAATGCACACATCTTGTTCCTTTCCTTCCTTGGCGAGCACGATTTGAGTAATGCTAGCATCTTCTGATGGACCCGATTTTTCACCCCCAAGCACACTGTTATCGCCTCCAAGATGGACGCGCCTCGTGCGTTTCGCGGAAAGGCGAGGACGGGCCAGTGGTCAGATAATGTCACTGATCTCTAAGCAGACATCTGCAGGAGGTTCGTGTCTGAACTCATCCACTCGATAAACCAGTTCTTTCTCTTTTCACGGACGAAAGCAAAGTTCGTAGTATCGAAAGATCACCCTCGGGAGGAACTTTCTCGATTACGGCGAAGAGTAAATCACTGAAGGGTGAATTGAATGTCTATAGCCATGTGAAGTGAACATGTTGCGTGTTTAAGTGTTTTTAGGTAAATAAAAAGTTAGTAAATTTGTTGGAAATTTTAAGAATATGTTTTTAAAAGAGAGGTCCCCATTGCAAAGGCAGCTGACAGTCTGTTCTGTTCTAAATGTCGTCTGTGCTGTGTCATAAGTTTTGTATTCGAAGCTTCGCATAACTTCATAGACCTTTTAATCTTGTGGGGAGGGGTAAGGAGTGAACTATGCTATGAAGTGCAAAGTAGAGAAGCTAGTTGTTGAGTACAGAAGGTGAAGTGCCAAAGGTAAGTTATCAAGAATGTTCAACCCCAAGAAAGCGTGAAGTCTGGAAAAAAGGAATTAAAATTATCTTTGCTTTTGCTTGTTTTCTTCACCTCTCATTCCACTCACTTCCCTGTTCATTGCTATTTTCCAGTTGGCCCACCTTTGCTTTTATTATGTATGTATTTTATTATCTGCAAGGAGTACATCACTTAAAAACTCCAGAACAAATGTACTCCCTACTTAAATAATCTTATAATTAAAAAAGATTTTGTGCTTGTAAATTTTTAATACAATTTCTGTTCATACTTTATTTAACGTCATATCGTTTGAACACCTGTATGCTTTAAAAATCGATGATGTCCTTTTCTTGCAGTTACTTATCATTTGTCTGTTGACGGTATATTTTGAGATATAGTTTATGTTTTCTGGTTCCCAAAAGGCAAGAAGAAAGTGTTCCCTGTGTACTGAGACGGCCAAATTTATGTCTTTCCCGACTCTGCACTTTTAGGTCAAAGCCCCAGTGTGACAGTCCTTTGGAAAAGTCTTATTGAGAATGTTATTTCTTGCGGGCTGAAAGACATACATAAACAAGATGAGATACAAAAAGAACAATCTGTTGTCCTTGATGGACGATTATATGCACGCCAATTTAACGCCTTTTATCAAAACTGGTCGCTGGCTACAGAGTCTCAACTGAGCAAATATTTGTGCTTTCATAGAGACAGAACAATCCCTACAGTTGAAAATTGATACATTTGGTGCCTCGCTTCTATTATCATAAGAAAGGTGATTGAAGAGCGCTGTCTCTTTTAGTTGTAATGTAAATTAAGCTGGGTTTGGGCTTGACATTTTTGAAAGAAAACCGCTGCATATTTATTACTGGGTGTGTCTGTACACACAGACGAAACTGCACGCATGCAAACACACATTTCATTGCACGAAAAAGTATATATATATATAGATAGAGGGAGAAAGTCACACGCAGAACAACGAGAGTGGAGAGAAAGAAAAACAAGAAAATCTGTGCGGATCTGTCTTCCTTTTTTGTAACGGGTGAGGAGAATAGAGTAGACAGGCCTGTCTTATTTTCTGGCAGCCGTCAAGACACAAGTATGTGGTTGGTCTTGTTTGAGCAGGGCGATTGTGCGAAGGCTTGCCGAAACTGAAATTACCCTTTATGCTGGTTTGTACAACACGATCTACTTTTCAACTTGATGAAAAGTGCTTTACAAGAAATTGTGCTTTGCCCAGAGCAACGCGTACTGTATATGCCAATCATCTTCTCTTTCATCTTAAAATCTTACAAATCTTATTTCATGTAGACCTGCTCTACGTCTTCTAACTTTTTTAAAGAAAAAAATGGAGTAGACTGTTTAAAGTCTGTGTCAAAGAGAGGGACCCGTAACCATTCTTAGGTTGTTGTCATTGTTGTCACTGTTGGAGAAGAGCGTGTCGAGAAATGCACTCAGTATGTTTGTCTCGAGAAAGACAACTAACAGATCAAGCCTCACTTTCTTTCGACAAAGCTCTCCGACAGAACCGTCTGTTTTGCGGTTAGAGTGATGCTGCGGAGTCGCTCACAGACAGCCAATCTGTTTCATGTAGACCGTCAACAAGTGAATTACTTCCATTTAAGGAAACAAGCTGTGCATGACCGACAGTAGCCTTTGAACGTAGCAACAGTCCTGAACCATCTCTTCTGTCCTCCTCCTGCCCTCAGACCCCTTGTAGAAGTTCACTCATCGACTGATTTCACTGACATCATCTCTCTTCGTGTCTTTGAATAGAACCTACTTCTTGTAGAAGGAAAATGTTCAATTAATATGCAGACTGTTGGTGGTATCTTTTTAGTTTGGCAGATCTTTTTTGTGTGCGGACTGATTCAATAGCGATGGCGGCAGGTGTTGTGATCCCATGAATGATTATGCTCCAGCCAACTACTGGTGTGAAAAAGAAAAACCGAGAGAGATTAGAGGTGTGGCGTATTTACTATTGCATAGCCTGTTTCTGCAGTCATCGCCACAGGGTGGACGGAAATAGAAGCTTATTGTGGCAGTGTTTGCATTCATATCAGTGCCGCTCTAGAGTCAAATCCACTGCAAGGCTGTGTCCAGAATAGTGCTTATGTTTTGTCAGTTAGTATAATCTTCATCTTAAGTGTGTGATGGGAAAGGAATAGGTCACGGGAAATAGCATTGTACATGGATACATTTAAGTTGTGAAAGCACAAGCAAATCAGAGAGGGTTGAGACAATATATTAATTAGGTTATCTCTGTACAAACGTGACGTCACATTTGGAGCTATTTCTGTGCATGATGATGTTTGTAAATGTGTGCTTGGGGAACGGAAGAAGTGTATTCCCTCTCAGTTCGAGGAAAGAGCATCTTGCACTGAACTTTATCTAATCACTACAAGACAGTTTTGTTCTCTACTATACCTTGAGCGAAACGACGGATGACGAAACCCACTTTATCATAATCTGTGATGTTCATACGGTAATACGAGATTCGTATAGTACACGTCTGGTCATAATCCATCAAATTTTTAAATAAGCACGTGGGAGAAAACCGGACTACCCAGTGGGGGGGGGGGACACCACGCAAAATAGGGAGAAGGTGAAAACGCCACATAAACAGTGGTTTCGGTCGGGAATCGATTTTGTCCCTTATTAACCCAACGACGTTAAGTGAGGACTCACTGTACATGTCCTGATTGCAAACTTTTTTGGGATCGGCTTCGAGGAACACAGGGAACGAGGAGCTGTGTGCAGTTCTGCTGGTGCGTGTGGCTGTGGGACTGTGACTGTAAGACACCGAGAGCAGACTCATCGCTGGCGCCCAAACCTAATTAGCCGTAACACTTTGGAGGTAAACATGGATATTCCACAGCTGTGTCTTCCTTCCATGACTGGACCACGCTGTCCATTATTTATTGTTTCTGTGGCTTGACAAATGTCTGCAGCATTAGTCTCGGCATCCTCGGTCAACTGCGTTTTGTAGCGCTGAATGGAGGAGCTTAGTGAGGGTTGGCTACAAGTCATGGCTCGGCAGGAGGTTCTAAAATTAATGACACTGTTTATGAGTGGTTTTTTTTTATAGATGAATGCTTCCCATCGCGGATTTAACCATTCCGAGAATATCGCCAGTGATCAGGGGATTTTGTGCATGGATGTATCTTTTTAAAGGGTTAACGAGAGATGAGGTAGAGGCACTGTAGGAGGTATAAGGTTTATGACAATGCTTTACGTTTTGGAGAACACCATATGACATTTTACCACCTCGGGAGTCATCAAGGATCAGTCACAGTGATTGTGTATACAGGGGACATCTTTACTTTTCCACCGAGTTGGGCGATGCAGGTGCATTTCTTCTTTACCCGTTCTTAGCCTCAAAACCTTAACCCTGACTCCTTACGGTAACCCAGCCCCCAAACCTCACTTATATTGTAACCCTTTATGTAAAATTTTATGTCTTTAAATCTAAAATAAAATCGCAACTGATATCAAGAACAAACAAAACTAACATTTATACTATTAACAATGTATAACTTACATAAGAATTTAACCGTCGACATAAGAACAATAAAAACCCAACCGTTTTTGCAGGGACTTCACAACTTTAGAGCAACATTCAGGTAAATAACAGAATAAATATCAGTACCTTGACCATTTTGGTGGGAAAAGGACAGTCGCATATGGTATGTTTTAAGATATACAGAGTTTATAATAATGATAATGTTGATTTATTTTGTGTGTGGCAATATAAAGTACCACTCATTTAGGCAGCAGCGGGTGTCTGTCAAGGCTACTCTCGTCCTGTCGTCTGTAATGTTCAACTTCTTTGAGAACATCATGCGAGAAATCCATCATTGCCACCACACCTTCCTGTCTATGGGTGGGGGGGCCTGTATTCAGCCAGCGTTTTGCAGACGACATTGATCTGATAGCAAGCAACAACCTCGAACTGAAATACATTATCAGCAGACTAGCCAACAGTCCCAATGCATATGGAGTGGAAAACAGGACTGAGGAGTAACTTCAAGGTAAACACCAACTGAGTAACAGAGCAAACCAAAACCTCCGTGAACAGAGAACAGCCTCAAGTACCTGGGAGCCACCCAGTCCCAAAATGGCAGCTGTACAGCAGACATTGCCATAAAGATTTCAACAGAACATCAACATTGTCCACGATGATGAAGATTTGGCTCGGAAGTACTATCAGGTTTGTTACCAAGTAAACGCCGAGCAAATCCTTATCAGTTGCCACCCAGTAAGTAATCCTTATCAGTTGCCACCCTGATGCCAGACGTGGACTATGGACACATGCAGTAAGTGATTCTGTACCCGGGTGTATAGGAGGCAAAGGGTTGAAGGCATCGAAAGTACTATAGAGGTATAGAGTTAATAACAACGATAATATCAATATATGTTATGTATGGGTGCGATATATGCTATGTACGCAGTCTGTAAAGCACACTACCACACATTTAACTATCCTGATATTGTCACTGATTCTCTACATAGGTTCATGTTTAATAGGTATAGAGTTAGTGACGATAATACTGCAGGCTCCATAGAGTCAATAGCATCGTTAATATTGAAATTTGTTATGTATGGCAGATGTAATGTCTCTTACCATACGTTTAACATGCCCGAAAATGTCAGGGATTAGTCACGTGGCTCTGTGTGTAGTAAACGAATCGCAGAGAGATTAAAGCTGGGGGAGTGATGAACAAGGCAAGTGCCTATATGAATGCCATGGGGTGCATTCAGTAGCCTCAGAAGCACTCAGTCTGGCAGTGTTCAATATACAACTTTTCTCCTCATCTGCCACCCCCAGTACTGTTTAGAAATGTACACGATCAGTACAACTATCTCAGAGATGATGATGGCCTTTTTGCTCCCACGCTGTGACATCAGTGAGAGTCAGTAGCAAATTAGTTGATGAGGAGCAGAAGAGAAGTAGAGCGTGCTCAACTACTTTTCTTCTCCAGTTGACTGAATTTTACCGACTTCGACTCCAGAAACTTTTGGTCCCTTCGAAACGGCATCCCATGTCATTCAAGATCTCGTTAAAATGAAGCTGACCGTTTGCTTCGTTATACGGTTTTTTATTCGCGTCGTTGTTAAAGATTGTTTGGGTTAGTAATGCAGTTTCTTATTTCGTATCACCTTCTGACTACTAGTGTCAAGACTTGCCTAGTTTGCCTTTCCTTCAGCATCATTCCACGAATCCCTCGACAATGTCTCCTGTAAAACGAATCTAGGATGCTGTTATGTCGTATACCTTTTGATGCTCCTGTCTTGCGGATGTGGCTTTGTAATGTTTATCGTATTTTTAGAGCACCTCTTCACAAAGTGTTTTAAAATTTGGCATTATATGTTCTTTCTCTCTTTCTCTCTCTCTCTCTCACACACACACACACACACACACACACACAAACACACACACTCTCTCTTTCTGTCATAAATGATCATTTCTAGTTCAGTCTGAAATAGCGAGAAAAACAGCCCGATAAATCATTCACGCCCCCCAGCACGCATATATATCACAGCTAACATTTAAAAAACAATACAGTTTACGGCCGGTTAGACTAAATTGTGTTAAATGTCATGCTAAAATGATCACAGTAGCCGATTAGGGAAAAAGACAATAATTGAGTATTATTCTCAGCTGAAACAATACTTTACGAATGAAACACTGGTGAGGATAGATTTTGTAGGCACAACTACTTGACTTTGATATTATAACACTTTGCCTTAATATTGATAATAAATAAGGCAACTTCAGAAAGAGGAGAAACTTCGTTTAGGCTAGATATGGTAGAAAAGGTAGTTTAAAATATTTTGAAGCTGCCTCCGTTTGAAGTGTCGACAGAAATACGTGAGCCATAACTCCTCAGCTTTTTCTTTTCCTAGTGACCTATTCTTTATACTCCCGCCTTTGATTTTTAAGTGCTCAATAAAAGCATATAAAAAGAAAGAGGGTGAAGGAGAGCAGCTCCACTTACCTTGATAAGAAAATCGAGCAAAATGAAGCGTGGTGACTAAAGCGATCTCACAGACAGCCGCCTACACAAGTATGTTTCGTTTTCAACGTGGCACTACTTAGTTTACTGCTGCCATTGATCCCTTCACGGACGGAGGAGAGCAAGAGTGGAACTAAGCCACCGATGCACCTTTGTCCACACCAAGTCTCTTTGTTCCGCCTGTATCAGTGGCTGAGGCTGTGTTGAGGCTGCGAGGGCGAGGAGCGCCATCTATGGCCATATGGACGTATGACATGCCGCCACGTCCTTCTTCATAGTCACAGTGGCCGGCACTTGCTTTCTGCTGCTTGCATGCTGCTGCAGCTGCCGCACTGCAATCAGTAGTCAGGCCCGACAAGCCTCGCACGGCCCTTAAAACACGGTATGGTTGAGAGAGCAATGGATCGGGCGTTCGGTGCCTCCGTCATCCCCCCCCCATCCCTCACATGGGGAATGAAGAATGTTAACGCCTTCAGCGAGCCAAAGGTCATTGTTATGGCGAAGCGTGTTGTTCTTCGGCCAGTCGTTGGTGTTAAAAATAATGGGATGGTTCTGTACAGTGATCGGGGTTCTGTGTGCGTGTGTTCATACGTGCGTTCGTATGTGTGTTTTTGATGGGGTTTTGTATCTGTACTACCATGTGCGCGGCTGGCTACATGGGTGTAGAAACAGATCAGTTTCTGCTAGTCCGCCAACAGACGACTTTAGAGGGTACACTAAGTGGTTGTTTGGGGCCTATAAGCTCATGTTTCATTTCCCTGCGAAAGATACATGAGTAAGGCGATCGTAAATTGCAGCTGAAGCAGCCGATATTTTCTGGAAAATAGCAGCTAGCAGGGCGCAAAGGGGTAAATAGAGATGGTCCGTCAGCTTTCTTGTGTGCTCATATCCTTTTCCCTTGTGCTATTTACGACCAAGAACTGCGCAATATCAGGGACTGTGTGATAATCGTGATTGTGAACCTGTTACCCACCTCACGTCTAAAGAAGGCCAGGGGACAGAAAATTTATGGCATAGTCGTCATGGAGGGCATGTTTTCTTGGCATTGTTGTCACGAAATGCCTGCATTATCTTCCACAAGCCTACGCATCTTTGGCTGATTCACCAACACTTTAAGCTGTTCCGGTGCTCACATCGTTGGTCTCTAACTTCTCTCAAATGCATTTAACAATATAACAGTTCTGTGGCAAGCAGACTTCCTGAAACTACGAGGCCATTATATTTCATTGAACAGCGTGTTGTGGTTTTTTCGATTTGGGGTAGAAAAACCAGAAATCCTGCGATACAGTTCTAACACTAAATGACCCTAATTGCTAATTTTGTTCAGCAATGCGCCTTGCAGATTTCAGAGAGGAAAACCCCTGGTGTATGATATTCTTACAAACATGTGGTAAAGTCTTAAGACTTCGAAGACGTATTACTGAAAATTTGCTGTTGAGGTTATAATAATAACATCCGAAGGGAAGAGGCCCTGAGATAACGTGGAAAATGGCAGCTTGGAGACGGACCTCAGGACCAAGCTACATAACCTGTGGCTATAAGCGAGATTGATGATTGGCTCCAGCAGTCAGCTAAACAGGTAATACAGGTAATGGAGGTGAGAGCCTGGCGTCAACCACGCAGCTAGAGCTCAGCCACCTGCTCTGATCCCGATCCCTGGTAACTTGTGGACACAGTAATGAAGTCAGAATCTGACTTTATCCGAAAAGGAAAACTGGGTGTAGACAAGGAGATTTCACTGCTTGCTGTCACAACTGAACATAAAAGGCACGAGCGTCTAGGCTTGGGTGGGATAAGCCGAGATTCTCCCATACAGACCATTCCAATATTTGTCTGGAAAGGTCAGCTTTTAAAGCCAGTCCTGCAATGTGGTTTTGCTGACAATCCAGACTGGTTATCTAACAGGCAAATGATGGTGCACGTAAAGCGCTTCATTCCATTCCGGTCGTTTATTTCAGCGATTGTCTCCCTTTGTCGTTTATTGATCGGAAACTGAATTGGAGGCTATTACATGGCACCTTCAGGCGTTACATCAGACATAACTCAGTCCTTTGACTGACATCGCCATGTTTCATTCCATTAGCAACGGCCGCATTCCATTTGCGTCGGTTGAAAAAGCATGTTACCTTAATGAGAGGGATACAGGGCTCTAGGGAGTCGCCAAATGTGACTGACAAGGAAACGATTCCGACTCTTTAGACAGGTGGTCATGTGGTATCCACAGGTTACTTCTGCTTGTCTGCGCCGGCCTACACATGGTCACATTGGATCGCCAGATACACCAGAAGACACAGAGTCACGGTTCAAAGACTCCCTGCTGTTGAGGCTTTTAAAAAGTATTTAAAGACAATAATGTGCTTGTTGATCGCTCCAGAAATACATTAACCTCACTGTGCGATAAGGCATGCGGAAATATCAAATGTAGGAGAAGTAGGTGGTTTGTTGGTTATTTTGTGTATTTATATAAAGTTGGTTTGCACACTATTTGCGAGAGGTGTGACTGTATGATACAGTGTGAGCGGTATTCCAATGTGGACCTTGTGATGGCTTGTGACAGTTCATCTATCTTGGCAGACAGAGTGGTCAGCAGCTTGTTGTTGCAGACACTATTTCCTTCTATCAGAGAGAGAGCAAGTGCTTCTGTCACCCCCTGCCCTGTGAGAAAGAGCCGCGGACTTCAAAACTGCACATTTACATTGGCACATTGAGTGCTTTTTGATTGATTCTTGCCACCTATGTCACGTGTTAACAGCCCGTTATATTGATGAGTACAACAGCTGATGTTGAACAGCTGTGGAGTCATTTATATTCAGACAAAGGGGAAAGGTATGGCATCTTTTCGTATGTGCGCTCCCATTCGGAATCAACGAGAAAAACGAGACTCTAAGACAACGCCTTTATTTACTTATTTCTTGACAGCCTGAATATTATTAAATTTTTTAGATATTTTTTCTCACTGGATTGAAACATTTCTTTAGCTTGTTCGTGATTCTGACGTGTCGCCAGCTGAATGGTGTTCAGGGTCGATGACGATATGGTGGAGAGGCACCACACTCCTGTCCAGACAGATTGCGAGAGAAACTGCAATGTTTCTTCGATCGTTAGAAACGTGATTCTAAACTTGTCGCTGTTATTTATGCTTGCTTGTATGTCCTACAACAAACCCAACTGGGCTGTAAAAGTAATCTGCAGGAATTACCCTTCGCCCAGTGCAGCTGCCTGCTCGCTCCTAAAGCGAGAAAAATAGGATTTGCTTGTCACAGCCTTGTTTATTAGGTCTAGTTAAGGGCTGTTGGTGAAGGAAGAAGAAACATGGAGGTATATAGTATCGTTTATTACCTCTTGCTCTCGTCCTTTACATTTAAGGGTTTTCATATGGAAATGTTAGTCTACGTAAGTTGAGTACATGATGGATGGAGAATAATGATTTAATAAATATTAGTGCTTGTATATGTGTTTTATAAACAATCGTATAGCACTATTGGCTTGATGCATACATGTATTTATACCGTGTATACATGCATGAGTGAAAGTCTACTGATAAGCGGTCTAAATATATACAATATACATCGAGTATTAGCATAATATGCTGTTTATGCTAATTATTGTTCCTCCTGTGACATTGGTCCAGAAGCGTCAATCATTAAACAATATCGTATCTCTTTGTTGGTTTCGAATCACTGCCTGCCGTTTGGTGTTTGCGTGGCTTTGCCTGACAGACTGTCTGTAGGGGCAGGTGCTGGGTGCACACCTGCGCATCCAGGATGCTAACTCATAGCAGTCAGCTAAAATAAGATGCTGGCCCACAGGTGCACCTGACCTGCGGATTTCGGCTTCAGACGTATGTGATAGGTTTGTAAGGGTCGTCACTCATCCACTGTGTCTTGAAGGTGCGTGCTTTTGCATTGCATGCATCTTATCTCCATATTGTTTCTCTCATCGTCACTCTGCGCGAGATCTCGTTTTTTCCCGGCTACCGTCTCGTGAGATAACAGCTTTACGCTGTTCACGTATTGTTTCAACAAAGTCGTCCTACAGGCCAATTGTTAATAATACGCCTGATCGTTGGGAATGGGGGATAGGGGGAAGACAAGAAGTAAAGGTAAAAAAAAAAGAAAAGAAATAAAACAATAACAAAAGAGGTGAGCTGATTGGAAGAAAAATCGCCGTTTGGTTCATTTTCACGAATACGTCTTTTTCCAGTCTCTTGTAAAGTTTTAATCAAGTTTGAGAAGCTATGAGATGGTCTCACACATTTCCTTTTCCGGTCCTGCCTCATTGCATAACGGAACAATATGAGCTGTTCGTGTTGAGATTGGTGTGGAGAAAGTTGCCATTGCCCACCCTTTACCCCCCCCCCTATCGAGGGAAAATGCCTCCACTGCCTTATGGATCAAATTCGGAAAGATAAAGACTAAGATAGCAAATCGTGATTCTAACACGACATCAGTGGGCGAAGGCTCTCCGCGATGAAAGTGCCGACTGGCCCAGTGCCCAGGTGTTCTTGACCATGGCGACCTATCGATTGAGGAGTATCGACTGTGGTCTCACTTGGAAACAAAGATGGGCTCCACCAAGTGCACAAACCCAGAGAAAGTACTATGGATATTTGCCGCAGAAGACTTCATGCTGGATCGGTGGAGATCCGAATGAACAGCGACCTAGCGCTCTACCGGCAGGCTGTGTGGTGGGAACAGTGAAGAATGGACTGAAGGAGCCAACGCATCCTATAAAAATAAAAGAAGGAACTTATTGGTAAGAAACGTCCACACATTACAACAGTGCAGCAAAGCGAGAGAACTCACCCATAAGCTGGAATGATGGGACATTGTGGTACTGGCAGATTTGTGGAGACAGCAATTGACGAGGGATTCAGACTCGGGTACAGTGGGTAAGGACGCCAGACACGAGTGTGGACTGGGTTTCCTCGTACATAGGGATGTGGTCGGAGCCATCTTCAACTGTACACCGGCAGACTGATCTCTATTTGCGACTCTGCCAGGCCTCACAATGTCATCATTATTCAAGTATACAGTCCAACTTCCACGCATACAGACAGCGAATCGGAGGAGGTTTGCAAAGCTAGACAGGGTTGTAAAGGCAGTACCGAAACCGACCTCCTCGCTGTACTCGGTGACTTGAACGTCAATGTCGGCCCAGACTCCGACCAACAATGGGCAAGTGGACAAATTCGCCTTAAGCGGAACCAACGAGAGGGGCCTAAGTTTGCACAGAGCACCTTCGCCATTTATTTCCATCGCCACATTCAGTGGAGGAAGACATTAGGGACATTGTCCAGATGATTTGGTCCTGAATAAATGGATACTACCCTGCCACCAAGGCGTTTCAAATCCCGAATCAAGAAGGCCAAAACAACGACGGACCCAGGCGCTGACACAGGCAGCGACCAGGACCTTGTCTTGACAAGCTGTAAGAAGCTGAAAGGCCAAAGTTGGAGGTAACTTCGCTCTGAAGATTGTGAACTGTGGAATGGACACCATCGATGGAAACCTCAAAGTCAGTCTAGAAAGTGCTAGGGGGATGACAAAAATAAAACAGCGGTAAAGCAGATCAGCGGATTACGGCTGGAAGAGGTAGACAGCTTTAAGTACTTGTGACCCACCCTTTCCAAAGATGACAGCTCCACGACAGAGTTTTGCATCAGAATGGCGACAGTAACAGCGGCAGTGACTATGCTGGACAGGGTCTGGTGCAGGCGTAATACAGGTTTACTAGGAAGTGTAAAGTGTAGTTTATCGTAGTGTTAGGTGTGTAACGTTGACTATTCTTGTCGATACTGAGAGGAAAATCCAGACATTCGAAAACAAGTGCCTGAGAAGTGTCCTAATCTCGTGCATGGACCGTAAACTAACGACGCACGGTCACAACACTCGAACGATACCAAGAACTTCTTTTCGGAGTAAGGTGGTCTAGTTCGGTCATGTGACCCGGCACTACACTCTGTCGAAGTCCTTCAAGCCACCTTGGAGGATGGTCGACGCCGAGGTGACCACAGGAAGAACTTGCTTACAGACTTGAAGGAGTGGACTGGTGGTCCCGTGCAGGCCCTGCTCACCACCGTTGGAGACAGGCCTGAGTGACCGGCCTTATCAGATACCGTGTCTATTCATGTGCTCCCCCATACGACCAGTACCAGTCAATAAACGAATGAAATTATGAGTACCGTCTTGTGTCCTCAGTTGCGTTTCATGAGCTTTCGTATTTTTTTCTTTTAAAAAAGGCCTAAAAGTTTCCCAGTTTCGGCGAACCTTGGCGAGCAGTTGGAAAGCAGGCACAAACTGTGAGGCCTCGGCTACCTTTCCTGTCAGCAGTAAACAGTACACAGTCTCTGAAATGCATTTACCAGTGACTCTTTCTTACTATTAAATAATGGGAAATAAGAAGCCAGCGGACATGAGACGATGGCCCCTGAGACCCGTCTCTCTGTCTGTGCGAGTACATGGTTTGTAGAATGTCGAAAACCATGGAGCTTTGTGAAGGCAGTTTCCAAACTGGGGATTTAAAGCAGTCAGAGATACCTTTAAAATATTGTTTCTATAAGTAATGAAGACTTTCTCAAATTGTGATATTTCAGAGGAGAGGTATTTATTCTTCCTGATACATATATTTGTGTTGCAGAAAAAATGTCTAGTGCTGCTGCTGCTGAAAAACACTTTCAACTCCTTGGTTAAGTCCATCTCAGTTGACTCCCCATGTGCTGTTTATAGGCCTGCATGCATGTCTGCTTTCCTCGTACATCTCACGGTCTCGCCCCTAGCGCGATTACAAAGCTATTGCCGCCTTCTGACCACCGCCAAACAGTTAAGTAAAAGCTTTAGTTGTCCAATATCTCTGATGTGCTGTAGACACGAAACAGCTTTTACTGCTGCCTCTTTGCTTCTTGTGCGAGAACCACTTAGACTTTATCTCCTTAAAACACGCAATTAAATTACCTCGAAAAAACATCTCCTTTGTTTTTGCAGTCTGCACTGGACTGTGAATGAACGAAAGAAGGAAAGAACGAGAACACTTTATCTTAAGATTCCTATTTTAATTTGCGTTCGCGTGCTACAGAAGTTAGGAAACAGTCGCGAGGAGACGCGCGGGCAATGCTGTAAAAGACGAGGCAAGAAATTATTTAAATTAGACTTTGGGTAATGAGAGTCAGAGCATTGGAAACATCTTGTTCATGTTTACAGGATCTGGTGTTTCTCCCGGGATATTGATGCGCCTATCATTTTGTCAGTTATCACTGCCTGTCTTAGCAAGGAAACTGACCCCCGGGGAGGGGGAGGGCAGATATTGATCGCAGAGAGAATAGTGATGGATGCCCTTTACCTCCTCCAAAGTTGGCAGAAAAAATAAAAATGTCTGCGCCTGAATGTTGTTGTCCTTGCGCCCGCTGCAATCAGTTGTAAGCAGTCGCCGTTGCTGTCGGCCCACGGCAGCGCCAACAGATGTGCGCTTGACATGTGAGGCGCACGACCATCAGGTGGCCGTCATGTGCTCGCTTCCTGCCCCGCTCAGCCTTGGTTTATGAAATGTCTTCATTATTTTTATTTTCTTAATGTCCCATTTGGCGAGGAGTAACTGATTTCCGAAAATTCAAAGCGACGACATGGCGGTGGCTTCCTTTTGGCGCTCGTTGTGGCGATGCTAATGGTGATGGTGGTGGTTGTGTTGATGGTGATGTTTATGACTGTTGGGACTACCGAATAGAACATTGTGATGCTGTCACACCTTGACACTGTCTTCTTGCCTGGTATATTCTAAACCTTTATGACCAAGCAGTTGAACATGAAAATAATAGCCGTATAGCTGTTGGTTATTTTGGTATTACGTGCTTGATTACACTTTATAGCACCTCATTTGTTGCTCGGCTTCCTCGACGACAGAAGATAACGAACGCATTTATGACTTTTTAGTTGATGCCTGTTAAATTTTACCCAACTGAAAATCTGAATACTGTCCTTAAAAAAACCGACATTTTAATGATCAGTGTTGATCAATACCGGAATTCCTGTAGCGGTGAGGTTGTTAGTTTGTTTTCCTCATAATAAATGTCGGATCTTAACAGCTTGCTTCCATTTACATCTGAAGGCCGCTTATAGTGTGCAGCATGTCAGCTTGCCTAGGTACCCGAAAATTAACAAAACAACGTAGCCTGCGACTATGGCGCCCTGTAGAGAAGGAGGACATGATAGAATAATAATAATAATAATAATAATAATAATGTATATTTATATAGCGCTTTACCCCACCATCAAAGGCATGCTCAAAGCACTTGAAAAAAAAGGTAAAACACATAAACATAAAATAATGGGCGCTGATCTAAAAACAATGAGATTATTGTGTGACCCCGTATAGCAGCCAGTCATGTTAAGTAGGTGAACGCCATCTCTGTCACCGGTCACCGGAGGATCACCTGACGCTGGCAGACATGCCAACAACATCAAAACATGACCAGAGGTACTCGCTGCCTCGCTACTTCTATCAGGAGTTTTTATTACACAGAAAGTAGCATTTTGTTCTTCAAATTGTGTGTTATGATGATAAAGAAACAAATCTCAACCCTCTAATGTTTATCGTTGGTACTTGCCATAGAGAGGCTGTGTGTGGACTCATCAGTATCAGCCCAACAGGCTTTCTGTTATGAACATGTGTTATCACCCCTGAACGTCGAAGTAACGAGGTTGTCGCCCTTGATTGAATAGCGATTATGACCCCTGGTTTGAATGTTGATAGGGGGCGTTGTTGAGAAATTGGGAGAGGAGGAAGCAGACGTGAGAGTCTGGGAGAAAGAGGAATTTGGTACAGAGGTTGGAATTAATAGTACTGTGTGGATTAATATTAACTGTGTGAAGAAATAGCAACTGTGTGGATAAATAGTAACTGTGTGCATACATATTAACGGTGTAAAGAAATATTAACGGTATGGAGAAAGAGTAACTGTGTGGAGAAATATTAACTGTGTGGTTCCTCGATTTATTAATTTTCTCAACTGCTGTGTGATCTCTTGAGAAGATCGTAGAACTGTGTGGAGAAATATTAACTGTGTGGTTCCTCGATTTACTAATTTTCTCAACTGCTGTGTGATCTCTTGAGAAGATCGTAGAACTGTGTGGATTTACCTACTGTGGAATTTTTATTGACTTGATCATTTGTCTGCCGTTAGACTGTCGGAGTTATTTGGTGAATGTAGGCTGTCCGTATGATCAACGCCAGAGAGCAAGACTGAAAGAGGGGAACTGTTTGCCGTGTCGACCCTTTCCCCCCCCCAACAACAGAAGAAGAGAGAACTTGAAGGACTTTAATATAAACTGCTTAGATATATTTGTTTCGGTGCAAACTCAGTGTAGAATATTTGTGCTGAAGTTTTCTGTTGTTATTTAGTAAAGTATATATTTACGTTCACCCGATTAATAGAAACGTTCGAGCCCATGTGCAGGTCTTTGTATTTTGTTGTGTGAAAGGACACGTGAAGAACGCTGTGAGGTCAGTGTGTGTTGTATGTGACATGCCCACACTTTCCGAGCGTTCTTGACACTTTCAGTCAGTGTTTGCCATTCTTTAACACAAGCTAGTGGCAGTTGGCATGCTGTCGTGGCATTCCCAGAGTTGGAATCTTACAGGGTCTGTGGTCGGTACTCAGATGATGAATTTATGACCACCACAGTCAAGTATGACAATATGATGGCGCTTGTAGCAACGGTAATCAGGGTCTAATATTGTTGTCATGGAAGAGTGGCCTCAATTCCCGACAGGCAGACCACTTTCAGACGGACCACCCACACTTCGGAGACCTTTCCACCAGTGTTATCGATTTGTTTATAGCAAAGTCCTTTGATTAGATTGTTTCAAGTAAAAATTTTATTTAATAATTTATTAAACCGCATCAATAGATTTCTTTCTTTCTTTCTTTCTTATGGGAGGTGTTCCTGTACAGCTATGATTAGTAGTTGATCATTAAGTTGTCCTTTACCCATCACAGTAGTTCTGAGTGTATTGTTAAGGAGAGAAAATGTGAAGGCGAGTCGCGACAAGTCTTACAACATCTATTGACGAGAACCGTCTCGAGCCCGGCTTGCATGCCAGGTCAAATCCCTTGGCTGCGCCCTGAGACCTCCTCTCAGCCACAATTTCCGTATCCTTTTACGGCTGTGCTCGCTAGTTGCTGGACCTGGGGTGTGTGTGGCGCATACCCCTGCTGTACACGATATAGTAAACAAAAGTGAACAAGTGTTGTGTGGAACTAGAGACAGTTTGCAAGTCTTGTGGAGGCTGAGAGAAAGATGTGTTTTCCCCAGGCTGCTGGCTTATGTCTTCTGAGCTTAGAGGCCAACAACATAATGGAAGTGGACATGATGCTTGTGGAGGGATGACGAAAGTGTAAACGGTCTTGAGAGCAGAGCAGGGCATGTCGTCTGACTTCTTACACCCTGTCTCTGCTAGTTCCGGTGCTCTCTCGGTCCAATTACATATTCTTTTGTTGCTTTCTTTCCCCGCTAAGTCCCTCCCGCCCTTTGTCTCACGTTTTCTTTCCTCTGTCTCCCTTGCCAATCCCTCCCGTTCCCTCCCACTTTTTTTCCTTCCCCTCTTCTGATGTCAGAGTTTGTCTTCGCGCTCGTACCTGTGTACACGTGGAGCAAGTTTTCATGTTTAGAATAGTTTATTGAGCTCTTTTCTGGGGCTTGTTCGGCTTTCAGACAAATCCCGTGAAGTTTCTTTCCATCCCTTGAAAGTTTAACATTCCTGTACAAGCTGTACATCTTCTTTCCTTTTTGTGGTGGGTAGAGGGGATAGTCATGTGTATTTTCATGTTTTGTTTTCAGTACTGTGTTCTTGAACACTGAAATCGTAATTTGATACCTCATGCCTCTTTTTTTGTGCTTTTATTTCTAGGTTAAGATAAAAATTGTTTGAAGATAACGGTAGCTGGTTTCTGAAATCGGTGAAAATCTAAGACAGCAAAACGATTCTTATGTCAACGGAGGTTTTTTTAAAATTAGCAGATTCAAAGTTCGTCTTGAAGCGATTGTGACTATAAAGGTTACTATGTAGCCGGCCATGCGACAGCCCAGAGCAGTGATTATCATCTCGCTCGTCGACTGGAGCCTGAGAGCCAAGAGTCAGTTTTTGTGAAGTGGCCAACATCAACACAGGCGTAGTCTACTGTACCTGTGTAGGTATCGTGTCTGAGCCTCTGGAAAATGAGGCTATAATGTTGTCCCTCACAAGTAGCATAATGCCCCCATTACATACGCTACTCCCATTGATCACAACAAAGAACAAGAATTTTTTTCTTGTTGTGAATTTAACCGTTTCCAGCTGTCTTTTGGGGAAATGATGTGACCTGTAGGTTGAATATTCTCAAACTTTACAATTATATTTGTATTTTTTACATCGTTCAGCCTCTACTTCTCTCTTACTCTTCTTCCCCTTTCTCTACTCTGACACATACACGTGCACGCACGCACGCACGCACACACGCACACCACGCACGCGTAATAAAAGTTGAAATGAGCAAATTGCGATTAAGACTGATTAGGGCGGAAATGACTGAGACAGTGATGGACGCCTTGGTGCCAGAGTGTTACCGTGCCAACGAGACTTCACAAGTCAGAGTAGGGACGAATTAAGTACCGTGTGGCTTTAGTCTTCAGCGCAGTAGTAATCGACTCTAAGTAGCTTACGTCAACGAGTGAGTCAGCCTTCCTTCCTTCCTTCCTTCCTTCCTTCCTTCCTTCCTTCCTTCCTTCCTTCCACAGAGTAACGTGAACAAATTGACTTCATCCCCTCTCGTGTGTTCAGTTTGGTGTCTGTGTAATGTTCTCACTGTGGCTTCATGTTGCCCCTGAACAGTTCCAACCCCACCAAAGCTGTAGACAGTCCTCCTGTTATAAAGTGTTTATTATGTGGCTGTACTGTCAGCTTTGTTACACAGGACAACATTTGGTATTATCATCGGCGACTCCAACACGGGGAAGTGATGTGTTGTATGGCTGGGCAGCAGAATGCGAAGTGAATCGCCTTTCACATAAGAGATAAGGTGAATCGGCTGGTGGCAATGCGACCTGTCAACTCCAGACTGTCATATCGCAAGTTGCAAATCAAGTGGAGGTATAGAGTTCAACTCTCTCCTTTGCTCCGTTTAGCAGCAGTCCCATACTAAAAATGAGAGGAAATCAATTTGTCTGAGAATGGCAGCACGTGTAGGTAAAGAGTATGATCATCTCAGGGAGTAGAAAGTTTGTTATTCTGTGTGTCTCTACATTCGTCAACTGCCGAGCACAAAGCTAATCTGCCAGCTAATAGCCTGTACTAAGGCTAAATGTCATTAATTTTTTTAAATATTTTTTGATATTTTACCTCTTTAATTTTTATGCTTACGACAGCAAACTTGGAGAATAACATTTTAGATGTCGATGTGTGTTCTGGCTTTATTGCAAACTCCAGCTTTTTGTATTTTGTAGTTCAGCGCCCTTGTAAATGAACTTGCCATATATTCTGGTGGCGAGAGCGCATTACAGTCACATCGTATCTCTCCTGCCCATCTCCTTTTCCTTTGTAATTTTAAGTTTTTCTACTGCTTCTCACCTAGCAAAAATTATCCCCGACCTCCAGACTTTTTTTTTTTTTTTTTTTTTTTGCAAAGGTTTATCAAGTTGCATTATTTTCAAGTTTTCTGGAAGAATGGACGGATTTGATTTGGTGACTTTGTTGCAAATAATGCCACTGCCATGAGACGACTCGACCACTCCCTAGACTCTACTTTTGTTTTCATTAAATACCACGATAATGTACACGAGTACAGTACATGTAGATTAAAATATAGTTTGTGATAACAGTTTTAATTTCAAGACACAATTGATCGGTGAACAGTCACAGCGTCTCCTGTAACTAGTTGTTATAGAACAGGTTAACTCAAATAGAAAAGAAAACTCCCTTTGACTAGCTCAAACTCGTTTTTCGTCAGTAATCAATACAATCTGTTAAATAATTCTGACGATGTCGCCATGTTGAAATCTAAACCGCACAAACAATTCATCTTTTTTTTATTCTACCGTGTGCCCCGTTGTTTCCTGTAAACACGTCGAAGTTTTCTCGGAAGCTATAACCGCTGCCATTGCAGTTAAGACGGCCTAAGCATGTTTATGACAGCTCCGAGTTTGAAACTTAAAAAGAGAAGTTCATTTAGTCCTTCACCGACCACGAAGCGGTTGTGTACAAACGTTCCCGAGTTTGTTCTCTTAAAAAAAAAAAAAAAAAAAAAAGGTAAGGTCATCCCATAACCTTTTCAGGTAGTGGGGGAGAGAGGTGTTAGAGACCCGAATTTTCTCGGGGCCAGCTTTTACATGAGGGTGGTGCCAATCTCCTCTCCCTCGCTGCCTTACCTTCCCCAAACCTCTATGGAGTCAGGTACCCATTCCCGTCAGCTGGGTCGACTGGGGGAAGTTTGCTGCGCTTATCGGGAACTGAACCAGCGCGCTCTCGGTTCGGACGCCGGCGCTCTAACCACTCGGCCATCCGCTTCCCCTAAAGTTGTTTCTCTAGGACACATTCAAGGTATAGGAGCGAGTTGTGCAGGTCTCCAGTGCTTTTGGTGACAACACCACCTTTGTAAATATTCACACGTTTCCGCCCCTGGAAGAATTCATTTATGTACAACTTAGCTTACTTTTCGTTTTAAACTGAATTTTCAAAGTGACTTTAGACAATTAAGACACTGCTCTGCCCGCGTCCGACTTTTGGATGAAAAATTACAGGAAGAGGTCAGAAACATCGAAGATGTGATAAATGCAACCACAACAGTTTTTCCCCAGAGTTAAGCGCCACTGAGGTCCACACTCTGCGGTGCTTTGCAACTTGTACAGAAATGAATAAAGTGCTACTAAGAGGGCGTATAGTGAAAAGTTCGGGAATGCGGAGACATAAAGCGACTTGTCCTATGGAAACAGCGCCTCTGTCTTAACGACACAAGAGGGTTTCTTTTCGGAGCAGGAGACGCCAGAGGCCGGGTGCACAGTGGCGCTAGCTTGATACTAAACTAAACTTTCAGCTAAAATGCTTATAAAATATTAGCTGCTTAGATGACTGCAAGTTGTTAGCATCTCGCTAACATGAATGTGGGCTCGACCCCAGGCGTCCCCTGCCCCCTCCCCCCCCCCCGCAAAAGAAACACGGAAGCGGAGGCATGTTTCTATAGCAACGCAACATTCACCATTTTAAAATTGGCATAGAAAATACATTCTGGATAAGGGATTTGTATAGAGTTCGGGTTTTCCCGTATACCTTGATTAGCGGCCTCAGTTAAGTCCCAAGTATTACAGTAGTTGTGCGTGACTTCATGTTTCACAGAAGCAGACGATGACATCACTTCCGGTTACTTGTTTACTTGCCGTCTGGTTTTCTGGAATCACGATAGTCGCATATTACTTCGATTTGTAATGCCGCTTTAGATCCGCCAATGTAATCACTGTTTGTTTTCGCTTCACTACGCTGGAGTGAAGCAATATGATTGATTGCTTCATTTTTTTCCGGCGTAAATTACGATTTCCGTGCTGAGTAAGCGCCCCTTTCTAGTTTTTCAGTCGTCATTTCCATGTCCAATATGGTGCTGGCTGCAATAAGGGGGACTGCTCGCGTCCCTTAACCGCCAGCCCTGCCTTCGTTTTCAGGATCAGGATCAGGATCACCCTGGCCTTACGCGCTGTTCACACTGCGTGACACTTGCCTCTTGTGTTATTGTACAGACTACAACTTCCCACAAGTATCTTGCTGTAGCTTTGGGCAGGCCTGTGTCCATCGCTTGCCTTTTACCTCTCCTATCTTTCCCCATCGGTGCCTGTGGGTAGTATACTTACAAAAACCACCTAGGTTGTCATCTGTCCAATGTGCACTGTAAAATATGTTTTGAGAGATTCTTGAATTGCTTAAATTAAAAGAGTAAATCCAAACAAGGTTATTGCATAGGATTCTTCCAACACAGAAATATCTTTCAAGTTGTAAAATAACTGATTCCCCTAGGTGCCGCCTATGTAATGACGAGATAGAGACCATAGAACATCTTTTTTGGCACTGCCAGATCACCCAAAAATTCTGGAAAGAGCTTATTGACCTTTTACACAAGACGTGCACACACACACACACACACACACACACACACACACACACACACACACACACACACACACACAAAGACAGTTACATTAACTGAGGAACTCATTCTCTTTGGTATGGCTCCAAAAATACTAACAGATAAAGTACTAGACATTATTGTACTTTCAGCCAAGTTCTTTATCTATAAGAGCACTCTCCAGAATCTAATCCCTGTAGCCCAGAACTGTAAATACCACCTAAAGCACAGATTTTTGACGGAAAAAGCTGCTTTTCATGAGCTAAACAGACAAAAGGAATTTAATCAACAGTGGCTTTTGTATCAAAACCTTGTAACATGAGCTTAGATACTTTTAAATGAAAGGCAATCTGACAACTGACTGTTTCTTAAACTTATTGTTTTAAAGAACTTTACAAGAGATAACTGAATTTGGTTTCAAAGCACTCAGACTAAAACAGCACAAGGGGTAATTTTTGGTCCTCATAAATGCTATACATGCCTCTTAAAGGCAGCCTTTTTTTCCTGAGCAATCCAAGGCTTAATTGAGCAACAAAGTTGATGTCAGTTGATCAATACACTGTTAACCTCTACAAGAATGTTGCTGCTATCATTGAGTTAATAAATTCTATGTAAATGTTCTTTTCCCTTATACAGGGTCATGGCAGCTTGTCTGTGCTATTATTGATGACACTGTTAGAGTCACTGTGATGTATCTAGAACATTCAATTATTAAGTGTATAATGCTAAAGATTAATCTTAGTGTGAAATTGTATAAGAACCTGTCCACAGAAGAGTGATGGTGACAGTTTATTTCATATAATTCTATTTATGCAGTGTATGCAAGTAAGGGTAGAGGAAATGTCAAAGTGTGTATGGTGTGTGTGTGTGCGTGTCTGATTTGATTCTCTTTGTCGTTTATGTGATTTGGTTTTTTTCTATATAGGAACTGTGTTAGTGCTATTGTATTGCTGTTCTGTATTGTGATATGAAAAAAAAAGAGTAAATCTTAATTTAAGTAAAACATTTACAATTTTAATTTCCCCTGAAATGTAACTACATTTTTACTATAACTTACCCTCCCCCCCTTCTGCTCTTGCTACTTGTCTACCCATCTTTCTCTGCAGAATAACTATATTTTCTATGTTCTGTTACTTGGTGTCTTTTTGTGTTTTCCATCTTTGTTTTCTGTTTGTCTTCAGTATTGTCGTTTATTCTTCCGTCCCTCGTGTTCTATCCATGTAGTCCATGTCTCTTCCTCGTTTTAAGCGCTAAGAGCACATGCTCTCGTTGAGTGTGAATATGCGCTATACAAATCTTCATTTATTATTATTATTATTTCCCCGGTAATGTAGCTAAATTCCCCCCACCCCCGGAAAGTAACTAAGTGTAAATTATGTGTATTCAGTTTTCCCCCCTTTCTGTGTGTACGTGCGTGAGTGAATGAGGGAGAGAGAGAAAAAAAATCACACACTTGCATGTACATGCACGCTGATGCACAAAGGTTTGGAGGAAGGCGAAACCGGAAGGAGGGAGCACACTTCAGTAACTCCACGTAGTGGAGAACATTGGCGGCTTCTTGAGACAGATTGGAGAACTAGCAACTTAACTAGCAATGGTATTGTCTGCCTCTATATCAAAAGAGCTCAAAGTGGTCTGTGATGATTCCGCTGATGGAATGATCCGCACTATACAAGTGGCATCAATTTTCGCACGATGCGAGGACCTGACCGGTAGAATCCCCCTTTTGTATATGGCCCGCCCGTGCCAATCTAGTTATGGGGAGACTCTTACTAACACTTAGCGCCAGATCGAACCTCGTCTTTCATGTCTCGAGCGTATCTGCAGCCAGGACAAGCCGATGGAGGGTCGGGACAAGGGACCGGGCGATGGTGTAAGGCGCTATACTCCGTCCTCGCTACTTCTGGTCTCGGCAAGTTGGTGTTGAAGTGTGTTTTGTTGCCAGCAAGCGATGCCCCCAACCAGATCACAGTTCCTTTAGTGGCTTCAAGATTGCTGTGATTAATTCTGCTTGTTAGCGTCCTCAGGGTTTTCGACTACACGACAAAGTCTGCAGAACCGTGCTGAAAGAAAAGGCCAATAAAGGTCAGCAGAGGTAACCTCTATTATGTGGCTTGTGTGGAGCCGTTGTACTCAGAGAAGGAACACCATACCCTGGTGTACTCTTCTTCTTCTATGTTCTCTCTCTCTCTCTCACTCACACACACACACACACCACACACACACACACACACACACACACATATATATATACACTAAAAAAACGAAGGAAAACGATTGAAGAGCAGTTTTAATGTAGTTTACTTACTTAGTCCTCTTCGTACCTAGGTGGTACATAAGGCATCCACTAGAGACCTCCATCCTTGTCTGTCGGCAGCAAGTCTGGCTAAGTCGCTCCAGGTCAGCTTCTGGTCCCTGAGCTCCCTCTCCGCTGACCGTCGCCATGTTTCTGTTGGCCGGCCACGTCTCCTCTTGCCATCCACTGTCCAGTGAAGGGCTATTTGGGGGGGGTGCCTCTGGTTTCATTCTGCACACGTGCCCGAGCCATCTCCATCTTCTTTTTTTTAATTATGGTTGTTATATTTGTGCAGCTGGCTCTTGTGAGGAGATCGTTGTTGGTTATTATGGTTGGCCAGAATATCCTGAGATTTAATGTAGTTTGTGCCTCATTAAAACCACCCTCGTAAACTGTATCTATTTATAGATTTTATATCTTTATAGATTTACAGATCTTTATAGATAATAGTATTAATTTCGTACCGAGCTCAACCCAGTCATTTGAAAAATAACTGCCTGCCTCTAGATCTTTGAATACAGGATACGTCAACATTCAGAACTATGAATTGAAAAGAACAAATGACAAATGAGCGAATAATTGAGAGGGAGACATTGGGAAAGAACAATTTTTCTGTCCGAAGCTAACAAGTGACGGGTAATAACCCGTACTAATGACTTCTGTCGATTCACTGGTATCATCCTTCAAGTCCCTCTACAAGTTTGCTTACTTTAAACGCACTGAATTAAAAATTCCTTTCATGCACATCAAGTAGTAAATTGTTACCTGTGTTGAGAAATGAGTTTCTTCTTTCGACTATTAATGTTTAAAGTTTTCATTTTGGGGGATTATTTTTCGTAATGTAAATATAATGCTTCAAACAGAAATGTATCTCTTTGGCTGGTAGTTGTTTGTTTGCCATAAATCATCGAGAATGTGGATACCTCACTACAGTTGCTTGACATGACAGTTTGTTTTCAAGAGAACTGCATTTATTAGTTAAGTTTTGAAAAGAATTTTACACAAGTTTATATAGAAAGTACGTTTCTTCCGTTTACCGGTGACCCGAGAGAAATCTTCGTTATTAAAGTCTGTCGGTAGAATTTGTTTTAAACACGCTTGGGTGTTCCCTGTTAGTGTGCGTGCTTGTGTGTGTGTGTGTGTGTGCAAGTCCTCCCCACCCCAATAATGCTACTGATGTCAAGACAGCTTAACGGGATCATACAATATAACCAGATGGTTATTCCTCCCACCTCTCTCTCTTCCCATCCCCCTTTCTTTTATTTGTTTCTTCTTTCTCTTTTTTACCCATGTTTATCCCCCTTTCTCTTCCTTTTATGTTATTTCTGGTTTTCGTCTTCTGTTGTCCTTTTTTTTCTTTCAAATATAGCTTCGATGAAGACTTACTAATTCACAGTGAGGCGCATGTTTTTCGAACAGTAATTAAAGAAGAAATAAAAAATAAAATAGCGGCATTATTTTAAGGCTGCGTGGGATGAGGGATAAAACTTGTGGAAAGGGAGGCGCCCTCTGGCATACAGAGTGAGTGTTTCTGTGATACATATTTGTGATGACAGTCTCATGTGCTTGTGACTTTGTATGAGAGATGTAAGTCATGTACGGACAATACAGCAATGCAGTGGTGTGCAGTGGTGTGCAGTTAGGGGGCTTGAAATGAAGGTGTTGACAGGTAAAAGGAGGGGCTATTTACAGGGCCGTTCCTCCTGACCCATGAGACCATTCCTTGAAGGCTAATCTTCATACTTCTTACTATACCTACCCTTCCGTCGTCTGCGACATTACATGCGACAATGCTTTGTTAGAAGTTCTGGCCTCTTACATTTCTTCATGTTCGATATACGGACACGAGTTTTGCCTGTTACGACCTATCCGTCAGGACTTCTTACAAAACTGTGTCGGTAAATGTTATATCAGGTCAGTTTCAGTGTTAGAAGTATTACAAGTGTGTTTTCCTTCTGAACCTTCTGAAGCTTGCTTGATATACAATTTTTTTTATTGTTTTTGACCCCCAAAAAAGCATTTAAACAACGGTGTTAATTAAAGGAAGAACCAGATGAAGTGCCCAACACTGGCATAACCCTGCTCAAGTTTAGTACTTGGTTATTACCATTCTTGTGTCGTTTATTTCCATTGTCGTCGGCAGATTTTATTTAAAGTCTTTGTTACTTCTTTTTTCATAAAATATTTGAGCATTTCTTATTATTAATACTAAGAATAATCTCATTTGCAGTTTAATTATAACGTTGAAACATTTTCACTGTAATTGCGCGTTTTAAAAATAATTGAAAGAAAAATCTGATCGAGTTTTAAAGAATGATTTTTTTAATATATTTAGTTTGTTAGTATCAGTGCTTCTTTTTCAGGCTGTTCAAGTAAATAATGAAACTGTCGTTGATAATTACCAGTTACTGAACGGTTGCATACACTAGTGAAACCTCTACATTGATACTCTTTATGAAAGTATGATGTCCTAGGTTTTAGTTATGCCATTTTATTACTGAAAACGTTTGTGTGTGGCCAACATTTGCTATTTGTTTATTTAAGTCATTTAAAAAGAACAACAAAGATAAAGGGTAGACATTTACAGATTATGACATGGTTATGTTTGGTGAGAGGCTGGTCGTCAGTCCAATCAGTCCAATAAGGCTAACGTGTCTAACAGTCGGAGTTTCCTCCCTTTGATTTCTCCTGTAGGAAGAAAAACAAGCTTGAAGATTGCTTTCTTGCAAAAAAAAAAAAGTCTTCTATATCCGATAGTACAGTGTATTTCATACAGGCTGTCAGGAAACGCGATACTTGCTTTCTCCTCCTTTGTCGTCTTGATATCAAAGACCCGTTGGGTGTAGCTGGTGCCAGAGCGGTGCCCATATCTCACTGACTGCAGCTGGCGCCATCTTGTACGGAGGCTTTGGATCGCGACGATCTGTTAATTTCCAATCTTCTTATTCTTAAGTGAGCCCTTAAAGATTGCACTCCCTGCGCCCCGCCAAGAAAGCTTTGATTAGTTGTTGCCAGATGATGGCCAGTTATGATTATTGCCAGATGCTGCACGCACTGGCGAGTTGTGATGGGGGGGGGTGCAATGTGACATTTTCATACCTTTGGTTCCCCCTCTGAATGGTAATGTTCACATTTGTAAGCGTGCTTTTGAAGTAGTACACGTTTTAAAGGAATGAGGTTTGGTTAAAAAAAAACAACTTGGTTATAAAAAGACTAAGATTTCCAGTAATTGGAACAAAGGCTTAATCTGTTTTGAGTAAAATTGCAAAAGGGACATTGAACTGTGACGGTTGAGATTTCACGTGGGCTGTGGGCTGTGGGCTTTAATAAGAACAATAACAACAATAATAATAATAATATGAACAGCATCACGACCAAGCCAGATCGCACTCTTTGCGCAGACCAGTGATGATAAATGAAAGATAACAGACAGTGGACGGTGAGTTAGGTATAGACTCACTGAACAACATAAAGATGAGGTACAAGAGTAGAAGGTAAAGCAATGGATGAAGGTATGAAGGGATAAAGGTAAACAGTGTGAGATGGAGTCATTACATGATGGTTAGCATGACAGACAGTATGGACAGGGAGTCAAGAATAGTCATTCAGTGATAGTATTTAGTGAACAGATATGTTTTCTCTGCTCTTTTTCTTTTATTTCGTGTAGTGCCTTTGGGTTTTTATCGTGTTTGGTGTTTGCTGATAACTGTTAATCTGTGCTTTTCGCTGCGTTTCACCTGTCGCTGTTATGGACTATTTTCTGAGCCTATGCCCCATTTTTGTCGTCTTTATCGTCTAACGGTCGTGAACGCCATATCTGCATCATCTCGACTCCTGGAGTTTTGCTTGTTGATTTAAATCATCACTACCCTGCAGATTGCTCAACACTTTCTGTTCTACTTCGGTACATTTTCCTCGCAACATTCTTTCCGCTGCTTTAAATTGTGGATGTCCGTGAGTCAACAAGCATGGACTTGATTCTCTCATCTCTTGTCTACATCGTTGCCTCCTGCTTCATCTATTTTCTATGTGTTGATGTGACCTCCGTGACAGTCGTATGTGCGCTAACAATGAACAACTGAATGTTTATATGTGCCTCCACCTCCACCACTAACTATTCCACTGATACTACTACTACAAATCTCAGCTGCAGCTGGTAGTTTAACTGAGCTGTGGTGACTGCATCTATGCAGACGGCATTCACTTTGAAAACACAAGGAACTCTTTGTTTTGAGACCATTATTATTCTCATGTCTGTGTGTTTATATTTTAAGCGCCTTGAGTCTGGCTAATGCTGGAAAAAGGCGTTGTACAAATGTTCTATTTATTATTATTATTAATATTATTATTATTATTATTATTATTATTATTATTATTATTATTATTATTATTATTTGGAAGAGAGTTCCACTGCTTGGCAGCTCAGAGGGAGAACCTCCGTTGTCCGTATGTGACTGTCTTTGTGGAAGGGAGGATAGAATGTGCGAGTCTGGTGAGGAGGGAAGTTTTCGGACAGGGATGTGGACAGACAAGATTTTAGTAAAGTAGTGGGGGGGGGAGGAGCCTTTAAAGAATCCATAGCATAGAGTTGAGAGCTTGTAGGCTATTGTAGCTTTAATTGGTAGCCAATGAAGAGAGTGAAGAAGTGGTGTAACATGTTCAGGTTTGCGAGTCCGAGAAACGAGACGAGCGGCTGAGTTCTGGACTTTGTGAAGCTTATCAATGAGGTACTGGGGACAGCCAGCAAGAAGAGAGTTGCAGTAGTCTAGTTTAGACAGAAAAAATGAGCAGATGAGAATTTTGATGGTGTAGATCAGCGGTCACTAAACTATTTTTACTGCGAGCCGGATAACTGAAAAAATGACGAACGCGGGCCGCATAATCATTCTATTCAATACTTGCAAGCCAGAACGGAAGCTCTGGGAAAAAAGATGAAAAACTAAGTTTAGCATTCTATGTTAATCATGGGTGGTGCGCGTGCAATGAACAGAAAACAAAAGCAACCAACATGTTTATTTACTAAAAAGGAACAGAACTTGCTTCCCCTGCAATTCGAGTACCGTCGGTCGGCCCGCGGGGCGTAGTTTGGTGACCCCTGGTGTAGATGGACAAAGTATTGCGAATGGCGCTGATCTTCCAGAGCTTATAGTATGTTGGCAGCATCGCTGCACAGTCATAGATGGGTGTAAAGTATTTATTTCTTTTCATTCGACGATACGTGGAAAATGTCTGTTATTGCTCAGAATTTGAGAAGAAAGTCTTGTTTAAAATGATAAGCCGTATACAAGACATCCTGGCATTAGTAACTAGAAGGCATCTGAGTTTCTTCATGAACACTCATCAACCCTTAGTGTTGACATTTCTTCGGAAAGCCAGAAATAAAGACAGAATCTTCTTATTGGCTTATTAGTTACAATCATAATACATATTGTTATAGAGCTTTGCCCTTCTAGGTTTTTTTTCGTATTTCTAGATGTCTTAAAGCAGGGGATTATTAGTTCAAAGAAGTCATACGCATTCTGCCATTTGCTTAAGGGTTTGTGTGGGATCTCAGAGATCGTTAATGAGTCCTGATAATGTAAAAACTGCCTGACCTGAAGAGCTTAGGTTATTATTTGCCTCTTTTTTGACCTAAACTTGAAAAACGTTCCATTTCCTATCCTGTCCTCACGCACAGTCAGGCGTACACACGCTCAAGTGTGGGAACCCACGTGCACACAAACAAGCCGTATGACCCTCGTCACGTACTCTTCATTTTCTTGATTGTTTTTTTCGTTTTTCTTTCCCGTCTTTGTAGTGAGATATCATTAAACTGCCGCTGTTCAATATTTTTGTGGATGGCCTCAAGGCTTTGCCGGCAGGATCTCCACTGGCCTTTGAATTCTGTGTCGGCTGAGAGGAAACAAGTTAATTTAAAAAGAAATTGCGGTGATATACGAGGAGGTGCAAACATCCTTGACTGACGTGTTGTAATAAAATAATGCCAGTAGTCGGTGTCGCTTTCTTCAGGCGTACGGAGATGAGTAAGCGATCCGTGTATAGTGCTTTGCGAACACCAGCGTGTATTGCGGTCGGCGGCTTTGGTGATGTTCGTGTGGGCAGGTCGAGTCTAGAACTAAACTAGGGAAAAGTAGTGCCTCGTTGTTTTCCTCTGTGTAAAAGAAGCAGCAGTAGCAGATGATGACGAAGGGAAATTATAAAGGCCTGTCCTCAGACTGACGGACACGAGAGTGGGATGTCAGGGAAGCGCCGTCAGCATGCCAGTCTCTCCACCTTCTCGCTTTCTCTTGTGTGTGACAACCGCTGCCACCATGCTCTTGCTCCCGCAGATGCCTAGCGTTTCCAAATAAGTGTTAACATAGAGATTCCTACACACACGACTGTAGGGATGACATGTGGCTGACTTGTAAACGGTTAAACTTTTGCACACACACCCCTCATCTCCCGTCAGTAGAGCCATCGTCCGCTCCATCGATTCCTTTGCTCTGGGACTCGTGTGCGGGCTTTGCTTCCTCATACTCTTCTCGTGAAAATCTACATCAAGGGGACATCTCTATAAATTAATTTAAGGGGAGATAATCACTCGCGCCTAATTTATTGTCAAGAATCAAATGATTTGAAGAAGACATACTGCGGCAATCACAGGCAGAAGCGACGACAGCTTTGTGATCAAATGTCTTCTAGAGTGGTATCAACTTTGTGTTCAGAACATTTCTTTGATGCTTTTGCGAATTTTAGCGAACGCATCTCTGAACCTTTCCATGTAGAAGCATTTTTTTCTTTGTTTATTGTAAATTTGTAAGTTCTACAGAGTTGTGATTTCATTGCATGACACTGAATTAATATAGGTATAAATGTTTGAAGCGTATATATATATATACAGTGTTGTTTAGGTAGATCAGTGAGGTTGTAGTATACTTTCGGACCGCTCGTTAAAGCCTCGGCTTCAGTAAAGGTGAAGTGTGAGATCCATTTTGTATCCGCTTGTGTAGGGCGGTGTGCAGATTGGTTAAGAACAAGCCTCGGCGGGCCCGGTCACACAAGTCAGGCCGTGCCTAGCGGCTCCAGAGATCGCGTAAAGAGAGCCAGCGACAGGACAGGCCAACTAATGAACTGACAGGATGAGCTGTGATTTCCCCAGGTGCAACATCCTCTGCAGGCTGGCGGCCATGGTCATTCAGTAATTTGCTTTGCAGTGCACAAGCCGGAAGATAGAAAGCACTTTCGCTGCGAGGAATAATAGAAAGACAAGGATAATTGCCAATATCGAAGGACGCGTCCCTCGGAACTCGTCCAAAGCACAGATCTCGTCGACATGGGGAAACTCGCCAAGAGGGCGCCACCGAGCGTGGCGTACACAATAGCAACAACGCCGCTTGCAACTGCAGCACTGTGTCGATGCGCGCGGACAGTAGACTCTCATGTGGCTTCGCTTCTTCTTATGCAGACCTGATATTTCAGTTTCCTTCAGTCTGGAACTACGGAATGTTGATAACAGAGTCAAGATGTCAATCACTCTTGGTGCAGCGGGCTTGAGCCAAGCTTTCTCTCATCTTGCCTCACTCTGCCTCCCATGAACAACTCGTTTTCTTCCTCACTTCTGTAAACCTACAAACACAAGCGTCTGTAACCTTGATCGAGCGGAGGCTAGAACAAGAAAATAGAAATATTTTTCTCCTGACTCCAGAGAAATGGGTAAAGGTGGAAAGGAAGAATGGAGGAAGAATGAGGAATAATTGCATGTTTATGTACGTTTGTGAGTGCGTGCAAATACTCCTCTTTGTCAGCACGTTACTAATCTTCGTTTACCACCATGCATTATTCATAGTCCCAGCTTTGCCTGCGTTTTTCTTCTGTGAGGAACAAAACTACAGACTGTAGATTTTTTAACTGGTCCCCACGGCTTCCTCAAATAATAGTGTTGTTAGGGGCCTGTCGGCTGTAATAGAGATGGACATAGATTATCGACTATGTCAACACTCATGTTTGTGGAGAAATAACGAACATGGGTTCCACGTAGGGCAAGTTTATAACTCGTCTGTGCTTTAGACAGCCTGGAATAGGTCTTGTGGAGTTTCTCTGTCTTGTTGTTGTTGTTGAATTTTGACTTTGTTGCAGCTGTTTTCTATATTCCTTTGTCCTGTCAACTTGTTTAAATCTCGTGTCGTCCTTGATACTGGAAAATAAGTCAGGAATTCACAACAAATGCAGAGCACGTGAGGGTGAACGTGCTTGTGATTACACAGCCAGACGGCATTGCAGAAAGACGCGTGCATGCCAACCAGCATGCATAATGAACATGTGCGCAAATATTCGGGCCAGATATTGCCATCCCACGCGTACACACGACCGGGCATCTTATGATTTCTGCTCTAGTTCTTCTGTTTTTAGCTTTTTTTGAGGGGAAAGTTTTTTTTATTCCTTTAATGGTAATCTCGCTCCGTTTGTTAACAAGAAAATTATTTATGATGCTTCCTTTATAAAGGGTGGCATAGAACGACTGTACTGTGGACCGTTACTGCCTTCTGTTGTCCCGACGGGTGGCCATCTCGCTTCTCATGTCCGTCGTCCTGTGGGCACTGTTAGATGATTCCCAGTGTAATATTTTGGGGATCACAGCAGGGTTCAAACAAAGTTTTAAAAGTTTGCAAGTGTCATCGAAAATGGGTAAGAGCGTTCTGGAAATAGAATAATAATGAAATTTAAGAGTTTGGAATGGTATTGCCATTTGGGAAATCCAGCACCTTCTCGTACTATTTATATGAATATAATTTTCGAATGAAAAACGAAAAAAGAAAACCCACTTAGCAGATTTACTTTTCAATTAAAATGAACTCAGTTGCAATGCAAACATTATGTAAATGCATATCCATGTATATATGTGTGTGTGTTTTCACTTAACACAGAGTAAAGCAAAACATTTATAGGTGCCGGTTGTGGACCATACTTATTTGCTTTCGGACAGACCATTATCACATTTGTCAGTACATATTACTGTTGTCAGCGAATGTCGAGGTTAAACTAGGCATGGAACATGTGAAAGAGGGTTTGTTACTCTGTAAAAAGTTTGGAATTTCGTTGACCCAGAGTCAGATCCGGTAGCTGATCTTCTCAGCCTCTCCCAACTAATAATTGACTACACACAACTATCGCCATGATAAGTGTTATCAGGACTACCGACTTCTGTCACATGTGCCTTATGATGATTTGCGGCGAGCACTGAAGCAAAATGGTGTAATAAAATGAATATCAACCAGTGAACCAGCGAACCTTGGTATGTCCCACCTTCCTCCCACATCTTTTAAGGACACTTCTCCGTGCCAGCAGTTTAATGGCCTCCGCTTTTACGGCCTAATTTGTGGTGTCCGGTTTCACCAGGACATTTATTTTCTTGCTTTTACGGGGCAGTTCGATTGACACCACCGTGAGGTGGGTTTTTTTTTCTTTTGCTTGTTTTTTGTTTTATTTTTGTTTTGTTTTTTCGTCGACTTCACCGGCACTCGATGGTTGGGCAGTGAGTTTGAGTCTCGTCTTCTTTCTTTCGCTTCTTTCTAACCTGCGGCATTTCTCCGTAACCATCTGTCGATCATTTTCTTATCATAGCTCCTGAGCAGTCATGGTCTGAAGCCTATAAATATTGTTTCTTCTACAGCGAGGGCCCCCGGTAGTGTAGTGGTTAAAACACTCGCTTGTCACCACTGCAGTGAGCGGCTCAGGGTTCATATCTCATCTCGGGACACTCTCTGTATGTGACACCCGTTCGGGCGGCGGGGGTTTTCTCCGGGTACTCCGGTTTCCTCCCCCCTCCGTTTCCCCTCATAGTGCGAAATCACCGCAAGGTGGAAGCACTTTCCAACTAAATAAACAACAACAACAAAACAGTGCACTGTGTGGGCCAAGTTTTAAGTATTGAGTACACAGATACCACAGTAGCTCCACACATTTTCTTTCTCGCTTTGGTCTTCTTCGGAACCAGCACCGACTCCTATCAATAGGAACTCAGTAAATTATCGGGAACAGCTGCACCATAATATTGTATCATTAAACATCCTGTGTTATAAGTCACTGTTGAGACTTTTCTGCCCATGCATAGTTGTGAAATACAGCTATGAACATTTTGACCAGCATATGTCCAGCAGACTCACTCTCGAATATGTCCAGTAATAGATGTGCGGACAAAGGAACCGCACGCGCGCGTGTACAGAGTGGATACTGATGTGCTGACAGTTGATACTTGATAGCACTGCCATGACATCCATATTCTTGATAGCAAAAAGTCGCAGACTTTACGTTGTGTTGGCATGGGGGCACTTTGTTTCTTTCTAATTTAGAACCTTTAGTTGTTTTTGCCAACCGAGTGTTTTTGGTGTATAATCGATTCTGTTATTTTTTTGTTGCATTAGTGAGAAAAAACTCGTTATTTCTGACTGGTATTGATGTGTCTGTGGCCTGGCTTTCTTTTTTGTTTATGCCCTTTGTAAGTTCATCGAGTCTCTTAACTCTATTTATTTCTCATCTGTGACCTCATCGTGTTTAGGATTGTGTAGAAACAATGCTAATTTTTATTATCCGTCAAAAAAAGCAAAAAAGAAATACTTCGTCCTTCGGTCTTCGTTGACTATCTCTTCCCCTCCCTCTCTCTTCCTTCTGTTTGGCCTTGTAACCCACAAAGCTAACAGGCAACTGCACCGCGAATGTTGTGAATTATTATCATCTGCATATTGGAAGTCGGTTTTCTTTCCTGGCCTGGTTGTGAGCAAGTCGGTAAAGAAATGCTATTAAAGATAATCAGGGAGGGGTGCACGAGAAGCTCCCGTCAACCAGTCGGTTTGCATGTTTTATTTCCATGCTCGGTGCATTCTCTGCAACTGTCGTCGCCTTTTTATTTGGTTTTGTAGAAAGAGAAAAAATACAAATAAACTAACCCCTTGCCTTTTCCCTCGTACTCCCTGGTCATTTCTGGGAGGTTAGCATTGTTGGCTGCACGTAGCAGGGCGTCGAAATGCACTGGGCAGGAGTTAGTGTTGACACCAATCTCACAGACAAGGTTGTGGCAACTGATGTAGTTTTTCTTTCATGGTAAGTGACCTCGATGAGCTCTTGCTTGACACTCATTTCAAAACAAACAGTCGCGTTTGTCGAAAACATGGCGCTTCACTTGATCGAAACCCCTCTGTTTTCTCTTCTCCTCCACGCTCTTGAAAGGGATCCAATGGTGTGTGTGTGTGTGTGTGTGTGTGTGTGTGTGTGTGTGTGTGTGTGTGTGTGTGTGTGTGTCTTTCAGTTAAATTAATGTACAATTTCATACTTTTAATGTGCTTCTTAAAGCAATAGTTCTTTTTTTAATAAAACAGCAGACTTTACGTAGGCCAATCAGTCCGGTGAGTCGTTTATCCAAGGGACATATACATACAAATAAGATATACGAAAGAAGAAATAATATTTGTGCTCCTTATCTGGAAACCCGTGCCACTTAACCGAGACAGGGACTGACTGCTGGAGGCCAATAGCTGATTGGCTTCCACCGCCTTCCTTAGTAACGAACGAGTATTTGGGTCCCTAACAAGGTGTATGATGAGGTGCGGCCTTATACTTGTTAATGAGCAGGTGCACTTAGTGTAATGATTTTTAACATTAAAATTAACTTTCCTCTTGACTTTCTACAATAGTTGACGCTTGACACTAACTGACACAGCTTTGCTATTTAATTCATTTGCACTCAGTCAGACGATCGCGAAGGAGAGCACTCAGAAAACTCCTGTGACATTCTTATTTAATAAAATTGCCTTCAGCGTCAAAGTTTCCTGTTGCTAGGTCGTGTCACATTCGTAATTCTATTATTAAAAATGGTATTTAGTCCTTTGCTTTAAACATGTTCAAGTGAAACTCTGCAGGAGAAAGTTCTTGAATTGAGCAACATTGTTGTAGTTCCGATTTGACTCTCTCAGCTGGAATCCTTTATTCAAAATTAAATTTTGCATCCAACACATCGTTTGTCATACTGGATGATTATTTCATTATGTATTCATTCCTTTTTTTGTGTATTTTTTAATCAGTTTAATTCGATTCGAGCAGCATAAACAAAATCAGTATTTTATGCGACTCTATGTTACAGAAACGTATTCTGAGGCTGTGAAAATCCTGAAGGGAGAATACGTCATCCGCGCCATTGAGAAGCACAACATGGATGTAGCCCTTATCTTCTGCCGCACCAAGCTTGACTGTGACAACCTGGAGAAATACCTTATTGAGCGAGGCAAAGGTGAGCTCCAAGCGTGTGGAATCGGACACGCTAACCTATTTTGTTCGAGCATGCCTTCTTGTCTTCAGGCTTTGTGCCCCTAGTCCTCGGTGAAGATTAACTTCTCACTATTCTTTTGAAATCTTCCTAAAGTTTTCACTTCAGAAACGCTGTAGAAGCTCGGAAGTAATTAATTACGTACGCTGATACTTTCTTTACGGGAGACAGACGAAATTTAAAATATCTTTTGTTATTTAGACTTTTGTCCTTTAAGGTTTTATTTCCAACAACCGTTGGGAAAGTTATAAAGCCATGTTTGATAAATACATTCGTGCATTAATCATTGAAGAGTTCTGCAACGAATTGTCTTTCTTTTCCGGAGGCGAATCAACTAGTCGACAGCTGAGTGATTGCCTGTGTGTCTGTGTAAGTTTTGCTGAATCTTTTTCTGTACGAGGGCATGGTGAACGGACCGTCCTTCGCCGAACTGCAGGCCGTCCATTGACGATGACGTGTCGCCCACAGACACAGCTTGGTGTTCCCTGCCCTCCAGTCTTTCTCCATCAGCATCGCGTGCCCTGTCTTCATTAACAGCATTTTTAATGTATATTTTGCTAGCGCTATAAATAGAAACTAATTACTGGACCACCACCTCTTCCCTTATCAACGGCTGCTATTTTTCTTTCGCCAGAGCTGTAGCTAGAAATTAAATGAATATTCACTTAGGACAGTTGTTCATTGGCGTCTTTAAAAGATGCGTACGCAATTTCGAGTAGTTTTTCAATGTGTTCACCGATTAACTGTTTCAGGGAAGTATTCCTGTGTTTGTTTACACAGCGATCGTCCTCCCAATGAGCGGAAGGCAAACCTACAGAAATTCAAGGTTACTTATGTTTATCATTGATTTGTGCAGATTTATTGTATTGGGTCATCCTAAAAAATTTCGTGGTTTAAACTGTCCGAATAGAATGTGTCCATTACACTCAGAATCAACATTTTCACGCCCCATTACATTCAGCAAAGTCTTGCTAAGGTGTATCAAAGTGTGTGTTAAATATGAAAAAATCTGCATCTCTGGACCCAGGCGTTTTTTAAGTGTAGAAAATTTGAGGGTTTTTTTGCGAATACGTTAACTGAAGAAAGAAGTGAGTCTGTTAAGAGATCTTGAAAATACGGCGGATGTACACAGATTTCGGTAGTAAATTGTAACAACTCTTTCACAAGGTCATTCTTGCAGCGTGGGGTCTGGCACTGTGGTGTAGAAGAATGAGACCTTTTCTCCTTTGCTTGCAATCTCCGTTGGACCATTTTCAGTTGGTATCTGTAGACCTTCGCTTGAAAAATTGCACCGGGCCTTGACTTAAACCTTCAACCGGTGTTGAATTAAACTGACCACACACCACTATAAACTTCTTCTGGTGAGGCTGAGAACTGAATCGATGAGGTTCGTCCTTCTCCAGCCTCTGCCTGACCTTTTTCTTTTATCGAACAAACTCTGTTTTTCATCACCAGTGAAAATCCAATCCAGAAAAGGTTGTTTTTGATTCACAGCGGGAATGAAGAACACATTTTTCCATCCGGAAGGAAACGTGTCTTCATCTGATGCGCCGTCAGTTCACGGGGTTCCCACTGGTATAGCTTTTTCATTTTCCCCATCCGATGCATGTGACTTTACACCCTATTATGTGACGCACCAACCCTCTGCTAAATTTTCACGGGTCCTTCCGGGAGTAGCATTAACCAAAGAACTTCGAGATCATCCATGCAACATGAAGCCCGCCCACTGCCTGTGCCAGCATTGAGATTAGCATCGCCATATCTAAGCTTAACATAATATTCTGCCATTGTTCTTTCTTTTGATGCCTCATCGCCAAAAGCGTTATTGCAATCCGCCTCTGTCGCCGGGTTGCCCAGCAAAGATCACACAAAATCCGGTCCCAGGTGGGTATAAAAGTAAAAAAAAAAATCGCGTTTTTTCATGACATCTTAAAAAGAATATGCGAACGGTCGCATATAATAATAAAAACCCTGGAGAGCATGAGACGAGCGTAGCAGCTTATGCCCAACACGGTCTGACAGATATAACACAGGGAAATAAATTCTTTTAGCAGAAAACCTCGAGAACTTTCAGGATGACCTAGCATAGCAACTCAGTCTTCTCAAGACAGTAATAACTTTTGTGGCGTCAGAGGAGCAGTTTCTTTGAAAAGTTATTTGAGGAGATTTTGATCATTTTCTGCGTTTATGTTTAACGCTTCCTCTTTTAGTGTCCATGCATGTTGTGTGATCCTAAATCCTAGATAGGATGTGAGGGGAAAATGTTTGCAAAACAGAATAATAACAGAACATGCATATAACATTGTCATGCTATCTCTCTCTTGTATTTTGGGCTTTTTCTTATGTATACTGACATGTAATGGTGTGTGTGTGTGTGTGTGTGTGTGTGTGTGTGTGTGTGTGTGTGTGTGTGTGTGTGTTCCTTGTGCAGGATCGCAAAGTTCGCTTTATGATCTGCACCGACGTGGCTGCCCGTGGAATCGATGTCAACGGCCTTCCCTTCGGTATTGATGGCGTACAGACAAATACTTTCTCTCGTCTGCCGCTAGACAGCTTTGACAACACGAGACGCACTATTCTTCGCTTCTCCTCTTGCTTTCATCATCTTTGACTTTAAAGGACGCATATTATTCGTGGTCTCACTATATGTAGGAACAGATGCACTAACATGGATTCAAATTGATTAACTTAATTGATTTAAAGAGTAATTTTAGGATTCTTTGATCAGACGAGGTTCCCGATCTTCTTGTTGATATAATGTAAATAAGACATTTTTTGTGGTCGCTTTCCGTCTAAATATCAGCAAACATCGACGTGTGTTAATTAATGTTAATAGGTATGTGTGTGGTTTGGCAAGGTTACTGCGCACATTATACAGAAGATTGATGGCCATAGATTTGTCTGAAATGGCCGTTAATGATAATAGTCATGCAGGTTGGCCTTAACGCCATTTTCACAACCGTTTGGAATTGTATTTCAGCAGTTGACATTTTTGTGAAGCGTGTAAATTATATATCAAACTGCTAGTGGATCCTGCAGTAGTCAGGGGCGCCCGGCAGCATAGCGGTTAAAACACTCGCTTGTCACCACTACAGTGAATGATCCTCGGTTCAGATCTCGTCTCTGGCACTCCCTGTATATGACATCTATTCGCAGGGCCGGCCGTCGGGGTTTTTCTCCGGGTTCTTCCCACTCCCTCTCTCCCCTTAGTGCGAACTCACCTGTAAGTGGAAGCACTTTCCCGCTAAAGCAACCGACCATTCTGCGGTAGTCGTCAATTTAACTGTAACGGTAATAAGCAGGCATATGTTAGAACCGTACCTATTTATCTGTTAATAAAGAGAGATGTCGGACTAACACTTCCTAGGTAAAGTATATAGGTATAAATATTTATTTATTCATCAATGAATAATGGTGCAAACGAATTGGTAATACACTTAACAAGAACTTCTGGAAGACCCACATTAAAGAAAGTGTTCATTTCCTTAATTAACCCCATCGCTACATCACAGGAAACACAAGAGCCCTCGCTTTCTCTGTTTTAGTCTGGCGGCAGTGTTTTGTGACTTAAAATAACCGCAAACCTTCTTCATTTGCAGTGATTAACGTGACCCTTCCCGACGAGAAACAGAACTACATCCATCGTATCGGTCGTGTGGGGCGAGCCGAGAGGTACCCAGCCTGTTTGTCTCTGACTCGTGTGTGCCATCCTTCTCTCTGTCTGTCTCTGTCTTTCTTTCTCTGTCCCTCCTGTCTTGCAAGTGTGTTCGATTTAAGATTTAGTAATCAGAGGTTAGCACTGACCAGACTGTGACAGCTGATAAATTTTTATTTCATAACATCTAAAACTATGTCGTGATGGGTATGCTTGTTTTATTTTCAGGATGGGTCTAGCAATAAGTCTTGTAGCTGCGAACAAAGAAAAGGTAAAACTTTATACGTTTGATAAGCAGTTGCCAGGTGTGGGAGGGTGTGTGTGCGCGTGGGTACCTGTGTGTGTGTGTGTGTGTGTGATGACGGTGACTGCAGTGCTTGTAATTTCCTGAAAACTGCAGTTTTTAATACTCACAAAATATATTCTTCATTTGAATGGATCTCTTGTTAAGGAGATATACCCAGGCCTATTATAACAATGCTTTTTATTGTCCCGGAAACACACTTTAGCTATCACCACCTTACGCACGTACTTCATTTTTCTTGGCGTTTAAACGTATCTCTATTCAGCTGATATACAATCACCTAAAAAATTGTTTGAAACTGCACTGAAACAGTGGAAAATCTGCAGGTGCGGTATCTTGACGCAAAGATATTACTAAAACATTTGTAGACGAGGTTTATTTTTACTGCCATTTTAAGATAGCTCGTGCGTAACTCTGATATAATAACATGACTGGCGCGCGGTATGTAATTGTTATCACCGCTCATTTCCCACAGGTGTGGTATCACTCCAATTGCAGCAACAAAGGTAAAGGCTGCTACAACACGCGTCTGACTGACGAAGGGGGCTGCTGCATCTGGTACGACGAGCCCACGGTAAGACCCCACTGTGCATTTCGCCCACCCATCTTCTTTCAGTGACCCCAGCATTGCATGTGTGTTCGCGCGAGTGTATATGTGTGTGTGCTTGCGTGCACGTATCCACACGCTCATGTTGGTGGGTGAAGTGCATGAGAACGTAGGGGAAAGGTCATTTGCTGGCTGTAGCTGATCCTTTAATGAATCAATACTGTTCACGTCGGTTCAATGGACTGAACATGCCACGGATATTTGTCAACGTCACAAGTCCATCGGCAGAAAGAACTTGAGATGTATGGAGGTGTCCTTGCAGGGGATAGAGCGCTCTTTATGGACAGTTGGGACGACAGGCGATTGTGGGAGGCTGTGAAGATAGCTGGCGGCTGATAGACTTACGCTAGGCAATCCATTAATTGACTTTTACAGGGAAATGATGGAGGAAAGAGGGATTCAAACCAGCAGAAAAGATCGCGATCACGTGCTTTCCTCTTCCTACAGCTAGCTGGGCGAACGGGGTACAGATGAAATGCCCGACTCTTGTTAGAGGGAAGTCAGGCTGGTCTTCCCTGAAAAAGCAAGACTAACTTTCCGCCTCCTTGGCTTTTGCCATCTTTAGTTGCAATTCTATAGTGGAGTGCTTCAATTGAGCTTGCATGCGTGCCTTTGTGGCTTTGCCCAAGGCAAGGATAAAGCGGAGTAATCAAACATTAGGCAGTGTGGCGGTCAACGGCTGTTTTATAAGAAGACATTTTTACACTTCCGTCATAATCCTTATTCTTTCTTCCGTCTTTTGCGCGTTTCTCTTCCTCCATCCCACTCTCGTTCTTTCTTTCATTTCCTTAAATCTTTTACTTAACATGCATCTCTTTATCCTTCTTATCTTCTCAGTCCTGATCATAAACCCTACAGGCTTTTACTTTTGATTTACCTCCCTTTCATCACATTCACACACACACACACACACACTGTCTCTGTCGTGTCGTAACCCCCTTCCCCATACACACAAACACGCATGTAAGCGTTTATATGTAAGTGTGTGTATAAAATATATAGAGAGAAAGATACGCCCACATCTGTAGTTGATTGTATGCATCAACCGCTTATGTGCACCGAAAAAAGGCCTAGTCTTTTGCGGCCACAGAACAAGTGGGAGGTTACTTACAGGTCTCATCATCACTACAGGCATAGCTAGAAATAGATAATTTTTGTGTGGGGAATCAAGTAGTCCTCATGAGCTTGAATTCCTCTGAAGCTCAGTATTGCAGCTAAGTCTTCTCCGTAGCCAGGACCAAATGTAGCAGTTTGTAAGCAGCATTACTATCTCTAGTGAAGACATAGAGCGGTCCAGTGGTGCAACGGTTACCGCCTGTAACCAATACAGTGAGGGTTGGGTGTGCTGGCTTAGTATTTCGTCTCGGACACGCCGTTCTTTCTCTGCATGTGGCATCTGTTTACAGGGCTGCACGAGTTGCCGTGATATACACAGTTGCTGGCTCGGCGTAAAACATTGACTTTCCCCCGGAAGACAAAATGTGCTTTCAGTTTCACCAAATTCTTGCACCTGTTGGCAGAATTTTCTTTCATCTCGTAATAACTAGTTTTCTTCTGTTGGCTAAGAAAGCTCAAGTAAAATATTTTGATTCCATGTTTCACCTTGACATCCGGTGACGGGTAAGGCAGTATCAGCATTCCTTAGAGACCACTGTCATGCAATGAATGCAGTGCAGTGGTTAAGGAGCGCTTTGTGCGCTCTAGAAATAAAAGGACTCTTCGGCCTTGTTGGAAAAGAGAAATAAGTTAATAATCTGCTGCGAATGCCCGGGCACACCTTCTGGCCATAAGGACGTTCCACCGCCAGTTTCTTTGCACTGGGCGCGTGTTAAAGATCACCAGGTGCTTGATTACCACACGTCGATCGGGCTGTGCGCCTGTAGTTAAGGGAAGCAGGCCAGTGAATTTACATTAACAGTTCTCGGCGAGCTTCTGGGGTTAGTGAGGATCCGGAAGGAAACCAGCGAGGGGGTAAAAATTAAGGATTTCAAACAGTCCTCGGAATCCAAAGAGCACGTCTGTTGCAGTCTGTCTCGTGCAGAATTTGAAGCATGCTCGCGCGTGTGTGCAGGTACGCGTTCTTACATAAAGTCTCTGTCCGACCTCAGCGCTGACTCATATTTTAACGTAAAAAAATAGAAAAGGTTTTTGTTTGAAAGTTGAATGTGTGTGTGTGTGTGTGTCGGGGGGGGGGATGATAGGAGGGTGACGACATCTTTCACATGCATTTTATTTCCCCTGCGAGCCATGCAGCACGTAATCAGGCAGCTGTGATCTCGAATAAGAAGAGAGATGCACGATTGTGCGATCCTTATTTTTTGTTTGCTTTATGGTCTTTAGGACATGGATGGGCACCCGACGGAATAGAGACTGGTGGATGGGGGTGCGGAGCGCAAGCTGCCCGGTCACAGTTCAGCGCGAACAGACCCCTCGTGCATCGCACTGTGTCCTCAGTTCCCTGAGGCTGACTGCTGTCAGATATTGAAACGCCATCGTTGTGATGTCTCTCAGCGTGTTTGATGCATCTTTCTTTAATACACGCGCCACGATGTCAGGCACAAGATGTTTCTAAACCTTAAAACTGTTCTAAAGAAGCAAAATCTCTTCTCTGCCATTCAGATGCATTGCACAAGAACATACAAAAAATTGTACTGACATGACGGAAAGTCACACTTAAACAACTTTATGTTATTTAAAACAGTTTTAGTTTTAAAAATTCTAAAACTGTGGTGTGCACTTTAAACTGATTATCTAATTACTCTCCGTCCAGACAACTCCGCTCTTCGTCTGACGACCGTATCCTAACTGTTCCTGTCACCAGAACAACAACATATGGTCACAGGACTTTTGGCTACTGTGCTGCAAAACAATGGAACTCTCTTCCTTTTCATATTCGCCACTTTCCTACAATTGAATCTTTCAAATTTGCACTAAAAACGCACCTCTTCCTTGAGCATTTCTCCTAACACAGTCCACACAATGCTCGTCCTTCTTAACCCCCACCCTTCCCTCTTGCTACTTTACCCATCTTTCTCGCAGAATCACTATATTTTTCTGTTCCTGTTACTTGATGCCTTTTGTTTTCTGTTTCGTCAGTACTGTCGTTTTCTTTCGTCCCCTTTGTTCTGTATCTACTTAGTCCACGTCTCTTCCTCGTTTTAAGCGCTAAGAGCATGCTCTCTATGAGTGTGAATATGCGCTATACAAATCTTCACTATTATTATTATTATTAAATAGATTTAAGGCCTAAAAGTGTTTAAAATTAGAAATGTCTTGTGCAACTGACCCCAGAGCTGTTAACCCATTAATGCTTCCTCTCTACAAGCTTGTAGCCTCTAGCAACACACATGCTATAATCTGATATGCTGCCAGAAACCTTTTTTAAGCGTTGTGATAAATAATGACACTGAAATATTCGTTTGGCGCTTACAAGAAAGTCTGAATACTAAAGACATGGCAGAACCTGTTAAACTCAGTATCCTCCCATTTTCCCTTAAACCTGAAATGCGTGGTCTGTGCTTGCGCGAGCGCGTATTATTTCTAGGTCTTGCTTTGCGTTTGATGTACATTATTTGGCTTGCTATAGCACATTTATTTTCCATTTACTTCAGACTTTGCATTCAGGAGGAAATAACTTGTGCTTGGATCAATTCCCATCTCACGAGATAAGGGGCGGCGTAGGAAAGAAGAGCCTCGCTAATAGAAGAATCCCTGGTAGTATGCGTCGAGTTGTTTGACGATAATTATCGCCTCATTTAACAGTCGTTGGCATAAACTACCGCGGGATGTCAGAAAGGCAATCCACGTGACCTTTTAAAGACTCACACCTCGTGGAATTTCTATGGGACCTTATAATTGTACTATGAACCGGACAGCCGAAGCTTTTTACTTTAATGGAAGCGAGAAATTGTTCATCTTAATTCAGGAAATATTAGAGTTTACAAAGACGTTCAGTTAACAAATCATTTGGATAGTGCACTTTAGGCACTCGGTTTATTTCCGTTCTCTTATTCTGCTTCACTCATAATGTCGTCTGGCATTGTCATTCCCGTGCTTTATAACAATATGAAGCAAAACAGAAACACACACACACACACACACACACACACACACACACACACACACACACACACACACACACACACAGAGTAAACAAATAAGGACTCGAGTGTTTTACTGCAGTTAAGAAATCTTCTCTCTCTCCCTCCCTCTTCCACCTCTTTTTCTCTCTCACCTTTCTCTCTACCTGGTTGAATATTCATTTTTTCTGGATGTCTGACATTGTCGTTTCTGATATTTCCCTAACTCTCGGTATTGTTACATCAGTTAGAAAAACCGGAAACATAAAGCAAAGCAAACACGTTCCTGGAAAGAAACAAGAATATTTTTTGTTATGTAATGACGAGATAGAGACCATAGAACATCTTTTTTGGCACTGCCAGATCACCCAAAAATTCTGGAAAGAACTTATTGACCTTTTACACCAGACGTGCACACACACACACACACACAAAGACAGTTACATTAACTGAGGAACTCATTCTCTTTGGTATGGCTCCAAAAATACTAACAGATAAAGTACTAGACATTATTATACTTTCAGCCAAGTTCTTTATCTATAAGAGCACTCTCCAGAATCTAATCCCGGTAGCCCAGAACTGTAAATACCACCTAAAGCACAGATTTTTGACAGAAAAAGCTGCTTTTCATGAGCTAAACAGACAAAAGGAATTTAATCAACAGTGGCTTTTGTATCAAAACCTTGTAACATGAGCTTAGATACTTTTAAATGAAAGGCACTCAGACTAAAACAGCACATGGGGTAAATTTTGGTCCTCAAAAATACTATACATGCCTCTTTTAAAGGCAGCCTTTTTTTCTGAGCAGTCCAAGGCTTAATTGTGCAACAAAGTTGATGTCAGTTGGTCAATACACTGTTAACCTCTACAAGAATGTTGCTGCTATCATTGAGTTAATAAATTCTATGTAAATGTTCTTTTCCCTTATACAGGGTCATGGCAGCTTGTCTGTGCTATTATTGATGACACTGTTAGATTCACTGTGATGTATCTAGAACATTCAATTATTAAGTGTATAATGCTAAAGATTAATCTTAGTGTGAAATTGTATAAGAACCTGTCCACAGAAGAGTGATGGTGACAGTTTATTTCATATAATTCTATTTATGCAGTGTATGCAAGTAAGGGTAGAGGAAATGTCAAAGTGTGTATGGTGTGTGTGTGCGTGTCTGATTTGATTCTCTTTGTCGTGTATGTGATTTTTTTTTCTATATAGGAACTATGTTAGTGCTATTGTATTGCTGTTCTGTATTGTGATATGGAAAAAAAACAAACAAACTTTCACAATCCCCCCCCCCAAAAAAAAGAATATTTTCTGTAGAAATTTTATTGTTGTGTGCAATCTTTCTACTCGATAAATTTAAATACAGGCATCTTAAAACGACAGAGTATTTATCATGCAGCCTCTCTGTCCACCTAAGTTCCAGACTTGTCTAAAGACATGCATGGACAGACAGGCAGGTGCGTATACACCCTCGTTGTTTTATGATTTTAGGGAAATGTGCCACCCCAACTTTTTTTTTAAATCAGACGATGAAGTGCATTTTCAGGCATCGGAAAATCACCTTCGATCTCAAGTTTCCCAGTTTTTAAGGAAATGTATGAAACTGAAAAAAGCAACACGCGCTCTGCCTTTCCGCTGCTCTCACTCCTCGCCGACTCCCGACACAAAAAAGCACGTGGAAGCTTGATACAGCTATCACGGCAAATTGATTCCGGAAAACCACCTGCTTACGTGGTGCCGCCAAAGAGGGCATCACCATTTCCCGTGTGTGTCGACATTACAGAAATTGTAGGTGAAAGCTGAGGCGTAATATTCACGAAGCCCTAGCAATAATCGTTATCTACTGCTTCACTCTCTCTCTCTCTCTCTCTCTGTGCTCCTTGTTCCCTTTTCCCTCCTCACTCTCTCTCTCTCTTTCTGTCTTACTCGGGTAATATTGATTAGTAGTAAAAGTGCATTATTGGATTAAAAGCCCAGCACTATGAGTCTGCTTTACTAAAAGCCGGCATTTCTTCAGCACAGTTGCCTTGAACTGCAAACTTACTGCTTGGTGCCATGTGCCTGTTCCCTCGCCTGGTGTAGCTTCTCTGAGGTCGGCGCTAAATGCCGCTGAAGATTTTATGTCAATATAAACCAAACGGTAAACATGGCCGTCACTTTTGATTATTATCAGTACCCGTGCATGAACCTGTCAGCTGTTACATATTTAATAGAACGATTTGTATTACACTTTTAGGCTGTTAATTGTTAAAGGTCTAGTATGATGCAAAACATTTTTGAATCACTCGATTGAGCTCGGTAAGCTGTACTAGTTCCCCAAATGGGAATGTCCATCTCCCTCTTCTTTGTTTTATTGTATATACACTTTTTCAATCATCACCATGGAGAGAACGAGGTCAAACTCATGATGTCACGGTTGTTCATGGATACTTCTAATCACCATTTATTCCCAGTTGTTCCCATTGGTTGAAGCCATAAAAACGTAAACCCGAAACACATGGTTATGCATATCTCGAGAGCAGAAATATTTTTATTGAGCTTTAGAAAAAAGTGATAAGAAAAACGTTTTAGACTGTGCTAGAGCTTTAAGAACATGCCTTCTGAATAGTTGGTTTTCGATTGATAGGTATCCTGTCAGAAGTTTGTGTTCTGTAGCGAAGACTATGTAGGAAGACTGCAGCCACTAGTCAGTGTTTTCTATGAAGTGCAGCACTAAAGGGTTGCTCAGTGGTCATTTTTGCTGCCATAGAACTTATAATAAAAGCTGTGTTCCCAGCCTGTTCGTCTGGTGGTCCAAAATGCTTTTTGCACGATTTATCTTACCACCTGAAGACAGATGCTTTTTTTCAGGACTGCAGTGGAATGTCGAGATTTGTTCTAAAAGTTTTCCTAACTTAAGTGAGTTTTTCCCCCCTGCAAACCGCGTTACAAACTTCTTGGCCTACATCCTGATCATCATATCCTCACTTCTAGTCATAATGCAGTCATTACAAAAAACAAAATCCAAAGAAAACAATTCTCAGAAATGAGTTTTCTGGATGAAACAGAAAAGTAAAGAAAGTTGGCACTAATGTCTATATTTAGCCGCCTGCCTTTTTTTTTTTTTTTGTACTGCAGTCGTGGCGGATACAGCTGGAGTCGAAAGTCTTTGCCGAGTGTTGGGTGGCCTAATGGATTGTCAGCCAGTCTTGTGAGACCTCGTTATAGGCGGGGATGTAGTAAAAAAGCAGCGAGTCTCCATCGTGGCCTGACATTTTTGGTTGAGGCTGAGTAGTTTCACACTTCCCATAAACAGCGCAGATTTTTTGGTGATGTGGAGACTGTGGAAGATTTGAAGAGACGTTAAATCCTAGGAACGTAGGTAGGTCGGGTCCCTGCCCATCTGATGATCGAAAGATACTTTTGATATAAATATTACCAGCGCAATATCTAACCCTAACCATAGAGATGTAAACTTCATTCATAATGTTCAGAAGCTGCAAAATTCAGCAGAACGCTTTGTCCTCGGAGTACGAAAAGGTAATCGTGTGACTCATTGACTAGAAACTTTCTGTTCGCTGAGATTTTTTTCCGGAAGTTCCTGTCCTGCCTGTTTATCTGATCTTCTTCCGTTGCTTGTGGAAATCCCCGCTTTTCGTGTAATGAACCGACTTTGTCCGCGCCTGTCACCCAGACTTCTGCCTACCCTTCCCTTTTTCTCCCACCCCACTACAAGCACCACCACCAGCGTCTCCCGCCCTTGTGCATCAGACCAATGGAACAGTCGTCTTTCATTTCCGCTACATACACTCAATCGTGCAGTGAATACAACTGATCTCTTAAAACAATGTAGCTTACACTGTATGAAAATCACTCATCTAAAACTACATGTAACAGAACGTTTGCCACCATACAACCGTCTTACTATTTGTAATCTTTGGTGGTGGGCAAAATAAGGCCTTAAAAATGTTTATTTTTAGCGAATAGATCCATTTAAATTGTGGCCAGGGGCCAGTTGCACAACACGTTTCTAAACCTTAAAACTGTTCTAAAGAAGCAAAATCTCTTCTTAACTATTTAGATGCATTGCAGAAAAACATAAACAATTGTACTGACAGGACGGAAAGTCAGACTTAAACAACTTTATCTTACTTAAAGCAGTTTGAGTTTTAAAAATTCTAAAATTGTGGTGTACACTTTAAACTGATTATCTAAATAGAGTTAAGGCCTAAAAGTGTTTAAATTTAGAAATGTGTTGTGCAACTGGCCCCTTGACCTTATTAAAATAAGAGAGATTTGTGTAAAATGTGTTGACATAACTCTTTTCACGCTCCACTGTTTAAAAACTCGTCAAAAATACATATTAGTATATAGGGAGATATCTAGAGCTTCTTTTAGAGGCCCAGCTTCTACAATCACACCAAAAAAAGTGGTGGGGGGGGACGCGGGGAGGGAGATGAGTGTTCTTGACAGGTCAGACTGATGCAATTAGCGAAGCATGACTTCTAAGGTACCGCATCTGTGATCCTCACCATCCTCCCCCGATCAAACCATTCTTTTCTGCCGTAAGCAGGGATAGGACTACGTCCTGGGGGAAAAATCTTAGTACGCACCTGAGAGGTAAAATAAAATTCTGAATGATTGGAGGAACTGAACTTAGAATGCGGAACTCCAGACGACACTACAAGCAATCAATTTGTACTGTTAGCTGTCACCACCCAGGACAGAAATGTCATGAAGTGTTGGAGGCTTTCAAGTCCTGCCTAGTGAGCTCAGGTGTTTCAAAAGGTGCGCGAAACAAAAGCGAGATCAAAAGCTGGCGCTGATGACTGGAGGGCCTAAGGGTTTGACAGGTGAGTGGTGGAGGTGGAGTGGGGGCAAGGGAAATGACAATCAACGCAAAGTAAAGCTGCATTGACAGCTGTGCGACAAACGATGGAGTGCGTGATTTCATGGCAGTATTGGCTTCAACTCCTTACACATAATCATTTCGATTTACTAATATTAACAGTGCGTTTCTCTTCCTACCAAACAATTGTAAAATGGTGTTTCAGATTTGAAAGTTTCTTTAAAGACTTTCGTTTCCAGGAACGATCCCTAAAACTTCTTATTTTTATGGCAAGATTTTACGTCAGAAAAAAAGAACTTCTGTTGTTTTTAAAAAACTTGCGGGTAGTGACATTTTAAAACAAATGGATATTAGCAGAATACGGTAAAAAAAAAAAAACACACAAAGCTTTACAGCAGAAAAGGCCATCTTGAATCAGATAAGCATAATCTAACTTTTAAAAATTGTTTTAAGAATGCCATCTTCATATTCCACCTTTCAGACTAAAGTGAGAAAAAAGCATATTGTTCGCCTTACATCTTAAATCACAAGGTGAAGACTTTATTTTCTCATGATGTCTCAGTTCTAGACACAGCCCTGGAATGCACTACTTCAAAACCTGGACATACAGACCTATGTTAAAATACAGAAGGATAATATTATAATGAAGGTGACCACAGCTTCTTTGATATGTAAAAATGAACCTTGTAACACCAGACAATCATTACAATTGTACATTATCCCAAAATACAAATTTAAAAAGTTGCCCAAGGCAAAGGTAACTGAATAATGGGTAACTGTAATTGTTCAGTTATGCAAAATACATCTTATAGAGCTAAAAGTAAACTGAATTTGTCTAAATAGGTACCTAAATATGTGCACACGCGCTTTAAATTATAACATTTATTGTCAGAACATTCAGTTTGGCTCATTTTTGTTACTAAGAGTTCCTCAGATTTGTGAACTCCTGGTCATATAAAAGGAGTGGGGTTTCTGGATTTGACTATACTTCATTCCCAGGAAACAATTTAATTCCTACCCATACACAAGGAAGAAGTTTTGCATGATAGATAACAGTGATAGGCAGCCATGTTTGAGCTAACAAACTTGTGAAGATGTTAAAGCAGGTGGCAAGACAATGAACAAAGTCATCATGCCTGGAAAGTGCAGTTTCTAAAATTGATAGTTAAACTGTTAACAGAAAAAAGATTACAGATACTGAATGTTGTAGGACAAAACGGACAAAAGATCAGATGTGCACTTTGCGATGTATTTTTGAATATTACTTCAATAAGTGAAGCTATTTGTCAGACTTTTTCAGCTTTGGTAAGAAAATGGCTAATACAATTGTACCCCAGGTTGTCTTCCTGCTTTAATTTGTAACAAGTAAAATATAAGTGACAGATTACCTGTAGCTAGTTCGGTCTGCCCGTTATGAAAATGTCCTCCAAAAGCCCTTTTAAAAGGTTTCCAGGACCTTAAACATCTTTATTTTCTGTGTGATTAGACCTTTGTGAACCCTGAGTGCATGTTGTTATGATTCGCCAATCATGTATGACATTGAAATGTGCAGATTGCATGCCCTGTGAAAACCTAGAAAAAAATGTTCCTTAGAGAGTATCAGGCCTGGAAGTGTAGTCGTTATGACCGAGAGAGGGAGCAGGGCGAGCCTTCCAGAGGTTCACCATTAGGAAGCGAGCAATTCTCAGAAGCTGCAGACATGTAGGTCGTATTTTGAAGCTCATTTCCGCGAGCACATTTGATCGAGAGTCGAGCAGATACGGTGCTGACCCTCGGAAGCTTTCTGCGTGATTTGTCTTCGGTGCGTTGAAAGTGACAGATGGGGACAGTGCAACGAGAAGCACCACGGTGAGTTCAAAGCGTCCTCCTCTCCGTCTTCCGTTTTTGTTTTAGCCGACAATTTCTGGTCGTCGCCTGTCCATTCCTCTCATCCTTTGACTGGTACCAGCTGACGAACGGTAATGCTGCTCCACCGGTGCTGGTCGTCGTGGGGGTGGGGGTGGGGGGAACAATTGGATAGATGCAGCGGCGGACAAGACACGTCATTGCTGCAGTTTAAAGTTAAATTAGTTTTTTGTTTAAAGATCTCCTCTCCCTTCTGCATGCGCACGCGCGCACACACACACGCGCACAATTTCCTCTCCTTTCCCTCCCTCCATCATTGCGCGACGCCAGCAGTAATCAGACAGATGTGCTTGCTCGATCAGAAGGCCAATCCTTATGTGGGATGAGCGGATTTGTTGCTGTGTTACTGCATTGCTCTCCTGTCCTTTGTCTGCAAAGCGAAGTAAAGCAGACTCTCCCTCCCTCGTTCCCTGCACGGACGTTTCCTTACTTCTCTCCATGTCGTCTGCATGTGGCTCTTGTTTACAGGGCTGGCTGTTTTCCCATGATATAGCCATAAGAGCAACCCTCCCTCCCTCCCTGTGCCTTTTTTCTCTCACCTCATCTACCTCCGCCTTTCACTCCTACCCTGTGTGTGATAGCTACAGACGCGTTGTAATAGTGCCTTTAGCTATCTTTATGTGCAGTTTACTAAATATAATATCCCACAAAGCGCTTTGGATCAGGTTCTCTTTCCTCCATCATGGCTTATAACACGATTATATCAGTAATCTTTTCTGTATTAATGCCACCACTACAACATCATGTAATAATACAACGAATGAAATCCGATGTTGACAGAGGAGGTAGGAGTATAGAAGTATGTACGTGTTGAGACTTTCCCGAGAATGCAGCTGTCTACGGGTGTTGGTGTGTGTTCGTTAAAGTCTCTTGGTTTACAGCTGTAGCGATCTTCAAGCTCCTTTCCTTGATGGCTGGTCTCTTGTCCTCGCCGTCCCTGGCAAGGGATCACTGGCAGACGCTTGGCCTGCAGACCGGTTCACGACCCAACACCGTGTAGCTCCGCGCTGCCTAGCATTTTCATAACCACCTCTGTTGTGAGGAGCTGTGGTGCCACCATTGAAGGGACAGCGCTGCCACGATGAAGTCTCGTGATCAGTTTCCTCATCTGTACCTCTTCTCGCATCCGTCGCCACTCTCATTAGGCCCTTTTGCGTATATCCTGGACGATCACACATCTCGGCATCATCTTGTTGACTCGTTGGACTATTTGAGTACTTTATTAGTTAACCATTAAACCCTGGTAAATAAGGTTAAATTGTGTTTTTTCTTTTGGCGGTTCAACAAATATTGAAATCGTCCGTTAAACCAGTCGGCTTTTGCACAGTCTTCTATATTATCTTGTTTGTTTACTTTGTCATACGTACCATGAATATTTGCCTTCTTTGTTTGAGAGTTTTATAAAAGTCGCTAACGCTTGCTGACAAGTTGCAGTCTGATGAAAGTCATCACATTTAAGTACCATGGTTCCAGTTTATGTATAGTGTTTCTCAACTCATTAGTGTCTGTGTCGCAATCCTTCGTTTTTGGCGTTCAAAAGTGTTTCTTGATAAAGAGGGAAAAGGAGATGATCATCATTATCATGACGATGAAGTAGTAGTAGTATTAAAATCGTCATTCATTTTTAACTTATCAACAAGTATCCATTCTGCAACTCGTTCAACAAAGCATCAAATGCCCTCAGAAAGCCCAATGACATGGACCAGGACAGCGGAGCCATCCGCTGAGAAATAATAAGACCGAATGATAAGGCCTTAATAAAGAGTGCGTGTACATTGTGAACGGAACTGTTCTTAATACGGACCCCGTACTTAAGGAAACCAGGGGTAGATCTAACATTCCCAACACCTACCAACTGTGTAAGTTGAGTGAGACAAGATGTGAACCGACCGAGCGCTGTGCCCTAGACCCCAAAAGTCTATGAAAGCCATTCGCATAAAATCACATGGTTAGTGGTGTTGAAAGCCCCAGAAGAGATAATGAGACATCACTATGGTCAAATGCATTCAGAAGATCGTTGACCACTCGAACTAGAGCTACCTTAGTGCTGTACGACTTAGGATAGGCTGGTTGATAAGGCTGGAGAAGATCATTAGCCTCCACCTGACCCACGAGGTGCTCCAGGACAGTATATTCAAGTACTATCGCGGTCAATGGGAGATTATATGCCGGTCTGCAGCTTTTCAACCTACCGTAATTCCCGTTAGCTTTCGTAAGAGGGGGTCTTACTAGTGCGTGCTTGAAACAGAGATGAGCAATTCCAGGGGAAAAAGAAGTATTCAAAATAGATGTAATTATCGGTAGAAGCTCGTCTAGACATCGGAAGAAAAGGCTAGAGGGAACAGGATGGAGTTCACAGGATTTGTTGGGCATTTGCAACACCATGCACCAAATGTACTCAGCAGAAATGAAGTTGGAAAAAACCTAATGGAGTACTGGTAAACCAGTGGGCTGCCTGTAGGCGGAGCAAGAACATCAAGATCATTTTTTTAGGATGACTGTAAGAAAGGTCGCAGAATGATTGTGCAAGTGCAGAAGAAATGCTGCATACATCATCCGGGCGCTTTGCAGGAATATTTTTGTGGGGAGACAGCGGTAATAATAGTGTCTGAACGTGCTGACTGTTGGTCTCTGATCATATGAGTCAGTCGATTTTTACACCGGACAAAATACTGACCTCGGACAACAAGTCCAGTTTGCCGCCTGTTCAGCATGATGACACGCGCTTTGCATCCATGATTTCAGAGGTCGTCCAAGGGGTAGCAGGCCGCACAGACACCAGTCGTTAGCAAACACGCAGCAAATGTGTGACTTGTAACACACACACACACAGCTGTCTGTAGACACCGCAGATATAAGGTACGGCGCGAACGAACTATACAAGTAGGTCTGAAACTCAGCGACATCAGTCTTGCGTGGTGAAGGGGAAGTGGCAGTCTTGATAGACGGAACCACTTATTCTAATATTAGTTCAGAATATACTCAGAAATGGTCGGACGCCACCTTTTCCTGAACCCTATCCTGCGGTCAAAGGATTGTTTGTAGTAATAATAATAATAGTGAAGATTTGTATAGCGCATATTCACACTCATAGAGAGCATGCTCTTAGCGCTTAAAACGAGGAAGAGACGTGGACTAAGTAGATACAGAACACAGGGGACGAAAGAAAACGACAGTACTGACGACGAAACAAAACAAAAGGCATCAAGTAACAGGAACAGAGAAATATAGTGATTCTGCCGAGATAGATGGGTAAAGTAGCAAGAGGGAAGGGGGCGGGGTTAAGAAGGACGAGCATTGTGTGGACTGTGTTAGGAGTAATGCTCAAGGAAGAGGTGCGTTTTCAGTGCAGATTTGAAAGATTCAATTGTAGGATGACAACAATTGATAACCCAGTCCAGTCTGCTCTAAGACGGTGGGTGGTGGGTACGTGCAAGTTGCTCATTTTGCCCGTAAACATTTCTTTCACAGCAGAGAGATCGGTCGATGGGTCAAGGTAGCGATTTACATCACCAACAACAACTAGATTATTATAAGTGATTACATGTACAAACTTACGGAGTAATTACAACCTTCAATAGAAGAAAAACTTAGGTCAGGAGTGCCATAGCAGTAACCAAGTCAGCCAAAGTGTCTGTACGCAACACGGCCAGCAGATCTCCTCCAGCACCAGACAGGCGTGGCACAAAAAGCAGACGGTGTCATCTCATATAAATCTGGTTCATTACCGGAAGACTCAAATCATGTTTCATGTTTTAAGTCCAGGTCGTATTAACCATCATCGATAAAGTCCATCTCGACAGCTTCTTTTCCATAAGACTGTGTTTTTAGACATGGAGTCTTTAGAAACTGTACCATCGGCTGATAACAGAGAATAACATCCTTTTTGCCCTCGACGGCCACCAACAGCCTGTCGTGGTGTGACCTGGGAGAGACCACAGGTGCAGTCGCCAGACTAACACGAGGTCGAGGCAAACGGTGGAGTCTGGACATGTTGCAGCTTGAACTGCGTTGTACAATCTGTGGAACAATCCACGGAATTTAAATCGGACCTGTTCCAACCAGCAGATCGGTCGCTTGTCAGGCTGCGAGCACGAGTACTGAAACAGTCGAGCGCTTAGCACCAGATGACTTGGAAATGAAAACAGCAGGAGCAGAGAAGGAAACTCTACATTTCTGAAGACTTTGCTTCCGATGACCAGCACGACAGCGGCGAAGGCGCTGCCAGCCAGTTGAGAACAGCAATATAGGTCAAAGTGTCAGAGGGTCTCATGGACGCACGCACTAGGCTTACAGCTGAAGAGAGGATTTAAGAGGGACAACTGTGCCTTGCTACAGACATTTGCCTGAACTCAGTAAAACTCAGAAAACAGTGTACTCTGTAAGATCAAGTGGGACAATGGAACCCAGGCTATTTGTTTTCAAATTGTTTACATCGGGTTGCCCAGATAAAATACAGTATTGCAATGGATAGCAATGGTATTCAGTAGGTTTTATTTTCTTTGTGAATAGTGCTGTGCACGTGTAATAAATACACACACAAATGTGCGCGTGTGTATAATGTTGTTTCCTTCCGTTGTTAGTTGTGATGGAATCTTGTCTTAATCTTTGTAAGAAGAATCGATAGCATGCCCTATAAGTATTGTGCCTTTACAAACAATCAGAAGCCGTCAACTCGTGATCGTTACTTGTTAACAGTCCATTGTCGAAAGGTTGCTGAAACTTGTTCAATTTCTCCTTTTGTAGACACGATTCTGCAAAGACAGCTACTTTGTAACGACCCGCCCCATTGTTGTAATGTGAGCCCCTGTTAACCCTTTGGCCTGTTAGCGCCCGCTTGGCTGTCTTCTTAAAGGTCAGCAGGTCAGCGAACGGCGGTCCGGAAGAAAAGCATTTCTGGTAAAATACATTGATTGTTGGAAGTTCATGGTCTCTGAGACGATTACGGTTTTTACAGACACAGTGTATTGTGTTACACTCAAAAGCAACAGTTCCACGCTTTTGTGGACACAAGCCGGGGTTTAAAATGAAGGCCAACCTTGACCTTGTTTGAGAGACAGAGACTGGGGCCAGTTGCACAACACGTTTGTAAACCTTAAAACTGTTCTAAAGAAGCAAAATCTCTTCTTAGCCATTTTGATGCATTGCAGAAAAACATACAAAAACATTGTACTGACAGGACAGAAAGTCAGACTTGAACAACTTTATCTTACTTAAAGCAGTTTGAGTTTTAAAAATTCTAAAATTGTGGTGTGCACTTTAAATTAATTATCTAAATAGAGTTAAGGCCTAAAAGTGTTTAAAATTAGAAATGTGTTGTGCAACTGGCCCCTGGTGTATTGTGTGCTCCGTGCACAGTAGTGGTATTTTTTTAAAACGGATTCCGCAGCAGAGCGTAAGGCAGACACATTGATGATGTCTCAAGGTGTCATTTTCACTCCACTTCTGCATTGGATTATCCTTCCATTCAATTTTTTAAAAGAAGGCTAATAAAGATTAAGAATAAACGCCATTCCTAAAGGGTTGGAAAGAGAATGTGTAATTTGAACTTTGTAAAAGATACATAGAAAAAGTAGCAAAGCTGATATTTTTAATACCTGTTTGTTCCAGCTTCTTAATGACATCGAAGAGCATCTGGATATCACTATCGACCGCGTTGGCAGCGACTTTGATGTTCCTGTCAACGAATTTGACGGCAAAGTGACTTATGGTCAGAAGCGTAAAGGAGGAGGTAGGCATGCAGATTCTAGTTTGCTTCTGCCACGTGCATTTTAGTATTCCTTGAGCAGCTGCTACATTTATTTCTCTTATTTTTGTTGGTATTTCTTGAGTAACTGCTAAATACCTACCTTTACTTCATATAATATTACTTCAGTAAGTGCTACATGTATTTCTGTTGGTATTCCTTGAGTAACTGCTATATGTATTTCTTGAGAAACTTCTATTTATACTCTTTCGCGAGCGTTCCTTTTACTCGTTTTTTTCCCTAAATTTCATCTGTCGATTTGTGTTCGTGGGGATGAAATGCATGAATCTTTTAGTTAGATATCAAGAGTCGGCCTTGAAAATACACACGTTAACATAACAAATTTCAAGAAGATAATCGTCATGATGATGATGATGATGATGATGATGATGATGATGATTTATTGAACGCGTTCCCCACCATCAAAAGCAGACAAAGTATTTTACATACATGAACTTGCACAAGCACACACTGTCAGTAAACACCACAAGCGTCTCACAAATTTATTCATGATCATTCAGATTAAAACTTTTTCTCTCTCTCTCTCTCTCACACACACACACACACACACACACACACACACAAAATGCGCGCGCGCATGTACATCAGTTCTAGCCTGTTCTCCACTTACCTTGAGCAACTACTGTTAGTTTAATAAGTCTTGAGCATCCGCCATTTAAATTGCACATCTTTTTTGTAACAGCTTTTTTTAATTGCAATTCTAAAAATGGTTTCAATTTCGTTTTAAGTGTTGTTAGTAGTCTTCTTAGTTGTTTTCTAGTAAACTTTGCTTTGGGCTCCACCTGGCATTAAACGAACTTTGTTACGAACCGCAGCCAGTGACCCACGAAAGGAAACAGTTTCTTAATACATTTCTGGTTGTGCTGCCGCAGTCTCCGGCCCTGAACTGCTGGGAAATCTAATGGACGTAGTCTTAATCCGTGATGTCCTCATCTGCTCATTTCATTCAGTCCCTAGACACACGTCTGTCCCGAGATAACCGTGTGTGTGTGTGTGTGTGTGTTTGTCAGCGCGCTTGAACATTTAGCTTGTCCAGGAAACTGCATCGACTGGGCCATCCATCATTAACTTTTCCCTGCAACCACACGCCAGAGCCTCTTGAAAGTAGGTTTCCACGAGAACCCTTTAGTTGGTGAAGGAGTGTCCTTTCTCGTGAATTTGGCTTCAGTGTCGCATCCCGCTCGCATTTTTTGGCGTCGCCTTGGGACTGGAGATTGAGTCGGGCTGCGAATTAACGTCGTTGGCTGCTCTTCAAGTCTTCAGTTACGCGCCGGTCTGCGCGCTTCGCGTGGCTGGACTACAGACAGATGGCGCTTTCCGTCTGTCAGCCCCTAGCCACGCGCCCCTGCTGACGTCACGCACGCCCGGCATGGCCAGTGGGTAAACACAGCCGGCCATCCTCCTCGCTGATAGTCACCCGATTTTTTTTTTAATTTTTTTCCTTGATGGCGACGTCTGTTTATTTCAAAGCCTTTTTTTTCGTTAAAGATGGAAAAGTTTATTTTTATCTTACAATAGGTTTCTTCTGAAAGCAAAGAACTTCCGAAATTTAATTTGGTCCTAACTTATTTCCGAATGTCCTTCGGGGTATTGCATGCGCTCACTCAAATCCATTCACTTCGAGGAAAAGATGGGGGATGATGCAGTTACCACATTCATTTCCCCTTCGAGGTGGGGTCAGCGGTCAGACCTCGCATAGATTGCTTGGAGAGGACCTGGTCAGACATATTGGCCATCTGGCCTCGCACTGCCGCGGACACCAGCAAAACAGTTAGACCATCCTGGTGTCCACCGCTTTTGGACTGTTTGCCAAACATCGTTAATTGTTGAGTTAAATTATATTCTTCTAGACTACAGTGTACAATAAATTTTATTATCTCATCTTGCTCACACAGTGTACACTAATTTTTTTATTGATATCAATGTTCTTAAACACCACGATGCAAAATAAACTAAATACTCATATCATGTCTTTGAACATTACAGTGTAGAATATATAATCATGTCAGTGTTTTTCCAGCCCCACCTTGTATAATAAATTCTTTAACATCTAGTAACAGAGTAACTTGTGTAGAATAAATTATTGTATAATCACATTATGTTCCTTTACACTAAGGTGTGGTATACATTTTGTATTGACATCAGTGTTTTTCTAGCACCACCTTGTATAATAAATTCTTTAATACCGATTAACAGAGTAACTTGTGTAGAATAAATTATTGTATTATCACAGTGTTTTTTTATCACCACTTTGTATAATAAATTCTTCAATACTGATTAAGAGAGTAACTTGTGTAGAATAAATTATTGTATAATCACATTATCTTCCTTTACACTAAGGTGTGGTATACATTTTGTATTGACATCAGTGTTTTTCTAGCTCCACCTTCTATAATAAATTCCTTAACACCAAGTAATAGAGTAACTCAGTATAATTACGCCAATGATGTTCTTTGGTGACATGATATAAACTCTCTAGTATCGCGATCTAGAATGTTCTGTAAAGACTGCACTATTCTTCAACATCATGGTTAACACTGGGGTGTAAACGTCTGTGACGACCTCAGACTTTGCTGACAGTACAGGGTACAAAATGTATTTTAATGGTGTCGTTTTTCTGTAACAATAATTTTTCTGTGTGAAATAAATCCCATGAAGACGCCAGTGAATGCTAGCAGTACAGTGTAATACCCCCCCCCCTCAACTATTTTGTCTTTAACAGCATAAAGTAAACTGTAAAGTAAGAGAAAAGTCGCATAATAATATGGGTGTTCTTTATTGCAGACTGTAGAATAAATTACATGATAACGTTGATGTTCTTTGTTGTAGAATAAATTGCATAAATACTTGGGAGCTCAGAACAAAATAATTTTTGTTTTTTTGAAATGGACATAGTTTTTTTACTTTAGTAGTTAGAATTGTTTTATTTCCTCGGTGTAAAAATTTATTTTAATTGAAGATGACACCTATAAAAACTCTAATCTTTACTTCAAAGGCCGCATGTAATAGCTTCAATTTTCCATTATTAATGCATCCACCCTTTCAATCACAAACATTAATTCTTTTTAAGCGTCTGTGGTCGTTAACTTTGTTAGTTATATCCTTTAATGTGTTTTTTCTGAAGCTATTAACGGTGTTGTCTTTTACGTCTGCATCTAAGGTCCAGTACTTTCGTTTTCTTCAATCATTACATCTCCTTTAGAGATGTGAGATTTTCTTCTCACTCTCAGTCTCACTGTGTGGGTGTGTGGGTGTATACACACCTGCTTGAAAGGACCTTCCAGAACCGAGAAACCACTCAGCGTTTGTTGTGTGTCCAACGTGACCATTAGGTTGGCAATTAAGGAATGTAAGTCTCGGCATCCATCTCTGTGTTTCGGAACGGCCAACAGGAAGAGTCTTGAAGAAATGCCTGATTGTCTCCTGTGCAGGAGACCTCTTCCGGTACCCTAATGAAGCACCGCAGCTGCTTGTATCTCGCCAGTATACTTAGTTTTGCTTGCTGTCTTGCCACTCTAGATCTTATTGGCTGGCTGCTAAACCATAAATGCCACCACCACGAGAAAGGAGGACTGCCTAACCCTGTCCGTCCCACTTTGCTAACAGCCACAAGTTACCCGTGTGCTACTTCTTCCATGTGTTGGTCGCCTTTTCCAAGCACTTCCTTTCTAATCAAGTCAGCGATGCAGACGAACTGTTGGCGATAACTTGAGATGTAAGCACCGTTCCTAAACAGTGCCTTCTGTTCGTATTGATCTACACTTGCAATCAGCGCCACAGCCTGTCGCCAATGTTATTTAAGTGCATTAGTATTTACCCGTGCACCACACCCTTTTATCTCTTTCATCTTTCCTTCTCTTTCATTTTATCCCCCGCGAATTATCGTTCGAAGAAAAATACTACAGGAAAGCTTTTACAAACTCAATTAATCTTAATGGTTCCGTGTTACCGGATGCTTATTGGAAAACAGTTAATATTAACACATTTCCAGGAAAACCAACTTGCCTTATTGTGTTTGTAGTCTTGTCATGTGACCCTCATTAGATGCGAATAAATATGAAGGGGGAGGGAAGGACTTTGGTCCTCTATGAAAAGTATTTAATTCCGACTTGGAAAAGTTTTTCTCCTTCAGATGAAGACACTGCGAGCCGTTCCTGATAGATGTATAACTCAATGCGTCTGTCTTCAATGTACTTTCAAATTTCATTATTCCTTCCTTGATTTATCGGCCTGATGCCGCGCGACGCTGATTACTCAGAAGAGGTCGTGTGACTGTGGTATCGAGTCCTTCTCTGGGCGAGAACTTGTTGAATGTGGAAAGAACCACACATTGCAGAAGGTTGGGCAAAATTGTTCCCAAAACATACCTTACAGAAGATGTGCGTTCTAGCTTCTTGTCGAGCCAAATTGAAAGGTGAGACGAAAATTGTGGGATTGTTTGACTGTGTACGCGGCTAAACAAGTGAACTTACCAGAGATGCCGTGTAGCTTGAATCGTTATCTCGTAAACTGAAGCTAGAATTGTCAGCGTCTTCACCATACCAGACTGTAGATGTGACTCGTTTGTGTCCAACTACAGCCTTTCCTGCAGAGCAGAGGAAGCGGACTAGTCTGTATCCGTCGTATGTCCGTCTAGGGTAACCTTGACATTTTGCCAGAAGTCTTATCCCTGACTGATCGAGTTAGGACTTCTTTCTCAAAAAGAAAAAGAACTGTTTATTTCTCGCCACCATCTTAACGTTTTCCTGCGGCTTTGGATTTTGAGAAGGTACATTCTACTGGTATGTATGTCATTCAACTCGAGACCTCATCGACCTCCTTGTTAACGAACTTCTATTTCCAAAGACATTCAGATTTGTTTGTTTTTTGTTGGTTTTTTTTAATGCCTTGGAGCACAGTCTGTTTACGATCCTTTTCTGCAGTGTCATCTATTTCCTCCGAAGCTTTATAATGTTTGCTTAAGAACTAGATTTCAACCCACTGTGAGCTTTGTTAGTACCTTAGCAGGTTGTGCAGATTAAGAAATTTTCCTAAAGTGCTGACCGTGGCGACATTAAAGATGTACTATTTGCCCCAAATGTAGAGGAATAACTTTGTTCTCGTGATATACAACTATCACTGTTTACATAAAGAAGTTCAACTCGTGACGTCAAGGTTGTCCACAGATATGCTTAGTTAACACATTTCCACTATTCCCATTGGTTGACGCCGTGCCAGCGTCAACGTATCCATGTACAGTCCTGCTGTCTATCCTTGTGACCTTTTTCTGTTCCTAGTGATGTCTGTAGGTCTGCATCTCGAAAATAAAAGTTATTCGCTCATTCTTGAAGAAATAATACTTTTACTTAGCTATAGTACTTTGTACTCCGCTATCCCCAACCGTTAAAGAAAGCTCTGCCCAGCCGTTGGTGTGATTTTGGAAAGACGGTCTACTTGCTGGCGCTCCTGTGTACCATGAAAGCTGGCCGCTAGTAAAGATTGTATTACTCGGGCCGTTCACAGGCTGGCGGGTCGATTGTATGCATTATAGATGTCTTTAGGAGAGAAAGAAGGCGCTGGCTGATCTCCTTTGACCGGCGCCCCACCCTGCCCTTCGCTCTCCATCACTCCAGCTTGGCCACGACCCGTGCGCGCTGCACGTTCTCTAGAGAACCCCAAACTTCCGGATGAACGTCGGAGATAGAGAGGGTGGGTGGGCTTAGTAAGAAAGTCTGTACATTGGTCTGCTCCACGCTGACACTGGTCGTGCAACTGTGCCCCTTTAAGGAAAGGTAGTCTGCTGTAGAGCTGAAACCTGTCTGTTGCCATCACAGGTCTGCAATCTTCCACCACAGCCTCAGTCGTTTCCGTCGGCATCTGCGTCGTGTTCATCTGATGAAACGCAGCAGCTCGTGCTGTCGTTAAGATCTCGCCATTATTTTATTTATGTCTATAAATTCTTGGTTCAAAGCAAAGGCCAAAATAATACAGCATTATTAAAAAGCTAAATAAACCCTTTACCTATAACTTACAACAAAAGATACTGAACTGACAGAGAGTGGTATTGTCATTTTTTAACTGTTCTTTTAGTTTAACACCTGACAGAAAAAAGTTCGTCCCGTAACTTTTTTCAGGTCTTGGAGGTTAAAGTGTTAGAGACCGCTGTCTGTCCCTTGACCTTTGTTAGGTCTTTAGGGGGAAAGGTGTTAGAGACCTTACTTTTCTCAGACCCAGCTTTTTGGTGAGGCCGGTGCCCATCTCCTCTCCCTCGCTGCCTCACCTTTCCGCAAACCACTAAGCAGCCAAGTGCTCATTCCCTAAATCCTTATATAATTCACAAGTTTAGTGCGCTACATCGCCTTTTGATGCACCCCGTATGTGTTTTGATGCTGGATACAATACACCCTCATTCGCCATCAAGTTTACCGGCAAGTCTGAGCGTTTCGTGTCACTCTTCTACTCACCCACCCACCCACTCACCCACACATACCCTGACATGATCGACTTATTGCGTGCTACAGTTCAGCACCTTCCATGCCTGGACGAGACTTCGTGAAGCAAGGCTGCGTAAAAAGAAAATGAAGGCGGTGAATATCAACAAGCGCAGGAACAAGACTGTCAGCGATTACAGGCGAAGGAACAGGAATCCAGGGTGGAAACTGTGTGGGAGTGGAGAGGGGTTCTTGCAGCTTGAGCCTAGCTCTAGGGGCAATGATAGAGTCGTTCAGGAGAGATAAGCTGCCAGAGACCACTGGCCGGATGCGACTTATCGCCATCAATTTACGCATAGTGGTGGCAGACGCCAAGTGCAGAAAAAAAATCGAAAAGGAACGGCTTAGAGATTTTTATGTTGTTTTTTTATCTTTTGTTTTACAGCATCGCATGCAGTTAAAGATAGTTTTAACGATTGTTAGTTCTACAGAAAGTGAGGCAGCACGGTATTGTTCATTGGAAATGTAGCCAAAGTGGACGAGCAACAAAAATCAAAAAGGACATGACTGAATTGGAGAACTGGTTTCCGCGGGAGCATTGTGATGTAAGACTCTGGAAATGTAATTTATTTTTGTCTTTAGGTTTTGTTTTCTTTTTTTGTTTTTGTTTTGTTTTGTTTTGCCTTTTGTCTGACTTTTTCTGCACTTTAGCTTCATGCTTCATCCTTGAAAAATGATTTTCACCTTCGAAGGACATGTTTTCGCAGTGCCCCTCCCCAGCAGCTTCCTGCATGCACATTTATTACATTCATTAAACACTAGGGTCGCGTTACATGAGCGCTGGTATGTGTCTTTGTGTTCTTGACACAGTGTCCGTGATCTCCGCTCACTCGCTTGATCTTCATGCTTACAGCTCCAGACCCAGTGTCGCTAGAGCCAAATTTGGTGGAGGACAGGAGCGACTAGTGAGGTTTACCCACGGCTGGGGGAGAGGAGATAGTGAGCGTAGACAGTATCACCCCCTCTCATGAGGAGCTCTGAAACAGATCCCAATGATCTTAGCTGGAACTTCCAGAGGATTGGATCGCCATTCAAAGCAAAAGAGATAAGAAATACGGCGGAGCATTCCTCTAACGGCTACAGAACTTGATAGTCGGTTCTCGACTGGAGCCCCCCCGCACCCTCTCTCTCTTTCTCTCGGTGTGTGTGTGTGTGTGTGTGTGCCTGTGTATATCTGTAAGAGAAAGAGAGAGCTACAGGCCGCGGTGAATCGAAAATGTCAGGACCTTGACAGGAAGAAAAAAATCAATGATCCCACAGACAGGAGGGAAAAACTATCATGCTGGCATCGTCGTTGCCGACAAGGTGAAAGTCCAGGGCACGAGGAAAGTTCAGAAAACAGGGTGGTCTAGTCCTTAGAGCGGGTGATAGCTAAAGGTCTACCCAATGCTGCGCCACATTTGACAAAAGTTTACCAATATCGCGCCAGAATAGGTCAAAAAGTCTACCCAGTACTGTGTTGTTATTTGGCAAAAGCGGAATCAAGCTGAGACAGTCACAGAAATAGTTTAATTCAAAAGAGTGGCTCGGCGAATCTTTAGCTACGGTGAGCGCATCCATTGGAGAGAAATGTCACACCCGCCTAGTGTCTCACAGCTTGGGGTGAGTATTAACCCTACATCGCACCAGTGATTTGTGTAATGTACACTCACAGCACTCAGATGATTGATAAATGTGCTTTAGAAATGCGCTGTATTAGTATTTTCAGGCTCAGCTGATAAAGGTATACCATACTGACAGAAAACTTTCCGTCATGCGCTTCCTTTCACAAACTCTTCCAGCGTTTTCTCCTTCTCCCTCCTCCAACCTCCAGATCTCAGTCCTTTTCACGATGTGCAATCGGAAAAACAATTCCACACAGAAATCGCCTGTAAACACTTTTTAATGATGTATCCTTTAATTTGGTTTGTCGTTGAAAAAGTGGCAAACGATAAATTGGGCAATAATAGAGGATTAGGCTTAGAGCCGTTTGTCACGAGGCAAAGAAAGACACGTGTACCAAAAACGGGAGTCATGTCTTCGTGATACGGGTATTTACTTGTTTAGCTGCCCAGAATGAGGAGCATGATGAATTTTGGAAAATTGCGACCCTTCGCCAATTTGTTTTTATAAATATAGACGTGTTGAAAGACGAGCAGGGGAATAATATCCAACACTTTTCTTCATCAACATCACGTTCAGCCTCTTTCAAAGACGTATTTTAAGCGGATAAGAATAGAATGGTTCGGAAATACTAAGAGCAAATAAAAAATGTTTTTCTTTTGTAACAGCAGCCAAACCACATACTGTTGCCCTTTTTATGTAAGACGTATTGAGGATTACGGCTTTTATCTCACTTTCCCACAGACAACGAATTCTCCTAAATGTAACCCAAAAGCATTTCTTGGAGGAGAATGTCTGAACTAATGCAGGTAGAGTCTGACAATAACCATTGTTTTATTGATTGTTGTGTTTAGGGGTGGTGGCAAACACCCCTGTCCGAGTTAAAAACCCCTTTCTTTGGAAAAGTCTAAACTTTACTTGTGGTTGCTACACCTAAAAAAAAAACCCTACCTTGATGTACCCAGCTACACAGAGAACATGTAAGTCTAACAATGCAAACTTTCAAACAGTTTTGAAACTTTTTTTCACAACTAAGCACTTGGCTGCCAGTTTCCGGGTATTTTGTCTGTGCGTGCGCATAAAATCTGCCACAGCACTTCACAAGTTTAACGACGGCGTACAATTTTCACGTGCAACATAGTGCAGGTGGCGAGAGACCCATCTGCAGCAGGGCGTTGATACCGAGCTGGAGACTCAGTCAAGTTTAATGAATCCCGAGGGCACACCGGGTAACAAACCAGGACATTTCTCTGTCCTTGTTGAATTCAACGCATCGTGTTACCGACTTTGCTTCCAGGAAATCAATCATGTCGTGACCTAGTCTTTTTGAAGTAAGCCCCGAATTTGGGTAAGATATGGGAAGATGGCTCAGGAGATTAAAGTTGTTTTTTCCCATCATGGTATGATCTTTTGTCGGGTAATACATTCCAGACTAGTGAAGTTTACTTTCTGTGCTCCGCCACTTCCATGACACCACCAATGGGGCGTTGGCTGCCACTTTTGTCAACGGATTCATCTGTAAATAAATTGTCTTTGTACAGGGCAAAGATTCACGTCTTTGAGCTGTGGACATGTTCACGGCTTTGGCTAGTGCAAATATTCATGGCGGTTGTGCACGCACACTGAGATCCCCGTGTGTGGATATGTGCAAGTTCTTACCCATCGCTCCGTGGCCACCATGTCCCGAGGATCTGTGACGAAGCCAGCAGGCACGCAGCGCATTAGACATCTGGCGGCTGTGTTAGACTGTTAGACTGCAGGTGGACTTAACAAGGACTGATGACGAGCATGAACGTGCTTTCCGCACCCTCGTGCAAGCAGCTGGCAGTAAAGCAGGGGCGCGCCAGTTAAAGCCTTCAGTCGACAAAAGCTGGCGGGTGCTTGTTGCTGTCACTGGCCTCTTTGCTACGTGCGGGCGAGTACGCAGTTATGCAGATCCTCTTGTCCCCGGGAAGGCCGAGGCCGCCATTCCACACCGCCTCCCAGTTTTACAACTTTTTTGTTACACCGGTACAAAACACTCAGGCGGCGTCTGGCGGGGCGGGGCGCTCTTGCCAGAACATTGATGAGAGCGTGTTGTGAATGCACCAGGAAGACATTTTACCTTCAGTAGAATCCATCCACGTTAAACGCTGCGGCTGCTGAATTCAGTAATGGGGTAGTGAACGGGCTACGTGGTCAGACCTGATTACCTCTATGACGTTTGAATCTCTCATTACTGCCTGGTCGGACTTGAGGCACTTACGTTGGGATCACTCCTTATATCGTGGTCGGACTTGAGGCACATTGGGATCCCTCTTTACTGCCTGGTCGGACTTGAGGCACTTACGTTGGGATCACTCCTTATATCGTGGTCGGACTTGAGGCACATTGGGATCCCTCTTTACTGCCTGGTCGGACTTGAGGCACTTACGTTGGGATCACTCCTTATTACGTGGTCGGACGAGACACTTACGTTGGGATCACTCCTTATTACGTGGTCGGACGAGACACTTACGTTGGGATCACTCCTTACTGCCTGGTCGGACTTGGGATCACTCCTATTTACGTGGTCGGACTCGAGACACTTACCTTGGGATCACTCCTATTTACGTGGTCGGACTCGAGACACTTACCTTGGGATCACTCCTATATACGTGGTCGGACTCGAGACACTTACCTTGGGATCACTCCTATTTACGTGGTCGGACTCGAGACACTTACCTTGGGATCACTCCTATATACGTGGTCGGACTCGGGACACTTACCTTGGGATCACTCCTATATACGTGGTCGGACTCGAGACACTTACCTTGGGATCACTTCTATTTACGTGGTCGAACTCGAGACACTTACCTTGGGATCACTCCTATATACGTGGTCGGACTCGAGACACTTACCTTGGGATCACTCCTATTTACGTGGTCGGACTCGAGACACTTACCTTGGGATCACTCCTATTTACGTGGTCGGACTTGAGACACTTACCTTGGGATCACTCCTATTTACGTGGTCGGACTTTAAGCACTTACGTTGGACTCCCTCCATACTACGTGAATCACTGACATTTTTTGATAGTTTCTTACCACGTGGTCAGACTCGAGTAACTTTGTAACGTTGGGATCACTTATTGCTATGCTGTCACTGATGCTTGGATCACTTCTTAACATGTGACCAGAATAACTCTATTCTAACTACGTCGTCAAACCCGAGTCACTAACAATGGATTATTTGTTACTACGTGGCCAACATTAGTTCATTGATATTAGAATCACCATGCAGTTGGAATGTGCCATTGTAGATCACTAACGCTTGGATCATTCAGTTCTGTATGGTCAGACCTCAATCACTCCTCACTTTGCGGTCTGAACTGCTAACATAGTCATCGCTGTTTTACTGCCCGAACCGGTAACATTTGCCTCACTCATTACACTTGGTCAGATGTGAATCACTAACGTGTGGATCCTTGACCAACCTTCACTCGATGATTTCAAAGGGGGAGGAGCTCAGCGCTCTGTTGCACCCTGGGTAGCCTTGAGCGGCAGAGCGTGCAGATTTTGTACACGTGATCTTAGTCCAGCTCCACACCACGTGCTGGTGGCAAGCAGACGCCTGAACTAATAGCAATCAGAGAGAATAGATTATCTATTAGCAATGGACATGATTGTGAAAGTGCAGCCAGGCATGAAGACTCACTTCGCTTCACCGCTTCATGGCCATTTAGAAGTTGAGAAACCTGTACACAGGGTTTGCCACCCGCGTCAGCACTTGGAGGTTTTTTTTTCTCCCATTTGAACACTGAAAACGAAAGACATTATCCTACTCAGAACATCAGATAAAAAGAAGAGTGTTTTTTCTTCAAATGTTGTTTGGCGATAGGAGATAGCAACTTTCTCTAAAGTCGTTTCAAGCTGCTGCCTGTTTGTTAACGCACTCTTTTTCTTAAAGGCCCTCGCGATTGAATTTTGTTCCATTACTGCGGTTAGTGCATTTTAAGATAGTAATTCTCCCAAGGAAAAGAACGCTGATCCGTGTGAGGGATGTCTAGAAACATCAACTGTGCGCACAAAGACAGCTCACTCCAGACCTTGTGTTTTAACGATGGATTTTCTTGAAATAAAAGTTTTTGGTTGAAACTAACACACGAGGCCCTTTCTGTTACTGGTTGTAAGCATGATGCCATAGTCGCTTCTTTGACCCCTTGTGATGGGATGCTTCTGAGCTGTTGATAACAACGGCCAAGCTAGTAACATATACTCTGTGATAAGGAAAGAAAGGTTAGATCACTGCATAGTTCGTATCTAGTCAATATGTGTTCCGTTTACATGTACACTATATATGTAAAGAACGGTTACGGGGCAAAACTCCGCCCTACTCTGGCGTACCACGCTTAAACTTTTATTTGTCGAACATAAGGGTTTGCTTCAATTTAATTTGATAGAGCAGAACATTATTCATTTTGTGCATCTGTGTTCATATGAGAGAGACGAACGCCTATGTTATTTACGATTAATAAAATCTCATTTGTGGCGGAGGTTGAGGGTCTGCTTGTATGCATTTCCCTCGTCACCTCCATCTGGATTTTACTGCAAGGTCCATTATTCCACTACTGGAACATGCTCACTAGTTGTGCTCGAAGAGAGTCACAGACCCTTTCATGTCTTTCAAAATATTTCCTTTCAGGTGACTATTATAATGGATCATTCCCAAAAATGTTTGTTCCGGAGATGTGGCTTATTGGACGACTTGCAGAAATCTAGAAATTGCTTGTATGGTTACGTTTAAGTAGCTGGTGTAAGGTGACAACCTTCTTGTTAGTAAACGTAGTAATATGTGTGTGTTTATGTGGATATATTGTTTCAGTCTATGTACATATGTTATTCTCAGTCATTGTAAAACTAACCTCAGGATCTTACTACAAGACTATGGCTATTTCTCAGTCATTCTAAAACTAACCCCATACAACTGTGGGTGGCCTCATATGAAACTAGTATCGATGTTTTCAATGTGTTAGTGATCATGGTCATATTAAAAAGGAGAAAAACACTTATCCTCATACTTCCTCGATTCCAGAATCGACAGCTGTACGCTGCCAGCATTTATCATGTATGTGTGGTATTCTTTATGTAAAGCACTTTGAGTTCCCCTTAATGGTGGAGAAAGGTGCTATAGAAATAATAGTTATTATTATTATTATTGTTTGGCGTGTTTGTTTGTACGCGCGCGCGTGTGTGTGTTGAAATTATGTCTTAGACTATGTCCAAAGGAAACTTAAATCGTTCCGATTGATTTCTTTGATTAGTACATTTGTCCCGTTTTGTACCATGCTTTGCAATTGTTGCATGCTGCGCTTGGGGATGCATGAAGAGCATCGTGTGATTTATTAACAGCGGGAAAGCCCAGAGGTCGCCTTGAAATGTGCGGAAACATTCCTTGTTTTGCTTCCCTATTAGTCCCTTCACCAGGCGCGACTTATATAATCCCTGCAAAGCTGGACTGGTTTTTTTTTTTGCTGAGATCTGCCCACAAGATGCCCTCATGCCGAGAACTTTACCATTGCGCCATTGGGTGGGTCGAACTAAAACGGGTAAATCTCCGCAGGGGTCGTGCATAATACCACCCTGGACAATATTGCCTTCACAAGCCTGCTAAGGATTGTGGTATCGGGGCGTGCGACAATTCTGACAGCTCAACCTCTTCACTGTAGACAGTTTCATTCTTAGAATATTTCTGCATTGAAGTTATTCATGTCGAAAACACAACGTCGACGGTTATGTCCGTAATTGAAGTTCAAACTGATTCATCTCAGCAAACATACAAAAATTAATTAACTTAATGTCAAAAAAGGTTATTAACATACTATCCGTGCAGCACCGAATTAATCTGCCCGTCATCTTCGAGCAGGTTAATCATGAGGTGTGCAAAATGCGGTGCAGTTTTAAACCGACAGCTGCATGCAATGTTGACCTTTAATTATAAACAACAAACGTGTTTCCTTTGAATGTTGTTATCAGCCGATGTCTGCCCTATATGAACATGTTCTTCTCTTTCTTGGTTAACTTAGAGTAGTAAAATTTTCTCTCAAAGAGGAATTTTCAAAAATCATTAGCTCGTGCTTGAAGTTTGAAAAGAGCAGAGGAAAATATTAAATATTCGTGTCTTTTGATGTACACCTTTAACTCTCAAGAGGAAAAGGCTAGGCTGTCAGCGAAGGCAAGAGTAAATCATTAGCACCACTCGGTCAGGTTTGACAAGAAGCGAGCGGAGCAGGGTGGACAAAGCGGAGAGGCTGAGTCTGGAAGGAAAGAGGTTGATATCAACCATATTCAAAAGTCACCGAATCTTGTGCGTAGAATCCTTCGGCCGGAGTAAGAAATATTTTGAGGCTGTACGAAGCTAGATATCCTGATTTTTCCAGGCATTTTATAACTTACACGGGAAATAGGTAGTCAAATATACTTTGAATGTGAGATGCTGATTTAGAGGATGCAATAGTTTAAAATCTCTTCCCTGCACTGTGGCAGTTGTTATCATCCATGGAGACCTGGAACACTTCAGTGACAGGGGCAAACCATTTCTCCATAGCTTAGAAGACAAAGGAAACAGGTTGGCTGTGCAGCATGAAAGAAGCTCTTAATCAGTGTGCTTTGATAACAGGGAGGGTTTAATTAAGCTTTTAAAGTTAAGAACACTTAATCATTGGATAGAATGAAATTCCTTCAAATCTGTACTTGCGTAGCCCTTTTATTTAGGGACACAAGTTGATGAAAGAATTTGCTGAAGCTCAGGTTCAGTTAGCTGTCAAGCGGCAGGTGAGGAGGAGAATAAACGGCTGTTGAAGAGATCGATGGCAGGCATCAGGCCAGCAGATTGAGGAGGAGGCTGTCGGCTCGCCCAGTCGCCAGAGGAAGAAGGGAGGTCTTGATGATGTTGCGGTCGTTTGTAAACCATTTCACGGACATAAAATGTGCCTTCGCGCAAAATCTGAAACACACTTGTCCTGCCAACTGTCATTCTGTTTATTGCTGGATAAAACGCCTGCAGCCATCATCCTTGACACATGTGTCAGACCCTGCCAGCCACGACACTGAGATTTAGAATGTAATGTGGACGTAAGTGGGCGGAACTGCGCGATCCAAGTCATCCTCGACAACAGCTGGTCTTAATCAAAGGCTTAAATTATACCATCACCAGCCAGGCAGTGGGCCTTTATTGCTCGACCTTTCACGAACATGCTGCAAATATGATACTAAATTTTCTGTCTCACCGCTTCGACAGTGGATCGGTTCTGAGAATTTCGTATGACTGCGCCTTGTAGATGCCATTGCCTTTTCCGTGTTCGATGAGAGTTTTAGATCATAAAGGGTTAGTCAAAATTATGTTAACACTAAAACGGACTGGGCTATCATCTATTCCCCGCGAAAAAAGAGTCCTGGCACAGTCGATACTGTTGCTCGTATCATGCGGTCCAATAAGCCACGATTGTGATCAGGCTGGCCACCACCACCACCACCACCCATCACATCACTCCCCGCTGAATTAATACCCCGTAGCCTTCAAAAAGTTTATCGTGCAGTGCACAGATTTAACAAGGAGTGGTTTGACCATGGTACTTTTGTCATCGCCTAATTCTGAGAGACTTTTCATCTTATTTCTAGGGAGGTGACTGCGGATGGCTTATAGTGCACAACCGAGTCTAACGAGTTTTTGCAGCTATCCTTCTCCTTCTACTTCTCCGTGTCTTTCTTCTCCTCGCCTTCTCGACCTAATCCTCTTCTCTCGTCGTCGTTGGGTGAGACTGATCGTTCAAGACCTAGCAGTGTCTTGAGACTTGGAGTGTCATCAGCTTGGCGACATTTTTAACCGATTCCGCCCCCCCGCCCCCGTATCCTCTGCTCCATATGGTACTCACGAATATCTGTGACAGCCATTCCAGATGTGTCAATAAGCAGTTTCCTATAAAGTATATCGGCGCAATGTGCTGGCTGTTCTATTACCAGACACTTTGTCTGAAGTAATTAACAGTTAAAAAAAAAACCAGGCATCAAGGAGCGGGGTTGGTATGAGTGCCTTGTAACTCCTATATAACCATGCCCCTCGTGTACCTTTAGTAGACAAAGCAGAAGCCATTTGATCTCATTTACGCTCATTTGTCATCGTTCACTGTTATTGTTATTGTTATTGTTCTGCAGGCTCGTTGTACAAGGGACACGTGGAGTTCCTGGCACCAACAGTGGCCGAGTTGGCACAGCTGGAGAAAGCGGCCCAAACTTCATTTATTGATCTCAAGTACAAGAAGAAGTTCGCACGTCGCCAGTAATTCACGTGTTTCCTTCCACCAGAAACATGGCCGCCACCTGTCTTTATCAGACATTCGGTCCTGTGAAAAAAAGTAGTTTTAATGTGTTCTGTTTGCCTTAATGTTCGCAGTTTTCTTATATTCTACTAAGCTGATCAAACCTGTTATGAAGCTAATCAGTAAAGGACCTTTTTGACGGTTGACAAAGATAAGAGCTCATCTTGACATTTAAGATAGATGTATCGTCAGAATGAGCTATCATGGACTTGATTAGTGTTTAGCGATGTTTTTGGTCGGTGCTGTTATCCATTAACTGATTCTTGCAAGCGCAGATGTAGTCTTCTTCTATAGTCTGGACCATAGCTGAATATAGACATTTTATTCTTGTTATTGTATTTCAGTACTAATTTCTTTGAAATTTCTTTTCCGACAAGTTTGTGACAATTTTTTTCTTTTTCATTTTGAAATATTCCATATTCCCTAGCAGCACAGGGTTCTGAAAACATATGAGTTCTACAGAAAATATATGGGAGTCATATCGTTCACAGGAGACCCATGTGTTTTCAGCATGCTCTTCTGCTAAAGCTTCTGGTTTGTTTTGTTTTGTTTTTTAGTCTTCAATTTTTTCTTCACACTGAAAAATTTGACAGCAGCATTAAAATCATCTATGGAATTTTTACTGCCTGGCATTTTCTGTGGGGGTTTTTTTTTTTGTTTGTTTGTTTTTTTTTACCTGAGTGACTAAGGACTGGCTTTATAAACAGATACATTTTTTAAAGTAATCTTTTCACTCTTTCACTTTGAGCATAGATCAGTCAATGCGGTTGTCAAAGCTTGTCTTGGGAAATCATTTCTAAAATTCAGTTTCAATGAATAGTTATTACTGTTTTGAGTTGCTTTCTGCCTTATACATTATCGAGGACATTTTCCAGGGATCACAGAAAAATGCTGAAGAATTACTGATAGATGATATTTGACTTTGAAGTTAATAGCAAGAGAACTGCCCGCAAAATGAAAACACGATGGAGAGATTTATTAATAGTTCAATATCATGGGTGTTACTTAGATGTTATGATTTACAGCAGAGAACTTTGTCATTTGAGGGTAGTTTATTTCAATTATCTATCATGAGCATTGATGTATCATTATCTTCTGTCTCTGCTTTAATTGTACTGTCGAATGAATGTTTAAAATACAATAAAAATTTATTAACATACAAATTATGAAAATAAATGGACCAATTTGACTCATCTAAAAGGGACTCCAGTCTTATCCTACGATGCGTACTTCCAATGTTAGGAACCAGGGAGGCAAGAAGGACAGCCTTCCCCTCTAAAAAGATACTGAGGAGGCAAGAATATCTTTTTGTCCCCCCCCCCATCCCCCAATTCTTGAGATGTGATTCTTCACAAATTTGAAGAAAAGGGGTAGAAGAGAGATATATACAAATGACAAATCTTTATTTACAAGGGTAACAGAATAAGCAAAAATTATGTTTTTTACGTCTAGCCCTCCATCTAAATAAAAAGGGAAACACTATTACAAGACAAAGACATTAAGCAGAGACGGCGCAGCGGGGTTTTTTCGGCACACTGACTTAAAAACCTTGATTGTGATTAATATGATTATAAAATTTATCTTATTATGAATATCACATATTTTCTTGTGATTTCAATAACCGGGTGAGTAATCATCGAGTTTTGTTTCTTGTTAAGCGTTGCTTTGTCGTTCAACACTGAATGCAGCATATTTTGCGATGCTATGGTACCACCAAATACGCGCGTGTCTTTGTGCCTGGCTGCACTCACGTAGCCTTTGTATCGTAATGTGAGTGCAAATGTCCGCTCACTGTCAGCCTGGAGTTTGCCCCACAAAGCCGATCATCTTCCCACACCACTGTACAGCCTATTAATTCCCGTTAAAACCACCATTTGCTCTCACATACACGCGCACATTAACTGGCAGTTGTTGCTACTGTTCTCGTACAGCGAATCTCCTGCGTCTCGGTCTCTACACGTTGCGAGTCCACGTTTGTGAGGAGGTGAGGAGCAAGACCCAGCCGATGATTCTCATCTCGTAGCTCCCCGTCCGACTCTCTGTCATCACTTCTCCGCTCAATCCGCCACCCACGTCAGAGAGCGATGAATGCTCACCATGTGACACGGATGCCGAGCCCTGTCCCTCTCCAGTACATAGACATGGCTTCTTCGACGACTGCTTGCTCACCCTACTACACTGATATATACAGCACACAGGGACACGCGCCAAGATGAACACTGGCACGTACATCCACCAAACACCACCTCGATGTGACGTAACTCCCAAGTGCTGGCAAACACACAGACGTTCTCTTCTCTGTTGAGAACGACGACGACTCCTTCTACCGGCCTTGGCATCGAACTTCTACCTCTGTCAAGTAGCACAAGTTCTGGTTGCGTAGTCTTTGCAGTTTCACGACGACAGCTGGGAGTTCTGACGGTCCGTTGTGATTGAGTAGCCCCTTGAGTCAAGGTTTTTTTAAACCCAAGCGTTCGTCTCCCCCCCCACCCCCGAGTCCTTGCTCTCCTGACTTGTGTCTATTAGAAGAAAAGTCCCTTGGCTTTGAAGAAAGCTGAAGACGTATCGACTGTTAACCGACTCCTCCGTACACGTGCAGACGTCGTGTCGAGAAGTCCAGCGAGGTTCTCGATGACTTATTTCGCTCATTCAAACGCACACCCACAAGCACAGAAAAGGGGTGCCATTGGACCACCACAAGAAACTTCGCCCAATCAACACTTAGCTAGCATGGACAAGAGGAAAACCACCCCCCTTCGACTCTTTGCCCCACCTACAGGTGGCGAGCTGGACAGGTGACTAATCCTCCCCCCACCCACGGTGTCATACTGGTAAGTCCTGCCATTCAGGTGTGAAAGAACTCTCAGGTGTTACTCTCTGTCTAGCCGTCAGGCGTACCCGTTGTGACTCCAATTGTCATTAATACTTCCTCTGGTCAGCTGTTCACACTTGTCTTGCTCTAGCCGTCTACCCCACATAACATGGCTACTGTGCTGCAAAACAATGGAACTCTCTTCCTTTCCATATCCGCCACCTTCCTACAACTGAATCTTTCAAATCTGCACTGAAAACTCACCTCTTCCTTGAGTATTACTCCTAACAAAGTCCACACAATGCTAGTCCTTCTTACCCTCCCCCCTTCCCTCTTGCTACTTGTCTACCATCTTTCTCGCAGAATCACTATATTTCTCTGTTCCTGTTACTTGATGCCTTTTGTTTTCTGTTTCGTCGTCACTACTGTCGTTTTCTTTCGTCCCCTTTGTTCTGTATCTACTTAGTCCACGTCTCTTCCTCGTTTTAAGCGCTAAGAGCATGCTCTCTATGAGTGTGAATATGCGCTATACACATTTTCACTATTATTATTATTATAACACCTTTCTCTTACAAAGGTGGTCTCTGGCTTCTCCGCAGTTCCAGACTAGACCTTAATTGTAGGCGATTTTATGCCCAAAAAGTTATCATATGACAGTTTGCATATTCCTCCAGATGAAAGTATCTCCTTTACTTGCATTTATTTTGGTCCACCAGTGTTCATGCAGTTGTTCTGCAGTCTTCTGTAATGAGCACAAGCAGGAACTACGCAATGTAGTTGCAGCTAGTGCTCAGCGCTATACTTAAAACTAGGTCTGATGTGCCAGGAAAACTTGCTTTTATTGATCCCGTTTATCTTGCCTGCAGGCAGTCATGAAAACTAGGAAGGCCCTCAGTTGCCGTTAAGGTGCTTTATAGCCCAGAACTTTATATTTGCCCTCTGTGCATCAACATTGGCCAAGCTTTGAGGTCTTTCTAATACTGATAGCACAGAATATGAGCTGACAGTGACCCCAGAGCTACTTGTTCCAGAGGATAGCCTGAGACAAGTGGTCAAGTAAAACTGCACCTCAATGCCTGGAAAAATCATTCTGCATGCATGCAGTCCATGGTAAGTGGCTTCATGGTCCAGCAACTTTGATGTGCCTACATGACTTGCTCATTAACACCGGAAAGCATTGAAAAATCCATCCACAAATGAGATTTTAGAAAAGCAAACTGCCGCATTTCATGCCAGTGGCACAAACACATCATCAAGTTGTGCAACTTATATCTTCAAGCAACAAAGGTTTTTCTCACTTTGCTGTATAATCTAAAGCAATATAATGATGTAAGCAGCTTCTCCACCTTCCCCTCCACCAACCTTCATTCGATATTCTTTATAGGTGGTTGTTGGGGGGGGGGGGGGGTAGGGGGATAGTAATGTAAGAGAAAGTCCACAGGAACAGCCTTAAAAGTTCTCCTTATATTCACCTTCAGACATATTTTCATGCTCTATTGGCAGCTGGCATGTGTCCAGGTTTCTCTGTCAGATAACAGGTTCTTTTTCAAATCATATTGTACTTTTTATTACAGTAACTGCTTTTTCATCCATTCACCATTGCCTCCGTGAGCTCACAAAACCTGCACATGTTAGGGGAGCTCTTTAGTTCAGTATATAGGATATTTCTTCATCCTTTCTATTGAAAATATGACAAGGTATCTAATATTCCCCCAATCTCTGCCACCCCCCAAAAATTTGAAAATGTCAACTTAATTCAACCTAAATTTACTTACATCAATATTTCTGTAACTGCTACAGACATTTGTTCATTTTCAAACATTTTATTTTTATTCATTTCAGTTATGACACAAAACCATAAAACAACTGAAATCTGTTTATTCCATGTAAAAAAAAAAAGCAACAAAAGGAGTTGAAAAGACAAAGATGTGAAATAGAAAAAGTATCTTCCTGTCTGTCCATCAAAAGAAATGAATATTCCACAGCATTGGAATGTCAGCTTTTGATGATATGCTTCATTAACAAGCAAATTTTCCCTCTGGGATAAATAAATCTTTTCTTAAAATTACTCATAAAACAGTTCAGACACCCTTACTTCAGTTTTCCTTGTGTCACTATTTTGAATCTTTCACCCTTAGAACTCCAAGCACTGTCTTGAGACAGCACATCATTTTAATACTGTATATGATGGTCATCAACAGCACTCTTGAATTAAGTCCTTTGAAACAGATTTTAAAAAAAAATTTCTCTCAAGCTTACTATACCATTTATTTTAGCTTTCAAAAACTAATCATTTTTCTATACACAAACTGGTTTAACTGCAAGAAAACTGCTTGGCACACTAAGCCAAGCCCAGTGTTTTATGCTACAGACCATGGAAAACCTATTTAGATTTTTATATGTGAAGATTAGGAAAGTGCATTATATCTCTGTCAGCAGACATTATCATCCTTAGTACTATGGTAAATCAATAAAAGATAGTATCTGAGGCTTTATTATCACTTATAGTCCCATGATGCCTATCATGTGCTGCTGTCTAGCTGTACTGGCTTTAATAAATTATAATTCTTTAACATACTTAATACTGCTGATTTACTTGTAGGTCTCACTGCTACTGTGTTAACATGCAGTCAGTTAAGGTCATTAAGAAATATAGTAGCATGCAGGGTCAAGCATTAATACAGATTTACTTCAGTTCTTTTCAAGTTAATCTCAGTTCTTGTAAATCAGGACAATGATTTAAAAATAAGGATTGGTAAAATGTATTTCAAATGCATCCTTCTGGAAAAACAATAAACTGTGAAAATTGTGCAGAGATCAAAAGTCATACATCACAGTTAAAAGTTGCCTTAGAGCAGCATTTCTCAACCTTTTACTTGTGACGCCCCCCCCCCCCCAGATGAATAAAGGAACGTCCGCGCGCCCCCCTTAGCCACTAATACCTATATGAGATATGAGAAAATGACCGCCTTTGCGGCCCCCTTTTCAGCAGCTTGCGCCCCCCAAGGGGGGCGCGCCCCCCAGGTTGAGAACTGCGGCCTTAGAGCAATGACTGTAAAAAAAAAAAACAAGGGTAAAAGAAAACAGCAAATAGAAAGCATATGTAATATAAAGCATATTCTCAAAAAGCTTATAAGCATGTTGCCATTTTAGAAGCTTAAACTTTGCAACCATCTTATAAACAGATTCTTTGCTTTCTCTCCATATAAGAAAAAAATGGGATCATACAAAAAAATGAATCAGAAATAGTGGTTGCAATTTAATCATTAGTTAATATATGAATGTGCACAGTTCTTAAAATCTTCCTCTAGGCAGGTTTGGCATCCATCTTTGCACCCAGAAAAGTTTGTGATATGTTTTGGAATATTTGTAAGTATATTAAATATATACACAAAAAAGATTTTCTTAAAGAATTTACAATATTGCTCTACAGTTGTCATCAAGCAATGACAAAAGTCAATTTCACTGAATTCAGAAGCCAACAAAACAAGGTTACATATCATGTGCTTGTTTCCATTTATTATATCTTTGGAAAATAAAAGTATGGACTGTAGGCATGTCACTGAAAGATGAGGTTCAAGGCATAAAAACTAATTTTAAACAGCGTAAACATATTTTTACACCCTGTACTTCACAGTTTTCTTACAAAGATTTACTTTACAATCCTATACTGTCATATATTGCATGCAATATGGCCAAAGTAATAATGCTTAATTGGCAGTTATTTGAGTATGTCATATTTTACTTACTTTTGAGGGCTTTTATGAAAAGCAATGATACTATCTTTAAATAATGTACAAAGCACAAGAAATCAGCATAATTTATAGATATTTCATTTACATCTTCAGAATAAAATTTATAAATTATCAACAACTTTGGAAACAGCTCATCACTTAAGAAAAATCTGTACCACAATAATGGAAAAAGTTGAGGAAATCTCATCAAAAAATCAAGAACTAACATTGTATATCCATTGCACAAAAGTCAAATGAAGATAAAATGAAAAGTCTGAAAATTAAAAAAAAGCATTTGATTGCCGACAAAGCCATGCTTATAAAAGTGAAAGCATGTGCTAAACATTGCCATTGTATTGCATCATATAGTACCTGTAAAATAAACAATACATTTACTCATTCAATTATTATCTTCTTCTTAGTCCTTGTGTAAGTTCTGATGGTCATCTAGGGGAAACTACCTCAAGCTAAAAAAACATTGTATAGTTCTCTACCTTGAAATGCAATACCTAATAACATAAAAATGAACCTCAAGTGCCTCCAGTACTAATCAATATTTTTTTACCTGTTTAAAATTTATCGTTTCACACAGTCCTCTATGTCAGTTTAAATGATCATGGGAAGTAACATATAAAAATACAATTTTGTAAAAATCAGAATGCCACCATGAAAAATTAAGTTCACTGTTTCTAAATAAATAGGTATTGCAAAACGCACTATGGCCAGTAACTCCGTCTGCATAGTCTTGTGCGGAATATACAAACAGAAAAAACGTAATGCTATAATGTACTCTGAAATCACTGCCAGCCATTCAGAATAATAGATTACTTGAAACTTGAACTATCCATTGGAGAAACTTCAAGCCCAGCAGAGTCAAAATGAACTACCAGGGAAAATAATGATCAAATATAAATAACCAAAAATCTAAACAAAAGAAGAGGATCTGGAGAGAGAAAGAGATCTCAGTATTTTACCCATAAAAGGTACATTCCCTAAGAACAACATCTTGCCTGCAATACTGACACATTACAAAGGGACAGACTCAAAAAGCAGCCAACTAGCAGAAAAAAAGTGTATGATCTATATTCTAGGGCTTAATTGAACCCAGAGGCAACCTGTACATGCAAGAACAGGACCTGCTAGGTTGATATGATTTAGTGAATCCAGTGTGACCATTGTAAACTAGTAAGACTAAGTAATTATAATAACTAGAATCTTGAACATAAAATGTCCAAAAGCATAAAATTAACAACAAGGCATAAACATAATACTGAAAATTTGCCATTATCAGTACACAAACTTAATGTTGTAGCACATAGGGATACTATTTTAGGGCTGACCTGCCAGTGATCAAATACATATGTAAAATATTGTCCATTCTACAGGGCACTGGGGTCACATAGAAAGCAACTTTTAGTTTACAATTTCAGATCATGCTTTGCTTAAGATAATGCACTTTTGAACAGCTCTAACTGTTTAAAAAGTTATTGGTTATGTTGGCAACATTTTAGTAGCATTTTTCTTTTTAGTTAATCAAATTGTAAAAGGAAATAATCCAATAAATCCCAAAAAATCCTCTAGCATGAAGTTTGTTAGTAAAGTTGCTCAAGAAAAAAATATTGTGGATACCAAGTGTTATTTCAACTGCAGCTCTCACTTCTAAATAAATAAGGACCAAAACAAACAATGTATATATTTTGTTTTTTGTAATTCATACAGGAAATGTTACATGTGATCTCTTAAGAAATTAATATTAATAAATAATAACTGACCAAACCTGTCTTATTAAAAAAATTTAATCTTTTGTTTCTAAAGTTTTACAATATTATGTTTAATGTGATTAAATTTTCTTTCAATGAGATTACAAAAAAAAGCTAACAATTTACAAACATACTGAAAAGTTTGGTGAAGCAGATTTGCAAAAAAAAAGTCCTTTTGTGCATTTAATCATTTAATTTTCTTTTTTACCTTGACCATCACTTTCTTCCTCCCTCACTTCCACCATTCTTGCCATTCTTTCTATTCAAGTAAGAAACTTAAGCTGGTGAAGCAGAATATGCTCCAGGTCTTTCGCATCATCAACATTGATGCCACTTGATCTAATTTTGTCAAGTCTGTGTTCAAGATCTTGCTTGTCTTTCTTTAGTCTCCAACAAAGCCAAGTTGCAGTTTTCAGCAGTGCCACTGTGAGAGATGATTCTGGTAGACATTCAACTGCTAAGCGAGCATAGGCCTCTGCCACGTCTGCCCTGTCAGTCCGAGAGTAACACACAACCAGTGTGCACACCACTTGACCAATGCGTGAATGAGAGTTGCCATACAGCTTCTCCATAACAGGTAAGTATGTTTCCAAAAAAGGAATTGCTTCCTCATGTTTTCCTTCCACAAAGAGCTCCATTGCTTGTGTGTAGCTATCTCCAGTAAAGAAATGTGCAAACTCTGGACAATATCGAATATCAAATATAGAATAAAGATGACTCAAGTACTGTTCAAATGCCCGACTGCGTTTGGCAATAGTTTCACTGGAGAAATTCCCCATGAGAAGCTTTTGAGGAAAAACTATAGCGTTGACGTGGTTTGGAAACCTCTTTTTCAGGGCTTTGTGGAGGCATTCGAAATCTGAGTATCGTCGCTTAATGAAGGTAGGTGTCTTCTCCACCTCAGCATTTGATTTTATCATTATTGTGTAATCCTGCAAGAGGAAAGTTCAGTGTTTCAGCTACACCACTTTATACTAACTCTGAAGCTGAAAATGAAATTTCAAACATTTATGTACACCCATCTGAAAATTCTATTTCTTCAGTTTGACACCCTAAAAATTAAAAGTGTACTTCAGATTATTAATTTGCATGTTTGGTAAATAGGGTGTGTTCTTTGTAGACATTGCCAGTCAAAATCAGTTACACTGCCACTGCAAAACCAAAGTGTAACTACTGATGATTATGACTTGTTGCAATCACTCTTGTTATAACAGCAAGTTCTTTTCCTTAACATCACTGTTTGGTATTATGAACATAAGGCTATAAGTCAGTCTTACTGGTGAAATATCCAAATCTTATCAATCTGCTGAATCATGCTTGATATTACCACATATCCTGAACGCCTGTAGGTAACAGGACTGGAGTGAGTGTCCTTGATGACCTCTGCTGATGTGATCTCGAATGTTACTCTGCTGACGCTGCCTTGACTGCCTTCAAAATGTATGGTGCAGGGAGCTGTCTTTTCTAGGTACATCACACAACATGATCCAGCTTATTAGCTGAACATTTAAATACTGAAATAAAACTTCATAAACTGCACCACCTGTGTATACAACTGTGTATTTGTAGATACTAGTTCAGAGGTTTTCAAACGTGAAGATATGACGGGTGGTATGTGAGCACCATGCACCAAAATAAAGGAATGTGTATACATATTTTACGGGGGCTGTATGTAAGGTTGGGAGGTGGTACTCGGTCAATTCGGGTTTTCGATAGGGGTACTCGTCTGGAAAAGTTTGAAAACCACCAGATAATATTCCTGTTGTAGTGCAAGTTTATTTTGGTACACTTTAATTGTCTGCTGTGGAAAAGCTATGTCATGTAAATAATAAATAGAAAACATGTTAAAGAGATCTACGTTTAGCCAAAAAAGGACAAATAAAGCAAAATCAAGAAAAAATATACAGAAGACTATCCCTGAAGTAGTATACAGCTATAGACAATAATTTTAAAAATAGATTGTACACAAAAATATAGAGTTAAAAAAAAGTCTGGTGCAAATGTATAACTCAAGAGTGTGCAATGCCATACTGGCAACCAGAAGAGAAGTCAGGAGATGGAAGTTAGGGGTTTGAACAAGGATATGGGTATGACGATACCACTGAAGGGTGTGGAGCTGATGAGACTGAACAGAAGGTGGCATGGACCTGGGTGCCATTAATAACAGGGATATTTTAATTGTTTGTGTTATTTAAACTTAGGACTATGCCTTATAATGTGCAGTTGTAACTATATGCCTCTTGTTCAATCATTAGGGGAGATGATATCTATTTCAGCCCTACTTATGGAAGGTATGGTGTCACGTGCCCTCGAGTTAAACATTTGTTCAAAAAATCTGAAGACCTAGCTATTAACATACACACTATTTCCCTTTTTCCTACCAGTCATTATTATCATATATAAGTGCAGTTGTGCAGGCAAAATGGATATCTCTCTACATTATTGAAGACAACTGTCTTTATGACAAAAACAGAACCTCATGTAATAAGCGTTTTAAAAAATCAGTTAATGCTCATTGTTTGTCAAGTTTCCTTGATAGGGTTTTCCTCGTGTTAATATTATCACTAGCATCACCTTATCTCCCTGTATCCTACTAGTTGGCATTCTACTACTAAAAATCTTTTCCGACGTTCTGTTTTTAATTCTAACCTCTTTCGCCAGCATCATCGTCGACGGAATCTGCATCGCCAGCAAAGCTAAGTTTACCAGTGATGCTAGATGCAGTGAACGACTCGTCGTCCTCTAGTGCAAGCTCTGCTGGGTCTGAATCCTGCAACCGGGCGTCTGAGCCAGTATTTTGCGGTCTTATCTTTTTCAAAATTGCATCCATCGTAAACGCTTTATATTTTGATATGCTCCATGAAAACAAAACCCAGGTTTCTGCCTTACAATGTACCTTCAAGCAGACGAAGCTATTTCCGTTTTCATTTACTTTTATTCTCAAAGGGTTCGTATTGACCATTGCTATTCAAATTTAACCAACAGCAAACAATTTGCAGTATCTAGCCGAAGGAAAAAATCGCTTAATTATCTCTAGACATATTCATAGTTTTAAAGTTAATTTTATGCCCAAATCTCGTCTGAAAAATGAAAGGAGATGATAGATTGTAAATTGTGTTCCCTAAATTGTCCTATCTAAACGAAATGAGTATTTTTACGGATAGCCAGGGAGACAAGCTTGACAGACTTTACTTTTTTCCTAGATACTGCCATCATACAGCTATCATTTCAGTTCTACAAGTGATGTTCTGTTTTACTTATTGTGTAAAATGTAATCATTTCTTCGGAATGTACAAAAAGGACTACAGGAGATCTTACGTTGGAAAATAGTTTGTTTTCGCAATTCGCTCCCTTCAAAATGGCGACTGTGGTCATTCGAACAGCTTCCTTTAGAGACGTAGAACAAAACATGCGAATTCTTTCGATGCTGAATGATCAGAGATTGCATTCACGATTTTGTGACGTTGTTCTTAGGGTAGGTGAAGAACAAATATTCGCTCACTCGAACGTTTTGGCGGCGGCTAGTCCTTATTTTGGATCTTTTCTTGGAATGGGTTCAGATGCACCAAGGGCATTCTGTGAGAGTTCTCCCCAGGTGATCGAGATCCATATCGACAGTGCTGACGACAATAGTGGCTTTGGATATGGAGAAGCAGTGCGTCATGTGGTGGACTTTATGTATACATGCACCATTGAATTAAACTCTCTTATCATCACACAGGTGATCGAGATAGCCAAAATAATGCAGATGACGTGCATTTTGGATTACTGCAGCAGGTTTCAAAAAGGTGAAAACGGAAATCTTCCACAAAATAAAGGCACGGGGATGCCTGTTGCAACTCCAGATTTCAGCCTGTCAAGAAAGATTTTGCGGAAAGCGAATGCATCAACAGAAACAGAACAGAGTATGTTTCTGAAGTCTGGAGGAATATTTGTTGATGCATTAAATCAAAGTGCCATGCTTTCAGTGCCTAACACAGACGATAACACAACTGTCCAGACTATGCTAACCAAAGATACACTCGTTGTTGAAGGTGATACCACTTTGGTTCATTCTGATGACAACCAAACAGAAAATGAGGTCAGATTACATGTAAAACAAAATAACTCATCTGAGATGACAGATGCAGATGGCACTCTTGGCAGTGGTGACATTGTAGTGGACGACATTAAAAAGCTAGTGGACAGCTCTTTTAATAGTCCAGTTCCATTGGTGGTTAAAAGTGAAAATCCACCAGCTGTTTCTAGCATGGAAAGAACACTTGAAGTTCAAAGTGAAAATGTGTTGGTTGATGTGAATTGCAAGGATCAGATGGTTGGACCAGGGATTGTTATTCCTCTGCCACTTACTCTACCCTCTCAAGAAACTAATGTAGCTGACACCCTTAGGCTGCTGCCTATACGAGGGCGAAGGAAAGGAAGACGTAGACGAAAAAGGAAACCAAAGGAAGTGTTGTCAGACAGTGATCCAGAACTGATTCAGGAGCCAGAGGATCTAGATGAAGAAAACTTAAAAAACGAGGGTATTAATACACCAGGAACATGTGTTCAAAGGCAAGAATGTGACAATGTAAATGCAGCATCTGAAACTAATTTCTCTCAACATGTAGTCACACCTACTAGCTCAACTGTTTCTCCAGAATGTGATGTGCTCAAGACAGAAAGTGAGAGTGAAAAAACTACAATACCTAGCCGAACTCGAGGTCGAAAGCCCATCACATCAGTTATGGCTACGTGGTCTTCCCCTCGACTTCGTGCTGGCATCCCAAGGTCAGTATACAAATCAGATTATGTCATGCATTCTCTGATCAGACGCTCTCGACACAGCGGCAGCAGAGGGCAGTGTCTTCCCCAGCATGAGGAAGATACAGATACTGGTGAGGATGGGAATTTAGAGGAAATGGGCAGTCTTCTTGGCAGACTTGGAACAGAGAGTGAGCTAGGAGAGAATCAGACACCAGGACTAAAGTTTGTATGCCAAACCTGTGATTTTACTACCAGCATATTCCGGGTGTACCGCCAGCACATGAAACGGCACCCTGAGACTGACACACGGAGTTACACTTGTACAGAGTGCGACTTCCATACTACGAAGGCACGGCAGCTTCTTCAGCACCGTAAGAAGCATCTGCATGAAGAACTCATCTGCAGGTTAGTTAGATAAAGAAATCTACTAAATTTTCAAACTTGATTGTCACCCATTGTATATATGCTTGGCAAGACAGGGAACCTGCATTTACTGATTTAGAAGTAAAAGTTGTTCAATATTTTAGTATGGATTTTGTTCAGTCAGTTATTATTTTCCGCAATAAGACTATAAAAATATTTAGTATGGTGCATAAAGTGTGTCCTTCATACTGGTCCAGTCTTCTTATTCAGAACTGACTGTTGCAGAAAAACAGTTTTATTTTGTTGTTAAATTGAGTAAGCTATATTCCCAAGATGTATATACTAATAGTAACGGGCAAAAAGTCAAAATAATTGTTCACAATAAAATGATGACAAAATCTTTAATTTAAAAGATTGTTTAAAGAAAAAAATCATTTTCATTCACCATCGCAAGTTACGTTCTCAGCATGCAGTGGCCATATTTGTTTAGTAAAATGGTGGCTTATTTGCATGGCTCTGTTTAAAAATAGGCAGCTGAGCTTGAGTGTCTATATTGTTCAATGTATGGCTCTTTTGGTAATATTAATAGCTACTTGTGTCATTGGTGATCTATTCATCTTTTTGGGCCTGGGATGATTTGACTTTTTTATGTTGGGACAAAATGGTCTTACCTGGGATAAAATGGACATAGCTGGGATGATTTTACTCAGACTATGGGGCGAAATGGTCTTGTGGTGAAATGACTGGTGACCTTTACATACATACAGGCACACAAAGCTTAATGATTGCACTTTCCAGAACAAGCATGCAAACAGCATGGTATCTCTTCCCCTCTTGTCAGTGTGGTATGCAGATTTTTAATGTAAAATTGTGAGGCCTGCAAGTAAAGAAAATAATGTTTATTGTCTGTGCAGTTTCTGTGAGGTGCAACTTGATTCTCCAGAAAATTTCCAGTTACATTTACAGCGCCATGCACACGCCCTGCCCTACTTTTGTCACTCTTGTGACATGCGCTTTAAGACACGTACCCAACTGGCAACTCATTTACCCAAACATATGACAGAAAAGCCTTTTGTCTGTCAGGTAATGCAGTTTTGATGTGGAACTTTTGATAAATGTGCTGTACTAAGGGCAAAAATACATATTTACAAAGGTAGTTTGAAAATTTTGTCGTACAATTAATGAACTGAATATATATCTCAGTATAAAGATTTAGCACATATATAGCATATGGTGTAATACATTTTCACTGTTATCATAGTGGTGTGTTTTTTTATTTTAGGTGTGTGGCAATGGGTTCAAGTGGAAACATGCTCTCAAGAACCACATGGTAACCCACAGTGCAACTAAAGATCACCTTTGTGATATCTGTGGATTTTCCACTGCCCACAAAAGCCAGCTAAAGGCTCACCATCTTATCCACACAGGTGATACATTTAAGTGTCCAGAACCAGGCTGTCACTTTGAGGCTACTAAGCGACAAAATCTCAAATATCATATGGTTACACATACTCAGGAAAAAGCACATCAATGTGAGGTAAGTGCTTATTAAGCAGAGCATAACTTAATGCTTATTTCACTTACACTGTAGAATTCCAAAGTCTTTATAACCAGTATTGTATATTTTTATCTGCATAAACTATATGCCTGAAGTTGCGAAGACAGGATAGAGGTGACTGTGAGGAAATGAGAGAGTTAAAGAAAGGTAAATAAAAAAAATAAAAAGAAAGTAAAACTTGTTAATTGAAAAATGTAATAAAGAATGTGAAAAATTTGTGTCCATGGAAATATTGTTTCAGTTTTTATTTGTTGTCTTGTCAAGGTTTGTGGTCAGGCTTTCTCCCTGATCAAGAATATGCGACGTCACATGCTATTGCATGCAGAGACACGGCCCTATCACTGTTCACTTTGCTCCTACACCACAACACGCTTCGACAAGCTCAAGGAACACAAACTGAAGCAGCATGACATTGGTCAGCCCCCAGGCAAGAAGATGAAGTATGCCACCAGGGTTCAGAGATTGGCCAATAGGGTAGCAGATGGGCCTATCACCATTGCTGAGGATGGTACAATAGTGCAAGCAGGTTTGATATTATCTTTATATACATAAGTATTTCATCACCAATAAAAAATAAATCGCCCAGATGTTCATAACAATAATGCTTTAAAATGTAAATGAGGTAACAGGTTACAGGGTGTTTTTTTTTTTTACTGCAAATGTGCTGACAACTTTATTATAGATCAAAACAATTTCTTGAAATTAGGAATTAGTGTGGTTTTAAAATACATGTGAAGATGTGAGTGCAACTGTTTTAAAGCTGAGATTTTTAACAAGAGTGCAGTGATGATAAACTGATGCACTCTGCAGAGACTGAGACTTAGTTCTCAATGTCAGTAGCTTTTATTCCAGTGCACACAGATGGTGAGGGCCTACGAATGGTTGGACCGATAACTATTGCTCAGGATGGTAACAGCATCACCATCAGCTCTGATCTGACACTCACTGATGAGACTCTCACAACCATCGCACAGCTAGCAACTTCTACATCTCAAAATACTGTTGATGGCTCCCAGCCACAAGAAGCTCAAATAAACATTAGCACACCTGAAGGCTACCCAGTCATTGCCCGTGTTCAATTTGCCTCCAATATTGACATGGGAAAATGTGAAGTGGTCGGATACATGGCTCAGACTGAGTGAACCAGGTAGTTTAATTTTATAATTTTACCTGGATTTGGTGAAAACCAGCCTTATAAATTAAAAGGTTAAAAGGAAATAAGGACTTAGGCTAGAATAGTTTGACTGAAGGCAAAACAGTACTGGCTTTGAGGCATTTGTTATTCAAAACTGTTTTATATTTGTAAATTTTGCTTGTGAAGTAAACATGCTAGCTACATGTTGTGTTTGTTATTAAGTTTGCTGTTTGTCTTGATCTAGAAATGGAGGTTATTCCTGGGTGAACCTTACATTGTGTTGCTGCTGTTTCATTTATTCCTGATTGCTTGCCGTTAAATGCTGTGTCTGCTGCAAAGGCTATATCACATTCTGGACTTTTTTGCCAAAAATGCCACATTACACTGTTTATGTTTGTCTTGTAATTTTATGTATGCACACGCTGATATTATTGTTCATGATAATAATAATGATAGACCTTATTTTCTTCTTCCTGGCCAGAATAACTCAACATCTGATAAAAATCCTTCCATTTTAATGTCATTAATGAATGAGCAATAGTCCACTTGGACATTTTAAGCACAAAAATTTGATTCTGAATAGAAATGACAGTAAATCGTGATCTATAGCTTAAAAACATATAGAAATAAGGCCTGACAAGAAATTTTTTTCTCTTTCACATGGCGATTGCCTATTCCTTTTACAAGCAAGATTTTGAACACATAAAAATCCTTTAAAAGGTTTTTCTCTTGTGTGACATTCTTCAGTATGTAAAATATACCATTTCAAAACATTTACAAAAGAACATTGATATAGAAACATTTCTGGCAAGAAAAGAACTTTATAGTTCAATGCATCTCTTTCATAGCAGATTTGGTCCTATGTAACAACAGCTCCTTATGAATTAGGAAGCTTATGACAAAATGTCAAAAATCAAAATGATCATTTATGAAAAAAGAAATAGGAGATTCTTTTGAATTCATCTTTAAAAAAAAGCAGTCTATAAACGCAAAAAAGTTCAACATATAAATTAATTTTTGAGCATAAGAACAGCATCAGATCTTTGATTTATCTCTGTTTATGCAAAATTTTTATCAACTAATTTAAAATCTACAAGCAAGAATACTGCAACTAAAAGTTGTTTTTCCACTTACTGCATAAGCTAATCAAAGTTTTAAGAGAACATTTTTATTTACTTCACCTAGGAATTGCTTGTAATCTGAATGGTTTTGGATGTAAAACAAGTCCCATTTCATATTCCTGTGGATCAACTTCTGGGAGATTTTTTTCATCTTCAGCCTGGAAGAAGAAATTTTGTACTAAGGATGTGGCAAAAAGAAATAAGCGGTTCTTAGCCAGCGTCTCACCAAGACACACACGTCTGCCTGCCCCAAATGGCATTAATCTACGTCGGTTCTCATGACTTGAAGGTAGCAGTTTGCCATCTGAGTCCAGAAATCGGGAAGGATCGAAAGTCCAAGGGTTTGGCCAGACAGATTCATCATGATGTAAAGACCACAAGTTAATGTATACCTGCACATTGAACAATCGCAATGAAAAGTTGGGGTAAAAGCACAATTCTTGATCAAGTTCGCAAAAGAAGGAAATATACTGGGGGAAAAAACCAGAAAACAACTGGTCTTGAGGATATTATCAGGAGCTTCCAGAGAAATATAAAAACTGTCAACAAAACAAATATTTTCTCTAGAATGATACTTTTTTTTAATGTACAGATATTTGTTTTGACTCGTATTGATATAGCACAAATCTAACATGTGCTATAAAGCAGACTTGATACTTGATGTAAAATTCTTCCCTATAAGCACACCTTGCACACCTCCTCCCCTAAAAAGTTTTTTTTTTTATCATCCCTTACACTCCTCATTTACTTAGCTATGATAGCTGTTTTCCTTCCCTATTTTCACAGCTCTTTGCATGCTTTGCACTTGTCTGTTACAAATTATTTCACAGGTAGTAAAATAAGTTTAATTATAATTGGTCTGTTAACTAAATATTTTGTTTAATGACCATGCTTCATTGCTGTAACATTTCCTGCATCATAATTCGCATTGCTGGCCAACAAGTAGGTCTGTGCAGCTCTCATTGCTTACAATATTCTCCTCTTCTCCCTCCACTAAGCTAGCTGCCTCTTTAAATGGTTTCAAGTGGCAGGTTAAGACTCACCTCTTTCAAATGACTTACAGGGAACTTCCCAGCACCTTGAACCATTCCAAGGGATTCATGAGCTCTAAAAGTTTCCTAAAGTTAACTACTAGGAAAACCATTTGTATTGTTAACAAATAAAAATGTTAGATCACACAGAAGCTGACTATATAACCACAGAGATGTTTGAGCAAACATAATTTTTTTGTAAAGTTTCTTTGTGCATAAGACCTGTGGATGCTTTGCAGATGACTCCCAGTTTTGTCTCGAAAGCTGGCCTCCAAGTTTGATACAAAAAGATAGGCAAACGAGAACAACAACAGATCATCTGATGAAAATCATGCAACCTCTTTTACATCATCATCAAACCTACCGTTGTATTTCCTGGCACAGATTTTCCCAGCACACTGGTATCACGCATTGTATAATGAGGAACAGCAAGGGGAACATGAGAAATGTATCTGCAATTTTCATGAAACAGAAATAAAAACAATCAGTAAAGAAGTAGAATCCTTTGGTTAACAGACCAGTTGCTTTAAACTTATTTTATTTTCAGCAGAATAATTTGAGAAAGACAAGTGCAGAGCTTGCAGTAAGCTGTAAAAACAGGGCAGGGAAACAGCTATTTTAATTAACAGAGATAAAGTAACACATGTTATGGCATGCTCTTCAGATATGCACCGAGTAAAAATTCTTGATGCTTGAAAGGAATGAGGAACTTGATCTGCATGAACATTTTGTTACATCTTTGCAACTCTGAAATGCATGGCCTTTGCATAACATATAAAAAGAATAGCTACCGCAACAGTTCAAGCAGTGTGGCTTCCATGTATGGCAACTTCTCCCTGTCAGCCAGACATGGAAGGCGTTCATTTCCAATGGTAGCAGAAATTTCTTCCCATAGTCTTATTTGAATATGTGGATGGTGCACAAAGAGCAGAAGAAGACATGTCAGGGCTGTTGCTGTGGTGTCTGTGCCTGCAAGAGTGCCAGAACATGCAAATGAGCAGTCTCCCACAATTATTATTATACTATAATTCGTAACTTGGCCTTAGACAAAATGTCCAAGCAACGCATAAAACAAATGAACACTGAACATGCAAGTTATTCATATGTTGACCAATAAAGTATGCACATACTAAACTGCTATATTTAAAGCATTTCTTGTATAAAAGCAATTCATGATTTTGCTTCACAAAAAACTTGGTCCCCTGAATTATAGCAAAACGTCAACAGCTCTTTTCAATTGACAATACAGCAAACAGTTATAGTCAATTGTGAAAAAGGTTATACTGCTAGTGTTGCTGAAGCAGAAACAGCAGAACACTTCTTTCAGGTGATTTTTTAGTGACTTCAGCAAGCGGTAAAAGATAATCTATGTAAATGATATTGTATGCATATCTGCACTGCAACAATGACTTTGGCGCTATTCCGCATAGTGAGTAGCTAGAAAAGGTTGGTCACCTGCATGACTTGCTAGAATAACACTGGCAATCTGTATAACATGCTAGAATAAGAATAGTGACCTGCTAGAATGAGATTGGTGAACACCTCCTTGATGGTGGTGAGGCACAGGTCAACACCATTATTTGAACCACCAGATGTCAATGAAGATGATGCAAATATGCCATTGATCCCATCTGGCTCAGTTTTTTTCTCCTTGTTATCTTCCAAAAAGCTGAGCAAATGTTTGACTACACAATCATGATTATCTTCCTGAAACTATAACCAAAACAATTTTTAAAAAATCAATCATGAAAATGTTATTTCTACCTTCCCATGCTCTTGTGTATTGCTCACACATCCACCCCTATTCCTCTTTATTTACTTTCAGGCATACCTAGTGAGTACAGCCAACCTATAAATCTATCCTCACATTTTTGTGTAATCCTATTCAGCAGCATGCTCTAAAGTTTCCCATTAAAGCACAATAATCTCTAATATCTAATGGTATTTGCAGGAAACAAACAAAGGTACTTATTAGTTCTCGCATAGAAAAAGTACCTTCAACTTTGCAAATTCTTCTTCCCAGAAAGCATCTCTAAGCTTGAGAGCTTCTTGATGACGACAATGACAGTCATCCCTCAGCAGGTGTAGGAATGGCAAGAAGTCCAGACGCAGTGCTCTTCCCGCACCGAAAGTATCGTTGAACAATGTGTTCATATGTTTGATATACTGAACACTGTTACTGGTCAAGTCAGGTCTTGTTCCTAGCGTCTGAGAAAAAATATTTTTCTGTCACTATGACATGTAAGCAAGCTCATAATTTGATTTCCCATGTTACAACATTTTAATGCCAAACTGAGTTTCACTGAACCTTTCAACATATGCTCAGTAAACAGCAACTTATAAAAAGAATGTATTTTCATTAAGATGGGATGATCTTAGAAAATCAAAAGCAATGTTTTACATAATCCTGCAACCTGATTTTAAAGAAAGAACCTCTGTGGACGCTTACTTTTAATTTGTCTTGATGACTACATTAAAAAATGTATTATCTCAATTCAAACTTTTCTCTAATTCTTGTTCTTAGAACTGTGCTGCAGGTTTGTTGTCTAGGCCCAGTTTTCATCTATGTACTGATGTTCTCTTTAGTAGGTACGTGGTCTATATATGATCAATAGTGCAAATGGCTATTTTCCAGTGAAAATGTTTAAATACTAGTTCTTTAGTAATATAATACTCACGAAAGATAACATCACATTGCAAACCGCATCATAAATAATGTTCCATGGATCAATGGGCTGTCTCTTTGCCTCTGAAAACCGCTTCAACATAAGTTCAATATCTGGCCTGCACTTATGCTCCAGATTTTCAAGGCCTGTGCCATACATGCGTAGTGATCGTAGAACTTCTTTGCGTAGAAACACAAGTTTGTCTGTGTAAGTCTGCCATACCACTGAATGTCTGTTTCGTTGTGCTATTTCAGTTCTGTACATAGGAGGCCTGCCTGCAAAGTCCCGTCCTTTCACAACCAAGGCTTCATATATGCTTGCAAAATCATTGAGAACAACAACCTCATCTTTAAATAGCTGCATACGAAAAATGGATCCATACTTTCTTGCCCATTTAGTCAGAACAATGTGAGTCTTTGCATTATGAAGAAGGTGGGCATTTCCAAAGAATGGTATCCATGGAGACACCATGGGAATGGCATGGAGACCATGGACTTTGGCTGAATAAGTTTTTCTGGTGATGAGGTATGCCAATAGAAAGATAATTAGCAAACCTAAAAGAACTTCTAGTGCCATTGTCTGGAAAAGATTATAAGAAAAATTCATGTTATAAAACATGATTAACAAAAACAAATAATTAAGTTGACAGCAGTAGCAATGGTACAACAAATTATAAGCACTGAATCATTTTCTTTTTCAGTCAAAACTTTAAACATAATACCAAGACTGATGAAAAAGTGCAGTTATAAATTTGATTGAATAGATTGTATGACTGTTTTGATATTTCAGGCTATTGTGGCTGTTGGCAGAGAGTTCCTGTATATACACAGTGTCACACTGCTGATGTTGAGCTAAAAGTTTAGCAGCCATGGCTATAGTATAATCATTTACTCTTTCGTTTGATACCTACCACTGTTGCATTTGCTGGAATAAGGCTTTAAAATCCCCATTTAAAGATTCATAAGCAGGAACTAAATGCTGGACAAGCAAGATAACAACAAATGTCACGATGGTCATGGAAAAGCGCGGTGTGCGTCCCACAGAACAGAATAATGCACGCCATCAGACGTCCGGAGACTGAAACCGGTGGAATTCGGTTTTTTTTCTTTGTCTCTTCATATGATATCATAGATATTCATTCTACGTTGTGCAGCTCGTGAAGGAACCAACGCTGCAGCAGACGAAAACTCAGCGGCGAACTAAGGACGCGCCAACGTCCTTCAGGGGTCAAGACCAATGTCACCGCACACAAGGTCAAGGACACTTTGACTGATGGGGCGCCAAGAGGGAGCGCGTTCTGTAGCTAGACTGCTGGAGAGAACAAGTAGAGAAAATTCCCCTCTTGGCGCCCCATATTGACTTGTCGATCGGTTAAAGATTTGCGATCAGCAGTTTTAGAAGAGTGGTAGCATTTTCCCCCTTCTTGATCGAAAAAGAATAAGACATCATATAATATAAATAATAATAATAATAATAATATCTCGATGCTGGTCAAAGGTTAGAAACTGCAGCCCATAGTAGTCGGTACAATTAGTAGCACATCGACAAAGATCGATGAGGTCACAAAAAAAAGTGATTTTGGTAAACACGTTATCCATCGTTTCTTCTTCCGATGAAAGTGGTGAACTGCAGCACTTGTAGGCAGATCATCTTCGAACATTTTGTGGATTTGGACGTGTCGTGCCATTTTATCAGCAATTAAGTGGCGATCTCGGGGCCACTGATCTTTATACTATATATATATACCGATCAGTGGGCGGGGCACATCGATTACTAGAAATGTGGGAATTAATTTGCTGCACAGTATTTTTCGCATCACTTGTGGTGTACGTGATTTATGTATTGCAGCCTGCTGATAGAAGTCAGGCAGCATCGTCAAGCCTGGATGCTTTCATTCGAAATGGTACTGACCCAACAAATCTATAGCTCTCTCTCTCTCTCTCAGCTCTCGATGATGCCATCCATGGCCAGATCGCCAAAGTAGGCGTATGAAACGAGTAAAATTCATCTAAATTGTTATAGGGCCATGGGATCGTGTGAACAACTAATCTGGTCGGGATTGAATAAAAAAAATGTTATAAGCTATATATATATATATGCTGAAATCTGGAGAAAAGGAGAAGTAGTTCTAATTGGAAATGAAAAAATCTTCTTGAAAATCTTCTGAAAACACTTTATAATTAGGGGTATATTATTTGTTACAAGCAGGACTAGCACGTACATTAAAGTGAATAGTTGTGATGGCTTCTCAAACTACTACTCAATTTGACAGTGTCATTGACAAAATAATGAATTTTAAAGAAACTCTGCTTGTCCCTTATAGTTGCTGGCTCAGTGCTCCCCACGTACTCCTCTTTTCATGTAATGAAGTGAAGCATTTGGCAAAGTGGGAAACCAAGGGCATCCATCTTAATTGTGTGAAGCAGGGTACAGAGCCCACAAATACTAATTTATGTTACCTTATGGTATCTTTGCCACTTCTTTATGGCTACAGCCCCAGGGGTAAACATCTGGGGCCGTAGTCTCATAGCGTCTATAAGCCACTTATAGACTCTATAAGGCTATAGACTCTATAAGTAGAGTTATAGCTTAGTCTCGTCGCAACTTTCGGCCACTTCCGCAGTGTCTAGGCACCACGTACAATTATAACTATATGGAGACAAGAGACTTGGCCTGGAGTTTTCCATGTTTCCCCAGGGCAACAAACCTCTGCTTCATAACTATAGCCCCTTGAGATTAAGCCAACCTTTACACACTCAGACATTTATGTAAAAATGGCAGAGTACTCCAGTTATGACTTACATATTTTCACGAACTATTTTTTTTTTTTTTGCTTCCAGCCTGTACTGTAGTTTTCTTTGCTTACTTCTGTCAGGTCATTTTTAGTAAAGTAAATCATTAAGTCATTGTCTACATCTGTAATGGGAAAGGAGAGTAGGGCTGAAGGTTTAACTTTATAAGTTAGTTAGTTAATTGTTGTTTTATGCCAAGTCAGCAACTAAGGCTATCTCATGGCATTAAAACGCATGTGCTCGATCTGGATACAATTTTGAAAAACAGCATCATATTAGTTTAAGATGCTGTCCTTCAGAATTTTATTACTAAAAGTACTCATCTATGAATACAGCTGCTAAAAGAACCTTTGCTGGTAAAAATGAGGTTAAGAACATTGTTTCATTGCAGATCAGATGATATCAGAGTTAACCAAGGATAAAAAGAAATATCAAACTCGGTTTTCTGAAGATGGTAGGCAAATACTCATCTTGTATGGCACTGAATATGGCTTCAGTGAAGAAATAGCATATCTTTTATTAGACAGGTAAGTCTGTCAGTTAATAGGATGAATAGTACTAGCTCTTCATCGTTTTCTTTGAAAGCATTTTTTGAGGGGATGCTGTACAGCAGTTCATGTTCTGACTTCTCGGTTGGTCTCAATTGATCCTCTGAGCATTATTTATTGTAGTCATGTTTTTATCAGAGTGTTCATATTCCTAGTACAAGAGCTTTAATTGTGATTAAGAATATAAAAAATCTTTCTTTGAGTTGTTGACACCTGTCTTCTGTAAATTTTTAGACTGAAATGTTCATCAGAAAACAGCAGTGAGCATTGGCAGCCAAGAGTTTTGAATGTCAAGCATCACAGGCACATTCACTGGGAATTAGAGAATGTGTGTTTCATTGTCATATCAACAAGTGGAGATGGTAGGTTCACTATACTAATAGTGAATTAATTATATAAGAGTTATATCCCCCAAATGAGCCTCAAAGAGCTGTACATGCATGTACACATATACACATAAAGTTGAGGAAGCTGACGAAAACCACGGATGGTCAGCCCTGTAAAAATTGTAACATTCAGAGTGAGGTATTTCAGAGCTGAGATATGAACCAACAACACCAGATTCTCACTATCATGACAACAGACATTTTAGCCTCTGTGCCACCAACTGACTCACTAATCTTAACCAGTCTTCCAACAATACTATCTTTTAAATTATGACATTTCTTGATCATCCTGCATGATCTGGGTTTTGTGTCTTCCTTTGAGCTCTTAGCTATTCAATTTTTTTTTCAATATTCCTTGCAGTTGATTTGACGTCTTATAAATAAAGAAAAGTGTGTAGTTCTGGTTAATATCTATGTAAATCCACATTGTATTTTTGATCTTGAGTCAATTTTGCTAAAATACTCCTTTCTTCCACAGAAAGAGAGAGAGTCATAGACTATAGTTTGTGTGAATATATGTGTATGTGTGTGTGTGTGAGAGAGAGAGAGAGAGATGTACAGGAGCCACCAACATACATCATCTCTCTCCTTCTGGCTGGAAATGTACTCTTGATCCTCCTTCGCCCACGACCCTTTAATCATGCTGTTGCACTTAGCTAGCTCTGACCATCTTTACAACTTGAGAACATATCTTTGCAGGGTCTAATGGGTTTTGTGTATGTGTGTCTCACCTAAACACAGAAAGGATCATTTTTGCAATACCCTTTGATCTGGTCCTTAAACATCCTGAGCAGCCAGGGAGAGAGTCTGAGACAGATAGTTTGGGGGGGGGGGTGTCATCAAGAGTCTAATGCAAGTCCTGGAAACTCATGCACAAAGACCTTGAAGCAGCCACAATACTAGATCATACAGCATTTTTTTGTTGAAATGAGTATTTTACTGTCATGACACTGATGCCACATGTCAATTATTTAATGAAATAAGATTAATTTACAAGATGTGTGCATTTAATGTTGACAATGAAACCACAGTTTTGCTAGCTAATTATACTGTCTTTTAATGTACCACTGCTAATCTACCTATCTCTAACCCCCCACCCCTGCCCCCAAAAAACCCCAAACTAGCCAAGAGTGCAGTATTAGAGAACTTATATGAAATTCTCTCTCTCTCTGTGTCTCAAAATTAATATATAAATATGCCAACAATTTGTTTTCATTGATCTGATTGCTTTGGCATCCTGTTCAATTCTGTAGAATAAAATTACAGGTGCATTCCATTTGATGGCATTTATTAAGGTATCACTAACTCTATTCTCAAAACTTTTCTTATTTGAATAGGAGTCCCACCATCAGATGCAAGAGAATTCATGTCATTTGTTATGGAAAAAGCTTCAGATTTTAGTCATTTGGGTTATTCTGTACTGGCACTTGGTGATTCCAGTTACCCCCATTTCTGCAGGACAGGTAGAATGCTTGACAGCAGGTAAGCTTTAATGTGATGCATGGCTGATCGAGTAACCAGAAATGTATGCTTCTTTGCTTAGTGTACTCTTCATTTAAAAAAAAAAATATCCGATCTGCTGTAAGGATATTGTGAGAAGCAGCCACCCTATTGTTGGAAATCTTATTTATTTATTTTAAGGATGAAGATGTTTGGTGGCCAAGCACTGATCACAAAAATGGAAGTAGATGGAGAAGACTGGAGTGCAATTAACCACTGGATAGATGCTGTTGTAAGCTGGGTCCTCTCTTCACCAGCTAGTCAATTAGCTGGTCCACCAAGACAAGATTATCTTGACGTATCCAGCATAGAAAAGTCAGATGATGCTGGTTTCAGCAGAAATCGACCTTTCATGGCAACACTTAAAGTATATATTTATTGTGCATTTTCTCATTCTTTTACTCATTAGATGATGGGATATTTACATTCGTGGTTTATGGATATAGTCTGCCTCACTGTATGTCCTCCTCACTGTATGTGAATCTGGCTTTCAGTATGTGAGTCAATCTCTTGCTGATCTCCCTTTTCCACTTCGACCCCTTAGCCCATTCACCTTAGTGTTGCATTAGATGCTGACAATTGTACAATAGACTTCATGCAGGAAAATCATTGTTTTACATGCCAAAACATTTTTTTTTAATTTATGCGCTGTTTTGTAAAAATTGAAAATTGTTTGAGAGAGAATGGCTTCTACTAAATGAGAAGAATTACACTTCAGTTTCTGCTGCAAGTTGACTTGGTATCACATTCGCTGGACTGCCACTATACTTCCTTATCAGAATCACATGCATACTGCATTGTTAGAGCTTTTATATTTTATACAATAAGATTGTTCAGAAGCGTTAATTTAACTGAATTATTAAAAAAAATTCTGTTGCATTATTGTAAGGTATGAGCAATTTGCTTTTTGGCAAATGTTGTGGTCTGTGATTAAGAACATGTTAACTTTGTCATGAAATTCCACTTTTTTTTGTTGTTGACAGAATAAAGTATTACTAACTCGTGTTGATAATCCACTCACAGACAGGGAAACAATCAAGTGTGAATTTGACATTTCTGGTAGCAGCTTAAGGTGGACTTCAGGTGAGTAGTGAGTCATGTTTTTATTGCATTTCATTTTGTGTGTGTAGTGTGCAAATGCATGGGTTAGGAGTGAGCATTGGTGAGTATTAATAAAAAGTATTTAAGTAAAAGCTACATAATTATATTAAACATGTACAATATATTTGATTAACTGTGCCCCTGGGATACCCATGTGGTTTAGGCAGATTTTGCCTTTAATTGTGATTTTATCTGCTTCATATCATGCAGCCCATTCACATAAGCCATCTTGATTAAATCTTTATAGTTCTTAGCTTCTTGCTCAATCACTAATTAAGATAAGGTTTTTCAACTCTATATGTGAAAATTTAAGTCATTGCCTGTTTACTCACAGAAGGAACTGTCTTTTAATTGTAGTGACTGTTAGTGTTCTCATGATGATTACTGATGCATAGCCAAGAGACATTCTGTATTAGAGAGGGTAGAAGTGTCTGACAAGTTTTAAGTACATATAACTACATTAATTTTTTTCATTCACACTGTTAAAAGAGCATGACAGTTTTAGCATCATTGTTTGCATCTCAGTGAATTTTTGAAACATAAACTGAAGTTATTTTCATTGTACACATATTTTCTGACCTGTACTATTTTGAACTATTTGTTCATGTGACTAAGCCCAGCATGCCTAGATTATTATAATCCACTGTATTTTGATATTTCTTCTCTAGGTGATGCATTGGGTATCTACCCAATGAATAACCCCAGTACAGTAACGAGGATACTTTCCCTTTTGCATTTTGTTGGAGATGAAATGGTGCAAGCACCTTCACACTATTTTAGTCAGGGTAAATCTTTTTTATGTAGCTGATGCATTTAAAATCTGTCACTGAACAAATATCTGTACAACATGGTTATACTATTTATGAATTCATTTTTTACTGGAAGTTTTGTTTATTCTTGTCTTTTTGCCTGTTTGTCTGTTTTGGGGTGCGAAGGGAATGTTTCAGCTGTCATGCTTAAAGTGATACAGAATCACATGAGCACCACCACTGAGAAGAAAAAGAGTCTGGCATCAGACCAGGAAGGAGAACAGCTGAACAAATCTTCAACTATTGCATCCTGATAGAGAAGCATTTTCAGCATCAGCAGAACTTCTGTCACAACTTCGTCGTCTTGACAGAGTCTGGCTCGATAAGCTGTAGCATGTAATTTGAAAATCCAATTGGTGCAAGTCATAGGAGTGCTGTATAAGAGCTAAATGATTACAATTAATGCTGCTGGATAATAAAGTGGGGGCTTTAATTCTTTCACACAACAATCGGTGTCTGTCAGGCATGTCCCCTTGTCATCTGTGCTGCTCAACATCTTTTTGGAAAACATCATGCATGAAACCCCCCACGGCCAGACACTTCCATTTCCATAAGTGGTAGGCCAGTTTGCAGCCTACACTTTGCAGATGACATTGATTTGATAGCAAGCGCCAACAGAAAACTGCAAGACTTTACCAACAGACTGAGAGATAGTTGTCATGCATACAGAATAGAGACAATCGCTGGTAAGAGTAAAGTCATTGGCAATGACAAAGCAGTTGGCTTTGAATGGTTCGAAGAGAAAGCTTGGGAGCCACCCTCTCCAAAGATGGCAGCTCCACGAGAACAAGTGAAAAGCCATGCTATTGTAGTCCTCACAAACTTATGTGCTTACTAGAGCCCAGTCTTTATCTGTCAAAGCTCTTTTATGTTTTCTAAATAAATATAGTGTCTGTGGGTCTAGGGTGACACTTGGTCTAGATACCACACCAGTGAGGCTGGTGGGAGTACCGTAGTTTGGAAGACTAGGAGAGAATAGTGAAGGTAAAGGGAAATTGATATTTACTTAGAAGTTTCCACATGGAGACAGAGTAAAAAGTGTTTTATGCTACGTGTACATTTGCATAAAAACATTATAGCTATCACATGTGCATGCATGCACACATACAGACACACACACATGAATTTATCTGTTTGAATCTGGATATTGCTATCATATCTTTATGAAAAGGAAAACATCTGGTGTATGTTTCAGGAACCATTTCACTCAAAGAGGCTCTGCTTAAATGCTATGACATAAAATGTGTTCCTCGTGCAGCATACTCATCATTGAGAGATCGTATGGCACATCATGTTCATAAAAATCCAAGTAAAATGAGTGATGAGTTGGTGAGCATCATATCACTACTTTTCTCTTAAGTTTTTCTGTTTATTTAAGTTGCAAGCAGTTAAAATCATTGCCTATTTTGATGCATATCCGTAGCTGTACCTACACCATCTTATCTGCATGTAACATACAACCACAAGGAGGTACACACATTCATGCATGCATGTACACACATACAGTCAGGGACAATTACCATTAGGCAGTTTTTCTTGGATGCAGGCACTGAAAGAGGAAGAGGATTGTAAAAAATGTATTAAGTAAGGGGAAAGAGCTGTATTACTATGGAAAATGCTGATGCTTGATCATTAAACTTTAAGCATAAATTTGATTAATGAACAAAGCAAGTTGTTGTTGAATTTGTAATCACAGGTCGATTTTGGGAAGGTGGGTGCAGAGCATATACTGAGTCTTTTGCCTAGGATACAAAACAGACCAGCACACCGGCCTTCACACACTTCACTTGCTAATTGCTTTCTATAAGGTAAAGACACCGCAAAATGCACACATGTATGTTTTATTGCATGTATATTCAGTTCCCACCTGACATCTCTAATATGACCCTCAGGAGAAGCAGTACCTGGGTACACGAGAACTGATTGATGTGCTGGAAGACTTGACATCCTGTTCACTAACTATTGAACAACTGTCATCTTTTCTCGGCACTTTAAGACCGCTTCAGCCTCGTTTCTACTCTATTGCCTCCTCTCCACTTCTGGTCAGTGTTAAGTGTCATGGTTACACACGTGAATGCAAGGAAAGTTGGTGCATACATGTGCACGTGACTTATGTAACAGTCATAGGCCTCAGCTCATCTAAAGGTGTGATTTTAATGAACGTCATTAGAGTTTGTTTTCTTTATTATTTATTGGTCATGTGGATATTTCAGTAAGTTAATTTGAGACACATCATTTAGTCTCTAGACTTTTAACATAGTCTCAGTACTGAAAAGAATAATTACTCTCTGTTGACTGTCGGGGATCATGCAATGTCCGTTTAATAAATTCCTCTCGTATTTTCTCACAGGACAACAGCACAGTGACAGTGATAGCTGCGGTTGTTCGTTACACCTCAGGTGGCAGAGAAAGAGGAGGTGTGACCACAACTTTTCTGCAAGATCACATGACAACAGGTGATCAGTGCCCAGTATTTATCAGTCATAACCCCGAATTCCGTTTACCTGTTGATCGGAATATACCTGTAATTCTCATAGGTGCTGGAACTGGTCTTGCTCCATATAGGGCCTTTCTACAAGAACAAGGTGAGAATACCAGCTGTCACTGCATTGAAAAATAACAATTAAGTAGGATGTTACAATAATTAACTTAACCATAAGTTTTTTCCTTTTTAATTGTGTACATAAGAGAATGAACATGGCTTTGGAGAGTACAAGGGCTGGAAATATCGTGAAATATAGGGCTAAGATTTTCCTGTACACTAAGATCTGTACCAACTTACATTTTTGCAGAGACAGTTTAATTTTTTCACTGAATGCTGGTGCATGTGAATGGATTGTGATTGTATGTAGGTCTGAATGGTGATTGTGTGGAGGTCTGAATTGTGATTGTATGGAGGTCTAGTTGGTGATGTGTGGCTGATATGAGTGTGATTGTGTTGATGATGTGCTGTGTGGGTGTTACTGATTATTGTTATTAATTATTCATGACTGTTTTAAATTTGGGCAAATAAAATTGTTTTTTATCTCAGAACTAGCAAACAACTGTGGCAAGACATTTCTGTACTTTGGATGTCGTCATAAGGAATGGGATTACCTTTGTCAACAAGAACTTGGTAAACTATTTATTGTCACTTCCATCTAATTAGCTGAGGCTCTAAGAATATTTTTAAAAAATCTTATTGTAAAATATTTGTATGCCTAGCGAATCAGATAACTGAGATTCGGAACCTCGTCACTCTCGAATCTATGGACTTTACTAGCTTCTTATTTTAGCAAGTCATCTGCCTCATGGCCCGTGCTGGCTCTCAACAACCCAGAGTTCATTTCTACAGCTCGGAAAGCCATTGTGTTGTCTGTAGGAACACAGAATACATCAATATATGTCTAATACTAAGACTCATTATATTCAGTGTAGATATAAATTGCCATGATATGAAGTACTAGAGATTTTTTTTCCAGAAATGTGGGCTGATAAAGGCATTCTTCATTTGCGAGTGGCATGTTCCCGTCAGCACCAATTCAAAGTCTATGTTCAGGATTTATTGATAGAGGATTCACATCAAGTATGGCAGCTTATAAATGAGGTGAAGATCATTTAATTATAAATTATTTGTAGAGAATATGCAATATTATGTGTGTCCATAATTCAATCAATTTAATATCCTTCATTTTAAAATAGAGCAATATTTTCTTTAGATAGATTGACAAATTCCAAAGTATTATCACTTATAACTTTTAAGGCACTTGTTCCTCAGGCAGACTGTATACAGTATTTTGACAAAGACACAAATTTCTACTATTCATTTGGATATATTCTTCTGGACCTCAAAACATGATTTTTATCCTTATCTAGCAAAATGAATACAAGACTGAATGATTTTGAGATGGAAATGATTGAAAAAAATCCCTTAACTACATTTACTGGCAATATTTGTAAATAAATAGAACCTACACATTTTATAGAAACATGAAAAGTCAATGTATTTTTCAGGAAAATGCCACATTGTATGTTTGTGGTGATGCACGGAATATGGCAAGAGATGTTGATGCAGCTCTGATGTCTATTGTACAGCAATGCAACAAAGAATGCAGCCAAGATGCAAAAGAGTATATGTCAAATCTGCAAAATGCAGGACGATATCTGAGAGATGTATGGATAGCTTAAATAAAAAGCAAGTCTTTTCATCGTGAATTGTTTTATAAAAATGCTCCAAGCATTTACTCTTCCTGGATTGCCAAATTTCTGTCAAATTTCTTTTGTTATATTCCTCTTCAAAGTGCAATTATCTCCTGCTCCAGCTTTATCTATATACTGAATAATTTATATATGTAATATATATAAATTTATGTACTTATATTTGTACAGTTCATTTTTAATATTTAATGCATCACTCAGATTTTCTAGAAACAGTAGAAGGGAAATAATTTTCATGTTTTGGACCAAAGCTTTACTTTGTGCATATATTTGGAGTAGCATGACCCGTAGAATATATTTTTTATGTTTGTCACTAAATAGTAAGGAAAGTTTTAGACATTTATGGACAAATGCATGTCTGGCAATATTTGTAAGGCCTTTGGAGGTGGAGATAAATCTGCCATAAAGCTTGCTGTATATATATATATCCATGCATAAATACATGTAAGCAAGTGCATGGTCACACTACACTATGTAAATTTACTTTTACATTAATATTCTTTGTTTGATTGTAAGTATAAACATTCACATTCTTTGTTATACCCCTGGACGTGAGATAATGATGTACTCTTTTAAGTAACATTAAGTTACTTTAAGTTACTTTTTTACAAACTAAAAATGACTGAAAATGGGCTGTTTAGTGCATTTCAACATAAATTATAACATTTAAGCAATCTGTGTGATATGTGTGTGTGAGAAAGCTTTGACTGGTCTTCAGGTCTGCCAGTTATAATGTTATAAATTAGAATGGAGGTTGATTTTGTTATTTGCTATGGCTATTTCACCATATAATAGTTTCCCCCACTTCTCCCAAGGAGTCATGCTTAGATTTTCCATCACTCCAGATCAGTACAATAGATCCCTGAATCAGATGGTGAACTATAATTTAAAACAAAACACTGAATTACATGTAAAAACAATGAATTAGAAAAAATTATATATATACTGATATTTTTTAATGCATTCAACTTTTAAATAATAGTCACATACAGCTGATGTGTATCGAGTTCGACTTAACTAAGTACTAAACCTAATTTACATGATGTATCGCTTAAAACATTAATTAAGCTGATTCTGCAGGCCAGTAACAGTATCCGAAATCATCTGCAAAAAGCAAGATAAATATTTCTCGGCTATCTGGATTTGACTGAATTCCATGTTTACCCCCGTCAATGACACTAAAGTAATGGTAGTCCCATTGTCAAATGTTAGTGCTTGTACAGATATTAATACTTTACATTTTTCTTTTTTCAGTATAAAATATGGTGTCAGTAATAGCTGCATATCTGATACAGACATGAGAAAGATTCTTTCTGGTCAAGCAGGCAGAAGCACGTGTGGAAAGTCTATCCAGCTCTATCGTAGATGGAGAAAGAAATGTACTAGAGAGAGAGAGAATAAACCACTCCGCTGTCTATACCGTTCAACTGAAGCACTTCTCTCTCTCTCTCTCCTTCGCACTCTCTCTCTCTCTCTCTCTGTGCTCACGTGATGCATTGTCTGAGCCAAGGTTGAAGCGTTGTTGCCATGTTTTTATTGAAACTTTAAGTCTTCTCAGATTTCTTTCCCAGGTTAGTTTCTTCCTTTTAAGGCGCGTTGGTTTGCAGGAAGACTGAAAGCTACGGTAGTCTACTGCAGTCATTAATCAGACTTGTATAGGTTGTGTTCTTTGTGGTACAGTATTCCTCTTGTCAGTAGACCTTCTCCGCCTGGTTAGTCCCCACTTGCAGATTAATTATTGCATGTCCTGGATCCAAAATAAAGAGAAAGAATCCACAATCAATAATAGTTCGAATTAAGCTAGACAAATAATAAATAGCAATTAAATAGGCAAGAAATTATACTTAATTCTCATACTCTGATCTTTTCTTCTCTCACACGTCGATCGCTCTACTGTCATGTCAGCAATGTATTGCTCGCTATAGAAAGTGACCCCTACACTAGTGTTCGCTTCAACTTCGACGCTTGCTATCCTATCCATACAGACTTGCGTACGCACCTGACAGCACAGGAAATGGTGTTGCTAATGCGCAAATAATTTTGCAACCGTTGCGAGTAATGTCCTCATAGCCATTGTTAAGGTGTTCCTTGCACGCAAGTTAATTGGCATCAATTGGATGATCTTGCGATTTTGTTTCGAAGAAAGAGATTATGATAATTTTGTTGCTAATGAATACGGTTAGATTCAAATGTTTTAAAATAATTTGCTGGGTGTTTAGATCGATTCTGAGGTCACTTTTTTCCCAAGTGGTTAGTTCAATATCTTGCACAGGACTCAGATGAAAACTGGGGCACTACCTTTAGATGGCGTCCTCGTATAAGAACGGTCAATATTTCTGTTTTGTTTAGTTTTAATAGTAAATGTTTGATTTATTGTCAGCTTCGTTGATAAGCACTGGCGAGAAATACCTTTTCCAGACTGGCGAATGGAATAAGATCGCCCATCTTTCATAATCTTACCTAAGCGATTCCCTTTAGAAAGAGTGAGACTATATATTCAGTCATCTATAATATCCTCTATACAAATGCCCCCGTGTTCATGAATGACAATGATTTGTCACTGATCGTGTTTGACAGTCACCTCTGCTGGTGGCCACTAGCAAGATATGTGTTTGCTGCCATCGTCTCAACACCCAGAGAGAGAGATTAAATTAAGTTGTATTCTTTTCAGTGCTGGAGAGTAAAAAGTATTATAGAAATTTAAAAGAACATTAATTTTCTTCCAATAATATATATGAACAAGAATAATTTAGAAAAAAGAACAATCGGGTTTTATCACGCAAATGTAATTTCCTTAACTGTTTATTTCCTATCTTTGTGACCACCTTGGTTTGGACCGATTTCCACAATGATCTTCAATATCTGGGTATTCATTGATACATAGTGAACCATCTAGGGCTAGGCGATCTTCGTGGAACATTTTAAGCTTTTGTCCACATATTTTACAGTTTGTTTCCCGCATTTAGTAGCTGAGTAAGCAATGGAGACAACTGTGATCTCTAGACACGATATATTGGCTAATCACACTGTATCCTTCTCGATATATATATATACCGATATAAAAAGAACAGTCTTTCAATCAGGTCTGAGTATTTGATGGTATTGTTGATGATTGTTGTCTGTGTGGTTGTAACCACTGTTTTCTGATAACACTGCTCGTTAGTAATCCTGGATTAATAATGTCATCAATAACATTATCTCATTCACACTTCCAGTTTTTGAAGGCTTGGTCGGTCTATCACAATGTATAGGTCCCTCGTTGAAGTTAAATGACATGTCTTGAAATAATTGATTGTTGTTGTTGTTGTTTATTTAGTTAGAAAGTGCTACAACCTTGCGGTGATTTCGCACTATGGGGTGAAAGGGAGGGGGGAGGAAACCGGAGTACCCGGAGAAAACCCCCGCCGCCCAGCCCTGCGAACAGGTGTCACATACAGAGAGTGTCCCGAGACGAGATCTGAACCCTGAGCCGCTCACTGCAGTGGTGACAAGCGAGTGTTTTAACCACTACACTACTGGGGGCCCTATTGAAATAATTAATTGAGCGAGGTTTGTTCGTTTAAGAGTGCATGCAAGAGAAAGAGACAGTAGTGATGAAAGCAATGTACAGGTGAGAGTGATTGAACAAATCTCCGATGTCTCTAATAGTTCTTCACATTGTCAACATACATTAATACTTACTCAATCACTCAAGTACTCACTTACTCGATAAGTCACTTATTTTCTCAGTGTTTTGATTGATGGGCACTGTGAGGGTACTGTACTCGTCCTCTCTCTTGAGTTTAGTAGTCCGTACGTTAGTCGTGGATGCTGTTGTCAGCACTAGTATTGTATAGCTATTGTATATTTATTGTATATTTATTGTATAGTTATTTTTGTTATTTTAGTGTCAAATACGGGGTCACACGCACAATCACAAGCACACGCGGAAAACTTATAACTAACCATTTCCATAAATAGATGGTCTGACAAAGCTAATGATGGCAGGACGGGGGAATTAAATCCTCTGCAGTACTTTGGATGTCTGCAGTTCAAGTGTAGGACTTTCCTCTCTTTCTCTTTCCTTCCTTCTCTCTCTCCAGGGCCATGATTGTAGTGTTTCTGTCGTGTTTTTATTGAACCCGAAGTCTTCTCAGCTTTCGTTCCCACGTGACTTTCCTCCTTGTAAGCCACGTGGACATGTCCTGCTATTGTTTCTCAAGCTGTCTGCATGAAGACTGAGCTACTTGGCTTTAAATGGTTTGCTGTTAATAGTGAATAGTGCATACGTGTGGCTATAGATGTGTCTACAGAGTGTCTACACACTCTCTCTCTCTCTCTCTCACACACAGCTGAGGTAACATATTTAAATGGTTTGCTGTCCGTATTGTAATAGTGAATAGTGCATACGTGTGGCTATAGATGTGTCTACAATGTGTCCACACACACACACAGCTGAGGTGACATCTTTTCTACACTCTTTGTTTTCAATTAGAACAAGTTTTCTCAGATATCCACTCGACTCGTTTCTACCTAAAAATGCAATGACTCGCCTCTTCCACTATTGTTTGCCAAGCGATTCACTGGACAGCTTCATGCACCATCCCAGCCACTGATCAGTTCTTACTCCCTACAAGTGCCTGTCGCACTCATTGTAGTTATTTTCATCGTGCAACTTAACAGAAACAGTTACTACTCACTGTTATACGCTTTAAAGTTTTCCTAGGGTTGATATATTCCTCCACAACTGATATTACACTTATGTTTTAGAAAATTATATATTTGAGAGAAAATCAAAAAAGCGGATAGGGTGTAGAGTGGGGGAGGGGGTTGAATAGTATTATAGAAAAGTCGTAGTTCAACACACAGGGTTGTCACTGAGACGCAGGAATTTGGAGAAATTCAAGTCTTCGTATATTTCGTTCTTTCCCGTGTGGAGCTCACTCTCTGTCCTGGGGCCAGTTGCACGACACATTTCTAATTTTAAACACTTTTATGCCTTACATCTTTTTAGATAATCAGTTTAAAGTGCACACCACAATATCAGAATTTTTAAAACTAAAACTGCTTTAAGCAAGATAAAGTTGTTTAAGTCTGACTGTCCGTCCTGTCAGTACAATATTTTGTATGTTCTTGTGCAATGCATCAAAATGGCAAAGAAGAGATTTCGCTTCTTTAAAACAGTTTTAAGGTTTACAAACGTGTTGTGTAACTGGCCCCAGGTAAACAGGGGGGTTTTCTAGTCGCTGCCGCATAGACATCCGGGGAAGTTAGAAGTTTTCGTAAAACGTATTTCTCGTGCAGTCTGGGGTGAGCTCACCTGTTGTCCAGGTGGACAATTTAATCCCGACCGCAAGCGGCCAGAGGATTGCTGTTGTCACTGCTGCTGCTGGTTCTTCAGTGTCGCATCTTTGCTACTGAAGAGATGAGGCTACTGTTGGTGTCGCCGGACGGGTTGTTACGAAGAGAGCTGAAGACTCTACGACGACAACCCACCGACTAAGGGGAGGGCCGTCGCGGTATTCCCGGGGCAGCGAGGCAAAGATAGCCACGTCCATCGTGCACCGCACGTTACATCCGGGGACCTCTGACGCAGGGCAAACATGTGAGCTATCGGGGACGCCGGACTTCCAACAGACACAGCGAACAGAAGGTAAGACTTTCTTTGACATTAAGATTCAGTCACCTCGTTGACTTTTCTCCACCTTCTACCGGGGGTAGAGGTAAAACTGTTGATTGAGAGGCTTCAGTAATTACAGTACACTTGCCTGTGTGTGTGTGTGTGTGTGTGTGTGTGTGTGTGTGTGTGTGTGTGTGTGTGTGTGTGAACTGTGTGTGTGAAGTGTACCTAATGAGGACTTATGTATGCAGTTTAGAGACTGCCGACGACTAGCCTGTGAGCAGTCTCATCTTTGTTGCAAATCACGGACCTTCGTTTTTAATTCTTTGACATTTTATTGCAAGTATGCAAAAGACTGACTGCTGATATATTCCTCCCGCCATTTCATTGTTTCTCGCATAAATGTAGTTATTAGTACATACGTAGATACAGTACTCACGAAGTAACTATACATTGATGATAAGATGTTTTTAGTATGTAAGAAAAATGACCTGGTCCTGTGTTTTTTCTTTCACAGGCTCGTCACAAAGAGGGCAGCACGTGACTGCTCCACTTCACCCGCGCTACACACACACTTGTGCTGACACGGGTAAAGAGAGACATCAGATTTCGGGTGGCCACACAACCCACATGGCAGCCCCACTCGCTTCAAAGTTTCCTCCTGCAGGTTATCTTGTCCTCCAAAGTTTGAAGGAGAAAAGTCTTCGGACCCTCGTCTCGTCTTCAGTTTTACAGCAGACTTGCTGCGCACACACACACATGCACACACACAGTTACAGAACAAGACAGTAAACACTTGTGGGATTGTAGCCGCAGACCAACTGTTGTTGCTGCCTTGAGGCATCTGTACCTCCGGTCGAAAGTTTTTTTTTTCGTTGAAAACAAAGACGGGTATGTACCAACCTCTGAGGTACAGCACCCTCACAATGGCCATCAATCAAAACACTGAGAAAATAAGTGACTTCTCGAGTAAGTGAGTGATTGAGTAAATATAAATGTAGGTTGACATTGGGAACTATTAGAGACATCGGAGATTTGTTCAATCACTCTCACCTGTACATTGCTTTCGTCACTACTGTGTCTTGACCATGGATACTTATCAATAATAATAATGCTTGTTCGGTTTTTGATTTTGTGTTGGTTTTTTTGTGGAGTGGAGTGCTCACGCGGGGGGGGGGGGGCAGGCCCGTGCAGCTGCTGCTGCGCAGCCGACAGGTCCGCCGTGCGCTCACGCGGGGGGGCCTAGAACCCTCTTATCCCAGCTCCGAAGGCCTGTCGGTCCCAAGGCCAAATAAAGGAACAGGGTTGGCCGTGGGGCTAGCAAACCCACAACCATAAAACAACCCCTGTAACAGAAACCGCAACAACATCCCTATGACAACGAGGGCCTGGACGGAAAGGCCCCCCTACACCTATTAGGAGGGGCATTTTGGTGGTAAAAACTTTCAGGAAACCACCTCTATATGTTTTGACCAGCCTGCTCGAAAAAGAAAGTCCCTTTAAAGAGTCGAGTCTTTTGAGTGCCTGCATACAGTATAAGCGCTGGTGACGTCGCAACTATAATATACATGCAGATTGAGATTGATGTGACTTTCAGTAAGTTTCCTGCATTTAATAATATTAATGTAGTAGAAGCTGGCCGATTGGCCAGTAGGGCGGCCAGTTAGCGGTGATTGGCCCGCGGGTTTGTTTTGGGTCCGGGAGGGCGGAGGGGAGCCGCCCCTCAACTCCACCTTGCCTAGTGCCACTTTAACCCTCCCGGGGACTATAAAAGGGAAATCACCGCAAGGTGGAAGCACTTTCCAACTAAATAAACAACGACAGAAGAGAGACGAGAGAAAGAAGTCATGAGAGGAACACGCGAGAAGGACGCCAGCCAGCAGCCCGGCTGATAAAGTTCTTAATTTGCGGTCGCCAGAATAAAAAGGTTCCAACAAGTGTTGTTGTGTGCCGTGTGGTAGGTCACCCTGTTACATTAATAAACGTTTATTTATTGAGTGCTTTATCCTACCAACAAAGGCACCCGAGCACACGCTTATTAGTAGGCATCAAATATACGTCCTCGGGTCCTCCAAATATTCAATTTACATTCAAATCATATAGTCTCTCGATCTCTCTCAAACACAACCGGAGGGAAACGAACCAAACACGGCAAAGGTGGAAGACGGAGTACCCGGAGAAAAATACCGACAGTTGGCCTTGTAAACAATGTTGTATTCAGAGAGCGGTATGTCGGAGCCGAGATAAGAACCCTTGACATTTTTGTTGTGATGAGAATTTCCCAGCGCTTTACCCACTGCGCCAGTAAAAAGCCGGCATTTTATGTGGATCGTTCCGTACAATATGCATTGTGTATTTTTTTTAAACAGATTTCTTGTGCAAACAGCTTCTAAATGCTAAAAAATAAGCTGTTGTATCGCTGCCAACGCTCTGCCTCAGTCTGTTACCTTGTAAATAAAGATTTAATGTTGTTGTGCCGGGCACATGTAAGGGCAGATCACTCTCGCTCACATCAAACTAAGTGTTGCGGCGGAGTCTCATGGCTGGATTTATCTGTGAATATTCTTGGAGGCATCGACATTTACAGATTGTCCGAGGTAAATTTTCACTACAAAAAGCATCAGGAATCGCTGATATTCCTTAGCTATTTTGTCTGTTCACTCATAGTCTTTTGCATTAGGAGAACGTTTTAGAAATATTAGTTGTAGACCGTCCGTTGTTTGCTGCAGCAGACGACACTATATTCAGTGATTGATAATCATTCAGATATTGTTTCCTTTTTGTCATTTTTAATAAGATAAAATATTCTCTCTTAAATCGGTCATAGAAGAGTGATTGCCAACCTTAAGGGATCACTTATCTGTCAAACTAAAGAGTTTTTGACTGGACAATGCTGTTCTTAACGCTATAGTATATAAATATCAAACCACGGACGTGGAATACAAGTTCGTGATCAAACAGAATGTCGAGGTCCGATTGTGTATTCATTATTCACTTGTTGATGAAGAGTTGAATGGTGTTTTATTGTTTTAGAGACATGTCAGCGCTTAACTCGATCTGCATTTTCGATTTTCCAGAAATTGTAAATACATATCGCGAAAAGTTATCGTCAATGGACATGTTGCACTATTCGCTATCCTCGTACGCAGTGTATAAAATTGTTGCGGAAGACAAGACGTCTCACATCCACACAGCAATCACTCTTGTGGAAAAACTGTTTGACGAGTTGGGTGACAACCAGAACGAGACGCTGTGCAGAACATACTCTAAACTGCTATGTGGGTTGAAGATGAAGGTGAGACGCCCGAAATAATGATGATGCAAGCTGGTGCGGCGACAGACCAATCGCTATAACAAACCTGCATGTCTGGGAACCTTTGGCACAGGAAAATATTAAAAATACTGTCACTGCAATACGTTTTATTCACATAAGCTTTCATAGGATTGGATAACATCCCTTCACCTTTGTTTTAATTATTCTGTATCATCTAACATCAGTTAAAAGTCAACAGTAGAATATCGTTCCAAAGTCGGGGGTCATTGTAACAGGTGTTTCTGTTTGTTTTTTTTTAAATTATTCTCCAACTATGAAGAAACATTAGAATAAGCATCAGCCTGATGAATATGAGTTTTGAGATCAAAGATACCCAAAACATATATATATATATATACCTTGTAAATCACAGTATAGACAAATGAGAATGTATAAATACCGATGAGCCTTTTTTGTAGAGGAGTAGCCCCCTTTTTTAACAGTTTTGGGTATATTTAAAACAAGCATTTCAAATATCATTGATTTTATTAATACATGGTTATTCTTAATGATTCATCATTCTGTAATGATAGAAGAAATATAGTAGCACGAACAAAAGTCCCATATCTGCTTTAAAAAGTGGATTATATTTAGTGCAAAAATTATCACCTGCTACTGGGTTCAGTTGCATAATCCCAAAAATGTTATGACTGTCACAATCCTCAAGAGAAGACACCGGCTTGCTCCATTACCTGTATTATTTGAAGTATGATTTTTGTACTCAAACTCACTTTAAATTATTGCTTATACTTTGCCTGAAGATCAGGAAATTTCACTTTCTCCAAATGTCTTCTTGTAACCTCTTTTTTTCTGTTTTCAATATTAGGATTTTTAGAAGTATGCCTTTTCTAGAAGCATTTAATATTCGTAATATTATTATTTAATTTAGTACATGCCTACCTCTTATCCACCATCAATTGGTGCAACTTATAGCTTGTAGTGGTGTGGTGGTTTGCACACCTCATCATTCCACAGAGCTATGTCAGCAGGAGGCTCGTGGCTCGTGGTACTGGCAGGTCCAACCAAGCTGAACAGATCCAGGTTAGAGGTCAGACTAAAATTTTGTACCCTGGACCTCCAGGTTGGGGGTTTTGCTTTGGGCTAACAATCCATTCGTGTAAAACAGCAGTTGTTACAGAAACTGCAACAGTATCACAACAGGGACATGGTTGGGAAGATTCTTCAGTAGAAGAGCTTATGATGCATGCTGCGAAAGCCTTAGGAACTAGCTCACCAAGAAATTGTCTGACAACCAGGCAAGAACCAGGATAGGGACTTGGAACATCAGCACCCTCTTTGAAAGTGGCAAGTCAGCTCAAGTGGCAAGTTAAATGAGAAAAATTACAACATCAGGGTTTTCGATTTATGGGAAACCAGATGGAATGGAAGTGGCCAGACCAGACCATCAGGAAAGAACATTATTTACTCCGGCCACAAAGACCTGGACAACAACCACACCCAGGGAGTACCACTGCTGATGTCAACAAAGGCGCTGATGGCCTGGGAACCAGCCTTACCATGGCTCATGTCAAAAAGGTTCAATACAAAAGGCAGGAAGATCACCATCATCCAGTGCTATGCACCAACAAACACAGCAGATGAAGAGAAAAAAGAAGAGTTCTACAGCGCCTTGCAGTCTCTGCTTGAACATACACCAAGAAGAGATCTGAAGATCAATATGGGAGACCTAAACGCTAAAGTGGGAGATGACAACAGCAACAGGGAGTTTATTATTGGAAGACATAGCTTCGTCACCTGTAATGAAAACAGGGAGCACTTCATAGACTTCTGCACTTTCAATGACCACATTGTAGATGGTACTGTGTTCCCACTCAAAATATATACAAGACAGCTTGGGCTTCCTAGATGGCCACACAGAAAGAAAACCTCTCCAAGTGCAACAGTTTCCAGGGTATCATGTTACTGTCCATTCCCAGCAACTTCCTGATAAGGGTAATACTAGAGAGACTGAAGGAGGCACTAGACAAGAGACTGAGACCAGAACAAGCAGGATTTTGCCAGGATAGGTCATGCACTGACCACATTGCCACCCTCTGTATCATCATTGCCCAATCTATCAAATGACAATTCTCCCTTTATATAACCTTTGTGGATTTTGAGAAGGCCTTTGACAGTGTAGACAGGGATGTCATATGGAGGCTGATAAATCACTATGGTATCCCTCCTAAGCTCGTAAACATTATCCAGGGGTTGCACGAAGACTCATCCTGCCAAGTTACCCACGATGCCAAACTCACCAGACCTTTCGTAGTGAAGACTGGCATAAGACATGTTGCATATTATCGCCGACAATCTTCCTGATGGTCATAGACTGGATCATGTGTAAGACAACCCAAGACAACAACACTAGTATCCAGTCGACCTTCGCCAAACAGGTAGGAGACCTGGACTTTGTAGATGACATTAGTCTCGTATCTCATCGGCAACAACATGCCCAAACCAAACTGAGTAGGCTGTTGAAGGAAGCGGAGAAGACTGGCCTAAAAGTCAACAGAAAGAAGACTGAAGTGATGAGAATCAGCAACAAGCAGGAACTCCCAATCCATCTTCAATTTTTAAGGAGAGAACATCCTGGAAACTGCTCCACATATCTGGGGAGCATCATCAACAAGTATGGAGGAGCGGACAACGACACCAAAAGCCACAACAGCAAAGCCAGGCATTCTTTCAACAAAAAATGCTCCATGGATCTGGAACTCCTGAGCACTATCCCTCTGTAGCATCTTCAATTCTAATGTGAAGGCACTCCTACTATATGGTTCTGAAACCTGGAGAGTGACAAACACTATCAACAACAAGCTCCAGACCCTTACCAACTGATGTCTATGCCAAATCCTGGGCATTAGATGGCCCGAAAAGATCTCTAATATCAGCTAATGGGGGGGATAACCCAACCCAAATCCCACTAGCCAAGGCATCATGAAGTGCAAGAGGGAAGAGGGGCTGGATAGGACACAGCTTGCGCAAACTAGCTGACATTGTCAGGCAGGCACTTGACTGGAACCCTCTGGGGAAGAGGAGAGTTGGGAGGCCAAAGCAGACCTGGAGAAGATCAGTAGAGATTGAAGCAAAGGATGCCAGAACTACATGGGCCCAGCTGAGAGGGTTTGCCCAAAACTGGGTCCATTAAAGAGGTGTTGTTGCGGTCCTATGCTCCCCAAGGAGTAACAAGGAATAAACTAAGCTTGCTCTTACGGATCAAAGTGATTGTAGCATTCACAAAAGGAAGAAAAATTAAACACTTGAACACCACTATCTGAATAACATACATGCATACATTCCAGCCTTGCAGCAAACACCACATACCTCTGATTGGGCTTTTAAAAGACTTTGCAAAAGAGTCTGCAGTATACGTTAGAAGATACATGTCTGAAGAGAAAGAATATTTTCCCTGAGTATCTCGTTGCAACAAGAAAACAAAAGTTTGAAAATCTCATGGAGAGTACAGAAACTTCGACAGAATGTAGACAGAGAAAACATTGCTGAGATACAAAGGAGGAGTTTGGTTAATGACAATAGTTTTAATAATTAAGTGTGCCTTTTTTTAAGAAGACGTAATATTTCCTTTTATCAGACACCATGTATAAATATATATATATATATATATATCTCTCTCTATATATATATATAAGTAAGTCTAGTTTTGTCTGCTACATTAATTTCTTTTAACTTTCCAGCTAGTATTTGACTGCCTAGAAAGAACACCTCGGCAAGTGGTCAGAATGCTTGCTGTGCATTTTCCCCGTAGGAGGAGCGTCATCAGCTGCAAGGTTATCAAACAGGTGTAGATGCTCAGACTTCATCCTGTCCCCCTTTGTTAATTATTCTATAGACAGTCCTGGTAACAGAGGCATGCATGATATTTACACAACCTCTTACTAGAAGGTATATTGTTTGCCTTCAGCTTATTAATTTACTGCTTTACTACTTATTTAATTTACTGCTATTTGAGATAGGAAAAAGGAAAGATATGATAAATCTGTGTCTTTTTGCTTACAGTGGCCAGACGTTGCAAAAGAGGCAGAAGATATGAAGAGAACTTTCCGCATTCAGATTCTTTCCCTTGCCAGTAAACAGTTGTGTGTAAGGCATAAAGAGAAATTCAATTTGCAGACAATTGCCTTACTGCAACCTGCTCTAGACTTCTTTAGAGCACTCGAAGAAGCACTTCCACCTACCTACCTAGATAAAGTACTTGGCAAGTTTATGCTCTCTTTGATGCATGGATTGTGTATGTTTTTCTGTGTATGCATATGTATATATCCGATTATATGTGTTTAAGAGAAGAGCATTAGACTAATATTCATAACTAATAGTTAACCACACTAATATAAAACTGAAACTTGTAAATTAGGACAGCGAAGGACACATCTTATATAAGATCTTTGTGCTCCCAGCTGATGCAGGAACAGGATATAAACACACAATTAGGTTCGCAGCTCTTATCTCCTAACATCTCGGAGGAAATTATTAAGGATTTTGTGTATGGCAAGTTCAGACTAGATCCTGCAGATCTCAGGGCTCTTCTCCAAATTCTGGAAAATGCTGAAACATCTGTGAAATATCCCAGCCTCGGATGCCTGCTGTAAGTGAAGCATCATTTTACTGATTTTAACGGCATATACTGCCATAGTAATTGTAAACACTATGGATGTAATTGGATGACTATTACCAATATATCTGAACACATAATTAGAGTCCAAGACGTAGACAATATATACTGTACAATATATGCAGTCTTGCTTTTTACCCTTCCACTTTTTTTATTACTATCCTTACATCCTACTGTGGTATTTTCCTAACTTTTTGGGCATCTCTGTTTTTTTGTAAATAGAGATGCAAATTTGCCTGAAATTTCAACAGCCATAAACTGCAAACACTATCACAAATTTCAGAAGCGCACTTGCATATTCTGCTACAAAATTTGTTCATTGCATATACCATTTATCTCATCAGCCTTGTCACCAAAAATGTTTGTAAATAATTCCTCTATTTTTTTTTTTTCCTGCTTTCCATCCTCTCATTTTCATGTTTATGTTGTCAGTCTCAGTTGTTTATGTCTGTTTATGTTATCAGTCTCAGACTTTCTCATGTTTAATCTTCTTTCCTGTTCATTTGTCAGTCTCAGATGTTTATATCCTTATCTTATCCATTTAACAGGAACCAGTACTCCACATTAGAAGAGCAGCATTCAGAGGTTTGTGCAAGACTGAATATCGTCTACACATATTAGACATTTTTAGTATACTCTATCAAAGATTTTCTATAGCAATTTAATACTTTATTAAGAAGAACGCTAGACCATTAACATTCAGTCAAATGAGGCATAAATATTGAACAGTGATAAGGTAGATTTGGTTATTATTGCAGAATCTGCAGATGGCCATAATTTTATGGTGTATCTGATATATGCATCCCACTGGGTACATACCAAAACTACATAGATTCATTTCTAAGATTTGATGATGATAACATTTACTTCTAAGATTTGATGATAATATGCTGGTACAGAACAGAATCTCCCTCCCATCAAGTTTGCTGGAGATCTTGACCATTGCTTTTTGTTAACATTGCTGCTTCATTTTAAAAGAAATTGAAACACAAGCAGATAACAGTTTGTAAGGTTTTGTGGCATATTCTTTAAGAAAATTTTATTGATGCATTATATAGACAATGCTTTGTTTTTATACATCCAGACATCTATTGATAATAAAAAAATATAATTCTGTTGTTTTTGGTTGGGTGGGGATTGTTTGTTTAAAACTCACAGGAGAATGCTGAGGTAAGTTCCACTGTCGTACGCCAGGCTTCTGAAGAAGGTAGTGGAGCCAAGTTTGCCGATACAGAAAAAGTATTAGACACAGGCAGCCTTGATGAGGTACGATTATAAGTGTTTGGGTGAAGGAGGAGAATGCAAAAATAAATTGTAAGGAATTGCATCATATTGTTTTTTTTTTAAATCTCCCATATTTAAATACCCAGCAGTTTTCTAGCTTTCTTCTATCATCTTTATTGTATTTCCATGACTGTCATTAGCGTTCTCTCTCTCTTTCTCAAAAAAACACAGACACAATATCAATCAGGAATTATTGCAAACATTCATGTTGGGAAGAACCATAGCTCACAGGGATGTGTTTTGTGTGAATGTGGTATATGCTTTTTTTTTTAATCTTCCAGTCATACATTGTTAACACTGACTGGAAATCATTTCAAGCAGTCATTCATGCTGACTTTGTGTAGTCCATGATTTCAGGATGAGTGGGAGTCCTCTGGAACATCTGACAAAACATTCTTGATTCCAGACATAAGAAAATTTTGCAAATCTTTCAACTTGCCTGTCTGCATTGTCAAGGTGTTTTATGTAAAGGTACATACAAGAGCATGCCTGTATTCTGTATTCTTGGGGGTCATATTTTTTTTGCAAAATGTTGTGGAATGGTGTTTAGAATGTTAGGTTTATAATACTTGTAAAATGGTATTTGCCAAACTTATGTCTTTGAATACATTGTACATAGCTTTTAACTCGAGTTTGCTTTGTCTACACAAAATCTGATCTATATACTATGCATTTTTTCTGATTTGGAATTTCCCCTTCTTTTCCAGGAATTTACAGACTCAGACACTGGTCTAAGACATAAAATATTTAGATGACATTGGCTTATCAATATGGTTATAGCAGAAGATGGGGATGTGCAGTGATGTAAAAAGATTGTTGGTACACATAATTGTCATTTGTTTGTTTTTAATCCCTATTGGATTATTAATAAATACTTCATCTTTATTTCTCTCTTTATTTTGAAAATTTGACAACTGTTGATAGTTTGAGAAAGACTTTCTTTGTCCTGTGTTTTCTTTCTGAGTGAGGTTTTATTTGTGAATGAAATTACTCTCATGCAGAATAAATGCATTTGCCTTTTGGTCGACCTTTTGTTTGAGCGTGTGATATGTTGTACAGACTAGAAAACATAGGATAAGAGCACATCAACTATATAGGTGGCCTCACAATAAAATGTTAGTTTAAAGCTTTATTGAAATAGAAAAAGCTGTAGGTGATTGGAGCATGAAGTGTTAGAGCAGGTGTGCCCAACCTATGGCCTGCAAAGGTACTTCATGCGGCCCACTCACTTTAACCAGACACAGGGTGACATCACCCTGATGCCGCCACGGAGTCGACCTTTTGTTGCTGTACATACAAGTTTTGGTATATCGATCGTAGCCTAATTTCATTTTTAACGTCGGCAGGATTCTGACAAAACCTCCATGCTGTGGCCTGTGAGATTTTATATGTCCAGTGCGACCCTTGGGTGAACCTTTTCGAAAAGGTTGGGCACCACTGTGTTAGAGACTGCATTTATCTCACAGAGCATGAGGTGCTAGAGACTGTGTTTATCTCACAGAGCCAGCTTTTAATGTAGGCAGTCAATCCCTTGTTCTCCCTTGCTGCCTTACCAACCTCTCAACCTGCCAGGTACTGATGCAATAGCCTGGTCACATGGGAAAGTATGCTGCACCACATCTAGGTATCAAACCAGCTGATCTGGCACTGTTTTGACTTTTCTTGCAAAATCAAACGTGGAAGAAAATGTGTACCTTTCATAGTTGTTTTTCGCTCAGTGTGTTTTGCAAAAGCAACTTTAAAGGAAAACAAGAGTTACTTCTAATGCATATACTTACCACAACCAGATTTAAAAAGTAAAGGACAGCGTGCCTTGCACAACTTAATTAGTAAAGTGCATGCCACTGCCTGCTGGTGATTTGACGCTAGGCCAATGAAGGGGGAAGTAATGGAAGAAAAGCCCCAATGGCCAACTCTGAAAAGAATTTTTTAAACACAGGTGCCATGGTTATGAAGTGAGGTTAAGCAGTGGCGTAGAAACAAAGGGGGCAGCCAAGTTAAAAAGCAGCATACGATCAAGCAGATGTTTGAAACAAATCATAGGAAATACATAAAGGGTTCTTTCACTCATCCATAACCAGAACTATAACTAAACACAAGGTAGAATAATTAATAAAGTAATCTAAACGATTTAAAACAAAAAAACAACCTATACACAAACTGTAAAGAAAAAGGCAGCAAACCATACAAATACCAAATTTATAAAGGCAAAAAATATTTTTTAAAAATCTAAAACTGAGGGTCCTTTAACAGTATAGAAACTAATACAATATGACTAAATAAAAGTGTAGAATAAGGTAACATGTAGGGATCTGGCAACGAGTACAGTACATCACAACTGCATGCAGTAGGCCTCTTGGACACATCAGAGCAAGCGACAACAGGAAAAGAGGGGGCGCACCACAACAACAGTAAACAAAACCTAGCTGTGGCGTCACAAAGCAGCATCCCTCCACCTACACTTATACCCTTCCACATCCCCCCTCCCATTCTCCACTCCTCATATTCCCCATTCCCCCTTACAGTGCGAAATCACCTTTTTGGTGGAAGCTGCACTTTCCCCTCCCAAAATCAGCAGATGTTTTAAAACCCTAAAGCAGTTATATAATACGATAGCAATAAAAGTGTCCTGAGGTAAAGAAACACGAAGAAGTCACTGCGGGCTCTAGACACCGCTTTTTAACTCCAGAAACAAGACGCATTTCCTTGAGTTCCCAATTATGCCCTGAGGAAACGATCGACTGACTTTCTTCATACAGCCTCTGGTTTACAGTACATCGCGATAAGCCGGTGTCTTCCACTACACGCTACTGCATCCTGGGTGTTCTCACGATGCCATGTCGATCATATGCAAGCCTGAATCATGACTACATGAGGTTCTGTTTGGTGGAGAGGGTATAAAGGTATTATTCATTATTGTACTAATTGCCCTCGTAGCCCTCAAGGCCATAGCGAGAAGTACTGGAGTTATTTTCGAATCCAAAATCGAAAGTGGAATACTCAGCAACAACCTATTATGGATTTTTATCTCAAAATGTTTTTTCTTCTGGCCGTATACCAAAGTATAAATTACTAAAGGATTATTTGTTTATGGAGGTTTGGCTGTGCATGTGTACTACCCTCAAATAATAATCAAAATGCTCATTTCGGGTGCTGGTGCTCAGCGGGTAGGTCAAGGTCATTAAGCTGGCAGTCATCTGAGAGCCTGTGTATGCTGAGGGCCTCTGCACATGTACAGGCTGGACAGTCGAGCATGGCAGCTTCAAGAGCAACAAATGGTTCTATGTTCTGGGTAAGGTATTGTCAGGTGTTATCAGGTATTGTCAGGTGTTGCTCGGTGACATTTAAGGGGCTGTCAAAGGGAAGCCACTCGATGACCTTAGTGTTTGGATTGCATAAACCTTCTATTTCAAGGTGCTAGCGGTGGTTCCGAAGTGTTGTTAACTTTGTTAGTACACTTGGTAAGTAAAAGAGCTGATAATAAACTTCAGGTTCATTCACACTAGGCGTGCTGACACTGCAAACAGCTGCATTTCCGTTAACGACGCATGTAGCTTGAGCCTTGTAGGTTGAGCTGTGCAGTGAGCAGTGAGTAGTAGTTAAGTCCCAGTTTTTATGAATGTGAATCATGTGTATGGATCGAATCATATGGGGGAGAAGCCTTTATTGTTTTGTAAAATTCAAGTGGTGATTCAAATTCCCAATGTCCAGGCAAGAAAATCCTGCCTGAGAAACAGTTTTTATGTGAAAACAGTAGGCTCAGTGACTCCACTGTGGCACGAGGTGGGACAGAATGTTGAATGTTTCTCCTTGAATTCTGTGGGTACCGTGTGAAGTGCAAGTGTGTGAGGGAATGTCTATGCCTGCCTGTGTGTTTGGTAATGTCTGTGCATGCAGTTAGTGGTGGAACTAAATTAATGTATGGATAGTGTATATAGTGTATGGAAGAGAGTCTGTGCATGTACATAATGCACATATGCAAGTATTTGCGTGTGTGTGAGAGAGAGAAAAGGGTGGGTGCAAGGAGAGGAATTTGCTTCTTCATTTTCTTATGCATTTCAGTTTTTAGGTTTAAATAAATGCATGTATTGGCATCTGCTAGTGTGTGTATGTGTTTTTTTTTCTTCATGCAGTGTAACTTGGTAAATTAATGAACTCTTTTTCTTATTCTACCATTTATGATTTGGACTAGAAACTCTCCACTGTCTCTGTTGTCTAACATGTTGATTTCCTAGCTTTATATTTGAAACTTTGTGTTCATCAGAAGGTAGCTTGGCCCATTCACTGTAAAGAGAATTGAGGGTTTCATATGCCATGCTCTAGAAAGTGTGAGCTACATAAAATTCTCTACCCTTACAGCCATTGTAAGGGAGGCATGTTAGTTTTGTAGATACGGCACTCAAGTAGATGGACAAATTTCTTTTGCCCACTTTATAATGATGGATACTTGATTAATGAAGAAGAGTAGGAAGTAAAAAGTAGGAGAGATCTGGGGGCCACCTAAGACATGACAGCATTTACAATGCACTTTCTTGGGATTTTAACTATTATCACTGCTTGCATTACAGGTTAACTTGAGTCAAACTAGACAAAGTTGCTAGTGACTTAATAGAACATAAAGATGCCATTGTTTTATCACAAGAAAATAGATCCATTTTATTTTAAAGAAAACGACATATCAACTTACTTTCAAACTTCTGATGTTGTTGGGTACCTTAGCCAGTGCAAGAGCTTTAATTGTGTGCTAACAAGGTACTGCCAAATCAGCAAGCCACCTTTTGTGACTTTGTGGGAAACGAGATCTGCCCTCTTTCCAAAAGCTTGGTAAAAGTGACAGTTTCAATGGCTATTATCTCATGAACAGAGAAATTAGTTATTTGCTCAGGTTTGGGGAATTAGTTTCAAACACACTTGAATTGTAAATAATTTTGAACTCAATTTAACCTGCAAAACTGCCAGATTCCTTTTTAGGGTTAAAGATCTAGAATGCATCTTCTAAAAACTGCAAGGTAAAGGTTGTCCCCTTTTCAGGTCATTGGGGAGTGAATTTTTAGAGATCTCACTTTTCTTAGGGCCAGCTTTTTGTGAGGGAGGTGCCCATCTTCTCTTCCTGACTGCCTTACCTTCCCCAAGCCTCTATGGAGTCAGGTACCCATTATTAACAGCTGGGTCAACTGGGGGAAGCTTGCTGCATCATGTGGGTATGGAACCAGCACACCTCTGGGTTTGGATACCAGTGCTCTATCCACTTAGCTTTCAACTTTCCTGTAACACTTTAGTGGCTCACTAATGATCTATCTATGTCATCGTTTCCTTATGTCATATAGGAACATGTAAAGCAGGCTGCCATAGTTCTGAATGGTGGTGTTATCACATTTTTTGGCATCAGTCTCTATCGTGGAGATGAAAAGGTTTACTCTGAGATGTTTATGCCCATGGTGCACTGGCTGAATCCAGAGACTGCTCATAAGTTATCTGTAGCAGCAGCCAAGTACAAGCTTGTGCCACGACCTAGAGTTGCAGACCCTCCATCTTTGGTGAGCTATTACAATATATATTAAATATGAATCCCAGACACTTAATCCCCGACACTTCATCCCCTAGACACTTAATCCCCAGACACTTAATTCCCAGACACTTAATCCTCAAAATGAAATTTCAACTCAAGAAATTATGAAGTGAATGAAAAATTTAATTATGAAGTAAATGAAAAATGTAACTCAAATTCAAATAATTATTTTCATGTAAACATCAAAATAAGTTTGACAATTAAAATAATACTTAACTTCAACATTTATAACATTGGGGGCATTTTTGAGGATTAAATGTCTGGAGATTAAGTGTCTGGGGATTAAATGTCTAGGGGATTAAGTGTCGGGGATTAAGTGTCCGGTCACCATTAAATATATATATGTGCATGCATGTGTGAGTGTGTGCATGTGATCATATATGTAAATGACCAGGTAATCATGTGTGGAAGAGGAATGTAGTAAATTATCCAAGAACTAAAATGAAACATTTATGTTTCACAGAAAACAGAAGTATGGGGGCGGACATTCAACAACCCAGTTGGACTGGCAGCTGGATTTGACAAGCATGGTGAAGCAGTGGATGGTTTATTAAAAGCAGGCTTTGGATTTGTGGAAATAGGTAGTGTTACACCTGTTCCCCAGCCTGGAAATGAAAAGCCACGTGTTTTCCGTCTGACGGAGGACAGAGCAGTAATAAACAGGTAATGAATGAGCAGTATGTCATCATTTTTTTTAAATATATCTAGTTGTGTACTTGACTCTGTATGTGTTGATATACTCTGAATGAACCACTGTGTTAGCTTGTGAATAATTTTGACATGCTGGATATGTGTAGAAAACCAGTTTTGTCACTTTGTAGGTATGGGATACCTGACCACCCACCATTTGGCTTCCAAGAATCCTGGGTGAGTCAGTTTGGTCAGGGGGTCAACAAGATGTAATATTAGTAAAGGCACCAGCAGAGGAATATCAGTACTTAGTGTAGGGGCAGGGAAGAAATAGACCTGTCTTAATTTTAAATTGGGTTGTCAACATAGGAAATAGAGAAAGAACAGTTTTAGAATTATAATTTTAGGAGAGAGGCCTTACTTTTTTGAATGGCACTAGTGCCATTGCTGGTCCGTCATGGACAGGCCTTAAGCTTATACTTCAACATACACGCTGTCACTTGAATAATTTTACTGTAGAAGAGACAGAGAATGTAAAAGACTGCTTCAGACTGTGGTTTTAAAGGGGGACTAATGTGAACTGTATGAACTCGGCAGTAGATAAAATTGAGCAAGGAGAACAACTGTATCAATCAACAAATAATATCTGAGATAAATAGTAATAATAAGTTGAGCTGCAATTTATATATGTAGCTGGCTAATCTATGTAAATATTTTATTCACTGTTTACAGGATATAATCATTGAGAAAGTTGCACTTAGAATCTGTGATTGGTAAAAAAGTAAGGTGTGTTTAATACACAAACATGCAAACCTAAATAAGAAAAACCTTATTTCATACACCATTTTATTAGGATTTCTGAAATGATAATTTATTGTAATATGCAGCCTGCAGTACGAGAAATATTGTCTTGATTTACTTGCAGTGAAAGAGGGTAAGTGACTAGAATGGAGAGTTAAGGTCATGATGTTTGGTACAAGGCACAATTGAAAAATAAAGTTGATACATAATTTACCTTGCACAGGTATGGCTTTAACAGTGATGGCCATGATGCTGTATTCAAACGACTGCGTCACAGAGAAGCAGAGCCTGTTGTTTCAGGTATGCACTACCTTGAAGGTATTTAAAGTTTTTATATGAACAGAAATTTTCCAGTGGGACCTAAGGTGGCATCTGGTCTGTGGTTCTTGATAACTTATAATCCATATGCATGGCTGACACACGGTTGACTTGATTTCAGTTTTCAGATTTTAAGTTTGGAAAAATGATAGAAAAGGGTGACTTTTGTTTGGTTAATGTAAGTGTACAAATTGATTGTGATTATTTTGGAGTGTGTTCAATTTTTTTCATAGACATGATTAAATATCCACACATGGGTGATGCCCGAAACCGTGCTAACGTGAATTTCTGGACTGAACATACTCAGATGTGGCCCAACCACAAAGTGAGGCGAGGTAGATATGCTGCAGTTGATTTTGTCATGAATCATTGCAGGCATTTACTTCACACATGATATCTTCATACCAGTCACAAATTAAGCTTTACTTGTTTTATAACTTAATTTTTTTATGGTGTTAAGATGGGGTTTGAAGATTATTTTTGTGTGCATGCCTATACACTGGTGTCTTGCTCACTAGCTGTGGCAATAAATAGCTTGTTAGAATAAAAGCTGTTGTTATACCACAGAGGAGGGTTTTTTTTGTTTGTTTTTTTATGTTTGCAGTTAATGGTTTCATTTTAACAGTTTTAGGTTTGGCCCATGTGGCGTCACTAGTATAGAAGAAAAAGCAGAGTGCGTTGAAAGAAAACATTCACAGCGTACAAGATCTCTGTATCATTATATATGTGGGTTTAAAAGTTGGGAACACATTCTGCAGAAAATGTGGACCCAAGTAAGTGAAGGATCAGGGTCGTGCTTAGTGGCAGGCGGACGAGGCATCTGCCGTGATTCATGGGGTCACTCACCTTTGATTAATATGGTAACTAGGCTCCAAATCAATGACGCATTGCATGCTCTATCTTTTAAGCATGATTTTAAAAGAGTCATATCTCCCCTTAGCCCTTTCCTTGTAGCTTTTGAGGAAGGAAAATAACATTGGTTGGGTTTGCTTAGATGTTCTCAATTCATCAGTCAAGCTTTTGTTCATGCTCCAACAAACGCAATTGAGAGGGAAGGGGGACAGGCGGGTCTGGTGTACCCGGGCCCGCGGTTGTGAAGGAGTCCCACCCTTGGTCAGTGGAATTTTTTTCCTTCGTTTCCTTTTGGCTTTAGAGGAAAGGTATAATGAAAGATCGCTAAAAATTGAAGATATGGAATTTCCGAGAGACTGTGAAATAAAACACAGGTTTTCAATGAACTACCTGAAGAGAAGCTTACAAAGTGGATAAATTGGAAATCGTCAATGGCTGGTGTACTCCAAATCGAAGGACTGCGTCTTCTGTTTCTGCTGCAAGCTGTTTGCAAACATGAATTCTACTTTAGCGTCTGATGGATTCCATGATTGGAAAAATGCAAGCGTGCATCATTTTTGAGGATGAAAGATCAGAATCTCACATGACAGCAATTAAAGAGTGGCTGGAACTGCGACTGGATAAGAAATGCACAGTGGACAAAATTAACCAGCAAATAATTAACGAAGAGAGATCTCGATGGCGAAACGTTTTTGAATGTCTGGTTGCTATTGTGCAGTTCCTAGCAGAACATAACATGGCATTCCGTGGATCAGATGGACAAGATGGGAGTGTCGTGTAGACAGCGTGAAAGCTGTGAGGTATGAAGCTGGAAACTTTTATGATGCATTGATCAAACTGTCGGAAGAAACGATCAAAAAACTCGGAGTGAAACTGAATCGCTGGCTAATGAGCTGGAGAATTTCAAATTCCTTGTTTCCTTGTGCTTTTGGTATGACTTTTTGTTTCGAATAAACAAAGAACTTCAAGGTCTGACTGCGGATTTTTCAGATGCACTAAATGGCGTGGAGGGCATTTGCACATGGCTGAAAGATTATCGTCAAAATGGATTTTCAAGCTCTGATTAATGCAAGAGAACTTGCAGAGTATTTGGATACAGAACCAGTTTTTAAAGCTACACGAATTAGAAAGAGAAGGAGAATGTTTGATTGCGAACAATACGAAGAAGAAGATGGAGGAAGAAATGCCCAGGAGGATTTCCGCATCAAGTGCTTCAGTATGATATTGGATACAGCAATTGCCTCTCTTCAAAGATTTGAACAATTATGGAATCATAATCAAATTTGTGGATTTATCTACAACTTCAAGGAGTTGCCAAGTTGGTGCTGAAGTCGTGTGGGAAGAATTTGGAAGATGTGCTAACACATGGAGAAAGCCGAGATGTTGATAAATACATGTTTGCCGAGCAAATGGACGCACTGAAGTCTATTTTTCCAAATTTTGTGCGTGGAGACCTTTGTAAGATGTTGACTTTCCTCTCCATTAAAGGACGATCATTCGATTTTCCAAATGTATGGATTGCCTTAAGAATTGTCCTCACAAAACCTATGACAGTGGCGTCAGGAGAAAGTTTCTCGAAGCTGAAACTAATTAAAACGTCCCTGGGCTACTCTCAACTGAGAACAGTGTAGATTTCAGTGAACTTATCGATGATTTTGCTTCAATGAAGTCCAGGAAAGTGTTGAAAACACTTGTTATGTGTTGTTATGCCGTATGTCTACGTGTTGCTATGTTATTTGGTTGTTAAATCTAAATGTCTTTCGCATGTATGTGTGTGATGTGTGTTACTTAACAGCTGATGCAAACCCATCAACTCAACCTCAACCACAACTGCAGACTCTTGGGTTCCCTTCGTTGTAGCCTATTGACAAATGTTACAAATAAATTAATCGTGGGCTTATGTTGTAATGTGTATGCAGAGTGTTGTCAATGATAAAAGACGCGATGTGCCTGAGGAAAAAAGTGTCTTTAGATGCCAACAAAAATCATGCGATCGTGGCGTTGAGGGCCCCGCATATGCCCTTTGCCTCCGGCCCCGTGGGGGCTAAGAACGGGCCTGTGAAGGATATATGATGCCCAGGGAAGGTGAAGAGGTATGAAACAGCTGTCTTGGAAGAACTCCAGTCTGTTTTTTTATATGGAGATGAAGTATAGCTAAATTAGTACATGTAACAGTAGTCATATAGTAGGTGTAGATATATTTACTCAAGCAGACTCACTATTGACCACTAGTAACCCCGCCTCTTGCTATGCCCATCGAAGTTTCATGGTACAAGCAGTCCAGACTTTTATCTGTTTAAGATCCCATTTTGACTGTGCCAAAGGGTGCACAGCCTTTTTCTGAATATTATACACAAGTTATTTGGAATACTCTAGTGTGTAGGACTTGATGCATTCTCTGAGAGAGATTCAGATCCTGTATCTGCTAATAAGTCTGTGACAACCATTGATATGTGAGATTCATGTATATATATATATATATGGACATGGATTTAAGATCTTTGTGAGTGTATGAACAAAACGTACCTAAGGTCATGCCAGTGAACAACCAACATGTGCCTCGATGGCAATATCTTTCATAGATCACTTTAAAACCAAAAATTACACGTTGAATTGTTTTTTGTCTTGAGACTTTTTTCATTACATTTTATACATGTATTAAATATCCAAATTACTTTGGTGCAAACCTAAATTGTGTAGTTGTTGACCAGACATTCTAGGGTAAGCTGCCCTTGTGGTTAGTTGCAGAGTTTTATCCATCTGATACATTTCTCGCTGTGACGATAGGGTCTTGGAAATGGTATGAACGTCACTTGTCTGTTCAATAGTCTTTCATGGTACCCAGAATCAGAGTTGCACAAACCCCAGAGGCAAATTTTTACCATGGTTGTTTTTGCTTAAATCAACGAGTATATCATTACTATTACTAGACACAGCATTTGTCTCAGAACACCCAAAGTAACTCTACCTTGGAAAATTTCTCCCGCAAATTCTCCAGAATCAGGATATGATTGGTCATGACATGACTACAAGGGGTCAAGTGTCTAGCGGTTAATTGGCTTGGTACTATTTGTACTTTACTGTGTGGTCTTGTTCATGCTTATAGAGAAAAAATGTTTGCTTAGTCCAGCTGGAGTTAACTTTCTTCAGAATGGTGGCTTGTTTATTTTGTTACTGGAGAAGTGCAGAATGGTATTGAGATGAATTGAAATATCAGTAACGTGCATTTCTTTGTGTTCAGAAGGGAAGTGAAAGATTTTTTTTTTGCTCGTTTCGTCAGTGGAAAAGCCACTTTGTTGTGATTGATGTACATAGCACCACACAAGCTGCTGTGCTTGAATGTAGAAGATTATTGAATAGAATCATTGGGCGGTTGTAGGCATAATCACTCCTCTAGCACAGGAGATTGCTCTTCTAGAGATGTGGAGTCATTTTGCATCAAGATGCAGGTTATTGAAGAAATCTACTTAGCATTGCATACAAGTATATAGGTACCCACAATCAGGAAAGGATACATAGTTCATACAAAGGATTATGGCTAGTCCTCAAAGGCACAGTATGATTGGTCATGACATCACTATAAAAGTAAGCATCTAGTGATTAATGAAAACTGAAGAAAAATTGCCAGAACAGAAATTCTGAGCAACTGTCTCTGAGGCAGTTTCTTAAAACTTCTTGTCTGTGTACCAGAAAAACTCAAGACTGGTTGGGGGAAATCAGTCCCGCAATGCACGTTCAGCACACTTAGTTAATACAATTTATTTATCAAAGGAAATCTTTACATTTGTATACTAATGTCCTAGATGCTGCCTTACAGCACATGTCACAGGACAGAAATATGCTGAATATCAACTTCTGGACTGATACCTCACAATATGTACAACAAGATCAACAGAGGCGTGGTAAACCTCGCTCGAAGAAGACAGGTACTGGCTTGTGTCAAGTCAGAAACATTCTGTTGTCAGAGAATGTGCCCATGTTAAACACTGCTGTTTATTGCAGTAGCCATTAGCTGTAACAGTAAGGGAGTCATCATGAGTATACTGCTCTTCAATCTTTCACCCTTAGGTAACATGTCCAGATGATACACCGGTGTTTTAATGCATTCATAATTTACTGCAGGATAGAGGCCACAGTAGTCATAGTGGGTTGTGAACTTGGGTGAGGTGTGGTTTATGTGATAAACTGTTTTGATAATATACCTTTATTTTACCTTAACTTTCATATCAGAACTTAGGAAAGTCATAAAAAATGTTATCCAGAAAGGGGGCTGATGGGTGTCAACCTTGGCAAGAACAAGCTGTCTGGCCACCCTGTGTCGGACTATGTGACTGGAGTGCGAATTTTTGGCAAGGTTGCCGATTACCTGGTGATAAATGTGAGTTCACCAAACACACCTGGTCTGCGTGATCTGCAGGGAAAGAAGGAGTTAGAGGAACTGTTAGATCAGGTGAGCACAACCATTGCAAACAATCAGGCACAGCCATAAAGACTTAAGCCATGGTAGACTGTAACACGCTTTATTGTGGAAAAATAATCTTAAAAAATGTGGATACAATTTTTTAAAATGTACTTAGCAGACTTTCAACAATCACCTAATTGTAAAGTCTTTTGTATACCAAAATGATAAGTTTACAATGTGTCTTTTGCCTCTTGACACTCAGATTGGGTGATCTTCCATGGCAACTTTTTAGTGACTGACATTGTGAATCCTTCAGAAACATTTTAATGCTATCTCATTTCATTAGTCTTTTTCTTGTAAGTCTGTTGCTATATTTCATATCTGCAAAGGCTACAATCATCTCAAATAATCTTTTTTTTGCATGGCTACATTTGAAACAAAATATTAACCTAGTAAAAGTAGTATTAATGGCTATACCATTGAAAACATACTGCATTTGGCAGCAAGCTCTTACATGTCAGCGATGCTGATTATCTGGGCTTTCACATTTGTAGGTAGTAGCTGAGCGGGACAGACTGAGGGTTTCACCAAAGCCCCCTTTGCTGCTTAAAATTGCCCCCGATTTGTCAGAAAAAGACAAGGAAGATATAGCTGCTGTAGTAACGAGACCACAGGTAAGGGTTTTTGACTACTTAAATAGTACAGTCATCTGTTTCGTGTGTGCACTTTTATGATTTCTTGAAGCAGCTTATTTTAAATGCCTTCTGAATACATTTATCTAGGGAGAGTGCTAAGAGGGGCTTTGTGAGGAGAGTAGGTATGCTTGATGTGGACAAACTGCCTCTGTTGTGTCAAAGGGAAAGTACACACTTTTAGCTTACAATACTTTAGCCAAGTTTGAATGTATTAGTTTTTTCTAAATGAAATTATTTGGAGTTTTATAAAAAAAATTTTGTTTAAAATTTTTTACACCTTGAATTGCAATAAAAATGTAAAGATCTTTATAAAGTCAGTTTAATGGTATTTGTTTTGACTGTGCAATAAAGTAAATATTTTATATTTTCTGCCTGCTCCAGTGGGACTGGGTGGGCAGGTGAGGTAAGGGATTAACATAGCAAGCACGCTTTGTTGTGTGCATTATTGCACATAGGTAAAACATTTACACACTCCTGCTTAATCTGGTTGTGCAGGATGCATTAGAAGAGAGCTTTTGGTTTTGATTTCCAATATCATCCCAGTTGCAGAAGGTGTATTTTTGAAACAAGTTAAAGAGTAGACATTAGCCAACAGATTTTCTTTCACATTTTATGTCATAAGAAGAGTGCAAACAGCATCATTATAATAGTACTTATAACAATTATTGCTAATCATTAGTTTGCAGTATTAAAAAGGACAATTTTTCAGTATGAAAATGCAAAATATAATAAAACATGTTTTCTGATTTTTAAAATGTCCTGTCCCCTTTGTCATAACTTAATCGGACCTTTTTGCTTGTTGCGGTTGGATCACTTGTTAACTGAATTTTCAAAATCTATATATATATATACTAGTGCAGAATGGTTTTTTATTTTAAAGGAATCATCTGCTTGGCCATTGCAGTGGCAGTTATGTCAATGCCCGTATGGGCTTTTTGTATCGTCTTTTTTTTCCATTATATTTGCAGGGAGGTGTTGATGGCTTGATAGTAACAAACACCACTGTGCAGCGTCCATCAACATTAAAGAGCAAACACAAAGCGGAAGCAGGTGGTTTGAGTGGGGAGCCACTCAAGGAAATGTCCACAAGTGTTGTTCGAGATATGTACAGACTAACAAAAGGTAAGTCTATTTCCACTATGTAGTAGGCTAGACAAGGGACAGGCAGTGGAATGCTGATGTGTACTTCTTCTTGTACACTTGTGTATAATGTAAGGTTGTGGGCCTTTCTCTGCAGGCAAAGTTCCAATCATTGGCACAGGTGGCATCAGCAGTGGAAAGGATGCTTATGAAAAGATCAAAGCAGGTGCATCGTTAATTCAGGTCTACACAGCTTTGATTTATCATGGCCCACCAGTTGTTGCAAAAATCAAGCGAGAACTGGATCAGTTACTTAGGTGAGTGTGCTATTAATAAGCTCCTTGGCATTAACCCTAAGCACTTGTTTTCAGTAAGCATACTACTAGAGATTAACCACCTGTACATGAAATTCTGGGGCCAGTTGCACAACACATTTCTAATTTTAAACACTTTTAGGCCTTAACTCTATTTAGATAATTAGTTTAAAGTATGCACCACAAGTTCAGAATTTTTAAAACTAAAACTGCTTTAAGTTGTTTAAGTTTGACTGTTCGTCCTGTCAGTGCAATTTCTTGTATGTTTTTCTGCAAAGAATCAAAATGGCTTAAAAGAGATTTTGCCTCTTTAGAACAGTTTTAACGTTTAGAAACGTGTTGTGCAACTGGCCCCTGAGCTTGAGTTAAAACCAAGGAGGTTGGCTGCTTAAAGTGTGACTTCATGAAAGCTTCACAGTAAAGTGTATACTTCATTTCTCTCATCGTGACAGGGAGGATGGCTACAACAGTGTAACCGAGGCCGTTGGAGCAGATTTTAAGCAAAAGGAGCAAAAGAAATAGAGAATCATTGGACATTGAATTGTGAACATCTCAGCGCTGAGACCCAAGAAGAAAATTCAGTGGTCCTGCCGGTTTTGGAGTTTTCCCTGTGTTTGGAGCTGTAACTGGAGGTTAGAGGGCAGTCTCACCTGGACAATAAGATGATGGTGCATGTCAGTGTTCAAGCATGCTCACACGGAAGGACGGACTACTATAGTCAAGCAATAAATATTGACTAGCAAGATGGTTTGTTAAACATACCATACACTGAACAATAGTTGTCAAGAAAACTGTCAGGTTAAAACTGTGACAGTATCTGCGCATATACGTGTATGGTGAGAGAAACACTTGACTTAAATGACTCGTGACAAATTAGTACATACAGTGCCTCAGTTTATTTACTGTCTGGAATTCACTGTACAAAATCTAATTAAAAGGGTGTAGGGGTGTATAACAGCACAGGGTGTCAGCTTCTTTCTGGCCGTCTGCTTGCAGACGTTGTTGAATAAATCTTGTCACCCAGTGTAATCCAGTTAGTGTCACTTGCCTGAACCAAGACAGTGTCATAATGCGTCTTGAAGAGCCTTGCTGCCTAGCTTCCACAACGTAATCATCTTGGGGTAGTTGCACAGCATGTTTCTAAAGCTTAAAGCTTTTCTAAAGAGGCAAACTTGTAACGGTTTTATTTCCAGAATCGCTTTAAGTCGTGTGCTGACGGGAACAAAAATATTGCTTAAACAATTTTATCTTATTTCAAACAACTTTAGTTCTAAAATTGCGTTGTGCGCTATGTTGCTATAAAATGATTATCTAATTAGATTTATAACCAAAAAGTGCTTAAAATTAGAAATGATTTTTGCAACTGGCTCCTGAAATACAAGTTACAGCTGTCTTTCGATGTAGTTGATTCTATTACAATGTCTTCCTGTAATGAGCTCCGTAAGATCAGTGCCCTCCGTCTTTGTGTTCTTCTCGACTTGATTACTGCAACTCCTTGCTTGCCGGCTGCCCCTCAGACCTCATTCAGAGACTCCAGAAAGTACAGAACTCTCTCCCTTTCCATGTCCGCCACCTACCTGCAATTGAATCCTTCAAATCTGCACTGAGAACTCACCTCTTCCACACAGTGCTAGTCCTTTTTCACCACCCCGACTGCCTTTCCGCTTATTGCTACTTTCCTACTTGTCTTCCTCTGCAGAATCGCATCTTCTATACAGTATTTGTCTTCAGCACTGTTGTCTGTTTTTCCGTCCCTCGTATGCTGTCCATGTTGTCCATGTCTCATTCCTGCTTTAACTGCTAAGACCATGCTCCTTATGAGTGGGAATATGCGTTATATAAATCTTCATTTACTATGTACTTGAGAACCATTCACACATGCGAACCACCATTTTCATTCGTAGCACTACAAGTAGGGTACAAAAAGAGTTATCCCCTAATCTTTTCAGGTCGTTGGGGAGTGAGGTGTTAGAGACCCCTCTTTGCTCGGGGCCAGCTTTTATGTAAGGGCGGTGCCCATCTCCTCTCCCTCGCTGCCTTACCTTCCCCAGCCCTCTATGGCAGAGCTTTTCAAACTGTGGTACGCGTACCACTACTGGTACGTGAAGGTATGACGGGTGGTACGCGAGCACCATGCGCCAAAATAAAAGAATGTGTATATATATATTTTACGGGGGCTGTATGTAGGGTTGGAAGGTGGTACTCGGTCAATTCGAATTTTCGAAAGTGGTACTCGTCTAGAAAAGTTTGGAAACCTCTGCTCTGTGGAGCCAGGCACCCATTCATGCCAGCTGGGTGGACTGGGGGAACGTTTGGTGCGCTGATCGGCCATTAAACCATTGGGCTTTAACCACTCGGCAAACCGCGTCCCCTCATTGCAAGTACTTTATCGAGGTACATAAACCAAGCATCATTAAACTACCATGCACTGTTGCATTATTAGAGTTTAACTGTTGATGTATAACAGAAAAAGAATAGTTCCTCGCATCATCATCGAATGAGGAAAATCGTTTTTCAGGTCGCTTCTTAAAAGGGTAAAAAGAGGATAGCCAGTGGTTAGACAACCGGCAATCGAGGACGTAGGGACGGAGACTGGTTCGATTCCCGAGTGGTGGAACCTGCTTCCTCCTGTTAACCCAGCTGTTTAATGGGTTCATGACCCCCGTCCTCCTAGAGGATTGGGGAAGGAATGGGAGAGATGATGTTCCCCGTCTTCGCAAAGAACTGACGTACGTTCCATCTCTCACTTCTACACTCCCCAAAGGTTATGGGATTTCCATTAACTTTCCCCCTACTTAATTGGACATATCGTCCAGCATAAAACTTAGCTCACATATTGGACTATGTCTGGTTAAGAAGATCATGAAGGAAAACAGACGGCAAGATGAGAGACGTAAGATGGAGCTGGAGGGAAACTACAAAGATTGCCAGCGAATTTCGAGCACACTCAGGCTTCCGTCCAAATCATTGTCTACATTCCCGCGAAGAAGAAGCTGTTTAGTTTCAACAGTCGAGTGAGAACTAATTACGTCAGCTTCTATTTATAGCCCTGCCGCTGTTGGGAAGCGTACGGCAGCCAAAAAGTCAAACCTACAGAAAAAGGTCCGGAGCGGTACCGCGGCAAACGGAAAGGCATTTCCTCTAACCTTTGACTTTTGGGCACAAAAGCGAGCAATCCGAGAGGCAGCCACTTGTTGCAAAAATACTTGAAGCGTAGGGAATTGATGAAAACAATCGCTTCCGTGTAGACCTGACCGATTTTTGCCGGTGCTGTTTACTGTAGCCTGCATGTTAACGTCCTCATCCAAAGGCATCAATAAGAGGGGATCTTCAACTCCCCAATGACGAGGGATTTTCCATTGATTATGGCAAGTCGCTGGCGTAATTGGATTATGTTTCCCCTAGGAGCACAACGGGAAGAAAAGCTAACTTCCTTTCTAACCTTTCAGCTAAAGCATCTCGATTCCCTCCCCTAGCTCCACTCTGCACCTTCCAGTAGCTCCGAGTCCTGCTGAGTTGTTCTTATTCTGTTCCATGTTAACGACTTCTGTTGTAGTGCTGACGTTTGCTTGTGGTCAGTTTGATTTACTGGCTTCTGATGGTAATGGACGCCTTCTTGACGAAAGGGATTTCAGCAGGACGTATTCTGAACTGGTCGTGATGTCATCGTGCACCATCTTGGCCGCCTAGTCCTTCCAGAATATGAACGTACCTTTGGCTCTTTCACATCTTCAAATAATTATCACTAAATTGCATCGTCATGTAATGTTTGCTTATTGATTCTGTTCTGTGACTGTCAGTAGCTGACCATGTAAATAGTCACGACACTAAACAACTAGTTACTCTTATAAACCCTATTGCGTGTCTTTCAGCAATTTGCAGAAATTCGTCTCCTGAAGTCTGAACCAACAAACAGCGTCACGGGTCAACAGAAAATTGCTTCCACCAGCCGGTGCTGTCAGTGCGCCTGCCTACCCAACAATCTTGATGGCAGCTGAGACAGGAAAACTCGGGCTTCCTTGACAGCTTCCACATTAACTGTTACGAACACGTCTGCAATTTGGTGCCACAGGAACTTCCTCAACCTGGGAAAACTGAAATGCACGGCGGCCAAATTCACCAGCGAGACAGTCTTCGTTAACCAGCACGCACGCACGCACGCACGCACGCACGCACGCATCCAGTCGATGTCCTCAAGCGACATGGACACCATTCTTTCATTCTAGAAACTTGGAAGCTACATCTTCGGCAGCTGTAAATCAGTTGAAAATTACTTTCTTCTTCAGAGAATGTCAGAAGCCCGCCTGCTTTCCCTTGGGGCCCTTACTGACATGTCTTCCTTACGGAGAGCAGCGCTTGCGTTTTTCGAGAGCTTATCTATAGGACAAGGAAGAGGCGTTTCTGGGAGCACTTCTACCGTAGAGCGGGCTTGCATACCAGTTCACTTGGAAAACAGAGTTTCCGATGTGGTAATCCAAGGTATACGGTATGGATCAAAGAGTTTTAAATACTTCGTGAGATAATTTGTGTGATATTGTTAGGCCAGTGGACGATGTCGCGCAATCACATCATCGGTACAGGACATTTTCCGCATATTCTTAACTCACGGGACAATGGCGATTTACTGACGTGAATATGCAGTGACCAAAGGTCAGCATGGTGACCATCGTCACGTGTAGGGGCCAGTACATCTACAGAAAGCAGAGAAATATGGAGAGATTTCCCTACAGACATAGCAACAAAGAAACTAGCGTCGAAGTTTCTGACGAGGTGGCATGGTAGGCCAGCCCTCAATGTGAGATGGACAGATGAGAAGCCGTCCATCGATGTGAGGTGGACAGATGAGAAGCCGCCGATCCATGTAAGACAGATAGGAAGCCGGCTAAAGGGAGCGCAGAAAGAGCGAATGAGGAACCTGCAGTCAGGAGCAGCCGACTCGGCGTTTAGCGCCCTCGACCAACCATCAGAGAAACCATCAGAAGCTGGAGTATTTGTCTGACCAGGTACATCGCTTACAGCCGTCCGACAGCGGGCTGTACAATCACTGACGGGTGTGCAAGACCCGCACTCTTGTCACTGTATGCCCTCTTTCTGTATCCCCACAGTGGGGTGTATGCACACACCCTCTTTATACAGCTGTACATACTGCGGGGAGTACTTACTGTATACACTGCCATCTTATGTGTCTGTATTGTAGGAATTACATTATACACAGCATACCCCCTTCCTATCTCCCTCCCTCCTATCATCCCACCAAAATGAATGACGTGCAGCTCACGTGTCCACGCACACACACATTTCTTCCCGCACCTTTTCTCTCCGTGATTTACAGCAAGGGAATGTGGGACATGGAGCAGAACTTGGCTGATCATACGGTGTCCGGTAGTCCAGTGTTAAAAACAAATCATTCTCATATCCCAGGTGGCGGCTTGGGGGGAGTGGGTGGGGGACGCTGTATCGACCGAGGCTGCGTCCTCGTGCACTTGTTGCTTCCTTCCTTCAGTCTGACGCATGTTGAACAGAGTTCACTGCCTCATTACAATGCTTCCTTTTCAGCCAGTGGGTTCTCGAAATTTGCGTCTGACAGTTTTATTTTTTAATAAACATCATTTTGAAGAGAAGAAATTGATCATTAAGGGGATGAGTAAGGATCGAGGAAAACAAAAACCAGGTTGCGGACAAAATAAAAAATGGAGGGACCATCGTTTGAAAAGACCATATCTGTGCTTAATTAGTACTACTAAAAATAGTGTCAGTTCGTACTTTTTTATTTTATTTATTTATTTTGGTAATCTACTATACACCATTTGCAACTTCAGCTCAAAAAGTCAACTATGAATAGAATCAACTACATCGAAAGATTTTGGTTTTAGAAGATCGAAGGACACTGCAACAGCATCTACGGATGCGTTTAAGTAATTTTAAGATTTAAAAACTGTTCGAGAGAAAAATACACCTGAAGTAAATGCAAATGGTAGGAACGAAATTATTATTTAAGTCGGATGATCTTAGCCATAACCCGGTAGCTTGATCCCATACTGTGGGAAGAACTGAAGAACGGCGTAATGCCCACTGACCGTAGTCAAGTCGGTCTGGAATCGATAATGGAATCGATGATGGTAGAGACTTTCACTAAACGCCTGATCTCAGAGCGCCATCTGTCGGGAGCCAGTGTCCTCGCATCACTGCATGGCGAGCATAGGAACTGGCCCTTGGCGACAACGGAAGGCAGCTAAGAATAAAACGGAAATTAAGTTCGACTCAGACGAAACCCTATGCTGCCTGCATTGTGTGTGTGTGTGTGTGCGTGTCAGAGAGAGAGAGAGAGAGACAAAGAGCTGCTTCATGTCGCAATTAAAATTACTAAATGTTTGGGGATTTCGTTTCATACATCAGAGTTTGTACGATGTTAAAATGCTCATGTACGATAAAAGTCTCTCTCTCTCCATCGCTCTCTCTCTCTCTCTCTCTCACACACACACACAGAGGGGCGCTGCACATTTCTCGCCAGACATCGGAATGACGGTTGGTTGTTGGTCAGCGCGTGACGTCAGAGGTTATAGGTTATAACTACGGTCAGAAATAGTGGAAGACAAAAATACAACCATTAGATCTTCAGTTGGAGGATAATGCAGCACGTTGTTCGTTGTTTCTTTATTTACACTTGTAATCTGAGGAAATGGGAAAAAGCCTAATACAAAATTATAAAATAATAATAATAAAAAGATGTTAACTAAATATGACTCTTGAAGATAAACAGAAATCAACTACAAATGGATCTGGGCCCTTAAAAAGGCAAAATTTTCCCCCTTTCATCCCTTAGAAATAATTACCCTGACAACAATCGTAGAGTTGACTACATCAAAAATCCTTCCTCCCAACCCGCATCCCCGATGACAGCAACTTCACTCGACAGCAATTCTTGACAAATGTCTTCCTGTTGATGTTCTGTAAAACTTTGGCTGACTGGTAGGCATGCAGTCCAAGAGAGAATGAGAGAAAGAAGAATGACTACTCGATTTACACTCGATCTTAGCTCTGTTCCTGCCGGCCCCTCGTCCCTTGATAGATAAAACGACTTAATTTCCTGACAGTTTGCCCTGTGTAAGCTCAGACAGTCGCACAGAAAGTTCTGTCAAGACTCCAGCGCCTGATCTGACTAAAGGTTCCTATTTCCGCCCTAAAGGTTTTCTCCTTTCTCTTTACTCTCCTGCCAATCAATGTCACCACCCATCTCCGAGTTCACTTGCAGATAACAATTAGCAGGCGAGGAGAACATGTTAGTTCCTGACATTCGAACATTAGCCCAGTGTCCGCCCTCTGCTGTACAGGCCCACAATTGGCGGACAGTCGCTTCCGAACTCGGACTGATTTAAAGGTATAAAAGAGTGCAATTTAAAACAAAAATGATGAGTGAGTAGGATGCCAGCCCTGTAATCAGATGCCACATGGAGAGAGAAAGAACAGCGTGCCCGAGACGAGATTTGAACCCTGAGCATCCAAGATCAAGAGTAGAAAAACTGCAGAACATGAAAACAATGTTATAGACAAAGTTTTCCTCGTGCTTTTCACAACCGTTGATACTTTATCTTTCTCCATCTCTCTCTCAATGCCTTTTTCTGTACTTCTCTTCTGTTTGCCGTTTAATGTTATTGGTAAGACACTGTGGTGGCGACAAGGTTTTACTGTCAAAAGCATAATAAGGTTCTAGCTCTGATAAAGAGCGAACGGATAACACAGCTGTGGAGGCTGTATACACCTCGGGAGAAGCCTTTAAGTAAAAACAGACGAACCAATACCAGAGGCGTTTTTTTACACCATTAGTTTTTTTTTAATTCAAATTGAAGTTTTGTTCTTTCAGTTTAATGGAAAAAGTCAAGTACAGAATTAGTTTCTGATACGTTTAATCAAGACTCTGCTTTTAAAACATCTTTCTGTTTTCCTTTTTTATATTCTGCCAGTTTGATCCCACGTCTGACCATGAAATCCTTATTTTCTTTTGACCAAGCAATTATAGAACGATCCGAAGCATCATGGGTAAGTCTGAGAGCGCTCATTGTGGCAGCACACTAATGCTCTGATGTCCTCTATCTCCTCCACTAAACTAATGAGCGCTCATTGTGGCAGCACACTAATACTCTGATGTCCTCTATCTGCTCCACTAAACTAATGAGCGCTCATTGTAGAAGCACACTAATACTCTGATGTCCTCTATCTCCTCCACTAAACTAATGAGCGCTCATTGTGGCAGCACACTAATACTCTGATGTCCTCTATCTCCTCCACTAAACTAATGAGCGCTCATTGTGGCAGCACACTAATACTCTGATGTCCTCTATCTCCTCCACTAAACTAATGAGCGCTCATTGTGGCAGCACACTAATACTCTGATGTCCTCTATCTGCTCCACTAAACTAATGAGCGCTCATTGTGCCCGGCATAAAACTCAAAGAACCAACAACTGGCAATGAAAGACCGAAGTCAGTGACTGCTTTCACGCGTTTTCTCGCGACTTTTCAAGGCGAGGTCACAAGGGGCAAAATAGAACAATCTTTTTTGTCTGCTTTTCATAAAAAAACAAAACAAGACCAAAAAAAAAAAAAACAAACAAAAAAACATGGAGACATTACAAATATGTTTATATAATTGTGTCAACTCATTCATAGTACGGAGATGTATGTGTGTTTGTGTCTATTCATATCCGACTGTAAATACATTGTCACGACACCGCGCAGTGTATCAGTCTCTCAATTCTGTCAACACATACACGGAGCCTGACAAACACGTAATCTTTCACACAAATTAAAAGAAAAGAATGATTTGTCTAACGAATCTGTCTGCTCTACTAATTATGAATAAAAAAGAAGAAAACATGAAAAGTACACAAATAAAAAAAAGTCAGTTAAAACCCGATTCTTACATCTAGATTACTTTAAAATAACAGAATCCCTACCCTTTGAGTCCTTTCTTTCTGAATATCTAAAACCCTACTCACCTAATCGTTCTATATACTCCTACACACCCTACTCCACAAATTCTTCTGTTTAATTCCTACCCTACTTGTTTTCACGTCCTCAACCTCTTTCTTCTCCAACCTGACTAACTGCTCCTCGCGCTCTCCCTCACGTCATTTCCTTTATTTTTTTTACATCACCCATATACGTCATCTGAACAACTGACGTCATTCACGCTCTTTCGTTCTTTCACAATAATCCTTATAAAATGTAAGCTTACTCACCATACAGTCAATAGCTAATAACAATGATACCTGACATGCATTGATGTATGTGTGCTTTCATTTATCGCCGTTGTTCATGTTCTTGTAAGTATTGTCAGTACCAGGGATGTTAGTTTTCAGACGGATGATCTGAACCATACACATGTAGATTGATAATAAAAGCGCGCGTCTGACCTCGCTGTGCCCGGGCACACTGGGGCACACTGGTCTGCCTTGTGTGAGTGGGAATTACGTGTCGTGTAAACGTCGCTGCTAGCAAATGTGTATTTAACATAAAAATAGGTATCCACAAATAATAATTTCTAAAACATCCGTAAATAGAACCCAATAAATAAACATTTATAAGCAAACAAACTCAAATTATGATCGGCAAAATATTCCACTTTACTGTCGCGGAGAGGAGTTCTTTGAGGCCCACCAGGGAGGGGACCTTGTTTTGTTAATTTTTTTACATTCCGTGTAGAAAATTTGGAGCAGTTTTCGCAGACACTTGTTCTCGAATGCATGGATTCAGTTTTTTGTTTTATTTCAGGAAGGGTCCACATCTCACAACCATAAAGCGGGATGGGAGGTATGCGATGTTTGGTAGTAAAATCTGATGGTGGTTTTGCACAAAAGCCTATTCAAGCTGGCCATTGCTGCTCTCAGTGTTGGTAACATCCAAAAATTCACTGTTACTGCCTTCCACAAGATCAGTGTCCTCTGCAAAGCACAAGCTACTAATGAGGTCTCTCACTGGTGGAGAAAGAAGTGTGGTGTTTGTGGAGTATTTCTTGCAAGATGTCGAATAATAGAGGTGAGATGAATCATCCATGACAGACATTCACTGTTGTCTAAAAGAACTCTACTAGATGGCTGTTTAAAAGCACTGTGAGGCTTGAGCTATTGTAAGGCTCCACAATGACTTGAATCAGATCCTCTTCGAAATCATCTCATGACATAACACAGGCCTTCAAGCCATATTCCGGCAAACGCTTTGTTAAAGTCAAAGTTATAGAAGCGATCCTGGTGATGCTGCAGGTGCTTTTCTATCTGAACATGTCAGATGAAAGGATGCTCAACTGTGCTTCTGCTGGGCACAAAGCTAGTCTGCTCTTCTGGTAGCAGCTCCCGACAGTAGTATAGAAAACTACAAAACCACAGTCAAAAAACCTCTACCCAATTATCTAAATTTTGTAAATACGTGCATCAGTTTACTGTGGATGGCAGGTCTCGGAGGCATCAGCGTAATGACATGGAGCTCAAGACTGCTCTAGATGGAGGGAGGCGGAGACAATTGTAAAAAGTTTCTTATGAAAGGTTTGCTGACATCACTGGGGACGGGCACAGGACCATTTCAACTGTTTAGGCCCACAGGCGCGAGGAAAGACAAAAATACTTCGATAATAGCGGGCCATCATGATCTGCTAAAGACCGAGGCAATAAACGAATAGGAGGGTGCAATGTTTTCTAATAATAGTGTAGCACTCACAGCACTCTTATTCTGAGTGAATACTCCTCTTTCTGATCTAGAGATACAATCCTAGAATCATCCCCACGCGCAGAAAAAAGAGGTTCCACTGCCCTAAAAATTGTACACGGATACGTGTAATCATCGGTTCAGCCAGTATCAGATGGAAGCGGTAATTATGCATATCGTGACCTGACCTATTTTGTGCCTTAGGATATTTGTAGGAGTTTATCTCCAGAATGTAAGAGTTGTGTTCACCCAGATTTATGGAACTAGTATCTTGCAGTTAGGTTAACCCAGTCATTAGTATAATTTTGCACCCTAACAGTGCTTTAATGGTTCAACCGCAACTAAGGTGTCTGACCGAAAGTATGTCGCAGACTGCTGGAGAAAGTGGGATTAGCTGGCGAGATCAGCATTATGATCAAACGACTCCAAAAGTGGAGTGTGATCATATCGAACACTATGCGACCTTCCTTGTGTGCGTGCGTGTGTGTGTGTGTGTGTGTGTGTGTGCGCGCGTGTGTGTGTGTGCGTGTGTGTGTGTGTGCTTGTTTGCTTGCTCGCGCGAGCAGGCGAGCGACTGAGAGAATGATTGGAAGAGAAGAGGAGATAGATACGCTATGAAGACCTAATAGCACGTGCAGTCTTCCATGTCTTAAAGGTCTAGATGCGTGCAAAACTCACTTAAATGACTGAACTCAGCTCAGTAATTCTACAAACATCACCAGACTAATACAAAAGCTGAAAGACTGAAATCTGGAATGAACAAGAACACACTGATCGAGTCACAGTCAATAATTGTTAGCATGTCATGTAGGAGTACCGCGGACATTTTTGAAGTTTAGAATTGAACCTTTTTTGTGCATGGCCATGTTTGTAGACTCGTATTTCAAGAACAGAAATGGCTCAACCCAATTATCTGGAAAAAAGTTTTAAACTCTTGTAGAAGTTTAACCGATTCCTTCCTTTCTATCGAGTGTCTTATAATACACACGTGTATGAAAGGCAGAGCAGATCATAATTTCCGTTTGTTTACACCTCGCCAGACTATGCTCTTGAATGAGCACGATAATAGATGCTGGTGGTGATAACCTGAAACTATCTGGACAGACAGTGCCATGCATATGTCCGTGCCGCACCAAATTCCTCATTCATGCGTCACTTCCGCTTCCCTGCGTGTCCCGCCGCTACCGCAGCCAATCAGTGACCAGAGCTCACTTGTTACCTCCGGTTCACAAGGCGAAAGAGCTCGTTTCCCGCGCATGCTCAGTCGCAGTGGCGTCTGCTCGTGCCACATCGCGGGCCAGGAGCTAATCACGCGTTGACAAAGGCAGCGAGCATCGCGACAGGCAGATTTTTTAAAGACTGTTTTCGTCCAAATATGCACCAGGTTCACCGAGTTCGTTTCCCTTTTGAGTTTTATCAATGTAATAAAGTCTGATTTGTTCCTTGAGGAAATTCGGCAACTCCTGAAACTTCTGAAGGGACACAAAGGACAGACTTTTTACTTAAGGTGACTTCGATAATTTTGACATCGGCTATTGTTTGTTTGTGTTGATTTTCTCTTTTTCTTGAACTCCGACGCGCTTACGAATATTTGAACCCAGATTATAATTGTACAATGAGAAAGTTTGATCAAATATCAATGGGTGCACCAAACAAAAATCGATTCCAGAGTACCACCATAGCCGTTTAACCGTCGGGACCAATGAATGTAAGTGGCTCACCTCGTCTAGGGCACAACGTGTAGAAGGCGAAGCCCAGCCTCCGCCTTTCCCTACTTCCCCCGAACAATCGATCTTGTAATGCACAGTCGACATCCCCTACCCACCAAGGCTTAGAGCGGCAAGAATAATCTTTGGGTGAATATGGATGGACTCACGGCCATCAATAACACTCCCCTCTGAATACCTGTACGATGGACGAGTGGATGCCGTCCTGTTCTATTGGTCGTCTTCTGAGTCTTGCATGCAAGAACAGGAATAGGAATAGGGAGAGACCGTGTCCGGGGTCTATGGGAGCTACTAGCCCTTTGTGAGACGTGGAACAAGTAGCCTTGTATCACACAGTCTCACGAACAACAAGTGAAGACAGGCGAATACACGTGTTCGCATGAACGCATGGACCGCATTTTCTTTTGGGTGTACAATCGGAAAACTGTTGATCTCTGAGATTCACGTAACACAGGCGGATGCTTTTATGTATGTTTCTTATGTGTATCTTTCTGTACGTATATGCGTACATTATTCTTCTTATTATTATCATTAATATTCCTCGGAGTACATGACAGCATGTATATACAAATGGATACACAATAAACATTATACCTTTTCTTAATCATTGTCACTCTTATTCTTTAAGTACACGTAATAATAACAACATGATTTAACAATGATCAAAGCTCTATAAGACAGGGGTATATATACAGTTTAAAATAATATTAATGAAACAGTGTAAAATCATTAAATTCCTGTAATATTGCTACATAAGCAGAAAGTATTTTAAAACATCTATTCAAAAATCTCGTATTACAATACATCAGTTATAGAAAAAGATGTAGACCTTTATTATGTTTACTTTCAATTTTGGATAACTTGGAATTATCTGCTCTTCTTGGCGCGTGGGAGTGCATCACCTCGATCATCGCCTTTTTCTTCCTACAGCTGAGGTTATGACATCGGGAACGAGGCCAAGACTGTGTTATTTCCCGCTAAAAGGCCTGCAAATCATTTCCGCCATTCACTTTAAATTGAATCTTTGTGCATTCACAATGGAGACACTGGGCGAGCTGCTTTCAATCAAACATGACAGGGACTTCTCTCCACGGGGGGCGATGCCCTGACAGGGTATCATGCCACCCCCTTCATGTTGTTGCTACATCTCTTTCTTCCACTGTCTTGCTTTCTCTTCCTCGTCTCTGTCTTTCTCGGTGTGTGTGTGTGTGTGTGTGTGTGTGCGTGTGTGTGCGTTCCTGCGTGTATGTGTGTGTTCCTGCGTCTGTGCGTGCGTGGGGTTCCTTAACAAACAATAAAAGGAATTAAATTCCGTTCATCTGACAAATGTGCGAAAAGTTTGTTTTTGAAGTTTTCAGTCATGTTCGTCCACTTGTTTGTTCCAGCATCAACACTGTCGTGCAGACCTTCAGATATCGTCTCTTGTGAGCGAACATAACGGGAGAATTATGGCTGAAATAGGCAGACACAGCCATAAATAACCGATTTAATCATTTACGCCACTCAGATTTCAATTACCTCTCGACACTTTTTTCACTATGTTTTTTTTTAATTTTGTGATTCATATTGTCGAGCCATCATCGGCTCTTGCAGGTCGATCTGAATCCATTTTTTTTACAGCGACAACCCTTTGCTAGGAGACAAGAGCTTACGGAAGAGAAGCACTTGTTTATAATGGAGAAAGGGAGGACACTCGTTTATAATGTGCAGAAAACAGTGAACTCGTTTTTCATGCAGATTTCCCAAGCGCCACCCACATACTTTATATGTACATAATAAATAATACATTTTAAATAACAAAAAATTATAACTGTGTTGTCAGATTTAAACACTCCCAATATTTGTCTGGAAATGGGTGAAGTTTCGGCCAACATGACTGTGCAGGGACTTCCTCAATGAATAATTCTGATTACAAAGATGTTGATTGAGTCTGGGGACAAGGTACCTATTTATGGAAAGACTTGATCGAAAAGACACGACAGGGAAAATGAAACAGAAAAAACCCTATTCAATGGAAGACAGAGGTTGTTAGGGATCAGACACTTTGTAAGTGTCTGGACCAGGAGTTCGTTGTGATACAGCTTGACACGGACGTGGCCGGGCATCTGAAGACCGAGCTCTCAGACACAGTTTGCTATTAATGGCACCATTGTTACACAGACCTGGTCAGCTCGCCAGTCCGGCCATCTAAATGGTTCTGCTCCTGAGAGGAGACAACTCTGTATGGTCACAGAATGTCTGGCTTCATTCCTTCAGACCGTTGACTTGTACGCCTTTTCCAAACTCCAATACTCTCCGCCAGATTGATCAGTGATATTCTCTGAATATTACATTACTGTATCATCCAGGAATTCTTTGTATTCTCGCTTTTATGTGTGAGGCTGCCACAGACTTATCTATGTTAGTGTGTCGTGACAGCATGTCTACCAAGTCACGCCCAGTTATGGAGCCACTGAGTTGCACTCACGATGATCAGATGGTCGTGAGGCCTGTCGAGGGACTGGTTGATCTTGTGCATTTTAGCAAAATGTTTGTCAACAATTTCGTGAGAAATTTTTTTTATGGCAAGCTGAACGAACTAGTGACCAAAAGTTCGAGATTTCACGATATATTCTTAGTTAGCCAAGTGCAGGGTACCGCACTAATCCCGTGAAACAGTTGAAGGTGGTGAGTGGAGTTTGTCTGTTTGCTCTTAGGGTTTGGTGTGGACCCAGTAAACCCACGGAAAGATGGTTCATGAGGTTCTGTAAATACTGCGTTTCGTCACTTGAAAGTAGGATGTAAGTGAAGGGCAGATAAACACAGAAAGAAAAATAACTGTGAAGACAATACCTGTAGATGACGGCGATGCCATCTTGCTGGGGGAGAAAAGGAAATTATCCGCTAGCCTGCTAGGGGTCAGCTCTTTACACTCACGGTCATCACCGTCACGGAAAAAGGTTTCAGTATTGAAGAAAATGTTAGTGCCATGCCCAAGGGTGTTCAGCAAGTAGATCAGCCCATTCGACAGGATTCACAGACTGCAAAGGGACACCATCAGGATCTCCCGGTGCATATACATCACAAGACAGGAAAGGAAGCAGGACTGCTACATCTCGACAGGAGACTAGGCGATCGTTAAGATGAAGCTTCTTCAAACCATCTCCACAACCTTTCTTACTGGATGTACATAATAATGTTGGCAAGCCACTGGGTGTACAAAGGTAATGATGGCAAAGCCACTCACAGCCACTCACAGATCCATAGAGACAAAAACGATGGCGGAGAAGAAACTCTCATGGGGGAAGATCCGCCACAAGACCACTGAACCGAAGTCAAACACACGAAGCTCTCAAGTGTGCACAGAGGAAGTAAATGAGGATATTCATCTAAACCATTAGCCTGAAGTGGACTCCAGATCGAGCACAACATAGAAATCTTTCGAAGAGTCCAGTCACCGGACAAAACAAGAACAGAACAAAACAGGTGACATCGCACAATCAAGAAGTGGTAATCTTCTAAATTAAGCTTTAACGGTACATTTATAAACAAAAGCAAAATTTCCACAGTGCTTATTTTTTTCTAATGTCAAGTGCAAAATAAAAAGATACATCATACAGAGGAAAAGTAAAAGATACAGAGATACAACATAACGAGAACAAGGACAACATACAGAGATACAACATTAAGAGGACAAGGACAAGATAGAGAGATACAACATAAATAGGAAAAGGACAAGATAGAGAGATACAACATTAAGAGGACAAGGACAAGATACAGAGATACAACATAAAGAGAACAAGGACAAGATAGAGAGATACAACAGAAAGGGGAATGGAAGAGAGAGAGAGATACAACATAAAGAGGACAAGTAAAAGATACAGAGATACAACATAAAGAGGACAAGGACAACATACAAAGATGCAACATAAAGAGGAATGCAGGCGAGAGATACAACATAAAGATCAGAGATACAATAAAACGCAGGAGAGAGAGATGGAGTTGCGGGGTGAGGCTGTCAATAATGATGGCACATATATGTGGCTTGATGTGATTGTTCAGAAAAGCTGTGTGAGAACACAGGCACTAATATAGGATACGTGAAGAAAAGGACTAAACTCCTAGATCATATTTCCTTTCTGCAACTCGTTATTGAGGGAACTGATATACGGCTGGCATAACCGTATTTTTAACGAACTATTGGCTGCAACAAAAGGGGATGTGTAGTTTGTCACCTTGTTTGGGGACAAACAGATTGACAGCATTGAGAAGAAGTCTTAAAACAATACCAATGACGACCGCCACCACCGCTATCAGCAACGATAAAAGGATGTCTGTTGACCAAAATGTGAAGGAAAATGTTAAGGAAGAAACACTGGTGGACTCCAAACATTGAGAGAAGAACGGTCGATGACAGACACAGGCGTTGTGTTCAACAACAGTCTCTACCACTGACCGACATTTTAATTTTCGTCGATGGCGACTGCCTGGCCTCATCTTAAAAAAGGCAGCCAGTGCAGAAAACATCCACTAATGGTCACCATTAGCCTAATGATACAACGGGCTAAGCTAGAGATAGTGAAATCTACTCACTAAGCCAACTGTTTGCCTGTATACTTCTGCTGTCGAAATGTTGACCTTCCCGGACACTGGTCTTAATCGAAAAGGAAACTGGAAGTCACTTTAGCAAATGTAGCAGAAGTAGGATAAGACGGTTACTGGTCCACAGAGATGACATTTACTTCTTGTTTCCTAAAACAGCATCGGTAGGTACTTTTGTCTGTAACTCATCACAAAGGTAAATGATGATGTAGTGGGGATAAATCCTTACATAGCCTTAGTTTTACAGCAGCGACTGGGGGAAAGGACAGACAGACAGACAGACAGACAGACAGACAGACAGACAGACAGACAGACAGACAGACAGACAGACAAAGGGTAAATGTGGGGAAAAATCTGATATGTCTGAATAGTTTATTAGTAAGGGCTTTGAAAGAAAAGAATTATACCTGAAATATGTTACCTATAGGAGCTGGCAGACAGTTGTGTGTGGACTGACTGACTGGACATGGACTGGCTGACTGACTGACTGACTGACCGACCGATGGACTGACGGACTGACGGACTGACTGACTGACGGACTGACTGGACGGACTGAAGGACGGACTGAAGTAGGCAGAGTCGACAACAGGCGTCAGGTGGAAAGCTTGTGCCTCATTACCGTGTGATGTTGGTGCAGTCATCTAATTTGTTCAGTCGGCGAGTCAGTCAGGTCGGTAGAGCAGAGATTGCTGGCGGCTCTCTTGACTCAGTCAAACCTCCAGACGTTGACTTGGACATGAGGTCACGTGACTAAGCATACAAAGTGATCTGCAGGCGGACTGCAACAAGCGGATAGTTTGAAAAAAATTGTATCCATCGGTGAACAGGACTAAAAAACACCGCTAGGCACCAGCTGCTTCTAAATTTGGGGCTGATTAGAATTTGAACTTACGAAAAAAACAAATTTCTGCTATTAGACCACTTTAAATGTTTGAAATGCTTCCTTACAAGTGACCTCTCGTTAGCTCATTTATTATACTACTGGCCTCGACATCTTTAAAACGACTATGAAACTGGAGGGTATTTAAAAAAAGACAACGTGAATTGTTGGAAAAGTAGTGAAAATATTTATCTGATAAAGGCTTTAGTCCTCTGTTCAATGAAGTCACACGATATATATATATATAGATTTGTCTTTGCATGGCTTCCATCCCCCTTGTCTATGCAGAACAAATAAATAAAAAACCTTTTTTGCACGTGCACGGCTGGAGCGATCCATCTTCTGAAAAATCTGAGCTCCAGCATACGAAAATAAAGCTGAAATAAAACGTTTTGGACCTGGAAATCTAGCAGCGCCATCTGACAACAAAACCAGCTCCCGTCTTTTATATCAATCTAATCAAGAATGAATAGCTCAATGAAATGCCAAGTGCACTAATTCATGAACTCTACACGCCCTCGCCCCCCCCCCCAGCAATCTGGACAAAGCAAGGAGTCATCAGGTTCTGTCAAAGCCTCGATGTCCGACCTTCTGGACCTCGTCAGAGAACCGCCGGCTGCCTACAAGGTTCATGGACAGTAAAGAGAACCCAGTAAACTGGGACCTCGAGCTGTGCAGTTTACTTGCATGGGGTCTTCTATGCATTGTTTACTTGCATGGGGTCTTCTATGCATTGTTTACTTGCATTGGGTCTTCTATGCATTGTTTACTTGCATGGGGTCTTCTATGCATTGTTTACTTGCATGGGGTCTTCTATGCATTGTTTACTTGCATGGGGTCTTGTACACATGGTTTACTTGCATTGGGGTCCTCTATACATGGTTTATTCTTGGCTCCTCTAGACATTGTTTACTTGCATGGGGTCTTGTACACATGGTTTATTTGCATGGGGTCTGCCACTAAACAGACAGTAAGACCCGTCAAACGACCAGCGGGGACCTAGTAGGTTGAATGATTGTAGATTTCATACAGTCAGTAAACAGCCTGGTACCTGTGTTTATTGGATGTTTGTGTTTATTTCAAAGTACCTGTGTCCATTTGAAGTGGTTTATTTCACAGTACCCGTGTTTAGTTGATTATTTGTGTTATTTCACAGTACACGTGTTTATTTTATGTTTGTGAAAATGTTACAGTACCTGTTGATTTTGTGTTTATTTTATAGTATCTGGGTTTGTTTGAACGAGTGATATTGTCTCACACGTACATAAGAAAGAAAGAAAGAAAGAAAGAAAGAAAGAAAGAAAGAAAGAAAGAAAGAAAGAAAGAAAGAAAGAAAGAAAGAAAAATACAAAGAATAATAAAAACAAAATATCCTTAAACAACAGAAAGAAAGAAAAAAGTAAAGTAACAATAAGACTAAAAAGGTAAGAAAAATTAAGTAAATGAAAGGATAGACAAAGGAAGAATTAGAAAACGGATTAAAGAAAAAGAGAGCAATTGCACAACACAGCTTTAAATATCTCTGTCTCTGTCTCTCTCTCTCTCTCTTACTTTTCACTTGCTGACAACCTAAATGAAATTCCCCCTTTTCCCCTTTTTGATGGGAGCTGGCTTCTCTGTGTAATACCCACACAAAATCCATTTCTCCAGCCAGATTCGGCAAATGTTTGCAAACCCTGGGAGGTCTAAAAATATAGACATATTACATCCCCTTGCAGAACAGTCTACTGGGAGCTGTGTAGAATCACAGCAAAAAGAAAAAGTCTTTGGCGAGAAACTGCCATAAAGGCTTGAAGCCGATTCGGATGAATTGTAGAAAATATTCAGACTGTCTGAAACATCACGCGCCCTCAATATAGTCTATAATTTAATTTTTGTCATGGAGTATTTAATTTAAAGGATACAAAAACTATCAAGACCACCCTGGAATTGCTAAAAAGATATCCATAAGACGAATCCATCAAGGTAACTTGCAATAGTTGCATCAATGTTTCTTCCATTCAAACACCTGTCTGGTCAGAAACAGTTTTCTCGCGAAGGAGTTTGCAGAATTTTGGCTCATTGTCCGGATTTTTCTTGATATCAATTTTGTTGTTGGTATAATCAGTGAGTTGATCCCTTCCTTATCTACGGGAAGAGTACAAAGGTGGTCTTTCTTTGCTGTGACTACTTCCAGTCATTATGTCCATCAAAGTGGCCATGTTTATTGTACTCCACAGTTCTTTCTGCATAATTAAATATGTGAATCGTCATTAGGATGGCAAGAATTGTTTTGTCAGCATCACTGTAACCGAACTACCAGGTTCAACATCAGATGTGGCATCACTGTCAGTGCATTTCTGTACGAAACAAATCTCGGTTCAGTTAATTAATCAACACGGGGTAATTATTCATTGTAGCTCTAGTCCTTAGCATTAGTGTTATATCATGGGAAAAATTTGGGGAAAAAAAGGGCTACACGTGGCTACACACGCACTTACTGTCCAGTACGAGTCCGGTTCGCATCGGAAAATTGCGATAAGTCCTGTGTCACTGGGGAAGAAAACTTCTCGTGTGGAAGAGGAGAGAAAGGAGAGAAAAGGTTAATAGCGAGGTCTGTGGTCTCCACGTGCACTGGAGCAGATGGTCGCCACATGTCTGGGAATCTTCTGACTTGCCCCTTGTCTGAGTGATCTCAGCTCTCAGGTCAGTTTTTCTTAACAAGAATAACACAGAGCCATCTTCCGAGTCCACTTCTCGTTTTTTTCTGTCCGCATGTCTGTCTGGTCGGTGGTCGCGGTCTGGTTGCACTGGAGGTGTTTGCTCCACCAGATGCATTTTCACCTAAGGTTCATTTTGTCCCCGAGAATGATAATTGTCACCATAATCGTTATTTTTTCAAAGGAATAACATTGGCATCAAGACTGTTTAGAAATGAAAAGAATATGTAATAAGACTGAGTTACCCAAGGCAGCGACTGGAGAGACTGAGATGAGTGCCGCCTGTCGGGTCTCTGTCTCCTGTTACTTCGTGGATGACTCCTTCTATGTTTCTCCTTTCAGGCGATCGTGAAATGACCAGGAGATCAATTCTTTAAGACTTTCTTCTTCGTGACCTGCAAAAAAAAAAAAAAAAAAAAGAAATCAGGAAAAAGACGGGCAGTTGTTCCCGGGGCTGGTAGACTGTCTAATGATGCTCATGATAACTTCGTTTGTATTTGCATGTGGATGAGACTAGACGTGTTTGTGCACACGTGCGGGGGTGGTGTGTGTGTGTGTGTGTGTGTGTGTGTGTGTGTGTGTGTGTGTGTGTGTGTGTGAATTAGAAAAATGTTAAAGAATGTGTGTGTGTGTGCTTTCATTTATTTTCGTGTGTGAGCGCACTCGCGCGTGTGTGTGAATTAGTGTGTGTGTGTGTGTGTGTGTGAGAGAGAGAGAGAAAGAGAGAGAAAGAAAGAACGAGAAGCAAGGGCACAAGATGGAGACATGGATGTTAAAAAGGAAAACCCTTGTCTACTTATCGACCTATCGATCACTAATCTCGTCATCGACATAATGATCTACAATTGTTGTTAAACTAGTTCTTACTCTGCTTGTTATCATTTGAAGATTCAGTGTAGCTGTTAGTTCAAATCTCACTGTTGACTGACAATCAACGCAGTACATCATGAATATCAGCAGCAGATGTATAATCAAGAGCAATACAAACGAGGCTACTGTAGGCTGTAGATACACAAGACTCGAGTCAAAATCTTTTGCTGAAGTCGATCAGAAACTCAACCCAACCTCTAATACCTCAAGACGAAAGTTCTAGTGACATGAAAACAACAGCCAGCGCCTACAGATGATACTAATACACAACCTAGTAACAGTCAAACATTTCACCACTTTTATAAAAGCTTACCACAAGCATGCCTCCTGTATATCCAGAATGTTTGCAAGTGTCTAACAGGAGTCACTAAGTACCTAAAGTAGACCCCAGATGCCGGCTGCCAGGTCATGGACGACATTAGTGAAGCCATTTTGCAAGAAAATTTCTCCCGAGGGAGACAAACTCTACCATCGGCGACTAACGAAATTTTGTCAAGCCTCGCGTGAGACGAGTTTTGGAAAGTTTTTAAACAGTAGGCCAGACGCCTCCTGAACTTGAGAGACTGCTGGACGTGTTACAGAAGTGTCACTGGAAACACACAGTTAGTTTTGTCCACCCGTCAGACACCAACCTGCTTTGTCCTCGTTCCCTTGATAAACCAACAAAGGATCTTTTTTTTTGCAACAACCGTTAATAATTGTAACTAGCATGTTGGCTGCCGAAATGTAATACAGGTTAATTATTTAAGACTCAGGGGCTACAATATTTTAAGTTCAATATTTTTTATACAAACTGCTCGAGGAGCAGAATCCTCTACACAAAGTAGTGAAGGACGCAATGGTCTGCCATACAAACCCTAAACCCTCGTCAGTCATCAGTCGTCATGGTTACACACACGTCCACTCTAGTCTTGACAGGACGTGTGCCCAATAGTATTTCTTATTTACAAAGATTATTTCTTGTTTAGAGTGACTGTATTTCTTATTGAAAATGACTTTATTATTTCGAATGACTATTTGTTATTCAAAAAGATTATTTCGTATATTGTTTATAATAACTATTCAAGGAGCTGCGGGGATGCCGTGTAGATGAACATGCATGCACACTATGTTTGACTAAGTGCCCTACAGAGCAAGTTAGACTATCGAGAAAGTTAGACTGTGTCCTACAGAGAAAGTTAAGCTAAGTGCCGAAGTTAGAATTCTGTGAGAGAATCCAACAGGAGCTTCGCGCCATGTTAAGCTGTGACATTCCCACGAGAAGCTTTTGTCAGATTGAACCACTTACAATACTGTGAGGAATATTTTGCCTGTGTTCCAGTTACAATCCTACGCCTCTTTCCAAACTGGACGGATAAGCTTGTCACCATGGACCAGATAGGACTAGATAAGCTTGTCACATTGGACCAGATAGGACTAGATAAGCTTGTCACATTGGACCAGATAAGACTAGATAAGCTTGTTACATTGGACCAGATAGGACTAGATAAGCTTGTTACATTGGACCAGATAGGACTAGATAAGCTTGTCCCATTGGACCAGATAAGCTTGTCACATTGGAGCAGATAAGCTTGTCACATTGGACCAGATAAGACTAGATAAGCTTGTTACATTGGACCAGATAGGACTAGATAAGCTTGTTACATTGGACCAGATAGGACTAGATAAGCTTGTCCCATTGGACCAGATAAGCTTGTCACATTGGACCAGATAAGCTTGTCACATTGAACCAGTTAGACTCGTGACGAACCTTTAGTCAACGCCTATTTCAGCTCTTTTTATTTTTCTTCCCTGATGAATTTAAAAGATTTCTTCTGGTTTGTCAGGGATAATTTTTCGGTCCCCCCTTCAAAATGGGCTTAACCGGGTCTTTTTGCTTCAAAATATAGCACTCGGGTTGCTAGGCCACGAAGCATCCAAATAAAGCTTACGAATTCATCAAACAAAAAAGAAAAAATAAGTACAAAAATATTACTTCCACAGGAAATTGAGTCGGTCAGTCTTACATCATGCAAAGAACCCAGGAGGCCCCAAGCCTGGTGTCCAGAGATGAGCTGTCGCACAGAAAACTTCTTCACATAAACTACAATCGGCAAAGTTGATAAACAAACCATAATTTGTTCTCAGGTCGCTCTGTTCTCGGACGAATGGGCCCCTCTTGAAATGAAGGAGCAAGAGATTGTTTACTAAAAATAAAAGCAAGGCTTTCTTGAAAAACAAATTGAGGAGATTTCATCAGATTCCTCTGAATAAATGACATTTTCTTGAACAACAAAGCTCGCAAAAGGACGCCCATGGAAAGCACACCGATTGAACTCTTTTCAGTTTCATCGACTGATGACTGTTTTAGTAAACAAAGATCAGAACTGTAAATAATGTGAGTGTGGGTGTGAACACAGGCGGGCTTTCAGTCATTTCACAGGGTTAACAGTTTTACATAATTTAGTTTGTTTTTTTTCGCTTAAACCTACGCTTCTATGACTCAGGTAATTAGAAATCAGTGGTTCTACCTCCCTGCACACTAGATGACCAGCATGAGATGACAGGTGAACAGATGATTTAATGTCAACATTAGATGTCAGGTGAACAGGTGACAATGTCAACATTAGATGTCAGGTGAACAGATGATTTAATGTCAACATTAGATGTCAGGTGAACAGATGATTTAATGTCAACATTAGATGTCAGGTGAACACATGACTTCATGTCAACATGAGATATCAGTTAGCAGATGACAATGCCAGCATGAGATGTAAGGTGAACAGATGCTATAATGTAGTCCTGGCATAAATCAAAGTGGGGGTTAGTTGATCCTCGTCACTTTAGCTCCAAAAAAGTTTTTTTCCTTCTTTTACCAGTAAGAACTAGACTGTTCCTATCTAATCATCAATAATTTTAGTATTTGCTTAAAATAAAATGGCAGAGGATGAGCTTAATGAGGCTCAGTTTGGAACTTAAATTGAGAATTTTCTTTAAGCAAGAAAACTAGAGCGACACACACACACACACACACACACACACACACACACACACACACACACACACACAATAACAATTTCTGTATTCCCACCGGGAGACATCCCAATATCATCCACAACCATGTTTGGGTACTAGCGTGACGTCATTAACCGGTGTACCCGGTCGTTACTGAGCATCAGTTTATTATCTACTCACGTTTTTATTACCTGTTGTTGCACTGAGCTCACAAAATACAAGGTACAATGAAAGGGAGATCACCAGATATCTGAATTATGTCTAAAATGCAGTCTGCGGGAATAAGATTGTAAATTCTCAGTGAAATAAGGGAAGTGTCACGACCACCGCGCAGTGCATCAGTCACTCAATCCTTTCAACACATACACGGAGCCTGACAAATACGTGTTCTTTCACACAAAATAAAAGAAAAGAATGATTTGCCTAACGAATCTCTCTGCTGTACTAAGTTTGAATAGAAGAAGAAAACAAGGAAAATACACAAATGAAAAGTCAGTTTAAAAAAACGATTCCTACATCCAGATTACTTTAAAATAATAAAATCCCTAAACTTTGAATCCTGCCTTTCTGAATATCTACAAGAATACCTACTCACCTAATCGATCTATATACTCCTAAACACCCTACTCAACAAATTCTTCTTACAATTCCTACTCTACTTGTCTTTCCGTCCTAAACCTCTCTCTTCTCCTACCTGACTACTAACTGCTTGCTCGCGCTCTCCCTCACGTCATTTCCTTCATTTTTTTACATCACTCGTACACGTCTTCCGAACAACTGACGTCATTCACGCTCTTTCGTTCTTCCACATTAATCCTTATAACATTTAAGCTTCATCACGATACAATCAATAACTAATAACTATGATACCTGACAGGAAGTCAACAGGCGGATTATAAACACTTAGCAAAACAAGCTCAATCTGTATTTGCTTGTAATAACTCTTCGGACCCCTGTAGAGTGATCGTTTATCATATTTAACACATACCTGTTTAACACCTTTGCCTAATTATATAATCATTCTTCACTGGCAACACAACACCTGACAGGCGTCCACCTTCTCTAAACAACTTCAGAGCTGATGACACAGTTTTCAATTATGAAATAATTTAAGGGATGTTAAAGCTGGCAACATTTTAATCAACAGAGTAAAATGAAACTGATCTATATCTTAAAATGTCTAAAGCAAAATACATTTTAAAGACCTTCAGTATTACATATAAGGAGTCTCAAATAACCACCAAACACAAATTTTCTGTTTATTATCTACCACAGCATTTGCACCACCTACAGTGTTAAATCTGTGTTTTTAATAAAATGTTCTCTTAATATAGTGGAGTAGATTATTAGAAAGAAAGGGGTTAGCCATTACAGGCTCTGAGGCACATTATTTACTGAGATGAATTATGGGACGAACCCACATGTCACGCTTCTGCTTTCTTACCTGTTTGAGATGATTTTGAGTGAACTGTCTACTTCTGTAGCCAGAGACAGCCTCTCACTTTCCTTGCTTGTGGGTTTTTTTGTAAACACTTCCATGACTAGTATCCGTAGAACAAGCACCACATCAGTCGTCAGGCTACAGGGACTGTATCGGCGGGTTGTTGTCTTCTCTGCTGGTCATTGCTGACACGCACCGTGTTGTCCCCCCACACCCCCGGCAGGTGTGGCTACACTGGGCTCTTTGCACGGATAGTTCGTTCCCTGTCGACTGCTCACATACAGTCGAAAGCTCCACTGTCTTTACCAACTGGGTGATTTTTGTTTTCCACGTGACCTCATCCGGGCAATCTCTCGCTGACACAGAAAACTGCACGATGAAGGGCTGTCCCATGAGTGTGAGGCTGGACAGGAGCGAGGCTACTGGTTGTCGTTGAAGTGCCACCTGCTGATGCAGGGGTGACCACTGGTCTTTACACTGAGGAGCTTCACCTGCTTCTGCAACAGCACTGACTTGTGGCAAGAGTCACTGGTGTAGGACGTAGTGTCACAGGAGTCACTGGTGTAGGACATGTAGTGTACTCATGCTGTCCTTTGCTCTACTCGCACTGTCCTTTGCTCTACTCATGCTGTCCTTTGTTACTGTCCTGTAGTCCAGTCGATCCCCCCATGTTTGCTGCTCAACAAACTCCTGATCTCTCTCACAAGCCACGACTGTAACGATTGTGTAGCACCAGGTCTTCATCAGACCACACCTGTGGGGCTGGAGCTGACACTCTAGACACTGGTTTCTATGCCCCTCCTGAGCATGTGTCACTTTGTTGTTATTGTCATTGTCTTTGTCGTCATTGTAGTGGTTTGTGGTCAATTGTTCCAGTGTGCTGGAAAGAACTAGAGGCAAACTTATTCCTCCCGTTGTGTTTTGCAAGAGCCCTGCAATGACCAACCCACCATTTTTGAAATAAGCTTTCAGCCCCTTTTTTCTGTACTTTTTCAAAATTGAATTATGGGGTCGTTGAGATCTTCAGCCACGGTGACACCTCTAGCTCTGATTTTGTCACGCCCTCTAGTAAGGATGTCCATTATGTCTGTCCACCTTACAATTGTCACGATCAAAGGGCGAGGTCTGGCTCATGATGTGCCATCATTTCCGTCTGTCAAATAGCTGTTCACCCAGTCTATGCACTCACACAAACTTCAAACTTCACAAGTGTTCTTTACACATTCTTCCACACCGAAAAATCTGAGTTTGTCTCGTCTCTCAAATTTGTGCAGTTTGGTTTAGAAAGTGTTGTTTGTTGTGAACATTTTCTTATTATTTTGTCCTCAATATACAGCACACGGGTGGTCCAAGCCTGTCTGACTCTAACCTCAGACATTTCTGCGCAGATTATTTCCAAGCATTGTGTGAGCAGACCTCGGTTTTCACTTTGCACTTAATGTTCTCTTCAACTTTATGTTTTGCTTGTCAAACACTTGTTGTAGGCAAAGTCTTGTCATTTGGTCGGTCGTAGCTGTCATGGCGCCGACGTTGAGTTCCGTTGAGAAAGCGAAATGGACTTTTGTGGGTTTCCAAAAAAACGTAGCGAGTACACAGATGATATCACTGGAAGCAGCAAAAGTCAGGGATATACCACAATGCTCATTTTGAAGAGTAAATGTAATTTCTCGGTTATTTTCATAGCTTTAGGTGGCGATCCATCAGTCGAAAAAAACCTTCCGCACGCTGAGTACCCGCCCACCTTCCCTCTCTTCCCAGAAGGAAGAAGAAGGAAAAAATTAGGAGTAGGAGGAGGTAAAGAAGAAGAAAAAAAAGAGGAGTAGAAGAAGGAGAAATAGATAAAGAGAAATAAAAATGCAGAACAAAGTAAGCAAAAAACGTGAAAAAGAGAAAGACTATGAATTTCTACACAACAGAGAGAAGTAATTTGCTATTATGTAGAATGCCCAAGCAAAGCGGATCCTTGAACGCACAAGAAAATCGAGAAAATACAAGGCATGCAAAAAAAAAAAAAAAACCCTCACTGTACTTTGTTAGTATCATTCTTGAGGCTTCGTGACAAGAAAGAATTTGGCCAAACGGCCCATTTCCATACAAAGCAAGACCAATGATGTCCTCCCGACGCCTCTTCGTCTGCTCTGGGAGCTTTGTCTTCATTGGTGGAAAAAGTGTCTGCAGGAAGATGCCTAGCCAGTGGAACTGATTAGGTCCACGATTCAGCCACAGATTTCATCCCCTCTCTCCACAGTTCTTTCTTTTTGTTGTCCATCTTTCGTCTTTTTCTTTCTGAAGCGAAAAAGTCATATACGATTCTGGTTTCTGCTCACATATTTCTCCTGAGACTACTGTACGCATCTAGGGTAAGAACATTCGTCATTTTTCTTGGACACGATCGGGTTGCCGACTGCAGGTGACAGAAGCTGAGACGCTTTAGCTCTTTCCCCCTAAATGTAATTAAATGTAAACTTTGATAAGACTCCCACAACAAAAGAAGCCCACGTGCTGTTACTTTTGGCTGGCAAATCATTGTACCGTGATGCCAGTCTGGGAAGCCAGTCTAGTCAGGTTTAGCCAATACTGAATGCAATGTATTTAATGTACAGAGGATGTCTACCCCATCTCCAGATCTTGTATTGCTTTGAATTTATGTACATAAAACTCGTTAAATACCGTGCGAGTGAGGCACTGATATCTATGGGAGGAGGCAAAACTAGAATCAAACTGTCGATTAGTTTGGTCCCTGTAGACCTGTGTTTTGTCCGAGCGCCATGTCGTTACGGACGAGTCTGTCTCGGTGAATGAGGTCAGGAAGCGACGTGACTCCCTGTTCAACCCCCTATTCCTCGTTTGTTAGAGCGATGGGGTCTTTGTCGCACTGAGAAAAGGTTTCCCAGCGCATGGAATGAATATCTGCCTGCTTGGTCTGTCTCTGGCCTGTCCGTCTCCTCTCTCTTTTCGCGGATTTATTATCTACATGCAGACGAATGCTCCTCAGACATAAACACATCTATGCGCGCTCGCACCTGCTTCTTATGCAAGCGTATGCAAGCCCTTGAACATAGGCACGTGTTCATGCAGATCTGCTCTAGCAAATGCGTGGCTTTAATGAAGAGACAAGGAGAGACAAGGAGGCGCCATTGTAAAATTACATCACCCACAGTTAAAGGCCTACCCGAGCACCAAATTATGTACGAGCTTAAGTTCATGATTAAATGACTCATTTCCGTTCAAAAATAGGAATTAATGTAGGAATTTAAACATCAAAGTGCTCTTGTTTTGTTTTCAGGGGGACCGCAAAGCCCGTGCTACATATGACAGGAGGCTCGCTCTTATGACAACGGCTTGTTAACAGGTGCTTCTACTCTCTCGCGTTGGCTGCGGACTTTGGAGACAGCAGACACGTGACATGGCTGTATTTTGATCAAGCCTGTTGTGTTTTAGAAATTAAAAAGCATATAACCCACAAATGACAGGGCAAAACTCTTTCTTTCTGTCAGTAATTGCGAACCGAAGTTTACGGCTAATGCTGGTTTACCGAGGGAATCATCTGTAAAGAAGGGTTTTCTCAGATTATCATAATCTTTTGGACTAAAAGACGAAAGGCGTGAACGCAGACGACAAGAATGGAGGTACCAGGTCTTGGGGACGGTCTTAATTCGTGGAATTACTTGTTAACCGTACTGACACGAGACACCCCTTTTCCGACTACGACAATTTTGACCCGAACTGCCTATGCCTTTCTCTCTCTCTCTCTTTCTGTCTTCATCCCCGTCTTTCCTGTATCAGCAGCAGCGGCAGCAAAGGTTGGTGTACAGCTTTCAGGTGGTGAAAATCCCGGTTCCCGCGCTGTGTGACAGGCTTTCTGGTCCGAAGTCATGGCCGACCCGATGTCACTCGGTCGCTTCCTGTTTTGTGTCACTCGCAGCGAGGCTGGACCAACATATAACAAGGGGGCAGATCAGAGACTGTCATGTCTTCTAGGAGCAGGACTCACGCTTCATGGCACTCACACGGGAGAGAATCAGTGGAGCAAAGATTGGACACTTGCACGGGGCTGAGGCTTTAAAGGGGTCACGTGAGCGAGTCGAAACCTCAAAGGCAAAACTCTTTTGATACAAGACTCTCTAACACTGAAGCCGAAATGGAGCCTTTGAAGTTTTTACTCCAAGCTCCATACGAGACTATAATTTTATCTTATGTTAACGGTGAATATCAACAATTTCCCATAAAGTATGCAGGTTGTCACATGAAAACGCCACCATTTTTAAAGGTTAGATGATAACAGAGCTACTTCCTCCTCTATCGGCCAGTATTTATAATCCTAGATTCCATAAAAATAAGTATTTATTTCTCACAGATTCACAGATATGGAGATCAAGGAGTCTCGTTCTGCAATTGCCGAATATAATCCATAAAAACAGAATTCCTGATGTGATTTTATGAGAGATGGTGTTAAGTAATCTGTCTGTTCAAGCCTGCGATTATATATGCATGTGCATTAATTTTATAAAAGTCCTCAGAACAACTTTATGTAATTAATAAAAAAGACCTAGCATAATCGCTAACCATGATTAGTTCCATAAAGTGCAACACATTATCAGAAAGACTTTCTTTATTTCCCAGTAATAATTATCTCGTTCATGGGGGCTTGAACAGTGTTCTTTGAAACGACATAAACAAGACCCTGGACACAAAAATGTTCAAGCATCATGGGATACATTAACTCGCTGAACTGGAAACTTCATCAACGATGAGATTGTTTTAGCTATGTTTTCCTGCGAGTCTCTAGCGATCCTGGAAAAATAAAAAAAAATTTGTAGAAATTGTTATTTAGAGAGCTGCGAAAGCTTTCTTCTGAGACGACTTCTGGGAGAAAGCGGGAGACAGAGTGTCTGACAGTTTTCTTAACAATCATCGTGCTGTGGGCTGAGCCATCAGTTGAACAAATATATTTGTAAACTCCGGCTTTAATAAGGAAACGGAGATCAACTTTACATGCTCCTCTTTTAAAAATAATAGAGAGGTGTACGAAAGTTTGCTTGAAGGTGTTGAACTGGCAAAGTTTTAAGAAGACAGGTAAGTACTGCATTAATCTGTATGAACAGAGATCCAGTGCAATAAATCATGAACAATTACCGGGTAATAGAGCGGATTTTAACAAGCTGATATGGTTCTGTGACTGATAAAGAAAGTTTATACACAAAGAAGTTTATCTCAAGAGTTTCGGCATTTGACTCAATAAATGTCTTTATACAGCGATAAACGTGTGATACACACGATAAATGTTTTATAGGCACGAAAACCGTCTGTTTTAGCTTGATAAACGTGTATACTGGCCTGATAAACGTGTTTATACTTATGATAAATGTGTTTATGATAAACGTTTCTTCAACATCGCACCAGAAGCCGCACGTGCGAACATTCACACGTGTGCGCGCGCCATCATCAAGACAATGAAGAGAAAAGGAAGGAAGAAAACCGCTGAAAACAGGGGGCTAGAGACGATCATTGCCTAAAAAAATGGCAGTTATGACAGCATTTCATCTCGATGCTGGCGAAAACTGGTATCCTGCCTGGTCCCACAAACTCACACGAGAATCCAAACCACGAGGCTAATACGAGGGTCGTGACATGGAGGGGATCGCAGACGCAGCTAATTATTATTGTCGGTCTCACTAGCCCCCATTTTAGACTCTTGATATATCACGATCAGTCTTTATAGCTTCCATTGAAAATACTTGGACATATCACAGTCAGTCTAAATAGTTCCCATTTTAGTTCCAGTTCTAAATCTCGAAGAGATAACCAGAAGTGTTTCAGTTGTGTCACCGACCACCAGTATAAAAACACAAAATCTCACAATTAGAAAAAATAGACACAAATACAGAAATGATACAACCACAACAAACAAAACTAAGGAAATTTCGTAAGTATTCCAGCCACGACTTGTCTGTGGTTTGAATATTCGACTAGGGTTGTAGGTGATGCTGGACTAGCAGTGTAACCATGGTGATTAGTACGTGACCACCAGTGATCCCAGCCATGGATCCCAGAGCCTCTTAGAACCTCCGAAAGAAGGATTAGGTCGGCAGAAGGACGGGACAAAAGAGAGGAAAGTCGTCTGTTAATGGGGATGCTCGCCTCTCTGACATAAGCGAGCCAAAGGCGCACAAGTGCAGACAAATGTCAATTTTGGGAACAAAGATCGATGTGGCGAAGAAAGTATCAAACACAGCTGTGGTATCCAGTGGTGGCATCGCTCAATAAGGCGACAAACCCCTACAAGGTCTCCACAGGGGTTCTGTCAGCATTGTTTAATGAGTACAAATAAAACATTGACACGGACAATATTAAGCAGCAAGAAATTTAGCGTAACCTTAGCTAAAACAGAAAAAAATAAGATTGGGGAACACAAGGTGAAAAATTAATTGTGTCAAATAGCTACACTAGAAATAAAATCGATGATTGGAAAAATAAAAAAAAAACTAAGGGAAAAATTACTTGTCTCTTAGTTGGAACAGAAATTGAAAAAGTGAAAAATTACTTGTGTCAGTTAAAAAGTAAAAATCATCATCATCATCATCATCATCATCATCATCATCATCATCATCATCATCATCATCATCATCATCATCATCATCATAAAAAACCCTTTTGAACCGCATTTCTCTGCCGACAGCAAGATCAATACGCCTCTCTCTCTCTCTCTCCCACACACACACATCATACACGCACTCAAAAGACGCCTACGCAACACACACACACACACACACACACACACACACAAGGAATGGAAGGGAGGAAAAAAGAAAGTGCCCAGCTACTTACAGTATTTTACAGTATTTCCTCAGAAGGTGGGTCTTGAGGCGAGAGTTGACGGAGTCCAAGGTGGTGCTTGTGCGAAGTGATGTTGACAAAGTCTTTCAGACACTCCAGACGATCAGAGAGTCTGAAGTAATAAGGAGGAGTCAACTGATGGAGGTAGTCACAGAGGTTTGTGGTTTCTGACTTTAACAAAATCCACAAAGAGACTTTGATCAGGGACTGACATTTTATAAACGATGTTTGCAGAGGCAAGAGAGGAATGAACTTTCATTTATTTAATAAACGTCACTGAAAGTGTGTATCAGGGACACAAGACCAACAATATGCTTATTTATTTTTTTACTTTGTAGCTAACTACTTGAAAAACAAAAATCTTCTCTACCTTTGGCAAGCGATCTCTTGAAGTATTTGGACCCACTGTCTGGAATTCTTCGCACGTATTCCTAATGTATACTTAGCAATTTCTTACTTACAAGAATCCTTAACAGACTAATCTCATGCGTGTGCTTGCACGCATGTGTGTGTGTGAGAGAGTGAGTGAGTGAGTTATTCGCAAAGAGTAGCTAGAACTTGTCACAATAAAAGAATTATTATATTACTATTGGGTTAGATGTGGCAACATAAAAATATTATTATTATTTTCATTATTTTTGGTGAGTGTAAATGACCGAGAGCTGGCCGTGAGTGCGTGACGACATGCGTACATGTGACAAGTATATGAGTTTGTGCTGATGTACGACGTCCCTCTTCACTGGATGTAATGAAGATGATGTAGAAAAGGAGCTAACTACGACCGAGGTTTATAGGTTGTGGAGCTGTTTATCAACATTAGAAAGCATCATGTGCATGCTGTATGTATCTCACAGTGAGTGAGTTTCAACAACCCTGCTACAGTTGCTAGTCATGTCTTCAACTTGTACGACCAACCTGTGTCTTCAGCCTTAGACGAGGAAGTCGGGTATTAATGTTTGTGATTTACGGCTTTTCCATTATCCTGTCACACAGTTAGTGAAGAAATTCGCACGTGATTATAACGTGGTTATGCCGTGAATATAACGTGGTTATGACGTGATTATAACGTGGTTATGACGTGAATATAACGTGGTTATGACGTGATTATCAATAAAACCAAAGGCCAAAGATGTTGCATGCAGGCGAGATGCCAATGATATGCACACTAAGGTGCGTGCTGCACGCCCTGCTCATCTGCACTTCACATCTGATATCACTGGCTGAATGGCGCGTCAATAATGCTTACATAACATGTCAACAAGCTATTCATCTTTTTTATTTCTCGTTTGGGCCGGACACTACGTTTACAGAACGGCAACAGCTCGCTTGATTAGCATAGTGCCCAATTCGCGCGTGGGTGATGGGATGGGTGCGGGAGGGTGAGGGGATGGGTGCGGGAGGGTGAAATGGGTGCGGGAGGGTGATGGGATGGGTGCGGGAGGGTGATGGGATGGGTGCGGGAGGGTGAGGGGATAGGTGCAGTAGGGTACAAGGAAGATGCGGAAAGTCCTTGGTCGTTTTCACACCACTGCGTGCTTCCAGTGCATGCTCAGCAGCGCTTGGTCTCCAGTTCTCTCCGAGCGCTACAGGCAAAGATGTGTCCGCGATTTCCTATGCAGGAGAGCTCTACTTAATAGGAGATAATCTTCAGTGGAGCGACAGCCTTCAGAGTGTCTCGTTAAAACGACCATTACAGAAGGTAACACAGTTTTAAACTAACAAAGTGTTATATCAATGTAGCGATTTAAAAAAAAAGATATTTAATCAGCTATGTATGCCTTGAATGTTTCATTTATGGCGAATCACATTTAGAAAAATTTAGAATTTTTACTTACTGATAAAAATGTGTTTTGTCAAAAGATTAGACCCCACAGTTCTCTAAATGTGACTGTTTTATCGATATTTGAAGTCGTTATCTGGAATATTTCTGAATATGCGTTTAGAAGCAAAATGTACAAGTCCTGCATCAGTTTTGTTTTAAAACAAATTGGTAATTGTGACTATTTTGCTCTTCTGCTGCTTGTTTACTGGCTTGAAACAAACAAATTTCGATCTTCAGCTGAAGGAATTAAACGGTTGGCAAAGTTGTTAAAAGTAAATGAGCGAGGGCAACACTTGCACGCGGAACAAATGTCTGAAAGCAAATCAATGTCCACGCGCCAATCGCCGCGAAGCTAAAACCGGAAAACATCGTCTTCCCCTACACGAGGACTTCATGCAGAGGACTTAGCACACAAGTATTTCTGAGCCGGCCATTACCATTAAGTCCACTAGCCGGTCCAAGGTCCAACACCTTTGCTTGGTTGTCACATCGGCGTCAACATCAAGAAGTTTTGTTGGTCCATTTAGAGCTGCACGGCTCTCACCGGACAATATCGGTAAGTTTGAACTTTTCAGATGGACATTGTTGTTGATGATGACGGTGGCGATGTTAACGATGCTGGGGGGATGATGTCAATGCGTGTCTGCTGTTGCTGTCTTTACGAGGGAGACTACCCAACATGCACCTTTACTTAACACGTCCTTCAAAATATATTCGCAGACAGTATCAACATGTTTATCACCCGTGAAAACAAGTTTATTAGACGTAAACACAGGGCAGGTCAGTTGTGTGGTCTCGAACAATAATGTTTCTTCTGTTCCTGGACTCCGTTCTTAACAGAGGCGGTCCGTTGGAGCAACGGTTAGCGCCTGTCAACAATACAGTGAGGATTGGGTTCAGATCTCGTCTCGGGCACGCTGTTCTTTCTCTGCACGTGGCATCTGTTGACAGGCCTGGCTACCTTGCTGTGATATAGTCTTAGTTGCTGGCTCGGCGTAAAACGACTATTTTTAAACTCCCCGTTTTTAACAGAAAACAATATGGGTGAATGTTTGACACGTTTGGCAATAATGATCTATACTAGTGATATATAAATGATCTACAACAATGATGTAAAATGATTAATGATAGCAATATGAAAATGATCTATAACAGTAACATCAAAAATGAACTACAATAGTGATGTAAAATGATCTATAACAAAAATATATAAAATGACCTAAAATAGCAATGTAAAATCTATAACACTATCTATAACAGTAATTTAGAAAATAATCTACAATAGTGATGTAAAATGATTGATATATATATAGTGATGTAAAATAATTTACAATAGTCCTTTAAAATGATCTATAACAGTGATATACAATGATCTACAGTCGTGATGTAAAATTTTCTACAATAGTCCTTTAAAAGGATCTACAATAGTGATGTAAATTGATCTATGATATTAATATAAAATAATTTAAAATAGTGATGTAAAATAATCTATAAAAGTAATGTACAATGATCTATAAAAGTAATGTACAATGATCCACAATAGTGATGCACAATAGTTTATAAAAGTGATGTGAAATGATGTATATTAATTATGTAAAAATTATTAAAATAGTGAAGGAACAGAATTTGTCACACTTGGTCAGACGTTCATCCATATTTGTCTGGTAAAGAACGGCGGTAAGCGCGCGCCATGGAATTCTGTGACTGAAAGCAAAGTGCCTGCGTCTACACTTTATTGGTGTACAAACTGCTCATAGTTCTAAAAAACAGTGGCAGCGGAGAGACAAGTAGAAAAACACTGGCGCTCGAACCCGGAGGTGCACTGGTTCGATACCCGTCAGACGCAAGCACCCTGTATAAATGTTATACAAGGTTTACCTGTTACGAAACCAAGAGGAGCAACTTTGGGAGAGAATCACCAGGTGTTCGCGACTTCTGGCAGAGAACAAATCAGGTCGTTAAAGTGCATCTATAATATTCATTGACACCCGTTTCGCTCTGGGAAACCCTGCTTGTTTGGAAGGCAGGATTGGTGTTTTACGCCGAGTCAGCAACCATGGCTCCATCAGCAGCTAGCCCTGTAAACAGATGTCACACGCAGAGATGTTTGGAAGGTACACTCTGTGACTAACTGGGTATAAAATACGAAAAACCTTGCAAGGTTCGGTTGATACAAGACGACAAAGTCCTGTCCCACTGGTCAAAACAGAATCACTCAGATCAGGTCTTTGTAAGTCTGTAAAGTTGTTATTAGGATCATCGGTACTTTTATAACAGAAGGAAAAATGTTTTCTTTGAGCCGAGAAGACTGAATGATGGAGTTATGCTAACAAAATCGCTAGCTTGCAATAAATTCTGCAAAGATGTCTCCAGAACATTTTATTCTTCTTCGTCATTATTTTATTCAACTGCCGAGCCAGGAGGTCAAACATGAATTTCCTCTTTCCTCAAATAATTACTTGAAGCTCATCGTGCAGGTTGTGCTCTTTACTTACTCCTGGATTTGATTAGACTGCATGTCTGGATGTCTAGTAGGTGCATATTTCTCATGACTAAATGAAATGACTGAATACAGCTCACTGCATGATTCTATTTCCCTAAACGTGGATGAAGACATTTCTTCAGTTGTCGAGTACACTATGGGGGAAACGAGGTCAACAACATGGACATCAACAACAACGCCATTAAATGGCTTAGAAGCAATTAAAATAACCATTTCTAAATCTGCTTCTTAAGAATAGTTTTAAGCTTAAAAACACGTGCAACTAGCCCCAGGGTTGTACAATGTACATGGATGCGCTTATGTCGTCAAGCATCAGCCAATGGGAGATCTAGTACCATATATTATGTACAAAAGTGATGTCACAAGCCAGGGCTCTGTCTGTATGTTTGTAGGCTTGTATCTCGAGAACGGAAGTCAGATATTCGCCCAAATTTGCAGAAATAGTAAATCTCACTGATCTTCATATAGTAAACTAGAACAAATGAACCCCATTTGACCTCCAGTCTTCCCTGTTCATGCATAAAACCATCTGTAAACCTCATTCACATTATACCATGGGCACTCTTATGTGTGGACAACCAAGTACGTTGATGTAGTCAGTACCTTCCACTATCTGCCTCCTTTTAGTTCTGTCATTGAACTAAAGCGACTGGCGAGATATAGAAGAACGAGATGTTTCTGACCAACCAGAAACGACAATCTAGCATTTTTGAAATAACAAAATATTTTTCTTAAGATAAATCGCCAAAATATTTTCTTAATATTATATCATCAATAACATGCAAATACAGAATATACCAATGATGTTTCTACTAAATATATGTGCTCAGTAGTTGTTATTATTACCTACATATTGTTACGAATGAAATGTTTGTAGTGGGTCTAGGTCAATCCTAGCGAGCGCGTGAGCAAGTGTGAATGACGTGAGCCTCGGTGAATGACGCAAGTCTGGATGAATGACGCAAGCGGTGATGTCAAAAAGGTTCGAGCAAGAGAGCGCATGCGTAACGTTTAGTGTGATCGTTGAAAGAGAGAGAAGAAGGAGTAGGTTAGAGTAGTGTAAGCGTGTGTCGCCGTTGAGTTTCACGGTTTAGGACGGGCGCGTGTCGCCACTGTAGTTGTTGAGGTTTTAGGGTAGGCGTGTGTTGTTGTTTAGCATTACTCAGTCTGAAATAGAAGATTTATTTATTTTTTTGGATAACGAAACCTTCTGTGTTCCCTTTGAAAGCTGACACTGCCAGATCTCTGAACTCAACGAGCTACTAACGGTCATTAATCAAGACCCGTTAGTTAACACATATATGTATCCGTACACCCCACAAGCATATATACATACATGCACGCAAACATGTGTGTGTGTGTGTGTGTGTGCGCGCGCGCGTGCGCGTGCAATGAAGACATTGTGATTCCATGCATCAGGAAGTACTACAAGTCCTGAGAATCTCCTAGAGAGCTCCTAAAGGGAGATTTTTCCATGAAGAGTTTTTAAGTTTCTGAGCAGAAGTCAGTACGTTCCCGATAATGAGGGGACAGAAGAAGAGGAAGGCGATGAGAGGGCATGGACAGATGACCAGAGGCATCCGTTAGAAAGTCCTCCAGGATCACTGTAGCTGAAGAAGTCATCAATATTCAAACTCGAAATTCTCGTTCATTGCAGGACAACCATAACATTTGTCATCGTGTCTTTAGTCAGCCAACAGTCAACAGTAGCTTCCAACAGACCGACATGCTATCAACTTTTTATGTTGAGGTAGGGGTGGGGGGCGGAGCTAGCTAACTGCCAAATGTCCAAATGACTATGGCTGTGGTGTCGGGTCTGGGTTGAGCTGAAAGAAGACTTAAACAGAGATGGAAAGAAAAAAAGGACAGAAAAAGGCGAAAGAGATAACGCAACGGGAAATGCAAGAAACATAAAGAAAACAAAAATATCACAATTATATCAATTAAATGGTATCTTTGCCGAGTGATAAGAACCAACGGTATCAACAACAACCTTTCAAAAATCGTGCAGGGCCTTATGTAACGCTGGTTTTCATTGGTCGTTCAAGCATTTCTTTTCTTACAATTACTTCGCATTACCATTCATTGTCACTCTGTTATTTGCTGTTTAGGTGACATCTTGCTTCTGCCTCACTGACAAGACATTTACACCCCACGACCAGCTCGCCCCTCATGGCCGTCACCTCCACCATCGCGCGCGGCATCACTCAGACGTTAGAACACATGTCACCCTACCAGAACTCCCTACCCAGCTCGTCCTACAACCACACTCCGGGCGACGGGTCGCTGGCGTTCGAAACCCAGGGAGGGAGCAGCAATGGAACCCATCTTCTTCCGCTGCCCACCTACTACTCCGCCCTGTACCGCGCCATCGCCGTGACTCTGAGCTCTATTATCTTCACCGTCGGCTTTGTCGGCAACGTGTTGGTGGTCATCGTCATCGCAAGGACGAGGTCGATGCACACCACCACCAACTGCTACCTGCTGTCCCTGGCGGTGGCGGACTGTCTGGTGTTGCTGGCCGCCACCCTACCTGCTGTACCAGAAACGTTTTTCCAGGTGGACGAGTGGCCGTTTGGCCGCGCCCTGTGCTCCATCCTCATCTACGCCCAGTACGCCGGCATCGACGCCTCCTCCCTCTCCATCGCCGCCTTCACGGTGGAACGCTACATCGCCATCTGTCATCCGATACGCGCGCAGACCATCTGCACTGTATCGAGGGCCAAGCGTATCATCCTGGCGCTGTGGTTGTTCACCGTGGTGTACTGCGGGCCGTGGCTGTGGTTGACGGACCTGCGGGTCGTGACACAAGCAGGTGGAGGAGCCATCATGCGATGCGAGTTCCGCCTGGCGCGCGCCTCCTACCTGACGCTGTACATGATCGACCTCATCCTCTTCTACCTGCTGCCATTCGTCATCTCCGCGGTCCTCTACTGCCTCATCGGTCGCATCCTCCTCATCACCAGTCTTCAGCATGCCCGCGACCGCCACAAGCGCGCAGCCCCCGAGCGCCCCCGACCTTTTGACAAGGGAAGACAACAAGAAAAGGTAGCCAAGTGCCGGTCTGACTCCAGAGTGCAGGTGAGCTGCAACAGGTATTTCCTTCTGTCAAACCTCAACAGCACATACTTCACAAAGTAAACGTTGTCCTCCTATAGAAAGGGCAGATAAGCTAGTAGGAAAATAGAGAGATAACTGGTAGTGTAGTGATAACCCGATAGTCTACTGGTTATTTCGCACGACCCACTTCTTTGACCTCAGTGATCTCCCTCTGCCTTCAGTTGACCCAACTGTGAAGGGGGTACTTGCCTCTGTAGAGAGGTGGGGAAAGTAAGAGAGCGAGGGGGAGGAGATGGACATCCCAGACAGCTGGTCCCCAGACATCTCTAGCATCTCACTTCCCTTCGGTCACGGACCCACCTTTTATTCCCCGGCCACAGAAACTCTGGTTTCGATGAGTTTGGTACCTTCTCTGACAACACTGCTTCGTTCAACAAAGACGGTTAGAATTTCTGAGAAGATGTGCGCCAAGTTTGACAGATGACAACAAGCATCAAACAGTAACCATACATTCTGGAACAAGAAATCCTTAAGGACCAGGGATCAGGCCATGTAAAAAGATCCTGTCGTTTGGGGGACATCATCAACCAGAAAGATCATCGAAATACATCGTAATTTTTTAATCTAAAAAAAAAGAAAAAATATTAGAAAATGCGCAGGGTTTGACAGTAAATTTCCATATTCTTCACAGTTCTCACAGGAGTCGCATGACGAGAGAACATAAACTATCATCGCATCGTCTCCCACTTCCAGCGGGGTGAAAACGTCCCACGTAGTTTTTACGTCCTAACGGCGCGGACCGTTATGCTCGGTGGCATTTTGTCCACAGGGTAGCTGTGAGATTCGACTACCCCTCCACTGACACAGGCAGACCTTATTTTCTGCGCGTGTGAAATAACTTCTGAAATGTAATAGCACAGCAGGGAATCATTTGCTGCAAAACAAGGGTGTATAAATAAATAAATAAATAAATAAATAAATAAATAAATAAGGAGTCTGGGAAAAAAGCCAAACAACTTTTCGTGTTTGTTTCGCTAGATAGCGTGTGCACGATAGGCAGCACAAGAACAAGAAATCATGACTGCGGACAAAACAGAGAAAAACATCTACGACCAGGTTGTCCAAAAATGAACCCCTACATCCGGCATTTTTCATTTGTGATCTGCAAAACTCTGGTCACTTCCTTTGGAAAAACAGATCGATTAACGCACCAGAATTTTACAGATCCCCGAACAACAATGAATGAACACCCTTCACCATTGGAATAAATTGGTTGACGTTCTACAGGTCAACGATGTCTTGAATAAAACTCCCATTCACCACTTGTCTACATTGTCAGAGGCTAAAAGTCTCTAAACAGCGATATATTAAACATCCTCTTCACTATTTCTCTTCGTTTTCTTTGTGGTTATCTACCCCTTACTTGTACCTTTGAATCAAGAATATTTTATCTTCAATTATCGCCACGAACAGAAAATAAACTTAGTGTAAGTTTCGACCACCACAGGTAGAACTTGTGATAAGTTGTAGTTTATAGTGTAATCGATGATATTGTGGCATACCCTCTGCAGAGTTATCAAAGCACAGACAACTCAAAATGTGTCCCGATAATCAACTTAAATAAATAATGTTGTTGGGGAGAAATATTACCTGTCAAAGATGTTATCGTTGCAGGAACTTTAGGGTCCCGAGGAGGATTGATCATAGGTTTCGACAATGAAAGCAAACTTTTAAGTTTTTCTCACAAAAAAAGTCTGATTAAAGAGACATTTTAATAGCAGCCTATACGTGCATATTTTTGGGAAAAAAATTAAAGAAAAAGATGAATTGCCTTCTTTTTACAGACACTGACCGAATCTTTAAGAGCTGATGACAAGGCAGCCTGGGAAGGCGTGCATAACGGTTAATTCTTGCATGACATCATCCGGGGAACATTTCTTTGCGTGACTTGATTAGCCATGTTTTCCGATAATTGGCGAGGACAGGCCAGATCAATAGCCTTTTCCATTTCCTTTTACATCTAATAGCTCTCAGCTGCTGAGAGTGAACACAAATCCTGCTTTTTGTGAGTGAAGCAGCAGCAGCATCAGCAGCAGCAGCAGCAGCAGCAGCAGCAGCAGCAGCAGCGTTTGATGCGATGACGACAGCTGTTGACACCATTTATCTCTTTTTCTCTTCCGTTTGTTTTATAGTTTCGCAAATTTCTGCTCGCAAATTTTAGTCACATTAGGAAAACCTAATCTTTACAAATGATACAAATGATACTAATTATAACAACAATAGTCATGATAGGGAGAAATTGAAGAAACCAACCAAGAGGACAGGAAAGAAAAAGGGATAACCCATAGAAACGGGAATAATAATAATAATAATAATACAAAATTGTAGTGCTATCTGATAAATAACTTCAAGAATACAGTGCTTCATTATCCAACGAGTCTATGAAATTAAAATAACTGCATAAATTGTTTTTTTAAAAGTCCTGGCGACAGAAGAAAACTGGAGACCAGATTTGTCTGGGGGGACTGGCGACACGTTTCACCGCCGAAGATTGAGAGTTTAGATCTACAATTGCTTGTCATCGGAGAAGTCATCAGAAAGAACAGATCAAAAATGCTGAGGATAAACCTCCACATGTCAAACAAAATGTAGACAGTTTTGCTGCCTCGAGTCATCAACAAGTTTAGCCACAATGCACATGTTTCATCTCGCTGTCGACTTCACAAACAAGAAACTGGACTGAGATGAAAATGGCGGCGTGGAAGGACGGACTGTTAGTCAGCGGATCAACAGAAGCCGTAGAAGTGAAACAAAATGTCACAATCAAGAAACACAGTCCAGCACATCACTAGGATGACGACAGGTCAAACAATGGACTCGAAAATCAAAATCATCTTATACAAATAACAAAATCCAAAGAAATCTGGAGAGCTAGTCCCCTCAAGCCGGTAAGACGAAGGGACATCACTCTGAGCAATATGATCTCCATGACAGTCTGACCAGGAGTAATGCTTTAACGGGAAGTCAGGTGTGTATACAGGTAATCTTACTTGAGCTAAACTTCCCATTGGCTGAAGCCTCCACAACCTGTATCATGTATGTAGCATCTTGATGCCTGTGGTGTCGACCGTTGTGAACATAGTGATTATTTGTCTACATGGGATATATATATATATATATATTCACACAGATCTGGGGAGACGGTATCTTGCACAAATCCACACCTAATCAATAGAAAAAAATCTTCCGCTTCTACTTCTTTAAAGCTAAAGTAAGAACAAGTGAAATATAAACTGAACCTGTGACCTTTAATGGTCTGGAGCTGTAGAGTGTAGAGCCTCTGTACAGTCATCAACACTGAGTCTGAAGACAGTTACTGGATTATTTTATATGTTAAATATATTTCCTTACATTTACTTCAGTGTGATCAATGTCTATTCATAGCAATTCCATTTATGATGTAGAAAATCCCCACAGGCTGAAACTAATAAAATATAAGGTCCCAGGTCTCAACCTAATTCTAAACCAGAAAGGGGACATAATTAAGGTTACTGCAAAAAAGGTGATTGCCTTTTCTTTTTTTTTGAAGTGAAGAGAATTACGATATGATAAGGTACCAGCAGCCCTTTAGGGTCTGTAATTACTACTCGGCGAGGCGGGAAACTAAAAGATGGAACAATTAATGAATTGCTCAGGAGTTTTATTTAGTTCAGGAAGTTCCCGACTGTCACGTGTAGTGTGTCCGTTAAAATGCCTGAAAATGCGAGCCAGTCGTGTGAAAACAAGCTTAAGTCTCTTGAGCTATACCGTGCATTATGTCTCAAGAAATATAATCAACTCCCGTAAAATGGTTTGAAATGTTTTAACCAGGCTCCCTCTGATCCATATTGTAGACGATGAGTTGAGGACGTGGTCTGTTGTTGTACTGATGAGCTCAAAACTATGGAGGTTTTTAGCCAAGACTCATTCCTACCATCTGCTGTTGGTACCTATCTACCAGTATTTCAAACATTATGCTCTAATCTTTATGCAAGACTTTGTTGTTATGTAATGTGTAGGTAAACTGAAACTGTCAGCTCTGTACTGTTACATTATTTCTCTCAATTTCTCTTTAATTTGTAATTTCTGAAAAACTGAAATAATAATAATAATTTAAAAATTGAAAGAAAGGTTGAAGGCAGATTAAAATAAAATTATAAGAAACAATGAAAGGTACAAAACAAAGACACAAACTGGATAAGAGCAGGAGAAGCAGAAAAAAGAAGGAACAAACACAAAATATCAAATTAATAAATATAGTTTCTTAAACCATATGTGTCATATATGTGTAAGCTGTGTCAAAATATGTGTCATGCTTAGACTGAGTAACCTTATTAATTTGCAAAAAAACCCATAGTCATAAATGTGATATATATATATATAAAACTGTAGAGAGGAAAACAAAGCACCACGAGACGAGTTTAGTCAAGGAGACCTGTTCATTTCTTATATTTTCACGTTTCAATATCGTGAGGCATCCATCTGGACTGTTATCAGAAATCTAGAAAAGCTGAACATCGTCTGTTGAAAAGTTAAATAATGTTTAGTTTGAAGACATTAGACTGAGGGAAACACAAGCTACAGACAGAAAGTTCAATAAAGTTTGAAGACATTATAGTGAGTGAAACACAAGTTACAGACAAAGCACTTGATACCGACTTTCCGAAAATAGAAGATGTGGTAAACCTCGGACATATGGAGGCCAGGTTGTAAATTGCTAATTCGTCTTCTTGCACTGACCTGTGTGGTTAGACCTGTCTAGCATGTTGCTAGGACTTCAGGCGACCGTCTCAACGAATTGATGGACTGCCTGAAGCAGGAATTAGCTCCTTCAGCTCCTTCGTCTTGTCCATCCAACCGTATGCTATTTTATCTCTCCCTTCTCCTTCTCCTTCTTCTTCTTTCATTCTGCAAAAAGCACATTCGCTGCCACTTTTATGCTTCAGACGATGGTACAATGTCGTCTTGATAGATACATACTTTCAAAATTTAATTGCAGGTAGTTCTCTATGTCAGTAAAGGCAAAACTTTCATGTGATGAGATTTTCTGGTATAAAAAAAGTGACTGTTTCACCGAACACTCAGTGGAGGCAGCTAGATGAGACAAGATTTACTTTTATAGGAGCATGCTGAGAAAAAGGTGTGACTCCACATTTCGCCGGTCTCTTGATTGAAGATATTGTTGAAGAAATAAACCAGAAAGTTTCGTTCTTTACTTTTTTTAACGGATTAACTACCTGTGATTCGTCACCTGCCGCAGTTTGAACTCTGCATCTGTAGACGAATGCGAATTGCCCTCTACCCTGTGTAACTTTAAAGACTTTTTTAAAGCTACATTTTGTATCTGATATTATGACTTTTTAGCTCGTAACATGCCAACATCTAACCTACCTGTAAAACTTTGTAACTAAAATTTCACAGGTTTCATAATCCTGATCAGTAAGTCACACGGTTGCAGTTGAAAGTGGTTATCTTGAAAATTAGTCATTGAAAAAGGGGTGAACCAAGATTTACGATGTTTCCTTTACTAGGTTCAATGCAATATTTTAAGGACACTTCATGACACTTTATATCATTGATGGTACAGGGCTAATGCACGTAACCTTATTTGACAAGTAATTTGTTATATGTACTAAACATAATACGGTGAACAGTATAAAGCAGATTGATTTGAAGCTGATAAAAATTCCTGTTTTAAAAGTTTATTGGAGTGTCACTAATCCACATCTACACTAATGGATACTTTCAATAGGAAAATGTCATCCCTAACCTGCAAGAGAGCAAATCTGTCGTCGGAGGAGAGAGAGCCAGCTTGTTGCTGTTTGTTGTCATCATCAGCTGGTTGCTGTCATCATCAGCTTGTTGCTGTTTGTTGTCATCATCAGCTTGTTGCTGTTTGTTGTCATCATCAGCTTGTTGCTGTTTGTTGTCATCATCAGCTGGTTGTCATCATCAACTTATTGCTGTTTGTTGTCATCAGAATGTAGCTGTTTGCTGTCATCATCATCTTGTTGCTGTTTGCTGTCATCATCTTGTTGCCATTTGCTGTCATCATCAGTTTGTTGCTGTTTGTTGTCATCATCAGCTTGTTGCTGTTTGCTGTCATCATCAGTTTGTTGCTCTTTGCTGTCATCATCAGCTTATTGCTGTCATCATCATCTTTTGCTGTTTGTTGTCATCATCATCATCAGCTTGTTGCTGTTTGCTGCCATCATCAGCTTATTGCTGTCATCATCAGCTTGTTGCTGTTTGCTGTCATCAGGTTATTCGCATGCTGATTGTGGTCGTGGTGGTGTTTGCCACACTCTGGATGCCATACCGAGTCATGGTCGTCTACAACTCGTTTGCCGAGCACAAGTACCTGAACCTGTGGTTCCTCATGTTCTCGCGGACCCTCATCTACATCAACTGCGCCATCAACCCCATCCTCTACAACGTCATGTCCGTCAAGTTTCGACGTGCCTTTAAGAACCACCTGTGCTGCGGTAAGTGTCAAAATGAAATTAGTTTAAATACACCTGTTGTTATGTTTCTGGTAAGTTTCTGGACACAACCAGTGTGATCATTCGAAGGTTAACAATGCAGGTAGATTCTGGAAGCAACTCCGTGCTGCTAAAAGTTTGTCCCAGAGCCAGTTTAATTCATCATCATCATCATTCCTTGCTACTCCTCGAGGAGTATAGGACCGCAAAGAGTTTAATTACACGGAGTTTAATTCAGAGGCGAAACGATATGAAATACGGGTGGCTAAAAGTTACTAAACATTTGAGGACAGGATGGTGTTGAAACATTTAATAAGCCTTCAGATGATTTGTGACTGGAGTTTTAGTTATTTGAGCTCATCGCCGCGGGGTTTAAATGCACAGAGCTAAACCCTTCGACTCTCATATAATAGCTAAACTTTACATTTATTCTTCTGGGTATGTATTCACGAACAAGGTAAGCCGTTCCCAAGGGTAAAATGTAGAAATCAAGGAAAACTTTTCATCTGTGTAGCTACAACGGGCTGTCTAGACCCCGCGGATACTGATTTATGTTACTTGACCCTGGGGAATCTTTGCCACTGGGTTAGAACTACGGTCCCAGGGGTAAGCGACAACCGAGAAAGTGGGGACACTGCTTCATAGCTACCCTTGCCTTATTTTACCCGGAACAGTGAGTCACCCGTGCTACATGAATACGGTTGCTGGGTTCGTGTTCATGAAGCAGGTTTACCCGGCTTAGTAGCTTACTTAGACTGCTGATCGCAGCTAAAATCCTGAATTTCATTGTCCTCAGTTAGGCCTCCGGAAAAAACGTTTTTCCAGCAGGTAATTTATCGGAAGGCACCCCTAGAGATAACTTTCTCCAATGTAGGATAAACATGACGGATCCTGATTTATCGAACACTGGAGTTTCCTATTTCCTCAATGTCCAGGGCAGTTGTACCCATGTCTTAGTTAACGATGGCCATGAATACGAGACCAGGGTGTCTGCCATTCCACACGTTCGCACTTCTCAGCCAGGCATTAGGAGAATTGTTATAACACCGGTGGTGGGGGTAGTGTACCACACACACACACACACACACACACACACACACACACACACACACACACACACAGAAGCAGGCACTCGCGCGTTCTTTTCACAAAACACACAGGGAGAAATAACAAAGCACCTAACATGCACCACACACAACTACACAGAACACACTGGCAAGTGAACACCTCGGCTGTGGTACGTACATAAGGGACAATAATTATTATTTCAGAGTAACAATTTATGGAGACGAATGAAACTCCTGTATGACACTAAGTTCTTGCACGAGAATTCAGTGGGTGAAGGCTATAGGTGTGACCGTCCATGTCATGCTTACCACGGGCTGTTGCTGCTGTGCGTGAGTACACAGCTTCCGAGAGAAAAAGCTTCTCGGCCACACATCAACTACACAGCTGAACACTTTCAATAGAGTTAGGATTGAAAAATAATACCCTTCACAGAAACATACGATCGCTAATGTACTCACAAAGTCCCACTGAGTATAACAATCACTAATGTACGCACAAGTTCCCACTGAGTATAACAATCACTAATGTACGCACAAAGTCCCACTGAGTATAACAATCACTAATGTACTCACAAAACATCCACTAAGTATGGTTGACCTTAAGGTCAAGGCAGACGAGGGTGAAGGCTGCACACGGCGGCTTATTTGAAGGCGGAAATCACACGGACGCCTCAGCTTTAGTGATGAGGATGGAGATAACTCCACACAGCAGCTTGGATGAGGGTAGAAACCACACAGTCGCCTCAACTCACTTGACTTCTCTGTTGTTGCCGAATATTTTTTCCGCTCTCCTTGAAGTCCAGTGTCAGTTATTTGGCTTCCGGGTCAAATTTGTGATCCACTTCCGAGATAACTTCACCTCGTCCCGTAACCACGTCGTTCGGTGCTTTGAGCTCATCTGGGTCACACTTATTAATGCAATGATTTCTAGGGAGCTACTGACCTCCGAGGCTTTACTTCTGGTACAGTTACAATGCAGTCGACCCCACTGACCCCGTGGAACACAAGTAATACATGTGTGTGTGTGTGTGTGTGTGTGTGTGTGTGTGTGTGTGTGTGTGTGTGTGTGTGTGAACGCTCATTTTTAGGACTGTCATGTCATTAATGTAAACGGCTGTTATGTGCGGTATGTGATTTCAACACATTGATGAATACACTTATTTGGTATTTAAATACCGATATTAAGATAAAAGAGGGACTTTTAATCAGCGGTTTTTGAGCGCACACTATTGCTGTGAGGAGCCAGATTCCTGCTGACATATTGTCATCTGCTGCTCCCGTGATCTTGGCTTGTGCGATCGTTTGTCGATGTGACTGACGAAAACTCAGATGGAAGACCTCAAGCATGCTACCTCCCTCTTCTTATACTCCTATAGACTACTGTCAGCTTTCTCTTGACTTTAGGCAGCTGTTGGACAGGAGCTGACATCACCTGACCCCACCCTGGGGGTAGTAAATACAACCTCGGTCAAACGGGTGCCTTGAACAGTCGTTAGTCTCAGTTTTGACTTCGCATCGACTTAGCGTGATGTTGGTCGTCTTGTGCCTCAAAAACTGAAGAGGTTAATAACTCAGAATTCAGCCATTTTGGCAGATTCTTAACAGCACTCGTCTGATCATCTAGACACATCGTCTAAATTGAGGACATGCCACCATCGACTCTTGTCCAGTACTTTGTTCCTCTTCTGAACTCCGTGATGTTCCGGATTCGCCCTGAGCGCTCCTTTACTTGTAAGGACTAAAGCATGTGGTCAGTATTCACAAGCTTTAAGTGAAGAACACGAGAGTCTACGGGGAAAATGTTTAGGTGAAGAAAAAATGGCTGAAGATAAGGTCTAACTTGGAAACTGGCAGACATGGAAATCATACGAAGTGGTTCCTACTCACTTTTCTCTAACTCTCTCGTTAGTTGGCTTCTCGGATGTCAGAAAGTCAGTTTAGGGTTAATAATATTTTTATAGACGTTTCATATGTTTGGTGTGTCACCATCGCTGATATTTCTTAGTCAAGTCTTTCAATGTTTCTATTATTGACTATCGGTCGAGCATAAAAAATTTCACTTTGCATAAGCAAGTTCGCAAATAATCCAGCAAACGTTCAGAGTTATAGGATGGACACCACCGCCATCGTCCCTTTTAATTCCAGGCCTGCATACAACGTAGAATATCCAATATATATATATACACACACACACACAGACACACGCATTATATATATATATATATGCATATGAAAACACGCACTCGTATATGTATAGAAAAGCCTCAATATGTAATACTTGATCTCGAATAATACAGTAACACGATCTGGGAAAAAATAAATGTTTATGTTGGGTATTACACGCATAACACACAACTAATTAGTAAACAGACCAGACAAGAAACCGACATTTGCAAACGTAAGTAGAAAACTTGTTTCCCTTAGAGATGTTGATATACGAAGCAATACTATATGTGATATTGAACAGTACTTCAAGAATGAACAAGGAACTTTCCACCTTGTTTGGACTCTAAAATGAACCTTAAAACGTGCAATGAGAAACAACTTAATGAGAATCAACTCTCTTTCTGTATGGGGGAGATTATTTTAAGATTTTGTCCCAAACTTGGTTTTCCAACACTCGGAGGGAACAGGAAAGAGCAAGAGGCGAGAGGACGGAGAGGGGTTTGTACAGGGGTTCACATTCTCATAACCACCGTCTGTTCCTTGATGTAACGGTGTCATCCAAGGACTAAGACTGTGTTACCTGGTGAAGGATAAAGATGAGGCTAGCAGTCAAATCTCTCGATGTTTTTTTTATGTTATTGCTTCTGTGAAGTTGTCTCACCTTGTGAGCGGATCAGGGAAACCTGACGGTTTTCGATGTTAAGATCCATCAGACACAATGTGTCCTGACCACAGTTGTACATCGATTAAATCGGTTCACCTGAAAACTTGCTGAGGTGAGGCTGTGAGTTTTTGTTTTGGATTTTATGTGTTTTCATTCACATTTTTGTTCACTTCATTTTTATGTCGAATGATGTAAATCAAATAAATTTTGAAGAGAAATATCGTAAATTTGTAGATGTTTAGATATTAAGGACACTTTTCTATTATTTTTTCTCATATTCCTGCGCTGGGTCTTGCCGGGGCTTCAATTTTTGACATTATATTTGTTTCTTAATTAAAATTTTGTTGGTGTTATATGTCGTTCGAAAGCAACCGTAGAGTATGTGTGTGACAGATTAATGGGCTTCCCTGAATCGGAAAAGTGGTACATTCGGTGTAAAAGACGGGCTTGTCGAAACGAAAGCATTTTTCAAATTTATATATATATATATATAAATAACATATCACAAAAAATACTTAAGCAATTTTAAAGGAATTTACAGAAATTGGAGATATATATGAAATCGTTTAGCTAGCATTCTGAGTGCACAAAGTATAATGGCATTAAGCGACAAAATGTATTTTTGCACAGGTTATTATTAGAACATTTAACTATAGGGCAATAAACTACATTACAGTAGCAATCTCACTAGTGCATTCTTCTGTCCTCATTGTTTTCTTTGTTCATCCAGTTTAGTTCTGTCCTTTCGTTTTACTTAATGACCTGCTTGACTGTGCGACATCGTGGCTGTATCCAATGAAGCCAAGCAATTATACCATGTCCTCCCGTCCATCCACCCTAATTATAACCAACCAGCCTGTCTAGTCCCTGGGCCCTCCTTACTTTAGTTCAAGGCTTTGGTCTTGACTCATTATAGAAGCGCCTCTGGAAAGAATTTTGCTCAGTCGGTAGAACTTCAAAGTGCTTAGAGCCCAGCCCAGCCCCATGACATCCCTTGGGGATGGTGACAGGTCCTATAGTCAAAACCGCGAACAACGGTCCGCTGGCTTATTTCCTTAAATATAGAGGAACAATAATATTGTTCATATTATGAACAACAGTTTTGCAGATTTGAAAGGTATTCAGCTCTCATCATTGATTCAAGAGGACGAACTTCAAGCCGGTGTACAAAACAACTTTTTAAAAAATTGCTTGTGGTACACAAGTTGAAACATATACCAGCTACGGGATTTTTATGGGTGCAGGTCCACCCTGACTTTCAAGTTACACGACCATCAGCGAAGTTTAGCGAAAATCCTACAAGACCGCGCGCTAGAATAATATTTCAAAAGTTGTCTCTCGCCCCCTTGAAATACTGAGGTTAAAAGTAGCTGACCACAGGAACCAACCCCCTGTACCCATCCCATTGCCCGCAAGAAAAATACCCTCGAAATTGAAACAGTATTTTCACGAACAACCAAAACGTATTTTCGACTTTACAAGTGTACTGGCCAACTAGTCACTGAAATCGCACGAAATGCGCCAAAATGATGCGAAATTCCGTGAAGTTGTACGTAATACAAAAATATACTAAAACTGTAGGAGTAGCCTGAGCAGTACTGTGATTCTATAAATACTGTAAAGAGATTCAACCACACTACACACATACTTGTCTACCCAAACAAAGTTATTTCTAGTGACAAGACACTCAAGAAGTTTCATCTCAATTTTCTGGTGTCGGTATCTTCCTTTTATCCCGTGGAACATAATGGCTAAACTTTAAAGAGTATTTTTTTTTACAATCCCACTTTCAACATACTCGCTGAAAACAATGAACATGTGTTATTAATAGCTACCACCGCTGATAAAAATCAAGCTTTACAATTATAGTCCATTGTTTTCAACCTAACATACTGTCTTGCAGTCTGGAATACTGTTCACTCTTTGAACCAACTGGTCTTCAGCACGTCTCCCAGATCGGAAACAAAAATCGTTGGGGATCGTTGCATATTTTTTTTATTTTTAAAAATATGGTTAGGAAGGTAAATATTAAAAAATAGTAGCATGAGAATACAAAATCACTTATCATTTTTGTTTCTGTAGTTGATGTGTCATAATTTTTGGGTCTTGGTTTTAGGCAGAACACTCAACTGTTCTACTCAGTAAGTTACTAGATTCTGTTGGACGGTTGGGAGTGACTGGTCTGCTGTATGTGTAGTAAGTTCTAGTAACCTACCGTTGAATGCGTTGAGCATCAGTGGCTTTGGCATTTGTATCCCCTGATGTTTCCAGAACTTCCTTTCTCGTTAAATTTCTCGGTGGTCCCATAAATTCACAATATGTAAATACCAACCACCCGGACCCTAAGGGCTACCTAAGAAAGTAACCAAAAATGAAGTGGAAGAACACCCTGGCCGAGGCTCGTATTCATGAAGCTCATGTACCCAGTGGATTCTCTACCCAGGCTCGGGTACATCAATTAGTAGGACGCGGCTAAAGTAGTCTACTGATGTCTTTGGATAGGTCTACACAAACCTTTTACCTGGTAGATATTTATTATAGATGGTCATATCAATACTTTTTCCTAACATACACCAAATTTAGAGGATATCGTGTTTGATCTAATTTTAACAGAATTGTTTGAAATAATTTTAAGATTTTATGAATAAATTGGACGAATATGATAATACAGGACTTTCAGCGGACACACAAAAGCGAAAGCGAGAAACTAGTCCATTGTTATGCTCGTTGTTCTTTCCAGTAAACATTTTGTTTCTGAAATAACTTGAAAGAATAATTTTGCTGACTAATATTTGCTCGAAGAGCACCAATTGATTCGAGGGAATACATTTGACTCTCCACAGCTTTTAGTTTTAGTTATTTTAATTATTATTATTTTCTCATTTTGTTATTAATCGGGGGTTAGTTTGCCTTTCGGGTTAACTTGGCGTTCCCTGAGAATTAACCCAGCGGATAATTTGAGGTTGACAATGAATACGAGGCCACGCTAAGAAGGTTAATTCCATCTGAATTACTTCTGTAAGCTCCTCCCTCTATCCTCCAAACGATAGTGGCCACGTCACGTGACAATGATGAGGTGCAATAACTGACCTGTCGCCCTGCCCACAACAGGTCTGCGGCCAGTGGAGCCCCCCATGTTCTTCTACAGCCAGATGGGCACCGACGCCAACACCAGGCGTCAGAACATCAGCACCCAGCCCACCTCCGCCTCGCCGCTGAAGACAGAGTCGCGGGCTGACGCCCTCGTAGAAGAGTGACGTGTGGTCACGTGTTCCTCCACTTCATCACCCTCGCTAGGTGATGTCACTGGCTCCAAAAAGTCTCTCTCTGTCTCTGTCTCACTGCCTATGTCTGTCTCTGTCTCATTGCTCACTGATCTCCTCACATCCTTCTCTTTCTGTAGTCAGCCTCACAACTCAATGTAGCATACGCCTTTGTTATTTACAGTTTAAAAACAATTTCGTTAGCACAAATAAAAACTTGTACACTCGCTCTCTTTTTCTCCCACATACGCCGTCAAATAAACACAATACAAGACAAATACACGTAAATCCTTTAGACACAACAAAATTTAAATATTTAGAGATGACTAGAAATTCCGTGACTTTCAGTAAGTGCGTTGCAGGAACAGCAATTGGAAATCGCCATTAATATAAGCCTCTAGAATTGACACAAACCCGGTTCTGAGGGATGGATAATGGATAATGGATAATGGGCACCTGATTAAAGACTGGTACTTGACTTATCAGGGTTCATGAAAGGTGGCGGAAGAAGAGGAGACGATATATAAATTTTCACTCATGTCATTGCGCTTACACTAGGCAAGAATATCTTTTTAGGAACTGATTCCTGTCCTTACTCCAACTTGTGTGACTTTACTCCGATTGCATGTTTCATCACCGGGAAGCCTTGCTCATGGGAAGAAGAACATTGTGCTTTGTTCTCGATATGTTTTTCAAACGTTTGTATTAAATTAAACGTCGAGCGACAGAAAAAAATCCTTGAAAAATGACCGATGGCAGGGCGAGAAATCAGTTTGTTACATCGGGTACATTGTGAGTTGCGAGCTGTTCGTGTATCCACAGTATGCAGCGTGTAGGAGCAGGACGCGGTGATTAAGGACCAACAAACATCATCAAGTGTAACACGTGACACAGTCACTGGTCTTTCACGCATGCGCATACACGCATGCATCCCGAGCGTCAACACGATGTCTGTTATCAACGTCTCGTGTTACTTCAGGCAGCCGAAATAAAACCCTTGCCTCAGTTTTCTCATTTGTACAAAGGAGGGACAGTAAATCCCCCCTTAGCATCTTTTCCCGACTCCCTCCTCTCTCACGTCACGTGCTCACATGCGCCGACCACCGCCACATCCTCATTTGGTTTTGTAAAAGACCTTAACACCGAACCTGCGGTAATTCAACTCCCGCGAGACATTTCGAGACCGAGGAGCAAAGATTTACGGAAATCAATTTGTTTTCCAGAAGTTTTCTCCTTCTAGAAAAAACGATACTCACCATAGACATGAGTTACATATTAGTAATATCTGTGTGTCAGTAATATCTGTGTGTCGGTAATATCTGTGCCCCTAATATCTGTGTGTCAGTAATATCTGTGCCCCTAATATGTGTGTCAGTAATATCTGTGCCCCTAATATGTGTGTCAGTAATATCTGTGCCCCTAATATCTGTGTGTCAGTAATATCTGTGTCGCTAATATCTGTGTGTCGGTAATATGTCGGTAATATCTGTGTGTCGGTAATTTACTCTGTCTGCTGTAGAAGTGAGCGAGTCTGTTATATGCGAATATGGTGCATGATTGTTGGTGATTTAGTCTGTGTATGATTTATGTAAAGCGCTCTGAGCAAATCTTAGGAAATAATAATAATAATAATAATAATTATTATTATTATTATTATTATTATTGTGTGATGTGTGGAAGAATGAAATGTGTTTCTTTGCTGTACGGTTCCTTGTGAACACCGCATTGAGTTTGTCTCCACACGGAGAAATGAAATGTCTCTACAAATTTTGCTGTTATTATTATTGCAGGAATATTCTGACCATATGTGGTATTATGGGATTTAATGCTGTGTATTCTGTTAAGTTTGCTCTGCGGTATTTGACTTGCGCATGAGTCAAGTTGTAGTCACATCCATCACATCACGTGACCCTTGAAGCGACACACAGTGTCAGGGTCATGATCGGTCATTTTCCATCTTGAGAATTACAGTCAGACACAAAGTGTCAGTCAGACACAAAGTGTCTTATAGTCAGCACAAAGTGTCTTACAGTCAGATACAAAGTGTCTTAAAGTCAGACACAAAGTGTCTTATAGTCAGCACAAAGTGTCTTACAGTCAGACACAAAGAGTCTTATAGTCAGCACAAAGTGTCTTATAGTCAGCACAAAGTGTCTTACAGTCAGAGACAAAGTGTCTTATAGTCAGACACAAAGTGTCATCGTGTAGGTGACTTGCACTTGGAAGGCTGATCCCTGACACGAGTCGTTAGTTGTTGCGGGGATGCTGGATTGATGGATGTTTCTTTGAAAATTGCTTTTTTTGTTTTCTTCCTACCTGCTGACTGTCTGCTTTGGCTGGGTATAAGGTCGTCTGTTCTGGGGCTTTTTATTTATTCCATAAATGCGCAGATGAATGGGGCGGTGTTTATTTTGTACTTACTAAAGGCTTCAGAATGATCTCAGTTTTAAAAGATATCTGTAGCGAGTGGGGAAAAACTTCAAGCTTTGTGAATTTAAACAGCTCTTATCTGACAAAAATACAATGTTTGTCACCCAGAAAAAAATTTGGAACAATGATATCACAATATCACAGCGTCAGTGACATTACTGTGATACCACAAGAGGACAAAATACCCCACAGTAATGCGCTTTATTTACGCCATGATTGTGCGATAAAAAACGTATTTTTAACGGGTTTTTTTGGCGATCTATATTTTGTCACTCTGTTAAGATCTATTTGTATCTCACTATATTTCTTTTGGATTACGGTATTTTATTACTACTCTAGTTATTCCCCTTTTGTGCAGCAGTGACTCGAATACTCCCCTCAACCCCACACACACATCTATCACTGTGTATTCTTCAAGTTCGACGAAGTTTTTTAGCTACAAAAGAAATTTCTTCTAGACAGGCTTAAGGAGCATAAAAAACACCCAATGAAACATGTAAAAGCCTAAAAAGGTCAGTAAAATCGGACGTAAAATTTCAAATGCAAACTTCAGCTAAAGAAAATACAGGTAATAAAGTTTGAGCATTGAAGGGGCAAAAGTAGTTCGCGACCCTCCTCCGACCCTTTGAGATGCTCATGTCTCATACAAGCGTCAGTTACCTCAGGTGTGATAACAAGATGGTGAATAACCTCGCTGTTGTGGAATTACACATGGTGATCAATGCAAATCATTTTTCTGTTTTCAGTTACGCCATCTGTGTGCAGAACTAATCGTCACTCATCTCATCAACAACCCGAGCAACAAGAAGGTCATGGACATGCAGGTCACGGCCAGTCAGGTCACCACATGAAGGTGATTCTGCTGGAATGGGTGAAAGGCAGTAACAAGATGGATGTACGATTGTCCAATCAGCGATTCTATAGCACCGACGATAAAACAGAAGAAACGAGTGGAGAAAGAGATAAAATAGAACAATGTGTCTCTGGAAGGACCTCCCGAAATCCAAGACCGGCTTCTGGACAAACAAGAGCAGAAAGTTCGCGATCTAACGACCATGTAGAAAAAAATAAAATGATGAATAAGTATAACAAGGGATGTGACAAAGGATGTACCAGGAAGGACAGCAGACTACTACCTAGGACACCAAGCTTTTAGTGAGCTATCTTGTAGAGAACTGCAACACAGTCTTATGTATGTGACATTCGTTTGGTTCCTTTCTTCAGTAGAGTATTTTTAACTTTAAGGTTCTGCTTTAAGGAAAGGAACTGGTCTTCGTTGTACAATTGTTTGGGAAACATGTTTGGTCTGTCAAGTCCAACTACTTGTCTCTAGTCTCCTTCATATTTCAAGTGTTTGCCACACTTTTAAAATGCTTTTACTTAACTAAAACATTTGTCACTGGCCATTAAGTTTTGAATTTGTCATTAGGCTGGTGTAATTTTCAAATGTTTTTGTAATGTGACGGACATGACGTCAGTTTTAGTAGCGCGCGCATCTTTTCAACTGACTGCGGCTGTCATGGCTGCCTGGTGCACTCGGAATGTTAGTTTGGTGGCAAGAATAGCTGTCTGTCTTTGTCAGGACAAAATTATGATTAGCTCTCTCAGTCTGCTTGCTTGTAACTGATTAACGACGAACGTCACATTATTTTATCATATCATATGGAAAACAACACAGTGTTTTTTCACGACCACTACGAACGGCTCCTTGTTTTTCTAGTTTGAGGTGAGGAGGGGTGGGGCGGACGTAGTCATGACGACCTCAGGCTGTGTTTTCACAATACGTTGTGAAATACTCTACAAGCCTCACACCTCACGTTGTTTTGTCACGTGACAAAAACAAGGAGCTTCACACCTCACGCTCTGCTGTCGTGACTCACTCATGACAAGCCTCTCATGTCTCTCCTTCGACAAAGTATCCACAAACATCCTGATACCTCACCCACCTGATAACTGAGGCTGTCCTCCTTTTACCGCATGCAGGACACACCCCACTTTCATGTTCTCAAACTAAGTTCTCAAACAACGAGCTGAGTAAAAGCTGATGAGTGGCTACATTTGCTCATAACGGGGACGCACTTGTTGACTGAGAACATCACGTAGATACACGTGTAATGTAATAGCTACTGGCGACATCTAATATGTCTGTCATATTCGGGACGAAATAAAATATCCGAAACACAAAGTGCGATTTGATTTTGTAACATTTTTAACGAATTTGTTTGGTACCCGAGATCTCTAATATAAAATTATTGCTGATAACGCAGAGTTGCGCTGTGGTCAAGACATGCTTTGATGTTCTTCATTAACAGGAAGAATCTCCGAAGGTCTTCGAGTGCATCCAGCACTCATCATGTTAGTAATTTTAAAGGATTAGAAGCTTTAACAAAAAAATGCATGGCTTGAAATTTCTTAATCTTTACATCAGTCCTAGTGCGCAGTAGGGAAAACTCGTACCCTCTAACACCAGGGAAAGGCTCAAAAGATCTCAGAGTACAGATCGCAAATATTGTAATTATTTTAAGGACTTAGTGAGTTAAGAAACTAGCATGGCTTTGAATTTTTGTGACATTTCTAGCCATATTCTGGTTTGGTCCCAATACCGAGAGCCCAGTTGTCTGCGACTGCTTAACCCTCTTCAAAGTCTCAGACAGACGGTGTTTCTCTGTCTCACCCGAGCGTTTTGCAGCATCGCTGACAATGTTGACAAAACCATGGATAATCCAGCGAAAGACTTGGATCAATCACAATCGTCTGGCCCAGGGAAGAGAGAGAGAGAGAGAAATTGGAGCGGGAATTTGCCGCTAGCCCTACAGGCCTCCTCCCCAACATGTGGGAGTCACGACTCCCGAGAGACTCCAAAGGGCAGCTGGACGAGGGCTGTACCGCCGGTAATGGTGCGAGTGCAAATGTCTCAATGCCATTAGCGGGCAAGAGGACTTTAGCCCAACACCATGTCTGTACAAGGCTGTTTGCACTAGAAAGCAACCGGTCTGTCATTTATACACATTTGTCATATGTAAACACCGCGTTTCTCATGCGTAAACATCAAATTGTTGTGCATTAACCCTCTCCCTTCTCTCTAATACGCCTGCACACATCCACATTACTCCACTGCGATATAATTATATTTATAAAATCTGTGGGAATTTGAGTTTGCATTCATTTGTATAAGTTTGCGGGATTTTTAAATGTTTACAGGTTTTACTTCCTTGGTTGACATTTCGTTAATAAATTCTGCTCATCATGAATGTATTATAATGTTTTATAAATCCAATTGTAATAGCCTATGAGCTTACCATAAACGAAATCAAAGTATCTCGTTTAAGGCAAAACTCGGCAGCAAAGCAGAAACTTTGTAAGTATTTGAAAGACAGAAATCAAAAGGAGCTAAACATCCCTCCCTGTACTCAGGCACCGTGCCCAAGTATGGCCGACGATAGTAGTTCAAGGCACACCAGGATTTATGTTAACTCATCATCTGAAAACATCATACAGCACTTCAGGCAAAATTATTTGTGCAGACGATAGCAGCTCCACGGAGACCAGGATTTATGCAGACGATAGCGAAAGGACTGAGAAGACACCAATTTGTTTTCAGCCGACATCTTGCACTTGTGCTTAGTACCGAGTCCTACTACTGCCCACGAAAGCAGCTCCTCGGAGACCAGGAATTTTCGGTCTGGATGAATGATAGTCCTCTTGAGAAATGAAGATAAAAACTCTCAGGAATAAGCAGTTTAGTTTGTATACTCTGATTTTTTCTAGGAGCTACATGGTGTCCTGTACAAGACGCTTGATCGTTAAAGAAAAAGCTGAGGTCACAGAGATGGGGCTGCAAGTTCATTTCTAGAGACGTCTCGAGAAAATTAAACTGGATAAAGCATCTCTTGAATAATGATCATTATTAATAACAAAGCAGTGGGAAATACTACCAATAAAAAAAGCAGTATAAATTATTATTACCATTACTACCACTAATCACTACAAATTATGATCATAGTCGTGTCAGAGACTCTAAGAATTACCTCAACCAATCAGAGACCCGGAATATGGTTTTCAAATCTTTAAAAATCGTTGTTAAGCATTCGTAACAAACTAACGAAGAGTTGTAGCAGGGGTGTAACATTAGAGAAGTTCGTCACAAGTGAAACAACCCTCCCATGATTGGCACACAAGAGAAAAGATAAACTTGTTGTGAGTGTCGATTGTTTTGAAATTAAAATCTCAGAAAATATCAAAGGATCACACGCCAGGATGTAAATTGTGTTGTTTGTGATTGAAATGTGTCAATAATAAAACTTCACAAAATATTTCATAATAGATAAGATTCTATATTTCATTTCGGCGTGTGATGCTCAGTTTAATGCCACGTGTATTGTACTCATCACTGTTATTTGTCTTTCACTCAGCTCAGCTAGGAAACCGGTAAACAGATTTCAGAAAATGAATATTGTACGTATTATCTTTGTTGCAACTGTTGTGTCATTTTTTCTCGTGTTTCCTGAAGAAAGAGTGAAGGAATAAAGACTAAATTGAAAGAAAAAAAATATAAAAGTCTGTCATTCTTTGAAAGAAAGAAAGAAAGAAAGAAAGAAAGAAAGAAAGAAAGAAAGAAAGAAAGAAAGAAAGAAAGAAAGAAAGAGTATAAGTATACAGACCTCAGAAGGCGGGAAGGACCACAGACTCCTTCTCTGACATCAGCAAGTCTGTAAACAAAAACGTGAGCAGGAATTTGATAAGTGAATTACACCGTTCAGTTTGCCTGGTGACCATAAACATCATCCTCTCCAATCATTATCAACATTTTCCCCAAATCGCATTGAATGGCGCCACAAATGAGTGTAGACATCACCATGGAGACCGAGCCTCGCCAATGCCCACAGCAAACTACTGTTGACAGAAGTAGAGGCAAAGACTTTACAACATGAGTACAAACAATTTTCTTGAGTTTTGTCATTGAGTTTTTTTTTTTCTTCGAAGATACAGAAGAACGAATTGACGAAACAGACAAAGTTTGAGACGATGGACGATCCATGTAACGAGTTAGGGGTAGGTCTTGTATTGTTTCGTGTGTGTGTGAATGGTGTCTTGTGTTTGACGTCATGTGTGCGTCATTTGTTCGTCGTCATTTTTGGGAAAAGAATGACGTAAAAAGAAGAAGAAAGACGACGGTTCCATGGCCAGAGAGAAAAGAGAGAGCAGCGAGTTCTTCATCTTCCAAAAATCAACTAGAAATCTCTTCACCTTCATCCCCATCTACGGGGGCTCGTCGAGCGTGGTGTATGTGTGTAATATGCGTCGTGCGTATGTAAGGTAAGTGTATGTGCGTCGTATTACAATGCACGAGAACAAAATGTAGAGATGCTGTGATGTCAACCAGAAGAAGGTGAAGTATTCAGTTTAGTTTCAGTAAAAGTGTTGCCAGCAGTGAAGTGTCACAAGACTTGACGTGGACTAAGTAGACACAGAACAAAGGGGACGAAAGAAAACGACAGTACTGACGAAACAGAAAACAAAAGGCATCAAGTAACAGGAACAGAAAAATATAGTGATTCTGCGAGAAAGATGGGTAAAGTAGCAAGAGGGAAGGGGGCGGGGTTAAGAAGGACGAGCATTGTGAGCAGCAAGAGTCAAGTGTCACACCGCGAGAGGACTTGAGGGAACAATTAATAGTCTAAGCCTTTGCTTGAGTAGTCACAAAGCATGTCTATCATTTGTTTCAACAAAAAAACGTCCTCGTGCTGCTATAACAAACAGATGGCACCTGCAAGATAATGTCTGTGTGCACCCACGCACGCACGCACAGAGAGAACAAAACGCGCGCATTTACACATACCAGGGGAAGTAATAAATATATTTTGGGATCTACCAGTGGTCTCCCTTTATGAGTAGCAGCGTCTGAAATATTTTTTTTTCATTATTTTCAGCTATACTTCTTGTCCCAATTTAGAGACTAATTATTGGAGGATGTAGTGTGAAGACTACACACAGTCCCACGCAGACTCAAAGGTTAGTCTGCAACTAACCTCGGGTAGAAAAAATGTGTTTATAGAAGGGCCTGCTCATAGAAAAGAACGTAAATTACCATTTCTTTCTATCTACATGTAACTCTGTGTGAGTGGCTGGGTGGGCTGGGGGATAGTGCGTGTCTGCGCGCCTCACGAGCTTGCATTTGCGTTTTATTGCAAGGGAAGTGGTTTTGAAAGGTTTATGCCGGAGTTTATGGTTCCAGGCCCGCACTGTACACCATATTTCAGCCCCAAACATCATATTGCTCGTTTGGGACTCAGGTTTTGCTCTTTCTGTGCACAGTAACAGGAATCTGGGGAACATTTGTTTCTCGACTGTCACGTGGTATTAAAAACGTCTACAATCTTTTCTTACTACAAATGTCTCTCCACTGTGTATGCGTGCGTATGTGTGTGCGTTGGGGCGTGTGTTCAAGATAGTAAGACAGTGAATCCTCAGTTCCCTAAACCTGTCTGTGCGCGTTGCAGCTGGAATGACAGAATGATACTAGTACAGTGAGTGAAGAAGAATACACCGGGAGGATTATGGGAGTCTATGAAAACAGTGGCGCGTAGTGGAAGTGCCTAAGTACAAAAATGTAGCAACAAACACGGCAAGAACACATGTAGCAAGCATACAAGTTGAAGAACTTCACAAGTACTGACAACATTTGCCACACACCACAGAGAAAACAAAGATTTGACAAGCAGCTAACCAGAGCGTTCAGTTCTAGCAAATAACTAGTATTCAGTGTACTGGCTACATACAAGTATTCAGTGTCCTAGCTACTTACAAGTATTAAGTCTCACAGCTACATACTAGTATTCAGTGTACCGGCTACATACAAGTATTCAGTGTCCTAGCTACATACTACCATTCAGTGTCACAGCTACATACAAGTATTCAGTGTCACAGCTATATACAAGTATTCAGTGTCACAGCTACATACAAGTATTCAGTGCCACAGCTACATTCAAGTATTCAGTGTCACAGCTGCATGCTACCATTCAGTGTCACAGCTACATACAAGTATTCAGTGTCACAGCTACATACAAGTATTCAGTGTCACAGCTACATACAAGTATTCAGTGTCACAGCTACATGCTACCATTCAGTGTCACAGCTACATACAAGTATTCAGTGTCACAGCTACATACAAGTATTCAGTGCCACAGCTACATGCTACCATTCAATGTCCCAGATACATACAAGTATTCAGTGTCCTAGATTCATACTAGTGTTCAGTGTCCTAGCTACATGCTGCTATTCATTTTCACAGATACAAACAAGTATTCAGTGTCACAGCTACATACAAGTATTCAGTGTCCCAGTTTCATACTAGTGTTCAGTGTCCTAGCTACATGCTACCATTCAGTGTCACAGCTACATACAAGTATTCAGTGCCTCAGCTACATACAAGTATTCAGTGCCACAGCTACATACAAGTATTCAGTGTCACAGCTACATGCTACCATTCAGTGTCACAGCTACATACAAGTATTCAGTGTCCTAGCTACATACAAGTGTCTCAGATTCATACTAGTGTTCAGTGTCCTAGCTACATGCTGCTATTCATTGTCACAGATACAAACAAGTATTTAGTGTCACAGCGACATACAAGTATTCAGTGTCACAGCTACATACAAGTATTCAGTGTCCAAGTTTCATACTAGTGTTCAGTGTCCTAGCTACATGCTACCATTCAGTGTCACAGCTACATACAAGTATTCAGTGCCACAGCTACATACAAGTATTCAGTGTCACAGCTACATACAAGTATTCAGTGCCACAGCTTCATACAAGTATTCAGTGCCTCAGCTACATACAAGTATTCAGTGCCACAGCTACATACAAGTATTCAGTGCCTCAGCTACATACAAGTATTCAGTGCCACAGCTACATACAAGTATTCAGTGCCTCAGCTACATACAAGTATTCAGTGCCACAGCTACATACAAGTATTCAGTGCCTCAGCTACATACAAGTATTCAGTGCCACAGCTACATACAAGTATTCAGTGTCACAGATACATGCAATTATTCAGTGTCACAGCTTCATACAAGTATTCAGTGTCACAGCTACATACAAGTATTCAGTGCCTCAGCTACATAAAAATATTCAGTGTCCCAGATACATACAAGTATTCAGTGTCACAGCTACATACAATTATTCAGTGTCTTAGCTACATAAAAGTATTCAATGTCCCCACTACATGCTAGCAGATGTGTCATCTGGGCAGCAAGAACTTTGAACCAGAGGTAAGGGTTACTTGGGGGTAGCTAAGCACCGGAAACAATGAGGGTTTGTAAAGATGTCGACTTAAGGTCAGCAGATGCCCTGGAATCATAGTTTAAACAAATTTGTACCCGATCTATAAATACATTGGATAGCTCTAGAAAGGGTTGTAAAGATGGATCGAGGGTAACTACACCACCGAGAGAGCTGAGTACATCAAGAGAAAAGCTTCTTTGACGGAGACTCACCCTAAAACATGAGATTGCATGTAGCTGACCGCATACGCTGCTTACAGAGAAAATCTTCTGTTCTCGTGTTAAGTAAACAAAGGGTCACAAGGATCGAGCAGTATCCTAACTGTTCCTGTCACCAGAACAACAACCTATGGTCACAGGACTTTTGGCTACTGTGCTGCAAAACAATGGAATTCTCTTCCTTTCCATATCCGCCACCTTCCTACAACTGAATCCTTCAAATCTGCACTGAAAACGCACCTCTTCCTTGAGCATTTCTCCTAACACAGTCCACAATGCTAGTCCTTACCTTCCCCCTTCCCTCTCGCTACTTTACCCATCACTATTTTTCTCTGTTCCTGTTACCTGATGCCTTTGCTATCTGTTTCGTCGTCAGTACTGTCGTTTTCTTTCGTCCCCTGTGTTCTGTATCTACTTAGTCCATGTCTCTTCCCCATTTTAAGCGCTAAGAGCATGCTCTCTATGAGTGTGAATATGCGCTATAAAAATCTTCACTATTATTATTATTATATAACCCTTCAAAATACCTCAGTCCTTCAAAGCTCCGATTGATAGATACAGTATGGAAAACACAAACTTACATTCTTGTAGACAGCCATAGCCAGCAGTGTGTGTTGTATAGTAACGTGTCTTGTGTTTATAAGAAAATAAAGAGTTAAGGTCTGGCAGGTAAAGTGTGGAGGATGTGTCATGGCTGTCCCTCGGATGTGATCCTTGGTCCCTACATTCATGAGGCAGATGTTTTTACTGTTCATGACACTGTTGATACTGTCCGTTATACATTGCACCTGTACAATGCCATACGGCGAGTTCACGTGTTTTGACTGACTCCATCAACATGGATATCACTGCCAGTGGCAATACAATGTCAAGGGAAAGCACTAGCAGAGTCCTAGAGAAGTAGGTAATTGTTTCCCTTGGATCTTCTGCCATCTTTCTCGAGTGTTCACCACACATCCCTTACACAAACGTTTGACAGCTACACGAGGAGTTTCTGAACTCGAGTCTTGTGATAACAGTACCCTGTCCACTACCCTTGCTTATGATAACACTACCCTGTCCACTACCCTTGCTTGTGATAACACTACCCTGTCCACTACCCTTGCTTGTGATAACACTACCCTGTCCACTACCCTTGCTTGTGATAACACTACGTTGGCCACTACCCTTGCTTGTGATAACACTACCCTGACCACTACCCTTGCTTGTGATAACACTACCCTGGCCACTACCCTTGCTTGTGATAACACTACCCTGGCCACTACCCTTGCTTGTGATAACACTACGTTGGCCACTACCCTTGCTTGTGATAACACTACCCTGACCACTACCCTTGCTTGTGATAACACTACCCTGGCCACTACCCTTGCTTGTGATAACACTACCCTGGCCACTACCCTTGCTTGTGATAACACTACGTTGGCCACTACCCTTGCTTGTGATAACACTACCCTGCCCACTAACCTTGTGATAACACTACCTTGCCCACTACCCTTGCTTGTTCCCACTCCACCTCCAACGCAATGCCGCTCTTTCTGCTAATTGTGCTAATTATTATGCTATTGAACAGTTAACTTGTCTCTCCCTCAGTAAAAGTTTTTAAACGGTGAAGTCACTTACTCTCAGCATTTACTAAGTGCCTATAGTAAACTCCAAAACTGCAGACACTAAATAAATAATGAAATAAACTATTTTAAACACGCCAAATAATAATAATAATAATAATACACGAAGAAAATATCTAATATCAGTAATTAAATAATAAATGACCAAATATCTTGAAAGTTACTTTCACTAAAATTTGGTAAAGTACAAAATACTACTCTGAGGGTCTTTGCCATCCAAAAAAAATCCCAAAACTTGTGTGAACGTTCACTTGTATTAAAGCGGGTGCATAATATGTTTCTGTATTGTTTTGACATTTCTTACTATATATGTATTTAATATGTATCTGTATTATCTTTTGTTATTTTCTATTCATTCAGGAGGAGAAATTGGTGTTTTAAGTCGAGTCAGCAACTAAGACTATATCACAGCAAGGCAGCCAGCCCTGTTGCCTCTTGCCCTGTAAACAGATGGCACATGCAGAGAAAAAACAGTATGCCCGAGACGAGATCTGAACCAGGACAGCCAACCTTCACTGTATTGGTGACAGGTGCTAAACGTTGCGCCACCGGACAGTCCTACGCGATGGAGCTCTGAGACTGTCTACATGAAACAACTAACATTTTTTTTTAAATACAGAGGGCAGTAGCAGGCGAAGTTAGTGTGTCTGGCTCATTTTACAGTCTTACAGCGACTGTAACATCTACAGGCTGATCGTTGTTGTATCTTGGGGTCAGATAAAGCTCACGCAAAAGAGACAGAGAGATGGCTTTGCTAACTTTATGTCTGAGCTCTCATGTAGAGTTTTTGAATATGACCAGTAAGGAGGGCATTTTATCGCACTTCAAAGAAGAATGTTAAACTCTGGCGGCTGCACAAGCTGTACGCAGCTGTTAGCACCGAAAACAAACTTACAGGAAGACAAAAGTACAATCTATTGAAACAAGACTCTTGCCGATTACACAGAGAAAGAGTTTTGCTAAGCTTGATAATTGGGAAATGCAGAATATTTGCCCTTTTTTACCAAGAAAGCTGCCTTTTTTTGTTTCGCTGATTACTCATGCACCATTGGTAAGTGCGAGCATCCTGAATGAAGCTCTCCTGACAGCCAATCAATACAAGACTTTATGTTCGCCTCATGTACGGTTTAAAAAAAAACGGGCAAATAACTTAGTTGAAAAAGCTAATCGTTATCATAAATGTGGATGCACTTGAATATCGTAGCTTGAGTTTTGTGAACAGAAGGAAAAAACCTCGTACAAAGAAAATATTTGGAGAAAGTGGATGCCACGTTTGCCGGGAATTGTGTTCGTCACAGAGTTTAGGAGTGCACGGATGTCACAGAGGCCAAGAAAATTAACCTTTGCACATGACCACAGAGTATAATGGTTGAAAAAATGATTTTATGTTACTCAAATCTGGTTGAATAAACCCCTTTACCCCTCAAAATACACGCTCACAAACATCCGTATGGACAGAAAGAGGTCAACAGAGGGTTGGCAGAGTACAACATTTTTTAGATGAGTAAGTAAAGCTAGATGTTATTTTTCAAACTCTGGAAAAGTGATCCCACTTTCTTCTCACGAGATACACGCCTAGAAACATCACCATGCACACAGGAGAGCTCCAGATCGTGACGTCACGCTTGTACACAAATAACCTGATTATCACATGATCTCACCTGTCCCACCGACTGAAGCCTTTATAATGTAAACGTTGATTGGCCTCACCATGCAGCCCACTTCATGCAGACTGGCATTCCTGGCTCAGTGCTGGTTGTCTGCTGGCCTTTTGCACGGGTATGGAAAGAATATTCTCCGACTCCCGCAGGAGTGTGAGTATCAAGTGTGATGCGAGCTTGGAAATAAATGTAACTGTCCAACTAAGATCTTCTTTTCTTGTATCGTGAGAAACAGACATTTACAACAACCTCATTCATATTGCCTCTCATGCTGATGGGGAAAAAATTCAAAGAACTTCCGCTCGACCATTTGGGACTTTTCTCAACAGATCTACTTGTTGGATAAAGAAAAAGGAGATGCCTAACAGAAGGAGCGGGCACACAAGGAAGTCTGCAACCCCTGAAGCTGGTCCAGTAGATGCGCATCTTGATTGGGAAGCAGGGCCTCTCACTCCCATGTCACCTGCCCTTCGCTTCCGCCATTAGCTTCCACTGTGCGGATGCTTGGGGGGGAATCGTGGCTACGATGATGGACGGGCGGAACTGAGTGGTCACGTGGTTTGTATGATATTGCTTTCGTTTTTCCCCGACATCATATCTGTGGTTCTCGCAGACAGCACCGGAAAGACATTATAAAAAATGTAGTGCCATGTGTATTTACTAGTCTAGTGCAGACCACAGCTCATAGAAGTTGGACTGAACACAGACTATAGTTCATGTAAGATAGGAACTACTTGACATCGTCTGAGAAACAGGCCACCACAGTCTCCACAATCACCAATCACCACTAGATGCACTGCTGTATATACTGTACATAATGTTCACAAGAATATAATGGACCTTTGGGCTCGCTCGTGCACACACACACACACACACACACACACACACACACACACACACACACACACACACACACACAAATTGTTTGCACATACATTCACTTGCTCATACATTACAGACTCATATTCTGACCCAATCCATACACTATACACCATCTACACTGAAAACCACATGAAAACATCAGTGAATGCGCTCACACGTGTTCACACTCGCTGACACTGTGTACAGAATCAAGGAGACGCCTTTCACTCTCAGTTCAGAGTTCAAAGCTCAGAGAGGCGCCTGCCTCAGCTCGTAAACTGTTTCTCAGACGGGATGTTCTTGTCCGGACATTCTCAGTCTGACACCAGGGTGCATGGGGTGGGATAAACCAGTGGCTGGGTGGGACATCATCCATCTCGCGCGCCCTGGCGGTGGCTAGTCAGGTCTTGAAGTGTGCAGGACCACAGCTCTACATCGTGCTCACTGCCGGAACATCCTGTACATTTACACCTCACACCTCACACCTCACACCTCACATCGCTGAATGGAAATCTTGGAGAGAATCATTTAGTGTCTATCCACCCTGTATGGTCTTCTGCAAATGCTGCAGGAATTTCTCTGCTGATGTGTCAGAGCCCACTACTCGCGCAGTAATGACTGGCTGTCACCGTGAAGCTAAGGCATCATCATCATCATCATCATCATCATCATCATCATCATCATCATCATCATCATCATCATCATCATCATCATCATCATCATCATCATCATCGTGTTTTTCTTCTGTTTCTGTTTCAGCATGCCGTTGATGGTGAGGTATCAATTTATTATTATCATTATTATCAAAATGCTCTGTGCACAGACTGTGAGTACAGAGCTCATGTTGCAGTCAAAGGTCTCATTAGTTTCAGTGACTGCGGACTACAACTCATAACCAATCAAACAACTTGATGCTTGCATCGGCACTGAATGACAAAGGTTTATACTCAGAAAGTGTACATTTTGTGGTCTACAGCTGATAAAATTCTGACAGATCAAACAAGGTTCGGAAAGACAACTGCAGACCTTATACAATCTTCATGGATGATGCGCACCATAAGTATGATGAATGGACGTCCACTCTCTATCATGAGCCCCTGGCCCATCAGATGGTCACATAATCGTTTTATGATGGCTGCAGATTGGAGGGAGACAGATACCAGTGTTAATGACTGGAATTCTCGCACCAAAGGAAAGCCATCGACGCAGATAATAAAATCACAGCCCTGCAGGCGGAACCATTGATGAAGCTTTGATCAGAACACCGTGTTGAAAGATTGAAGTATGTCCTCTCCTCATCGATTGAATTCAGCTATTAAAGGCTATTTTGACACTATTCTGTATGCTTAAAGATCTAGTGGGGCGCAAAATGTTTCTTTTACTGAAAAGAAAAGCTAAAAGCAAACTACTGTTTCTCCAAATCAGGGTGGACATCCCCCCTCCTTCATTTTGGAGACACCCGCCTACAAACATCATCATGTAGTGGTAAGTTAAAATCGTGACTATGTACACAACCAGGCATTGGCCAAAGTATTCACAACTTTAAGATATTAATATACAATCTTGTCTTGTGTGTTGCTGACCTCTTTCTGTGCTTGTGAGCGTGTATCTCGAGAAAGGAAAGGGTGTATTCACCCAGATTTCGTTTGCTTGTTCTGATCTTGACCACATCATGGAAAAACAATTGCATCCCACTAGACCTTTAACTCGTCTGTTGATGAAGCGTGTAAGGACTTTGCAGTATATCTTGTCCATGTCCTGCATTTTCTCATTCGTTCTCAAGCGCACTTCCTTGTGGCCAGAGCTCCCATGTCAGCCCCGTGAACATAGAGCCAGGCCTTCAGTGCAGTCATACAGTCTTTGTATTGCTGCCAGAACCTTCTTTTCGCAATATGGATTACTCCACTCCCATAGAATGTCTGTTTTTATCCTCGCGGACTTTTCTCCTTTTCTTCCTTTCCTTTTCGCTTTTTTTTCTTCCAGTAAAAAGGACAGTTCGGTGGCTCAACAATACAGCCCTCAAGACAGCGAGGATCGGCTCTTCTGGGTTTTTTTTCTGCATGCGGTGTCTGTTTACAGGGCCTGCTGCTTTTCCGTGATAAAAGTTTAGTTGCTGGGTCAGTGTGAAGCACCGATTCCCCCCCCCCCCCACACACACACACACAGTCAACACTTTCTTACAGCAAAGTCGGTCTTTAATTTGCTCAAGCAAATAGCATGGAGGAGGAAAATAGAACCCACGGTCCTGCGAAGGCAACCGGTCACCTGTAGCCTCTTGGGACGACTGTGTTCGTTCGTGCAAACTCTTGAACACTACGACCAAGCAACAAATAAACCATCTTGTGCCAGTAAAGGTTAAGGGGGGAAGCGGATGGCCGAGTGGTTAGAGCGCTGGCGTCCGAACCGAGAGCGCGCTGTTGGAGCTGAAGGACTTCCTGCTGCAGCTAATTTGTATCCAAACCCACGAGTTAAATTCTAAAACGAGAAATGGAGCACAAGATCTCGAGAAGTCTCGTGTTCATTTATAAATTAACGGGACTCTAATAAAAACAATATTGCTTGAGTTGATAAATATAGCTCTGTTTCTTAAAAATCTCGCTGTTCTTAAAATCCGTGAGGTCAGTGTCTACCAGGCTGATTGAGCAACTTTTTTTCTTTCGACGGGAAACGAACAGACGCATTGCTTTTTTAATGATCAAGTTTTTTTTTGTTTTTTGAGTAATACGACTTTTTTCTGAGACTTTTTTTCGAAAGTTTGCGTGTTTATATGAAGCCACATCCTGAGTATAAAATCTTCAAGGCAGAACAGTTCTAAAAATATAAAGTCTCTAATTCTTCAAATCTTTGTCATGCAAAAAGTTTTAGAGGAAGATTTCATTATAATTGTTGTTATCAAGTTGTGACAAAGTTTTCCTTGTCAATGCCATTCGCTTAAAGGGTAAAGCAAGTCAAATGATGTGTTGCTCTAAAATGAATCATATCCAAGCAAAATTTCAGGCAGTAAGACGATCGTTTACTTACTTTTAAGTTGACATTAAGCGTCGGTCTGAGGCGTTTCTAGCAGACGGCCATGTTGTGTTGTCCAGTGACGTCACTGAGCAGTACCGTTAGCGTGTGCATGCGCACTGAGGCTTGATCCGGGAAACTTGTTATGATGGATTTTAGTGTCTAAGTTTTGTGTAGAGGTTGGTGAGTATGTCATGTTTCCCATTTGTGTGTGTGTGTGTTTGTACGTGTGTGTGTGATTGTGTATATGTGTGTTTGTGTGTCTATGTGTGTGTGTGTGATTGTGTGTATGTGTGTGTATATATATATGTAGGTGGGGGTGGGGCGTGTACAGACGTTATCTGTTGTGTTTCGGTTTTTTTTATCCGTGTTTATCAATACAAATAAGTGTAAATTCAGCGTCGGCGTCAGGCCACCTCACACACACACACACACACACACACACACACACACACACACACACACACACACACACACACATATATACACACACACATTTATCTATAAATAATTGCTTTGACTTTTACGAAAAGGCGGTTTCCCACTCACAACCCCCGTCTGTCAGAGTCCGCTGAATACAAACCGAACTTCAGTTGAGGAGAGAGAGAGAAAGTGCGTGTATTTGAGCGTGAGATAAAAGATATAATGAGAAAGGAGAAAACGAGAGGGCTAAATTAAAAATTACGAATCTTTCAAATGGGAGAACGGTATAAAAAAGAAGGCAGAAATGGAGGAAAGTAGAGGAAATACATTACAAGAAAATACAGAGGACGTATAAACAGTATATATATATATAGTGGGAGGGTCGATGGTGGGAGGGGAATAGGCGGAGAAATAAAACCTTGCAAGAAATACGATCAAGAGGAGCCAAAAAGGGACTGAAATCAGAAGGAGAGAAAGAAAGAAAGAAAGAAAATGAAGGATAAGAGCAGTATGGAGAAGAGGGTGGATGAACCACACGCTTATTCTGTTTTATTTAGGGAATCAAAGGCGGCGGTGACCAGCATTCATCACTCAGGAGGCTCGGCCTCCGCAGTCCTGTCAGTGAGTTTACAAATGTATCCCATCATAAACATGTCTCGCTCCCTGCAAGCTCACCTGACACATTGTTTAAACCCTCGTCTGATTCTATTTTTGATCGTGGTCTTACGCCTGACATGTTTCCTGCTATTACTGGGAGAACTTTACCGACATGACAGACCTACCACTCCACTCATTCACTCTCACTGGCCGACTTCCGCTACACCTTATGTGCGCATTCGCGTCCTTCCGGTGGCGTCAGAGGGTGAGAAAGCGAAAATGTTCGATAAATTAACTCATCATCAGCACTCACACAGTTAACGTAAGACAAGTACCAACAACAAGACTTGTTCAGTAGGCGTCAGACTAGTGCTGTCCAACATCAACACTTGTGCAGTAAACGTCAGACTAGTGCTGTCCAACATCAACACTTGTGCAGTAAACGTCAGACTAGTGCTGTCCAACATCAACACTTGTGCAGTAAATGTCAGACTAGTGCTGTCCAACATCAACACTTGTGCAGTAAATGTCAGACAAGTGCTGTCCAACATCAACACTTGTGCAGTAAACGTCAGACAAGTGCTGTCCAACATCAACACTTGTACAGTAAACGTCAGACAAGTGCTGTCCAACATCAACACTTGTGCAGTAAACGTCAGACAAGTGCTGTCCAACAGCAACACTTGTGCAGTAAACGTCAGACTAGTGCTGACCAACATCAAGACTTGTACAGTAAACGTCAGACTAGTGCTGACCAACATCAAGACTTGTACAGTAAACGTAAGAATAGTGCTGACCAACATCAAGACTTGTACAGTAAACGTCAGAATAGTGCTGACCAACATCAAGACTTGTACAACAAACGTCAGACTAGTGCTGACCAACATCAAGAAAACAATAAACGTCAGACTAGTGCTGTCCAACATCAAGACTTGTACAACAAACGTCAGATTAAGTGCTTACCAACATCAAGACTTGTACAACAAACGTCATACTAGTGCTATCCAACATCAAACTTGTACAACAAACGTGAGACTTGCACTGTAGTTACATCAAAGGTGTACAACAAACGTGTTACTTGTAGTGTACTTACATCAAACGTGTATAACAAACGTCAGACTTGCACTGTACTAACATCAAACTTGTACAACAAACGTGAGACTTGCACTGTACTTACATCAAACTTGTACAACAAACGTGAGGCTTGCACTGTACTTACATCAAACTTGTACAACAAACGTGAGGCTTGCACTGTACTTACATCAAACTTGTATAACAAACGTCAGACTTGCACTGTACTAACATCAAACTTGTACAACAAACGTGAGACTTGCACTGTACTTACATCAAACTTGTACAACAAACGTGAGGCTTGCACTGTACTTACATCAAACTTGTACAACAAACGTGAGGCTTGCACTGTACTTACATCAAACTTGTATAACAAACGTCAGGCTTGTACTGTACTTACATCAAACTTGTACAACAAACGTGTTACTTGTAGTGTACTTACATCAAACTTGTACAACAAACGTGTTACTTGTAGTGTACTTACATCAAACGTGTACAACAAACGTGTTACTTGTAGTGTACTTACATCAAACGTGTACAACAAACGTGTTACTTGTACTGTACTTACATCAAACGTGTACAACAAACGTGTTACTTGTACTGTACTTACATCAAACTTGTATAACAAACGTGAGACTTGCACTGTAGTTACATCAAACGTGTATAACAAACGTGTTATTTGTAGTGTACTTACATCAAACTTGTACAACAAACGTCAGACTTGTACTGTACTTACATCAAACTTGTACAACAAACGTGAGACTTGCACTGTACTTACATCAAACTTGTACAACAAACGTCAGACTTGCACTGTCCCGTTAGGACGACGTACAACCAACGTCAGTCTCTTCACGTGTAGATGAAGCCCCGTTGTCGAGTGCCTTACAGACTTGAGGGGGACCAGCTCTCCGCATTTTTTCTTGGATTAGTTGTGTTTGTAATGGCTGTTATATCCACCTGCACTTTTATCTGATGCTTTCGGCTTTGTGTTTAACTGTTTTCTTGCCTGTAGCTTTTTATTTATTCCTGTGCTATTATCAACTCTCTCATCGCTGTTAATCCTCTCTGGCTCACGCCATCACCGTTTCTTCATTTTTAAAAGTCATTCCTGAGAGAGACTTGACATCAGAGCAAAAGAGTCATGGCCTTTCACCATTGTACTGCAATTTCTGCTTTGTGATCATCGGAATATCTTCCTGACGATTTGATCGACGTGTTTAATTATCTATCTATTCTGTTCCAGTCACGTGTCTGTACATCTGACTCACTGACATCTTGATTTATAAATGATATCCGGCAGATGAATGACCTGACATCTCATTAACTTTACACAGTCACAGGAATTTTGTCTCTCTTGTGCTTTTGTGTTTGCAATGGGCGGAGAGCCTGGCTTTGGCTGGGACACCACTTTAAAAGCTCACACCTTTCATCTTCTTCTTACTATTATTATCATTATTATTATTATTATTATTATTATTATTATTATTATTATTATTATTATTATGACAAGTTTGTTCCTCCTTCGGAGCTTAGGTTGGCGAAATCAAGTATACAAGCAGAAAATGAAAAATTCATGTCAAATGTAACCGTTGTAATTATTTCCTTACACAGCTGTTGTCCGAATAATTGTCCGAATAATTGTCCGGTCAATGTGGTGGATGGAGGAAGGTATCAAGGTGAGACTAAGAGTGAATTATGTACAATCAATAGATGTGTGCACGTGAAGGTGAATCAGAGTAAACAGTCTGCAGTCAATACGCTGTACAAATATCTGTTTGTATGCATGTGTATATGTATGGAGGCTTTACACGAGCGCTAGTGCATGTCTGTTTGGTGGGACAATGCACGTGCATGTTTGCAGTGACAAGGTTGCGCATGTCAGCTGTGCTGTGTCTACGCGTTTGCACGTGTGAGAGGTCACGTGGTACATCGTGAGCGCTGAGGTCACGCGCCTCTCCTGGGGTAGTGAATGAAGCGAGGGTCAGTCTTTGCCCAGGAGCAACATGGGAACCACAAGGACCAACTTCTTGTTTGCACAATCATAAGCGATGTCCAGACTCTGCAGATGTTGTTTCAACCCTGGAGCCGTGATTATCAGGCGGTGGCAAAGATACCCTGAGGTAAGGGACCACGAAGTAGTGTCCGTGGGGTCTGGAAATAACCGGAAAAAAAACACTTTTCCTTCAGTTCCCCATTCTGGCCTGGGGGAAAAGTCTTACTCTTGCTTCATAACTACGGCCCCTGAAGGATAGGTGGTGGTCTTCCTGTCCGAGGCTGGTCATGAAGTTCCATTGTTCATTTTATTTGCACGTTTGTGCCTTTAGCGTTTTAAAAACACAATTCTATTCTTGGCAGGTACTCCTTATGCCTAGAAAGTTTCCTGGTAAGTGCAGGTGCGTGAGGAATCAATATTGAAGCAAACCAAAATAAGGTGCCGTCCTTAATGTCCAATCAAACCCCGTAAATCATAGTTTAATATTCAGAGAGGAGGAAGCTGCAGTGAAAACGGCTCATTAATAACGTGTCTGCATAATTACCTCCAGGGTAATATACGACCCACTTAAGTTACTTCAGAAAAGAAGCGGGGTAGTCAGTCGATGGATTAAGAACCTTTTTCATTCAAAGAACAGAGAGAGGCCCACAATAAAGGACCGGAAATCGCAGAGAACAGAGAAGAGAAACTTGCGTGACGGGAAACCCGACATCACAGCCCGGCATACAAATAGACTGGACATCACACACAGGGGCTGGGGGGGCTGATCCTTACACATACACCACAGCTCGCTCTGTGTGTGTGTGTGTGGAGAAATAGAGAAAATGAGAATGTTTATTATATGCGTATATATATATGTGTGTGTGTATATCTGTGTGTGAAAGCATTCATGAAGCAATATATGTGTGTGAGAGAGAGGCGTGTGTGTGTGTAAAGAGAGAGAGAATGTATCTTTGTGGATGCGTGGATGTATATGTGTGTGTGTAAAGAGAGAATGTATTTTTGTGGATGCGTGTATGTGTGTGTGTGTGTGTGTGTGTGTGTGTAAAGAGAGAGAGAATGTATCTTTGTGGATGCGTGTATGTATATGTGTGTGTGTTTGGAGAGAGAAATTGAGAATGTATGTGTTTATTATGTACATGTATTTATGTATGTGTATGTGCAAGCATTCATGAAACAATATGTGTGTACGCGTGTGTGTGTGTGTGTGTGTGTGTGTGTGTGTGTGTGTGAGAGAGAGAGAGTGTGTGTCAGAGTGAGAGAGAGAATGTATGTGCTTTTGTAGATGCGTGTGTGTGTGTGTGGAGAAAGAAAATGAAAATTTATGTTTATTATATGTAGGTATATGCGTGTGTACAATCATTCATGAAACAATATGTGTATGTACGTGCGAGTGTGTGTAAGAGAGAATGTGTGTAGGCGTGCGTGTGTGGAGAGAGAGTGTATGTGTCAGAGTGAGAGACAGAGAAAGTGTTTTTGTAGATGTGTGTATGTGTGAAGAGAGAAAATGAGAGTGTGTGTGTTTTTACGTGCGTGTATCTATTAGATGTGTGTGTGTGTGTGTGTGTGTGCAAGCAATCATGAAACAATATATGTGTATGTATATGTGTGTGAGAGAAACAATATGTGTGCGTGTGTGTGAGTGGAGAGAGAATGTGTTATAGAGAGAGAGAGAATGTGTTTTTATATCTATATGTATATATGTGTGTGTGTGAGAGATAATGTATGTGTTTTAATATCGATATATATATATATATGTGAGAGAGAGAATGTATGTTTTTATATATATAAGACAGAGAAAGAATGTGTGTGCGTGCGTATGTGCGTGCGTGCGTGTGTCCGTGGAGAGAGTGAGAGAGAATGCATGTGTTTTATATCTGTGTGTGCGTGTGTGTGCGTGTGTGTGTGTGTGTGTAACAAAGAAGAGAGAAGAGAGTTTGTTTCGACTGGTTACCTGAGAGTGCACGTGCCCGTGCCAAATATGCGACATTAACTGGATGTAGCCAGAAGACAGCTAATACAACAGCCACACTTTTCATCTGGGCATCAGCAGCAGGACTGTAGTATGGACGCCGTTGTCTCTACATCTCCTCGATAATCTGCAACCATTAGTCCCCCCAGACACCCAGACATGTTGTAACGACTGGCATGGTGCTCATAAAGCTGTCAACACACCAGCGGGCTGTCGTACTCTTTGAGTGCTTCCTTCACAGCACAGCAACAACAAGACACCACAGGAAAGCTGCGACCGGTGCACCACTCGTCAGGTAACCACACATCGGCTTCTAACGACCAGGAGCAATTAACTGCAATTTTAAGACCTGATACAGCGCCAGGGTAGCTTTTATCAGTAGGTTAATCTGCCCCAGAGTACTTTAGTCTTTACTGCTAAGTTTTAGCTCAGCTGGATGGACGAGAATGAAACTGGTGACTAATCCACTGATTATCGTCAGCTGTGATCTAAAGGTCCTGCGTTCGGATCCCATCTCAGGACTCGCTAACACCTCTCAGGATTAGGATGTTAAGCCAGCGACTGTCGGAGGTCAGGTCACGAATGCGGTGGGCTGCCTGTCCTCGTGAAATTTACCAATCGACCAAATTTACGAATTTGAGGAATATTGTAGCTTATTTTTGAGGAATAATGTGCTTTGAGGAAAATAATATTCTTACATGTCTCATGACAGTTCAGGTCTTGTGTATGCATCTCATTGCTTTTGAATATTAATTATAAGCGTATGGGTGACTAAAGGCGTGAGTGAGTATGGTGTCAATGATTAGTGTTCTCGTTAGATATTTGTTGTGGTTGGTGTGCATGTGTGGGTGGGGTAGGGGGTACTCTGCTGGTGTTGATTGATTGATTTATTATTGAAGAGGCCTTCGGCCCATTTCAAGGGGAAAATCCAGGCATAATACAATGTAAACAATGCTATAGTATGCAATGCAATGCCAGTATTAAATAGAATATCTAGTTGAGCCTGAACGCCTTGTGGGGTATCTGAAGTAAGAACTACGTCATCAGAAAATAGCAGGATTAAATTATGTAGTAAGTCTGGGATTAGCTGTATTCCATGTTTACCACGCTCAATAATATTCTTTGCTAACGTGTCAGTAAAAAGGGAGAAGAGGACAGGACTACATGTCTCCCCCTGCTTTAATCCTCTAGGGCAGAAGAAGGAATCGGTAACATCGCAGCCTACCCTAACTTTTGCCTGAACAACGTTATACATACTCTGCAAAAGCATTTAGCATTTTACCTTTGACTCCCTTTCGATTCAAGACTTACCACTTCTTTTCCCGTACAATAGAATCAAATGCTTTTTTGAAATCTATAAATGCTACGTAAAGCTTTTTGTGGTGTAGTAGTTGTTTTTGAACCATAGCTGAGAGCATATATGTGATCTATGTGATATTTTCTAAAACCACCTTGTACATCCTCTATAACCTGGTTATCTTCAATCCATTTAGAAAGTCTTTGGTTTAATATATAACTGCACAATTTACCACTTATATCTAACAATGAAATTCCTCTATAATTATCAGGGTTGCTAGAATCACCTTTCTTGTACAGGGGTTGAATGATGGCCTCAGTCCATTCCAATGGAAAATGCCCAGTATTAAAGATTTTATTAAACAGTTTTACAAACAATAAGCTTGAATCAGAAAGCACAGACTTGTAAAATTCCCCAATCAATCCATCAGTACCAGGTGCTTTCCTGTTCTTTAAAGCACTGTGTAAAGTGGATGTAGCGCTGTGTGAAGTGTTGTGAAGTGCATGTAGCGCTGTGTGAAGTGGGTGTAGCACTGTGTGAAGTGTTGTGAAGTTGACGTAGCGTTGTGTAAAGTGGATGTAGTGCTCTGTGAAGTGCATGTAGCTGTGAAGTGCGCTGTCTGTGCTCAAGTTTGTGTTGAATTGTTGTCCTACATGTGATCACAGCTTATGTTACAGGTTTCTCTTGTGTATTTCCTCTCTTGATGGCCATTAAATAATTGTGTGTCTGTGGTCTGTGTTCAGAGTAAGTGTGAAGATATGTTTGTGATGAGTAAATGTGAACACGTGTATTAGACTTCTTCACGACTGTTACACACATTTGTTGTCTGCCCCTGCACTGCCTGATGTAGACGCAGACCATCCTGTCTAATGTCTCTTCCTCTCTTCGTAAACTTGTTATTTCGTGAGTGTATGGGTTTGAATGATGAAAGAGTCAGCCATTGTTATCATCACCCAGTTATTCTGGTTGCCTTCAACACCAGTCCCCCACCCCCACCCCCCACACGCGGGACTTGACTCACACATCTCCATCTCTGTTGCTGTTGATGCTGCTCTTGATGATATTTGTGAGATGAAGTGTTGAAAGGCGTCGGTGTCATGAAGGACAAGTGAGCTTCATTTTCTACCCGTTTGAAGTGAAGGTTTTTTGGTTTGTTTATTTGTTGATCTGTCCAGTGGAAGTCGTTATCACATTCCGCTTGTTTGAGCACATTTTTCACGCGTAAAAGAACAATGTCATCTTGTCAAAGATTCTCTGTAAACATGTTTGCTTCAACTGCTCATTTAAAAAAAAAAAAGATTAAAGAGACTGTGTCACTATTCGGAAATATTTATACATCTATTAAAAACAAGAAAGTTGATCAAAATGCGACTATATGTACTAGATTATTTTATACTTTGTGTGTTTTTGTATGTATATACATGTGTGTGTGTGTGTGTGTGTGTGTGTGTGTGTGTGTGTGTGTATTTTCTTCCTTAGTTCAATTAATAAATTTGCAAAGATATTTGAATTTCTTCTTCCGAATTTTCAATTATTGCAAATGTTCAGTTATGATGATTAGACTTTGAAATAGGTTAGTGGTAGGTCTTGTATTGTTTCGTGTGTGAATGGTGTCTTGTGTTTGACGTCTTGTGTGCGTCATTTGTTCGTCGTCATTTTGGGAAAAGAATGACGTAAAAAGAAGAAGAAAGACGACGGTTATGGCCAGATAGAAAAGTGAGAGCAGCGAGTTCTCCATCTTCCATAAATCAACTAGAAATCTCTTCACCTTCATTCTCACCTACTGGGGGCTCGTGGAGCGTGGTGTATGTGTGTAATATGCGTCGTGCGTATGCAAGGTAAGTGTATGTGCGTCGTATTACAGACTCGTTAATAGCAAGAATTATGACTGAAAGATTGGACACAAATCAAAACAACAGTGGTACGAGATAGATACAGGTAGCGTTAATTGCCTCTAGTTGTTTTAATTAGTATTCATCCAGGAGGCAGCCCAGATACTTTATGTGATTATGCGGAGCTAGAATTTCCGTCCTCCAAATGTTAATTGCAGTGAAGCCAAGGTGCCCATAAATCACGTGACCTACTGACTCTACCACACTGGTGGTCCTCGAAGCATAAATCGTTTCATGTTTATAAACAGAGCCTGTCGTCAGCCATAGGAAGGAGAAAGCCTTCAAATCCTGAAATAATGGAATATTTTGAAGAGAATTTTCAAAGAACGATTTTAATTGTTTTTTATGTTTTATTTCATATCACAATATATTACAGCAATACAAATCGCACTAACAAAGCTCATACATAGATAAGAAACAAAAAAAGCAAAAAGCGCATAAAAACAAAAAGAAACAAAGCACACACACACACACACACACACACACATGCACACAACATCTTTATTAATCTGCTTCTCTCATTTCTTCTACCTTTTCTTGCATACAGTGCACCAATAAAGTTTCATTACATGAAGCAAAATGTCACCATCAATGCTCTGTAGACAGGTTCTTATACAAATTCACAGTAAGTAAGGTCCATATCTTTAAACCTACCCCATTATATTTAATCTTTTAGAGTATATCAGCTTAGCACTCAGGGGCCAGTTGCACAACACATTTCTAATTTTAAACACTTTTAGGCCTTAAGTCTTTTTAGATAATCAGTTTAAAAAGCACACCACAATTTCAGAATTTTTAAAACTCAAACTGCTTTAAGTAAGATAAAGTTCTTTAAGTTTGACTGTCCGTCCTGTCAGTACATTTTTTCTGTATGTTCTTGAGTAATGCATCAAAATGGCTAAGAAGAGATTTTGTTTCTTTAGAAAAGTTTTAAGGTTTAGAAACATGTTGTACAACTGGCCCCAGGCCATTAGTATCCTTATAAACTGGTTTTGCTTCTAAAGTAATAAGAACCCAACTGTTGGTATTTTATCACCTTTTTTTCTAACCAGTAGTATTTAATACACGATATACACAAGTTCATACATAAAACCTTTTCAAAAGAATGTTTACTCTTGTCACGACATACACAACTTTGTTGAGGAGAAGAAAACTACATTACAGAGGGTGTCTGCTATTTGTGACTGTTCGAACATTTCGTTTATTCCTTTATTACAAGTCCTTAGACAAGGAAGTGGATGTTGAGATCCCTTTCACCCAAATGTAACTAAGCACGAGCCCGTAGTTTTCATACATTGAGTGTAATCATGATCACCCTGTCTGCTGCCTCTGCTGAGTAAAGCTGAGTTATCGTCCAAAGGTTTACATGGAGCTCATCGTCCTTTGATGAAGCCAATGACACAAGTAAATAAAAACTAGTTTGACAACCAGGAAATAATTTTATTCAATGTCAGTCGCAGTGGGATAAGACTTTCGTTGCAAACAAACACTTTCCCTTAAACTTCTCTTTACTGTCACTCCATCTATTGGGAAGGGAAGCTGCAAAGGAGAAAGAGATAATAGTAAAATCGAAGTGGATGACAATCATCTTCATAGTTGTTTTATTTTAAAGAGGAAGCAGGATGTGAAACAGAATCTGTGTGAGCAGCTGTTGGTGTGTTTGAGACAGAATGTATGGGGATGTTTCCACCCCTCCACACACAAACATACGGCAAGAATGCAGGTTTGTTAATGCCGGACATCACATGACAGGCTTCCAGCTCGAGCACAACCTTTCAAAGATTCTTTAATAATAGTCTAACAGTCAAAATAATCGTTGAAGTGTGGGAAGTGCAGGAGTTTATTAGTAATGAGTTTTATCAGTTTTATTAGTAACATAAACAAGAATATGTCAATGACAATGACAATGACCAACTTTATTTGTCCCAATGGGCAATTTGAATATGGGAATGTGCTCTAGTTCAACAATGAAAAAAAATAAATAAAAAATTGAAAAATGAAGAAAAAAAAGAAAAAAGGAAAGAAGTTGGCAAGTAACATATATGCATATATATATATATATAGATATAAAAAATTTACAACAAGGAAATCAAGTATGCACCTACAACATCACACATACACACATTGTTGACAATTCATCTACGATTGAGCAGCTGGACTGCAGATGGCACAAATGATGTCAGGTGTCTGTTACTCTTACACCTAGGCATGGCATAGCGTTTACCTGAGCTTAATAATACAAATTGTGTTGTTAGTACATGTTCAGGTAATGATAAAATGCATGAAGCTTTCCCTACTATTTGCTGGTCACAAAAAGAAGCTAAATCCCTCTGTTTGATACCAATTATCTTAGACCAGATGTTCACAACACCGTTCAGACTGTTCCTATCATGGACAGAGAGATTGCGAAACCAGCAGACAAATAAGAAAGACAGAAGACTCTCAATGAATGACTGGTAAAAACGGTCTAAGATTACTTGGCTAACAGAAAAACTATTTAATTTACCCAAAACGTACATCCTTTGTTGTCAGTAGGTGTTGCTGAATATTTTTGCATTTAAAAATAACGAATGTCAATCCAGGTATAGTTGGGGTGGGGGGGGATAGACAGTGCTGAAGGTCTAAGAGTCTTTTAACTCGGTGAGACAAGAACAGCATTTAAAAACCCCGAGTGGCGGACAAAGTCTCTGATTCTCCTCCCGCCTACACACACGATATCAGCCTTCATGTGTAGGTTGCCATGGCTACCTTTTATGACTTATGTTCTAGACAAGAAGATACAAAAAACAATTTTTTTTAGATTCTTAAATATTCTAAATTCTCGATTTGTATGACTCCTCAATTCGTTTCGTGGTATGAGAAGACTACCAAGCGAATAATTATTTTATCTCTCAGTTTGCATACAGAGTTAATCGGGGGAAAACCTAAGGAACAGGAAGAAGGGATGATACACAACAAGCGAAATATGACACAGGGGAGACGTGAACAAACCGACAAATGGCAGAGAGGGAGAGAGCGGTGAAGCAAAGCAGACACCAGACCGCAGGCTGACCCCCTTGCAATCACATGACCAGGAATGTGAGGGGTGAGGGGGGTGAGGCGCGTGCACACTACCCCGCGGGGCTGTAACGATGCGCCTCCTACGTGTTCGGAAAGGGGCAGACAGCTAAATAGGATTCAAACCTCTTCTCCGGACTGTCCGGGACATCAACCGCAGGGGGTGAAGTGGTGGGGGTTGGGGTGGGGGAGGGTGATGCTTGCCTCTTGTAAAAGAACCTCTGGCCCCTGCTGGGTGGCCGGGTGTCTGATTTTGAAAGTATGACTGATGAGCTGAGAAGACGGATGTCATGATTCCGGTACCGCCGGCTATCTAACTCCCATCTCGAACTCCCCTCTGACTTGTGGCTAGTGTCTTTGTGATGGCACGAGCCGTTCTCATGCAGTGGAATCGAACCCTGAATGCGACTTTGAATTCTAAACCGGATTCTGATCAACAACCACCCCTCCCTCCTTCAATATCCTCCTCACCTTTTCTCTTCACCCTCCATCCCTCACGACTGATGATCTTCGTTTGAAAGATAAAAATGACAGACAGACAGACAGACAGACAGACAGACAGACAGACAGACAGACAGACAGACAGACAGACAGACAGACAGACAGACAGACAGATGTCTTCAAGGAATACGAATAATGGATAAAATGTTGGAAAAAGCAGCAACTATAATAGCATCTTTACAGTCACTGTGTTCATCAGCAGCCTAATTTTTTCTATCCTTTGGCAAAGATAAATGTTTTCAGACAGACATACATCACTGGCTAGTCTCTTGGCTTACTAGCATGCGCCATAAAACTTGCTTATTAATGTCAAAGTTTCGATAACTTTGTTCTTCTTGCTAATCCAGCCACACTTTCTCTGTTCATAATCAGGCAGTGGATCTGATAATGTGTTCTTCGTAAAATAAAATCTCTCTCGGCTTTCTGTAACCCTTCCTTCAAACATTTTATTCTCTATCTCCCCCCCACCCCTGCCCTCCCCCTTTCACTACATCCTACTACCCCTCCTCCCCAGGACCAACCACGATCACGATTTTTCCTTCTTCTTCCTTTCATCGGCCGTCAGGTTCGTCGAAGTACATTTCACCAAAATGTCGACGCGTGATGGAGGCAAAGCAAATAAGGGAGGAGACAAACAAAACAGCAATCTACATCACAAAATAACCCCCCCAAATTCGTCTCCCACAGGTTTCGATTCGGGGTTTTGTGTTAATATCTTCATCAATGTCTGTTGTTGGCAGCTCCTTATCTTTCGTCGTGCCTTCTCGAGCCTCTCGTGTCTTCTCGTGTCTGTGGACATGTCCAGACCCAGTGAACAAACACTTACATTGTTTGGTTATCTACATCTTTTTCTTTCCGTCTCATGTTCATCCGCTGATTATATCATTTCTAAATGTTCCAGCGGTTCCTGAATCTCGTGACCACGTGCAAAGTACGCATTGACATGACCTCCTGTCGGCGACCATCGAGTGTGTTGATGGCATTCACCTCCACATGATTGGCTAGGCTCCTGGAGCGAGCAGTCGTCTCTGGCTGAGACCAGCCTCCTTGATTTTTGTTATCTTTGTCTTTTGTTTTCGGTTTATGGGGAGTGGTTTGAGCCTACCTTTGATGGTGGGTAAAGTGCTCTCTTAATCAACTTTAATGATATTTTGCTGTGCATTGTGTCTACATGTTTATGCAGGTGTATCTGACACCTGTCCTGTATCGCTGCTCGCACGCCTACATGAAGGTAAAGCTCTTTGAGTCCAGCTGAGGCTGGAGAAAGGCGCTGTATAAATGTACAGATATTATTATTATTATTATTATTATGTTGTATGTTTATGTTGTGTATTATGTGTAGCATCAGCTGTAGAAGTGCCGAGAGGAACTGCTATCCTGATGACACCTCATTGTTGGTGTTATTGCAGGGGCACGAGAAAGGTCAAGGAAATGTCTTATTAAATTTCTGTACATTGATAAGATGACATTTTTCTGGAATTAAATATCGAAACAAAATAGATATGATCAGAGACTTTAGGAAAAAAGATGTTGCTGCTGTTGCCAACATGATGCACGACAATTCTGTTGAGACTGTAGTCTCCTTTACGTACCGAGGCACCTATAGGCAGTGCATCCTCTTTACAAACTAATCAGTCTTTAGTCGTTTTCATCACTCATTCATTGAAAGTCTTCTACATGATAAGAATAGTTTCAAGAGCATTGTCCTCATTTGTTCTGAGGTGGTTGGAGTGAAGCAGAGGGAACTGGTTTCTTGGAGACACCGAGATGCTGACTGCTCCTTAAAGTTTATAGACGACTCCGGACATACGGGACTGATTGCCAACGATGACGACTCCTCCTACAAATATGGATGTGTACCGACTTTTTAATCCTTACGAGAAAGACTGTAACTAATTGAATGGAGTCAGTGTATGACCTTTTCTGTAGCCTGTGTTAATGTACAGTTCATGTAAAGTGATATTCTCATGGTTACCGTTGGCAGACTAAACGATCGCCTGATTAGGAGTAACAAAGGTATTTTGTATTTGAATTTGTATTTGATTATATAATTTCTGAATGTTTCTTAAAGACCAGATTAAGAAATGGTGTAATATTTATGTTCATTTTTTGACAAGGAAGACTTAATAGTCTTAAATCATTTTCAGATTTTTCTCTAGCTGTCATTTAAGTTAACGACTAAATCCTTTGCAAGGTGAGAATCTAACACGCTAGAAGATATTTCAAGTATTATTCAATTTACGATAAAATCACACAATATTAATTTATTCTTTTAAACTTCTCGACTGAAGAACCAGGTTATGTCTATTTATAAATATTAAAGAAGGTTAAAAAAAAGGTAAGGTAAAGGTCATCCCATAACCTTTTCAGGTAGTGGGGGAGAGAGGTGTTACAGACCCCACTTTTCTCGGGGCCAGCATTTACATGAGGGTGGTGCCAATCTCCTCTCCCTCGCTGCCTTACCTTCCCCAACTCTCTATGGAGTCAGGTACCCATTCCCGTCAGCTGGATCGACTGGGGTAAGTTCGCTGCGCTTATCGGGAATTGAACCCGCGCGCTGTCGGTTCGGACGCCAGCGCTCTAACCACTCGGCCATCCGCTTCCCGCAAAGAAGGTAACTGTAGCTGAAGAACAGCTGTTGTTAGTATAATTAATACTAAATTGAGGTAGGGTATGAGTAGACAGGAAATACGCCACATAATTAGTATTTTATACTCTATGTACAGAAAGAAAGGCATTCCAACCCCATTTTTGCAGATGTTGTGCACTTTCTGTAATGAAATAAGCCAATCTGTGATTGACACATTAGAAAAAGTGTTTAAAGTGCACAATTAATTGCCAAATTTCTTTGCTGTAAAAAAGTGGTTTCCTCTTCGTCTACAGGTCTGAGCGAGGCTCAGTTAAAAAGAAAGACAATGAAAATCACAAATCTACAAAATTTTATTCAAGTCAGATGAAAGCTTTAAAAAATCTGGTGAAAACAGTGGCGTGAATATTCTACATACCCTACCTGACCAAACTATTAATGATACCAAAAAAAGCTGTTCTGCAGAAACCTAGTCTACATTTCCATCAAGAGGCATGGCCAGTGGTTCTTCAGTAGAATATATTAATACTGAGTGCTTGTATCGTAAATTGAAGAGCTTGCCGTCTCGCAAGTTTTAAAGAATTTTCCTGATTTTTAACATGTTTTTGGTCTTTCACCAGAATTTAGTTTTTGTTTTATATTTTAACTTGGGGTCTCACGATCTTTTGTCACCATGACACACATTTGTATACAGTTTGCTTTGTTGCAGAAGGAAAATTTCCAGAAAAGTATTTGTTATAGTAATAAGAGAAAGATAAGATGAGATTTCATTTATTCCAGTGGGGAATTAGTTGCAGGTCTGTATGGAAGCACAACAACAGAAATGGTAAAATGGGCGTAGAGAAATCGTCAACAGTTCGAGGTTGCGAGTACACATCCTTCCTATAAGAATCCCTGTATTATTGTATTTTTGTTGTCATAGAAACAGAGGCCTTCACCTCATGCCTTACCGGTAATTGTGGCGGATTTATCTGATTCTAATGGGTGGCACAAGTTGGTAATGTCTCTAGATAACAGGCATGTAACCAGATTAAAATAACTGCCAGCAAACAAGTATCCCTGTGTAATGGGAAGTTGCCTGACCCACGTTCAACCTCGTCAGTCGTCTTACAAAGCTACTGGACATTAGATGACAGGAAGGATGGAAGAGGTGGAGTCTTGGGTTGATCGTCAAGGGATAACATTTTGAGTCTTCGCTTCATGCTGCTTCGATCTTTCTTCTTCTTCTTCTTCTTCGATGATGATGATGATGATGATGATGATGATGATGATGATGATGATGATGATGATGATGATGATGATGATGATGATGATGTATAATGTCTTTCTCCAGCAATACCAGGACGCAAAGTTCTTGACAGTAATGAGTGTCCATGTATAGAGTGCTTCACTGTCAACAAGACAAACTCAGTGAACTGCACACAAAGAGCAAATAACTGTCGTTTTCTCCGGGTGCTACGACCCCATCCTCCTCCACTTACTACAGTGCGAAATCACCTTTTCCCGCCAACCAACCGACTGAACTGGTCGTTTGATCAATACTTTAAACCTGCGTATAGGTGTGTTTTTTTCTCAAGAAAAAAATTGTTGATATTGGCAGAGGCAACCAAGTAGACCTGTACTGCCATACGCCATAATTAATGAGGGCTCATGCTGTTCTTCATCACCAGCTGCTTGAGATTTATCAACCTTTTTTGAAATGGCATTGGCGCCATCAGACCCGATGGTCAACAAGTTTTCAAGGACGCAGACAGCAGTTTTTACTCTAGTCACGTGTGAAGGCACTTAACCTAAAATATTAATGCTCTTTGATGACCCTACTGAAGGTTTCTAAAATTGAAAGGTATGCTCTACTTTGCCCTCATAAGTTTTTGATGCCATGTTTACGTCCCTTTGCCGTAGCTGTTCCCCCTAAGTGTGGGCGTTAGAGGAGGAAGTGCCGTCTGGCGGCGCTTTCTGAGGCAAGAGGGAATGATGAGATGACATGTAATCAATCGTAAAGTGTAAAAATAGTTTCTGAAGATAAGACTCGGCTTTATGTGCTTAAAATCCGAGACAGCTGCAAAAGTCTTCATGACTTTTGTCATTAGGATTTTTTTTAAGGTCTAGTGAGGCTAATGTTTTAATGAATGGAGAAAACTTGAAACAAGATAATGTTTCCCAAAATCTCGGTACCCATCATGGTACTCCAGCAGCTGTTTCAACTATCCATCTACCTCTTCTATTAATTTGAATGAAACTTATTTAATTTAGTAATTGATGTGTGTGAACTCAGCGTAGCGGAAGAGTAAAGAATTGGTTTGAAGCATGTGATGAGTCTGTGAGCAAAGGTTCATAGGTCAACGTGTGACTGTCAGCGAATCAGATTCTGTAAGAGCTTCAAAGTTCTTTAGATTTACATTGTACATCCTTTTACTAACTGAATGAGGTCGACAGGTGATTTGTAATCAATTCACCTCCATCCCACTGACCGAGCGGGGTGAGTGACTTTTCCCTAGACAGAAAGGAGTCAATGGACATTTATCCCACCTCTCTCTCTCTCTCTCTCTTTCACTCCCTCCGTGTACTCTAAGGAATGAGGTCAGCCCTTTGTGCCATCTTGCTCCACGAGCCCCTAGACTACTATTTCGTTCACTAGTTCTTCGACCTCAGCGCCACCAACCGACACTCACGTGTCCCAGGAAGTTCATGAAAAACACGAATTAACTTTTGACATTCACGCCTCACACTTTTCACTTTGGGGCTGTGTTAATGAGTCTGGGTATATTTCTTGAGATTTTTCTCTAGGATTATATAAATCTATATTTTTATCTTTGCAGTACTCCTGTGAAGCATGATGAGGATCAGACATACCCGTAGTAATGCACACCCAGGAACAAGATGTTTGCTATCGTCACTGTTGTCATCACATTTCATAGTCTTAATCTTAGGCTGGAAAATACCCCTCCATCATCTGTTTACATCTCGGGTACCCAGAATATAATACCCCTCCATAACACTTTACATCTCGGGTACCCAGAATATATTACCCCTCCATAACACTTTACATCTCGGGTACCCAGAGTATAATACCCCTCCATCAACTGTTTACATCTCTGGTATCCAGAGCATAATACTCTTCCATCAACTGTTTACATCTCGGGTTCCCAGAATATAATACCCCTCCATAACACTTTACATCTCGGGTACCCAGAGTATAATACCCCTCCATCAACTGTTTACATCTCTGGTATCCAGAGCATAATACTCTTCCATCAACTGTTTACATCTCGGGTTCCCAGAATATAATACCCCTCCATAACACTTTACATCTCGGGTACCCAGAGTATAATACCCCTCCATCAACTGTTTACATCTCTGGTATCCAGAGCATAATACTCTTCCATCAACTCGGTCAAGCAGTCCTACTTCTTTGGCATTTTCTCCTGGGTTTGTTTCTGGCGGAAATTGAGATTTTTCATCTTTCTGAGCTTCACATTAGATACAAAAATGAAAGACTCGTAGATTATAAAAAACAATCTAATTAGGTTGACAAAAAGTCCCTTTCTGTGGTGCTCATTACACACATCTGCTTCTTGTTTTTGAGATGAACTAGACATGTCGAGAGGAGAAGAAAAAAATCAAAGAGCCCGGTGCGTGTTGTTGTCTCCTTGATGTTTCCAGTGTTGAATATAAAATGAAACAACGCCCATTAACCGTCTGGACTCTTCTCCTTGACTGACTAATGAGGGTTGGGGGAGTGGACTGACTCTTGTCCTACACCAGCCCTCCTCCTGAACAGCAGATGGCACAGAAAGGTGCAAGGTCTCAAAAATCCCGAGTATTCTTTATTTTAAGACAATCTTATAAATCTGTATACAACTAAGCTAGCATTCTTCATTTTAAGAAATCTCTCTGTTTTCTAATTGTTTAAAACTGTACAGAACTAAACTAGTATTGTCGGGTACCCAGAATATAATACCCCTCTATCAACTGTTTACATCTCGGGTACCAAGAATATAATACCCCTCTATCAACTGTCGTATTGCCGTATTTCCACATGATTGTTGATTTTGCTTTGTCTTTAGAGCCAAACCCTTACTTTTCGATCGACCGAATAAAAACTCTTTTAAAATTACATTATTTTCCAAATATAACGATCTTCGTGTCTTTTATTTTTTTGAACCTGTGATTCGTGTTGAATATTGTCGGTAATGCAAAGCAACAATTGCCTCCTGTCTCTAGTGAGAGATGGACTGCACTCTTACAGCTTCAACAAGGGGTTAGTGGGAAACTGTGCATGTCTGGTATTATAGGGCTGTTTCTTCAGATATCGGGTTTGAAGTCTGTTGTGTTGAATGGGTGATTCCTGGACAAGCAACATGTGTACCAGAGAGCAAAGTTTTAGTTGCATATTTCCAGTCAGACTGATAGTGATTACACTCGCTCGATTATTGGATGAAATGAAGTTGAATTAAAGTCCTTTCGTTCTTTTCTGTTTTCAGGTGACTAACAAAAACTCCTTCTTTAGATTCTTGTTTTCACGTACCCGGGGTATCTGCTGCTAAGAAAAGAAAAAAGGAGAAAAGTCTTCAAGTTAAAAGTCTGATTCTATTCTCGTCGGTTCCAGTTTAACATAAATTGTCATACAACCAGTCCAATAGCGGTGACCTATAGACTCAGACACCATTGCTGAGTTCTAACTTTTTATTTCATAGAATTGGTTGTTGGGCCCTACTGAGGTGAACTGCTACTAAGTATGTGGGTCGTCTGCCTATCTTTTATCCAGACTAATGTAGTCAGGTGTTCTTGTTCTCCTAAAGTGCAGTGCTTTAAATGTGATAAGAGATCCACTGGGGTAATCAAGGCAGCACAGAAAATGACCCACCAGTCCACAAAAGACGGACTATTTAAGACCACACTGACGAACAAATCGATGGCTGCACTTTTCTGATGAACAGCCAGGCCACCAGCTGTCAGAAAAAGAAAGAGTCAAGAGAAAACAAAAACTATTACAAAAGTCATTCCAAGCGAGGAAAGAGTTGAGAGGAAAATGGAGTTTGAGTCCAAAGATGTAGTGAACCAAGAGAACAAGCCATCCAGATGTCGATACCAGAGCATTTCAAAATATTTCACACAGGGTCTACAACAGTGAAATAATTTTTACATTTAAAATAATTTTTTAAAATTTGTTTACATATTTATAGAGTTTATGTTTATCCGTTCTTCTGTTTTTATTTCCTTATATGTTTTTTGTAATCGTTTAAAAAAAACTAACAACTAAAACCCCCAAAATTTCATCTTTGTTATAACATAATAACTCATCATCGTCTTTGTTATAACATCATAATAACGACTTGGCTAAACTCAAAATTGTCTCTTTTATAAGATTGTCAAAATGGTTTCACTAAAATACTGAATGTGCCAAGGAAAAGAACGACCTTATCGCAGAAATGATCAAAGATTTACCCCAGACGAGAAAGGAAACTTGGGTGCGGTGAAGCCATTATGAAAACAGTCGATACTATTTAGTATTCTGACAACACGAGCTTATCTAGTGTCTATGTTGCAGTACATAATTCTCTAAGAAGGTAGTGAGCAGCGGGTCGTCTTAGTGGCTGGCAGCGATGACTGATGCCAGAGGAGGGAGAAAAGGGTCGGCGCAAGAATTGAGATCGTCGCTGATGACTGTGTCGATAAGTTTACAGCCAGCCCAGACTGGCATCGCTGCTTCACACCTCTGACATGTCTACAAGAACGAGAACTTCTCTTGTCACTCACGCAGTTTACATTCTAAAGTGGGAGCTTTTTTTCTGGGGCCGTATTCATGGAGCGAGGATAAGTCATTCTCCTGGGTAACTTCAGGGCAAGCATGTTGTCTCCGTAGTCATACAATGAGGTCCAGACTCTACCGATGCTGCTTTACCCCTGAGACCATAGTTGAAATCTGTGACAAAGATGTTTTAAAAGGAATGTAAAACAATATCCGGGGGTTCTGGACAGTTGTAATTACGATTAAAGCTTATTCTCGATTCTCCATTTTGCCCACGGGTAACCACCTACCTTTGCTCGATGAATACTGTCCCTGCACTGTGTTTGGTACAAACCACGTGACTCGTACCTTTATGCGCAGCTGCTTATTAAGCTAAGTTGGCTTTTGTTGCTGCTCTTTAATCATTGCAAGCACAGAGGAAAGACAGAACAAACAGGGCATCACCGATTGCGTCTCTCTTGCAAATGAAATGCAATTTTTATGTTGTAATGGGCTCTACACTAGAGTAATGTCACCCCTCTTAATTGTTTATTTATGAGGATGGTGCTGCAGACATTCCGTGAATGTTGTTTGTTTCGACCTGACACGCAATGTGCTTGTCTTATCAAGTGTTTGCTTTCTCGTCCAAGCCTCCCAGTGACAAGGGGCGGCAGCCACTTCCATGTCTGTGAGCACGTGGCAGTCTAGTGATTCACACTCAGCACTGGCATGGCTGCGGGTACAACAGTGTATGTGGTAAGTGCCCGTCCGCACTGAACGTGTTTTGTATGTCTACCTGTCCACAGGGTAAATGCATGATGTAGGTAATTGTTATTTGTCTTCATTCAGCTGTTTACTGACTGATTGTGTTTACTTTATTTGTCTATGACTTTTTAGGAGCAGAAATCAGAGCAAAAATTGCATCAACTACATGGCAGCGAGGAGAGTTGAGTTAGCTGCATGCTAGCACTAATATACTTATATTAGTAGCTTAGCTGGATGCTAACACTAATATTATTTATAACATATTAGTAGCTTAGCTGCATGCTAACACAAATATACTTTTGACATATTAGTAGCTTAGCTGTATGCTAATACAAATATATTTATGACATATTAGTAGCTTATCTGCATGCTAATACAAATATATTTATGACATATTAGTAGCTAACCTGCATGCTAACACAAATATATTTATGACATATTAGTAGCTTAGCTGTATGCTAACACAAATATATTTATGACATATTAGTAGCTTATCTGCATGCTAACACAAATATATTTATGACATATTAGTAGCTTATCTGCATGCTAATATACTTATGACATATTAGTAGCTTATCTGCATGCTAATACAAATATATTTATGACATATTAGTAGCTTATCTGCATGCTAACACAAATATATTTATGACATATTAGTAGCTTACCTGCATGCTAATATACTTATGACATATTCGTAGCTTAGCTGTATGCTAATACAAATATACTTATGACATATTAGTAGCTTAGCTCTATGCTAATACAAATATACTTGTAACATATTAGTAGCTTAGCTGTATGCTAATACAAATATATTTATGACATATTAGTAGCTTAGCTGTATGCTAATACAAATATACTTATGACATATTAGTAGCTTAGCTGTATGCTAATACAAATATATTTATGACATATTAGTAGCTTAGCTGTATGCTAATACAAATATACTTATGACATATTAGTAGCTTAGCTTTATGCTAATACAAATATATTTATAACATATTAGTAGCTTAGCTGTATGCTAATACAAATATACTTATGACATATTCGTAGCTTAGCTGTATGCTAACACAAATATACTTATGACATATTAGTAGCTTAGCTGTATGCTAATACAAATATACTTATGACATATTAGTAGCTTAGCTGTATGCTAATACAAATATACTTATGACATATTAGTAGCTTAGCTCTATGCTAATACAAATATACTTATGACATATTAGTAGCTTAGCTGTATGCTAATACAAATATACTTATGACATGTTAGTAGCTTAGCTGTATGCTAATACAAATATACTTATGACATATTAGTAGCTTAGCTGTATGCTAATACAAATATATTTATGACATATTAGTAGCTTAGCTGTATGCTAATACAAATATACTTATGACATATTCGTAGCTTAGCTCTATGCTAATACAAATATACTTATGACATATTCGTAGCTTAGCTGTATGCTAATACAAATATACTTATGACATATTAGTAGCTTAGCTGTATGCTAATACAAATATACTTATGACATATTAGTAGCTTAGCTCTATGCTAATACAAATATACTTATGACATATTAGTAGCTTAGCTGTATGCTAATACAAATATACTTATGACATATTAGTAGCTTAGCTCTATGCTAATACAAATATACTTATGACATATTCGTAGCTTAGCTGTATGCTAATACAAATATACTTATGACATATTAGTAGCTTAGCTGTATGCTAATACAAATATACTTATGACATATTAGTAGCTTAGCTCTATGCTAATACAAATATACTTATGACATATTAGTAGCTTAGCTGTATGCTAATACAAATATATTTATGACATATTAGTAGCTTAGCTGTATGCTAATACAAATATACTTATGACATATTAGTAGCTTAGCTCTATGCTAATACAAATATACTTATGACATATTAGTAGCTTAGCTGTATGCTAATACAAATATATGATTTTTTAACTCTGGAAGTGCGGGTCTCTCTCTCTCTCTCTCACACACACACACACACACACACACACACACACACACACACACACACACACACACACACACACACACACTTCCTCCTATATTTTGTCTGCTGTGCACGTGCACGGCCAGTTCTTGAAATGCAGTTTGAAACAGTTTCTTTGTTTGTTTTTTGCGAACGAGACAGTTTTTCATTTTCCATTAGTGTCACAGAAAACTGGCATTTATTTAGGATAAAGAAGTGAAGCGGGGAGTTAAAGAGCGATGGGGAGAGTGAAAAGCAAAGAAGGCGAAGAAGGAAAAAGCTAGATGAGTAATGAGGAAATGAAATTTGGCTGGAATCTGCTCACCAGGGTGTATAAACAGAAAATAACTGAAAAATTACGAAAATTGTCAGTCAATGGCACATGCGGATGCACACACACACACACACACACACACACACACACACACACACACACACACACACACACACACACAGAGAAATATATTCACATTATAACTTGAGGAGTATCTGTTCCTCAAAAGTCGTCTATGAACCCCATTGAGAATCACCGACATTGTCCTAACCCTGCAGACTGGTAGATTTTTTTTGATTGGTGTTTTACGCCGAGCCAACAACTAAGGCTATATCACGGCAAGGCAGTCAGCCCCGTAAACAGATGCACATACAGAGAAAGAACAGCGTGCCCGAGACAAGAACTGAACCCAGCACAGCCAACTTTCACTGTATTGGTGACAGGCGCTAACCGTTGCGCCACCGGACCGCCTCAGACTGGTAGATGACAGACGCATTGTGAAATGTCTGACAGGAGGGTGTGGATGTTGAAGACTGTCATTCAAAAGTTACAATCAGCAAGTTGTGTGTTACACAGACCCTCTGATATTTACTGTAACCTCAGCAGTGGAGGCCACTCATTGTGTCTCAACATGTGATAATAGAACATGTGATAATAGAACATGTGATAACAGCCTTTACAGTACACAGTGACGATGAAGAAGAACGACGATGCTGAGGCAATTTAAAAAAAAAAACTTGCGGCAGGTTGCCCAGGGTAGGTATCTCTACACAGTCCTCTTCCACAGGAAGCGAGAGAGAAAGAGAGAGAGATGTGTAAGTGATTTGTGTGTGTGTGTGTGTGTGAGAGAGAGAGAGAGAGAGAATCCCCGACATTTAATCCCCAGACACTTAATCCTCAAAATGAAATTTCAACTCAAGAAATTATGAAGTGAATGAAAAATTTAATTATGAAATGAATGAAAAATTTAATTCAATTCAAATAATTATTTCATGTAAACATCAAAATAAGTTTGACAATTAAAATAATACTTAACTTCAACATTTATAACATTGGGGGCATTTTTGAGGATTAAGTGTCTGGGGATTAAATGTCTGGGGATTAAGTGTCTGGGGATTAAGTGTCTGGGGATTAAATGTCTAGGGGATTAAGTGTCTGGAATTAAGTGTCTGGGGATTAAATGTCTAGGGGATTAAGTGTCTGGGGATTAAGTGTCTAGGGGATTAAGTGTCTGCAGATTAAATGTCCGGTCACCGTGTGAGAGATGTGTGTGTGTGTGTGTGTGTGTGTGTGTGTGTGTGTGTGTGTGTGTGTAAGGACTCGACTTTACAGACATCACTGTGAGTGGTCGGACTCTTACCACAGTCGCTGAACCTCTTCGATCGGCCACCGAAAAAAAGATCAAGAATTATGGGGTAAGGAAGAGAACACTGGGTCCATGGCATTGGCCCACCACTCACCTACACTCTTGCTTCATTTCCTCCTTTATCTCTCCCTCCCTCTCTCTCTCTCACTCACATTTCTTTCTCTCTAACACATTCCCTTTTTTAATGTCTCCCTACATTCTGCTCTCTCTCTCTTTCTCTTTGTCACACACTCTCTCCTCTCCACCAGTTCTATATATATATATAACTGTCAAACTCTGTTAAATTTAATGTCAGTTTGGTAGTATATTGCTGCTAAAAATAGATTCAGATTCTCTTTTTCCATCCCTCTCAAACACACACACACACACACACACACACACACATTATAACTTGAGATTGCACGCACGCACGCACACACCACACACACACACACACACGGGCGAGGTGTAGCTCTCTAACACTCTCTTTCCCTCTCCTTCTGTATCTACATTATTTGTGTTCCTGATTTTTCATTCATAAATTCCTCCACCCAATACTGCTTGGTTTCCCCCCTCAGTCTTTATAGCCGTTGCCATTAGGGGATGATGGGAAGACAAGTTCTTTCAAGTGGATGGCGACTCAAGGGAAAGTGAAGGTGATACTCTAGGAGTGACTGACTGTAGTGGAATCAGGAGTTGTCTGCCCTACTTGTCACCCCTTCTCTGCCTGCTGGTGTGAATAACGAGGGCTTCAGTCCTCGGGGCATTGCTGGTCTTTGCCACTTTGTAGTAGCGCAGAAAATTCGACTGGCACTTAACAGAATGGTAAGTGGTAAACTTACTATGTTTACCCACAGTGTGTAAGACCCGCTTTTTCCAGGTCACTTTTTTAGCACACCCTATACTCAGTGTTGGTTAAAAATAGTCTAACATTGCAGTTGTACCTCCAAGAAAAATAGAAGACTTGCGCAACCACTAGCTTTACCTATTTCTCATTTCAGAAAGGAAATATTAGAGGAGGTGGTGATGGTTAATGTAAGTGGAAACGGTTAGCGGCACTGACGGTTATAAACAGACTGTACATAGGTCCTGCACTTCTCTGAAACTCCAACACACCAAAACAACTGCTTTAGGATCCAAGAATGGTGGAGAGTCAAAAACGGTCTGTTGCTAGGAGCTAATCCTCAGGAAAGTGTAGTTATAAAGCGAGGGTAACCCTCTGCCCCTACCGCGGGAAAAATTGTCTCATCTCCGAAGCTCGAAGCGGTGTCCAGACCCTACTGGTATTGCTGCATGTTATTTTACCCCAGGGAATCGTTGCCACTGCTTTGTAAGTTTGCTTCAGGGGTAAAACAGCATCCATGGAGATAAAACCCTTGCCTTTGATTTGTCCATCTTGCCTCCGGGTCAACGACTTGTCATCGCTCCATAAGGACGCCCCCAGGATGACACTCTGCACTACAGGCTGAACAGCTTGGGGACAATGTCACCCAAAGAGCGGCCTTAAAACAATACCGAGGTCAGTGCTATTTTTAGAGTTGAACTTTCTAGCGTCTTCTGAATGACAAAGAAAAAGGTTTGGACGAAGATGCAAACAAAAGGCAGATTGTGGATAAAGTTTTGTGAAATCGTCAGCTCACCACATGAGCGCCTGCCACTGCACACAGCGAGACCAACGATGCTGAGAGAATTCTCAGGTTCTTGACTGGAAGATGTCTGTTTGTGTGTTTGGACATCAACGTCTGATTTGGATTTCAAGGTTGTGTGCTGTGTCAGTCCTGTGTCACTCATTTCCGCTCAGACCCCAAGAAGCTTGTTCCTCCACCACTTTCCTGCACCGCTAGGCACCGTTGAGCACCTCCTGGGTTGTTCGTGTTTTTAAAAACTCATCACATGCTCTTAGTTGAAAATCTGCTCATGTTTTTTAGTCTTCAGCTTCCGCTTACGATGAGTTGTTCTTGTAGTTTGTGAACAATTTTTACGCCGTTAATGTTTTACCCGGTCTTTGCCTACAGTGCAGTTTTTGAAGGACAGGTTGACAGATGTGGCAGCTGTGTTCTTCTCAAGTCTTTGAAAAGAGAAGAACTGTTTGCTTAATTGATTTCTCCTTTCGGATGTAGTGCTTAACATTTATTCTTGAAATTAGCGGGATTTCCTCTCCTGTCAGTCTAAATAGGCAGCAAGTGTTCTTATTAGGTGAAACAAACCACATTAAAACATTATATTACAAAGGTTTGTAATTTTTGTTTTCTGGTTATGTTTAAAAAATACTCTGGGGAATCTTCGGTAACGGAAAAAAGAGATAACAGCGGTTCATACATCGTTAGGGTTTGTGCTAAGCCTGTAGAAGCAGAACTAACTGTTTTCTCAAGAGTAGAAAGTCCTGCAAGCTTCTGACATGAGTGCAGGTCTTCCTCTGGGTTGTTTGCGAGAGCTAACAGGTACCTTCACAGGTGATACAACTGGCGTTGATCTCAATAACATGCTGGTTACAAATAGTTATAGTCTGTGTGAATGAGAAGCGCATTGATGTTTTAATTTTTCCTCTTCTTGTGACATGTCAAAGTACACTCTAATAGTATCTACTGTTAATCATCTTTCAGCCATTTTGTCTACCTTTCTCTAAAAGATAAATGTGCTTTTTGTCTGTCTCGGCACAAAAAGTTCCACCAGCTCCATCAAATTACAAAATTATTTAGGAATAAGTGAAGAAAAAGGAAATACGTTTTCAGACTGCGACTCTGTCGCATTCTTTGATCTTGACAGGTAAAAATTATAAGGTGTAAAAACTACAATGTAAACCGGGCTTGAATCGGTGAGTGTTTATGGTGGGGGGGGGAGAGAGAAAGGCACTAGGTACCCACGCCAGCACACAGGAAACAATAGGCCAGACAAGCTTTTTCTTTCCTTCTTTATTCAACATCGCAACACCAGGAGGAACACGAACGACAACGAGAAACAGGACAAAAAAGATGCGAGACTACATAAAAATCAATCTATAAAATAAAAATAAAAAATAACACAAATAACTAAACAAAAAAATATGTTAATACACATGAAAAATGTGCAAATTTTTCATGGGTGTTACAATAAGGTATAATCATCATCCTGATTTTCTCTTCACATAGAAATATTCTATTTGCAGCACTCAGGCAAACGAGTTCCTTCTATGAACCAAAATTTCGAAGAATTACAAAAGGACAGTTTAACAGTCTGAGATAAAATGTTAGGTGGAGGTCATCGTTTAGGAAGCAGCTTCTATTTCTAACAGGACGGAGAGAAAAAAAGGGAAAAAAATTACAGCCTGATGCAAGAGATTTTTTCTGATTGTTCGGTACGACGACTTGCATGAGACAGACTTTCCCCTCAAGCTGAATTCTCTTGAGTTTCTCTGGCTCTAGTCCTTTGCCTCGTGATCCTATAAAAAATGGAAAAACTACTGCAGCACACATCGATCTCTCCATACACATTGGTAGGCACAAGAAAAACAAAATAGATATTACCAAAAACAAACGTGGAGAAGATCTTTCTCGGAGAAAGTTGCAAAAGTTTCTAAAATGTCACTGGCCGAAATGAAAACATATATCTTCGAATGATAACTGCTTCTTAATATGTTTATCAATATTACACAGATGTAAGATGAAGGATGCGAAGGTAGCAAACTTGAAGCATAAGGACACAGCCTTGCTATTGATAGTAAATAACAGTGAAGGTGTGAATATAACGACCATTGCCGGTCTCAACTTGGGCAGGAGAATCAGCCATCAAAGTTGTCTAACCAAAAACCTTTAATTGACAAATACTGTAAATATTTCTCGTGCGGAGGAAGGAAAATGAAGGAGGGGGGTTTCCCATGAAGAAGAAATCAGAACTTTTATTTATTTCAAAAATATGATTAAAAACATTTACATCGTTGTCTTTTTAACGGAATATTTTATTGTCTATTTTTTCTTAAAAGATGAATGGAGGGAAATTGATTTCTAATAACTAGAAAATCTCAGTCTAAAATACCATTTCTTCAAATGTACTTGAATATCCCCTTCTGTTCTCGAGATAAACCCCACATGAGCACAGGAAAAGATCAACAGAGCAAATGTCAGGACATCACATGGATACATTTACTTTGTGAAGGCCGACAGCTAGTGGCAAAGCTGGGATCATACATAAATTATGGGCATCTGTGTAGAAAAGTGATCTCTGTGCCTGCAAAAGCCGTGTGCACTTTTACTTCCCTCTGGTGGCCTTCTTGGGAGAAGAGGAAGAAAAACTGTTATCAAAATTACATGAAGACAGATTCTGTGAATGAAGAAGGACACATGCCTGTGGCGGAGCAGAACTTGTCAAACACTGGATCCTGCAGAAGAGACAGTCAGAGAAGAGCATTAGCTTAGTGGGAAACTTTTTCTGTCTGGATCCGCTTTTTTGTAGATTGTATATTGGCACGTGCCAGGCAGTCAAGACTTATAAATTATAAATCTCGTGCTAAATCTCGCGCGGTGGTGATGTCGAAAATGCTTACTTTTGTGCTAAAAAAATGTCCACTGTAGCAGTCAGGGACCAGTCGCACAACACATTTCTAATTTTAAACACTTTTAGACCTTAACTCTATTTAGATAATTAGTTTAAAGTGCACACCACAATTGTACAATATTTACAACTAAAACTGCTGTAAGTAAGATAAAGTTCTTTAAGTCTGACTGTCCCTCCTGTCAGTACAAGTTTCTGTATGTTTTTCTGCAATCCATCAAAATGGCTAAGAAGAGATTTTGCTTCTTTAGAGCAGTTTTAAGGTTTAGAAGCTTGTTATGCAACTGGCCCCAGGACATCAAACCCTGGAGGTAGCGAAAGTGGAATGTAATATGGCCCTCGAGTTACATCGAGTTTATTTGTATCAGACAATGTCTGCGGCGGGAGGAGGAGGGAACACCCAGCGCGGATCAGGTAAGCGTATGGACGAGTGATGAGAACATTGATGACTTGACGACTTGATGACTGGGTAAAAGAAAACTCAAATGGAAGGATTATACATTCTTTATTCGAACGTGGAAAGGACTGTTGTTCTGGTTTAATTTGTGTTGTTTGTTGCAGATGTGAGCTGTATATGAGTTTTGAAATTGACAAATGTGCTGATAATGATATAGATTACAAAAATTACTCCGTATAAACAATTACTCCGCAGAATAGCTGTCTTCTTAAACTTTGGACCACGTGGATTGATACATATAAAATTAGACATATGTGGGAAAGTGGATGACTGAGTAGACAGAGGACAAGCGTCCGAACTCTGACCGGTTCGATGCCCGTATGAAGCAGTAAAGTTACCCCAAATAGGAAAATGGTAGCTGGCTTGATTGGAGTTTGTGGAAGGTAAGGCACGAATGAAAAATAAGTACCCCTATCCTCACAAAAAAGTTTGTCCCGAGAAATGTGCGGACTCTAACATCCCCCTCGCGCCTCTTACAGTCACCTTAAGGTCAGGAACTACCTTCACCCTTGTATACATACGCGACCACACACCCACCTCAGCCCACCAGCACACCTAGACACACACACACACACACACACACACACACACACACACACACACACACACATATGTGAACAATAACAACAGGAAGTTGATAAGTATTGTGCTGCCTCTTTATGATGAAACAGCTAGAGAGGTTTCCCTTCAGGCAATCAGTGAACTGTGGTTAGAAAAAAAAGCACCGCAGGACACTGTGGGACACAATTTTTTTTGTGATTCCGCTTATCATCATAATAAAAAATGTAGTGGAACGGGTACGAACAGTCGCTGGAGGCTTTGAGGTCAGGTCTCTAAAGTAATCAAACTGAACTACCCGAAACCCTGACACCCATTGTGACGGGGACTTTTTCGATCCGCTCTGACAGTTTTCCTCCTGCTCCCAGGGAAATAAAACAGTGCGTTGTGAAAAGCCTAAACCTCGAATTTGTTAAAAGGATGACAGATGAGATGGACAAACACAGCCACAAAAAATATCCACGTGACTCATTGAGGGTAAAAAAAAACAAACCCCACAGTCTTAACTCGGCTTCCTCTCTCTGTTTTACATTCGTCTGAAAGGAGTGAGTGAGTGAGTGAGTGAGTGAGTGAGTGAGTGAGTGAGTGAGTGAGTGAGTGAGTGAGTGAACAAATCTGTGTGTCAGTCTGTGTGGCTATAGGGCAAATGAGTTTTGTTTAATATTTTCAGAATTCTGAGAAATCTTAATACGCTGCCATCCGATCGCATTTATTACCTTCAGCCATTTCGCAGCGCCTTTAAGCTATTACTGTGGAAACAATTTTCGAGGAAACATTTTTAAGCAGTTCGAATCTTTCTGTAGCAAAATCGTTTTTAGCTTTTTGGTAGCAATATGACCGGGGGGTTTTCGAAATAATTCCCGATATTTTTCCCCCCTTTTTTTTCTTAGCAAGAATTTCATTGCTCAGTGTAAACCCCAAATGGATATAGTCTTATAGAACAGTTCAGTTCACAGATCTTCTATTAGACCTTTACTGATACAGCTTTGGAAGGATGATAGCACCCAGCGCCCGAATAGACGATTACAAAGTAAATTCAAACAGCAGCACGAGATGTCTGCAACCAATCAGTAAAGAGAGGTTTTTAGTGGCGTAGGAAGACGTTCGGCGTTGGGGGTGGGGGTGGGGGCGGGAACTCCCTGCTGACAGTGAACGGCGTTCGCACTCACACATTACATAAAAAAGCACCTACACGGTGGTTGCATCACAACACACGCTGCTTTAGTCATAAGACAAAGCAGCATTAAACAAGAAAAAACAAATTGAAAAAATGTCCCCCCGGCTAATGCAATCACAAGAAATGCAATAAACGTTATCCTAATAATTATTAATCATACTAATCAAGGTTTGCAAGTCATTGTGCCAAAAAAAACCAAACTGCGTCTTCGGTGATTTCTATGGCCATCTACCAAAACACGGACACATATACACAGACCAAACAGTGTAACACAGATAACTTATGATGAGTATAATACAACAATTACATAATCTTAATAAGGAATACGAATAAGCTGCAACGTAAAATAAAACTGATAGGAGAGATATTATGTAACACACAAAGAGGGATGATGTTGTGTGCGAATAATCTGGCCCGGATGTCTCCAATAAATTGAGATTTTACTGAACTACATGGCTCCGCCTTCACATGGAACACTGACAGATGTCTCCAGCTGCTCCCTGAATGGTCGAAGGGGAAGGTGAATTCACAGGAAATCATGGATTATCTCCACAGCGAATGTCCCTATGCTATGTGTACAATAAAATTCCCACATATATCCAATGTTATGTATGTTACCAGCGACAGTCGTTGATGATAAAAGAGCGCCTTGTGTTGTTTTACTTATGCACTTCCCACTGAGTCGTAGATAGCAATCACACCAGTCTCTCTCTCTAAAGAAAAAGTATGACGAGACCCTCTTGAAGATCTTCATTCATGTTTGAGCAAAATACCAGTATAGGGACTCTGAGAGTCTCTGCCTTACTTAGGTGTAGTCACAGCCGCCAATTCGCACTAAACGTTGGTGTCTACTAAGATACATAGAATGCGTGTATGTGTGTGGATGTGTATGCATGTTGTTGGTTTATTCTTTGTTTTTCGCTCTTTCCAAATTTTCAATGTGTACCAGATTGTGTACAATACTTCTTGCTGTCACTTTGTGAAAGAGAAATAAACAGTCTGAAAAAAAAGATATACGTCTTTCAAAGTAGGATAGAAGAAAGAAAGGTGAGGTTGGTATCAGTGGAATGTGCTCCCATCCATCGTAAAAGCCCGCCCTGACTAGGCCTCATCCACAAACCCGCCCCTTCGCTGTCTATCCCCTGCCCCCTCCACCCTCTTCTTCCCGGCTGGTTAGCTGGTCACTTCAAGTGCGCCCTGTAATGATGGGGTTTTCCTGTAATACATGAACTGAGAAACTCGCGTGGTGAAGTCAACCTACAAGCAGAGGAAAGGTGTCCTGCTAATGTCATTCTATGAAAATGATCTTTTTTTCCCCATCACTTAAAAACAAACAAAAGCAGGCCATTTTTGCACCCCCCTACCTCTCCATGACTGCGCCACCACCCAATTTGCCATCCACCAACGCCGCCCCTCTCATCGCCCTTCCCCGCCCCTCTGCGGCCCCATCCGCCACCCCATTCGTTCTCTACTTCCCTGCTGGTTTGCTGGTCACTGCAAGTTCAGCCTGGAAAAATGGGGTTTTCCTGTAATACATGTACTGAGAAACTAGCGTGGTGGTCAGTCTACAAGCAGAGGAAAGGTGTCTTGCTAATATCATTCTGTGAAAATGATATTTGTCCCTAAAATTATTCATCTTAAAAAAAAAAACAGCAGGCCATTTTTTCCGCCCCCCTCGGTTGCTGCGCCCTAGGCGAGTGCCTAGTTCGTCTAATAGGTAGAACCAGCCATGAGTGTACTACGTCACACTAGAGCACCAGTGTGACGTAGTACACTGTTTGGTGTTGACTGCTGTCAGGGTTGTGAATGGTGCACTAGTGTGACGTAGTACACTGTTTGGTGTTGACGGCTGTCAGTGTTGTGAATGGTGCACTAGTGTGACGTAGTACACTGTCTGGTGTTGACGGCTGTCTGTGTTGTGAATGGTGCACTAGTGTGACGTAGTACACTGTCTGGTGTTGACGGCTGTCAGTGTTGTGAATGGTGCACTAGTGTGACGTAGTACACTGTTTGGTGTTGACTGCTGTCAGTGTTGTGATTGGTGCACTAGTGTGACGTAGTACACTGTTTGGTGTTGACGGCTGTCAGTGTTGTGAATGGTGCACTAGTGTGACGTAGTACACTGTTTGGTGTTGACGGCTGTCAGTGTTGTGAATGGTGCACTACTGTGACGTAGTACACTGTGTGGTGTTGACTGCTGTCAGCGTTGTGAATGGTGCACTAGTGTGACGTAGTACACTGTTTGGTGTTGACTGCTGTCAGTGTTGTGAATGGTGCACTAGTGTGACGTAGTACACTGTTTGGTGTTGACTGCTGTCTGTGTTGTGAATGGTGCACTAGTGTGACGTAGTACACTGTTTGATGTTGACGGCTGTCAGTTTTGTGAATGGTGCACTAGTGTGACGTAGTACACTGTTTGGTGTTGACTGCTGTCAGTGTTGTGAATGGTGCACTAGTGTGACGTAGTACACTGTTTGGTGTTGACTGCTGTCAATGTTGTGAATGGTGCACTAGTGTGACGTAGTACACTGTTTGGTGTTGACTGCTGTCAATGTTGTGAATGGTGCACTAGTGTGACGTAGTACACTGTTTGGTGTTGACTGCTGTCTGTGTTGTGAATGGTGCACTAGTGTGACGTAGTACACTGTTTGGTGTTGACTGCTGTCAATGTTGTGAATGGTGCACTAGTGTGACGTAGTACACTGTTTGGTGTTGACTGCTGTCAGTGTTGTGAATGGTGCACTAGTGTGACGTAGTACACTGTCTGGTGTTGACGGCTGTCAGTGTTGTGAATGGTGCACTACTGTGACGTAGTACACTGTCTGGTGTTGACGCCATACTTTGCTAGCGGATAATTAATCAACGGATGGGTTTTGGATGCTGCAATTTACAGGTTAGGTTCAGATCGCCTATATCTACCGATATCTGCAAAAATCGCAAACCATTCAAGTTGGTCTTTAATGTTGTCAGAGTCTGAGCCAGGAAGACCTCAGTAAACTCTAGCATCGCTTGGCCCGACAATAAACCATGTCTGCCAGTAAACCATGTCTGACAATAAACCATGTCTGCCAGTAAACCATGTCTGACAGTAAACCCTGTCTGACAGTAAACCCTGTCTGACAGTAAACCCTGTTTCTGGCTGAGGCCGAACTGTGGGGATTCCGAGATTTGTTGCTTTCTAATCCATACCCAGAAATTTCGAACACATGAGCTGCACTTTCTCTGGCACACAAACGTCCTAGTCTTTCCCTTCTGGACATTCAGACCTTTCTGAATGATTAATTATCTTCATTCGTCAGCGTTCTAACCATGTTTGGCAAAGTTGAGTGTCATCTTCGCAGGAAACCTTGGGCTTTGGAGCAAGTGTAATCGGATTGTTGGTCTACATGCTAAGTTCAAACCTGTTTGCTAATTCATTTCTAACAGGAATATGGTACAGTTCGGATGTTCGGTGCTTCTGAAGACCTAAAAAAGGACAGTAAAGCGGATAGTGTGTCCTGACAGATCGCCTTGAGAAGGTTTTCGAGCCATCATCATCATCATCATCATCTGTTCATTGTTGGAGAACACGTAGACGACTGTCACGGAGGTCGCACCCACACAATGACAATGAGGATAAAGAAGGGATCAGGAGGCGGGATTGCGGGTCAGAGAGGTCAGTCTGCACTTTTTTTTTTTTTTTACTCACGCATGGATCCAGAATGTAAAACAGCCGGTAAAAATATACCGAGAAACAGGGTTTGTATGGAAAACGCGTGACAGCTGCAAGGGAGTGGAAAGAATTTATCCAGTAAAGAAAAAAAAAGCCAGAGACACAATGTCACATGCATGTCACAGATGACAGAGACTGTTGTTAGTAGATGAGGAAGGAAACAAGTGGGTTCAGGCAATGACAGTCCAGAACACAGGCTGCGCAAAAAAAAGCTCAGAGCAACGGAACTAAATTTACACAAATCCACGGGGAACGACAGAAAAAAAGAAAACAAATATGCAAAGAGCAGCCTGTTAAGAGAAGGGACATCACTCATTAGCTGTTATCATGAGAAGCTGCTCGTCTCGAAAAGGATTTTTTAAAAATTCTATATGTAATTGAAGGGTTTCAAAATGTAATCTCCTAGACTTGATTTACTTTGTCTAGGAATGTGTGCTATGCCTGTAGTCAATCGTTTATCAGCATCTTTGTCTTTAATTAATAATAGTGAGTGACTGAGTGCAGATGATTAATTAAGTTGGGGTTACTTGTTTAGACTAGTTTAAATAAATTATTTGTTTAGAAACTTAGTTTTTTCAATAAGATTAAACGTTTCTAGTTGTTTTTTTTAATTTAGTTTGTTGGCTAATTTAGCTTCGATGGATGAGGATGAGGATGAGGAGGCCAGATGATAATAGTCGCACAATGATTAATGATGTCATTGTGATAATTCATCGGCTATAGCTTCTTTCTCGGTTACCTGCCACCCGCGCTGCGGCAGGACGTCCATAGGGCGCACGCGCTACGGTTCAGCAGCATCTGTCGCGGGGGCCCCTTTGGACGTCCAGTGCCTAGTGTTCTCGACAAAGCCTCCATCACTGACCCAGCACCTGACAGTCAATCAGACTTCAAGGAAGGTTTAAAACCATTCATCCTGCCACTGTGTTGTGTGCTATTAGTGAATCAGTCCCACTCATTTCTTTGCCCTTCCCCGGTCCTCCTCCCCTTCCAAAAAAAACAAACAAACAAACAAACCCACCCTCCATCTCCACGATGCCTTGCCCGCAAGACAAAAGAAGAAACCCAACGTCTTCTCCAACCTGTCCCACCCTGCCCGACTCTGTCCTTCGGCGACTGAGAACTCCATAACCGTCGACAAAAGTCGTTGCTGCTGTCACCGAAGTGGTAGAGACGCCACCAAAGGCTTCTTCGGCTGTCAGCAACCCACAACCGCGGCAACCAGCTTCCCGCTCCGGTTGTGGTGGTGGTGGTGGTGGTGGTGGTGGGAGGGTAGAGAGAGAGAGAGGGGGGGGAAGTGTCTGCATCGCGCGTGCATCGTTATTGGCGCCGTCTGGCGGGGTGGTGGGAGGGGGGAGGGAGGATCGACGAGACCAAGTTGTTTGTGTGTGCGCGTGCGGCTGACTATATGAAAGGAGGGAAGGTACGACTGCTGCAGAACTTTCCAGTCGCCTCGGGGTCTGGTAATGAGTAAGTAGCTGGGACGCTCGCACATCCACAACTTGTTTCTCTCTGATCCTCGCTGAGGACATCCACAAGTTGACACGACTTTCACATGTCACGGGGACACCTGTTACCCACCTGTAGAGAGACTTTCTTCCGTTTACAGGTGTAAACACCAAGAAGAACAACTGCAAATAAGGTAAGAAGAGCTTTTAATGTCGTCTGATAAACCGTTACAACAATAAGAAAACTCGAAAGCGACTTTGATTTTTATGCACGTGTGTTTTGTTTGTTTGTTTGCTTAAGTTACTCATTGTATTTAGAGATGTTTACATGAATCTGAAACTTTTAATACATTTTATTTTATATCTGGTTTCTAATAACTTTGAACTGTCGATTTAAATCATTTATTAATAGTGCTTTTTTAAAATCTCGTTAATCGTCACCATTCCAAACAGTTGCAGCTTCTTCTGTCATGTCTTTTCTAAAGTAACTGAGCATTACCATAGGTGGGTACGACCACTGCCTGGTTTCTGGAGAAACAGATTTCAGAATAAGTCGGTAGAAGTCGGAATTATCTAAACTGAGTTCATATGTTAGCTCAGTCTCTGACACACACACACACACACACACACACACACACACACACACACACACACACACACACACACACACACACACACACACACACACACACACACACACACACACAGAAGACACTTTACAAACATCACGAGAAACCGTTACACTCTTTAATAACGGATCCAAAAAGTTTTTTTGTTAAATAAAAGCAGTTCAGGTGACATTGTGAGCTCAGCTTGAAAACTTGTAGTAAATCACATCTGGAAGGATATTTTAATGGCGATGATGGCCAGTGACATTCACTACAACTTCAGCTTTCAAGACACTTCCGAAATGTTAGTAAGCTTTCAAGGCGCCCACCCGGGGTTGGTGTGTTTCGTGGAGTGAGCTTCCTTCACTCCAACAATAAAGTTAGTGGACTGTAAGAGGAGACAATAAGTGCATCAAGGCGGTAGGTTTTCCAGCAGCTAGTTTCTAACATTTCCTACTTGTTTATATTTGTGTGTTTGTTTTATTGTCACTAATGTACGGTTGTTGATGGGTTTCAACTGTCATTTGTTTCCCTTCAGGGTACAGTGATCGCGGTCATGTTCACCCGACATTACTTATGTCATTCATCATGTTTACACCGGGAATAACTGATTGCTTCTCCTTACAATCATTTCCACACCATTCTGAGATTCTTTTTTTCGCTTTCATTCTCTTTGCTTTTTCTTTTTCATTTTGTTTCTATTGTCATTTTCTGTTGTTGTTGATCCTGACCACTCACGCACTCAGTCTCTGTGTGTATCAGTATATGTAGGTATATATCTGTATATCAATACATGTTTCATTCTCTCTTATCTCTACCCCAGTCTTGTTCCATCCCCAGCTTAGCAAATTGTTTGTAGAAGAAACTACTTTATTATCGTTCAGACCAGGAGATTCATATCAATAACAAATATTTCTCTTTCTCTCCCCGCCAGCCGGTATTTTTATCTTTGTTGTTCTTCTCTGCGTCAGTTGCCAGATAACATCAGCTGTATATCATTTCCTCTGCCCACTGACACGACTAAACACAGTTTACATTGACAGCCCTGGCTTATTATGATCGTGTTACAGTGTTTGTTGATGACAAACACTCTTAATATTTATTTGTTATTAATATTTATTTGTTACAATGTGTTACATCGCAGTCAGGCAATACATGATCATTCTCTTCGCTACACTCACATTTGTTTTCTCCTATTTTTAGTTGTATTTTCCTGTTCATTTATTTTGTTTTCTTGCCATTGTTTAGGGAAACCATTATTGCAGCGTAAAGTGTGTCTTTCTCTTGATATCTCTTTCTACTTGACACGGGTGATCTCTTGGTATATTAGTAGACCGTAGTCACTAAATGATGCATATCGTGTGTGTGTGTGTGTGTGTGTGTGTGTGTGTGTGTGTGTGTGTGTGTGTGTGTGAATGTGTGTGTGTGTGTGTGTGTGTGTGTGTGCTGCAGTACTTGCTCACATACATCACAGTCTTGGAGCAAGTGTTTTACTACTTCCCTACACAGCGTGTATATCAACTTAATAAGCTTTCACTGTAGCCAAGGGTAGAGTTTAAATTGACAATTAAATTCCAGATGGAAGACCTCGTGGGAGAAATCGATCTCGGGACAAACATGGATAACCTCTTGGGGCAAAGCCAGGTATCCCTTCTAATAAATAAATAGTAAACACATAAACAAACTAAAGACTGCGGTTGCCTGGAGTCCATAAAATGGAGTTCCCGTAACTGAACCTTCCTCTTCCTTCTGTCACGTGACAGTCATGTCCTCTCTATTTGCTTCAGCAGCGAGTCGTCACTCTTGGTTGAAACACTGGCTTATTTATCTAATTGCACTTATTTATACCATTTCGTTGTACATTCTTTTCAAATCCTTAACCATAATGCAAATCATAATGAAAACCCTAAGCACATTACAGCTCATATTCTGGCCCTTATTTAGGTAGAGGGGTCACAGGATCTCGGGATAGACTGATAAAATAAAGAGGTGTAAACTCACTGTGCGTCCATCTTAAAACTGTTTAAAAAAAAACCTGAAATTTCGAATTTTTAAAAATGCATACCTGATGTTTTGACTCCTCGCTAATAAAAGGATGAAATGTACAGTTCCTGGGTTGGACTGAGTAGACTAACTATCTCTTGCAGGCCAGGTGTTAATAAACCCGCAATTAAAATTCTTCGTTTGAAATTTGTGGTTTCACACCTTTGAGGTCGCTAAACACTGCCTTACGAGTTTCTGAAAAGTGAGCAATAAACACGAGAGGCAGATTAAAGACAAGAGAAAAAGACCAGAGGGGACTTTCTAACCTGGAGTTAGTCTGGTCTGTGGTCGGATGGCCTTCTGTTCTGAAGAATCGAGTCAGGCGGTTGGGAACTATATGGGAGGAGGCAGTAAAAGGGTCGAAACCCGACAGACTTCTACAGGTCAACCACTAAGGGTAGGCTACATCTGCTGTTGTCCCACTTCCTTCCGGTGAAAGCAAGCAATGGGGGGGGGGGGTAGCTGATGCAAGCAAGTCACAAACCTCAGCGCCTCAGATAAATCTCATCTACACTGTTTCTGTCATCATCTTTTGAGTTCTTGTGTCATTCAATCTCACACCCTTGTATCAACCCTTAAGCCATCGGCATCGTGAATTATTGTGAAGTTGTGACCGTTGAATCCTAGATCTTCATTTACTGTCTTTACAAATTTTACTCGGTGGTTTAAAAATGTGTCATAAGCAAGACAAATAACAGACTAGTAAAGAAGTATACTTTTTTTTTAAACAATTCGCACCCCAACGACGACGACGACGATGATGAAACAGTACTCTTGGTTACGTGAGACATTTCTTAATAGAGATGGGTTCTGAGGCCGGATTTGAAGGCTTCAATGGTAGCCACAGTTTGCAGACAAAGGGAAAAATGATGGAGGAACTTTTGACTAAGATTGGCGAAGTTTTTATTAAAACTGATGTCGCCCTCGCTCTTCGAGTTGAAATTGTTTGTATGGCCAGGAGTGGACCTCTGGTACACGGGAGATGGAAGTCATGCTTGAAATTGTAACACCGCAGCCAGGCAAACATCGGCTGGCAGAGACAAGCACAGTGGTTGTCCCTCACCAGGGCAGGCAGACGTGACAACCTGCATTTCATGGAAAAATCGAAGACGATCGGTTAACCGGGTTCCCTCTTTTCAAAAACCTCGTCAAAAACTAAGCGAGCGTTTCTTTCGAGTCTCAAGCAAAATGTCAGAAACAATAATTGCCTTTCGTCTGACAAAATGGCGACGTGAAATTGGAAGAAGAATACAAAAAGTAAGACTATGAACCTATTTTCGAACTTGGCTTGAGTCTAGTGCATGGCAAGAAAAATGTAAGCTGATTCTACTCTGTTAAAACCCTCTTTAACTGACTCAGTCGGGGCTGCAGGATTAAGGTCGGTGCTTAGTAAAGATTGTGAACTTGCAATTCTGGCTCAGGGTCTGCTTTGAAGACTACTTCTTTCATGGGCACTTCAAACACTTTGCAGATTTTGAGGCTAAAACAAGCGAATGTTTCCACTTTGGCTCTTGACCTTGTTCTGAAAATCGGGAAATAAATATTTTTAAAATCTTTGTATTAATTTTGAGCACCATTTTAATGAGAACAGATGAGAGTACATTTTTAAAGTATAGATTTGTGTAGAGTATTATTTAGATACATGTGTAAAGTGTTTATTTACAAACGTTTCTTTGGATGTTTTTGTTTCAAGTGCCACTTGTCTCAACAAAACTTAGAGGAAAGAACGGCACTGCCAGTTATAATTTGTTTTTACATTATTGTACACTTGAAATATCAACAAAGCTTGATGCTGGTATCGACATACAACGAGTGGTTAGGGTAAGAGTGAGAATGTCACGTGACACGTCTACCCGCCAACAAATGTTTGTTCGCAGCTATTTATCCCCGTGTCTGACAGGGTCGAAGTGTTAGTCTGTTGTTGATGCTCCCACTGGAAAAATATTATCAGGTTGCTGCCTACAGACTTTCATTCAAAATCGGGTTAGCTCTAGGGCAGGAAGGAAGTTGTGATCATGCAAACCTCACCCATCCCCCCCCACCCCAACACACACACATGCACTCAAGAGAGTGTGCACACTTCAATTTGAAATTTGCTGTGACTAACATAGGGATTGTTAGCTGTTTTCTGATACTTGTGTTTATTAGTCTTATGGTTACCCATTAGTTCTTTGGGAGTATTTTGCTCTCAGCGCATTGAGCTCACCTCCACACATGGAATGTACTCTCCAATTTCTTGTGTTATTACTATTAATCCTAATCATGTGTTTTATGTTTTATGTGCGATATTAACTGTTGCCAATTCCACAAATTTACAATTAGTAACAGTCAGATTCTGTGAGGGAAAATAAATTTAATTAAGTCAGGCTGATATCAGTGACATACTTTTCTCTATTTTGGAACTACCAAGATATGTGACGGTTTACTGTTTGTTTGTTTTTTGTTTTGTTTTTATTTTGTTTGTTTGGTTTGGTTTGGTTTGTTTGTTTTTTTTTTTTGTTTTTGTTTGTTTGTTTTGTTTTGTTTTTTGCAGAAATGAGTTTTTACAAACATAGATTGACCCTAACTTTAATTACGAATGAAATGGAGGCTCAGATAAAGCTGCCTCGCAAGTAGAGGCTGCGGACTTGGTTGTGTCAAGGGAGAAATAAATAATGAGGCTAACAATTAGGAAATTTCATTATCAAGAACCGCGCGAAGAAAGACATATCCGACCTTTGACCTCCGACCTTTGTGACTACTTGAGCAACAGTAGCAAACAGTAGCAAACAGTAGCAAACTGAAGACAAGTGAAGGGCAGTTGATTGCGGGAGGCAGCCGTTGACAGGAGCCCAGTGAAGCTGAGAGAAGAGATGGCAATGTGACGGTCCAGTCGCAATTTGTTCACAAAAAGAAATCTGCGCCGCACTAAGTTGGGGCAGGCACTCGTTTCTGGTGTCGGAAGAAAAAGAGAAGTCAGAGAAGTGCGAAGTCAGGGGTAAGGATATTGGGAATGGCGGTGTGTGCAGATGCCTTTGCTGCCACAATACCTTCTTCCTCTGTCTGAGAACAGCAAGAAAAATGGTTATTGATTGCTCTTGCTTTATTTCCCAATTTTCTGCTCACTTTCCGAGATGTCAAGCACATTCGACACGAAGAGACTATACCAATCTCTCAAAAAAAAAAGAAAGAAAAAAATATTGTCTTCAAAATTAAATAGCTGAATAAACAGGCTGTGTCTGCCTCCGGGCATCACTCGTCAACAATAACTCACTTCAAACCCTCGCTACATTTGATGTAGTAAGTACATTTTCTTGTTATTAGGGGGACAGGGAAACACGTGCACACTTGTTTCAATATGCAGAAATGAGTTAATCACACCTGTGTGAGAAGACAGGTGTCCTGAGTGACTCACCAGACCAAGCTTCTCGCTCTGGGCTTTCACTCAAGTTTGATTTTCTGGCCGATGTACAGGACATGCTGTGGCTTTTTGTAACCTTTGTATTGATAGCAGACATTTGTCTTCCTCTCAACTACAGGCGACAGGTGTGTGTGTGTGTGTGAGTGTGTGTGTGTGTGTGTGTGTGTGTGAGTTTGTGAGTGTGTGTGTGTGTGTGTGTGAGTTTGTGAATAAAGGATGAAATAGAGCGTGCTTAGTCAGATTCATGCTTACGTGTGTTTGTGCAAGTGTGTGTGCGTGCGTGTTTGAGAGAGAGAGAGAGAGATGGAGAGCGGGTGACAGCTTGTTACAAGGCAAGGGAAGTACCAATGGAAATGAAAGCCGAGATGATAAATGAGAGAAAATTTCAATAATACTGAGTGTGACGGGTGTAGCTGACATCTCGCCCTCCCTCCCTCTCTGTCCGTGGCGGCCATTGTACCCAGTCAACCTTTTCCATCTTCTGCGGGAGAAGTGTTTCAGTGGAAGTAATCCTGTCCCTGCTTTCACGACTACATTCTCTGGTTCCATAAACCTCACAGATTCTTACAAGTAAACTGACGTCTGTCTGTCTGTCTGTCTGTCTTTTTTAAGGTGTTTTACGCCGAGCCAGCAACTAAGGCTATATCATGGCAAGGCAATCAGCTCTGTAAACAGATGCCACATGCAGAGAAAGAACAGCGTGCCCAAGACGAGAACTGAACCCAGAACAGTCAACCTTCCCTGTATTGGTGACAGGCGCTCACCGTTGCGGCACCGGACCCCTGTCTGTCTGTCTGTCTTTCTGTCTTAATACACTTTGCAGGCTCATGGACCCATTGTTTGGGAAAAGGGTTCATCAAATCGTATGTTCGGTTATTTTGACCGAATTTCATCGATTGTCGTCGATGTCTGCTTGACCTGCTTCCGGGACTTTTCTGAACTCTGCTGCTGGCACCGTCTCTCGTGTCTAGTCGTCTCTCTATGAGCACAACTACCTTGAGGTTCGCTCCTTGATTGACCACAACATCACTAAACTGCGTTACTGCTGTCCTCAACGCCGTGACCCAGCCAACGTGTGATTATCTCCCCTTGCTCCGGGTGTTTCCTGGTTACCGCCCGACATTTTCTTGGTCAGATCCTAACCTTCGGAATCACCTGCCCCTCTGTCTCCTCTCTTCCTCCAAACTTATCTAACATGTGGACTGTGAGGGTGCTAAGGTCTAAGGACACTCTCATTCCCTGAATGTCTTCCATAAGAGGCAAAATTTCCCAACTCCAAACCTCTTTACTGAGAGAAGATTAGTTTTTCTCTTCCACGCTAACGGTAATTTTCCTGACTGCCGCCATTTGCCGACATAAGACTCAGCTACTGTGTCTATCATTCCTTCCTTTTTTAGTGTCAGTGGATGTGGAGGGTTAACAGTTTAAAAAAAATCTTTTCTTAGTTATCTTTGTAACACAGCATTCAATTCGCAGTTGGAATATTTGGATGCAAAACCAGCCAATTTCTCAGAGAGAGAGAGAGAGAGAAAGAGAGAGACTCTGTGTGTGTGTGTGTGTGCGTGTGTGTGTGTGTGTGCGTGTGTGTGTGTGTGTGTGTGCGTGTGTGTGTGCACACGTCCGTTTCCCTTCCTTTCGTCCTCTCACACCTTTTACGTGCATTTATTGAAACTGTCCACCTGATGAGAGCTCGAGCTCCACATGACCAGTTCTATTTAACCCAATAAAAAATTCCACAGAACGCCATTTAAACTTCTCTAATATTTTGCTTAATTTCACTTCTGTCCTTTCATCCGTAAATCAAACTAATGCTTTCTTTCGTTTTCCTTTTGAAACCCGTTTTCCTTGTAAAAGCCGTGACTCCTGAACTTCCTGTAACATATTTTGTGATTTCCCTGTGTTTAAATTAACGGAATGTCAGGTTTTATATCTGAGGTGTGAATAATATAACATTGCAGTAAGCCTTTCTGAATTTCTCCTGTGGCTTAATTATCTTCACAAAGTCTTGTCTTTATTTTATTTTATTTTATCTTCTACTTCTTTTCTCTTTTTTTCTCGGATTTTCCTCCGTCAAGTCATTAGCGAACCTAATGGCATCGTTAGGCGATGTCGTTGATGTAGTGGGAGAGAGAACATGTAATGAACGACTTTCCTGCAGCGAGGGATTTAAATAGCAGTGAGCTACTGGGGACATTGGGGTGGGCATCTGTCTACCCGGGGATTTCTGGCCTTTCAGGGATTGCCACTGGGTCAGATAAAAGATGGCCTCCTGCTACATGTCTACCTGTCTTCAGTCTGACTCTTTAGTGTATGTCAGTGAAACAAGAATTTGCAAGAACACTTCAGGATTTTAAATATATTTTAGTTACATAATGGTTTTTACACACACACACACACACACACACACACACACACACACACACACACACACACACACACACACACAGATGTGGGAGGGTGTAGCGAGGATTTAAGACGACTTTGAGAATGCTCATTTGAGTTTCATCGTCGCCTCGTTGCTGTGAAAGCAGCCACATGGATGGGTGGAGCCACCCGACTAGCTGGCTGTGGGAAACCTTGACCTGAGGTGAATGCTGTATCGTCCCCCCCCCCTCGTTCTGCTGACCTCACGAGGCCTGGAATCGATTCCCACCAAAATGCAGAGAAGGATAATTCCGTTCATGAGCATTACGGAGTCCAGGGCTGGGAAAAGTGACGAGCTTTTGTCCCCTCTGCGTGTCTGAAAGCTTTTCTCACGCAAAAGCCGATGGAGGCCTTCCCATGTCACGTGACCTGCCTTCCGCCTGCACGTCATCCTTTGTGCGTGCATCTGCTTGTGCATGACAACTACAGTCTTTGGGTCAGGGGCTCGCCCCACTGCAACTTGGCTATTTGTGAGCAGAATGATGAATATGTGGGTGTGGGTGTGGGTGTATGCAAAGTTCCTTTGAGCACCAGCGTCTGCCAGCAGACCAGTGAGTAGCTAGGGTCCCAGCTGCCTCGCCCCACCAAGCGTCGCCTCCCAAAGGACCAGCGGGCGAATAACTCGGACTGATGGCACATTTAAGAATTAATTCCTTCCCCTTACTTCCAGACTGACCTGGACCAGGGCCTTGGGAAAGCCGATTCCGATTACTAACCATTGACCAACATCTCGCCTCAATGAGTCTGTTGGACTCTGAATGAAAGGAAATTAAACAGACTCCGTGTGGCCGGTTTCAACTCAAACTTAAAAACACATTAACCAGAACCTGTTTGATTGCATCGTTCGGTGATCTAGATTCTGTTTCTTGTCTAACATTATTGTTGACACATTGAAGATTTGGTTTTACATGGATTGTTAATTTTCCAAATCGACTTTGTAAGAGACTCTTTTTAATTTTAGTGGTAAAAGAAAATGAATTGTCAGGGGAATGATTATATGTCCTCCGTAAACAGTCCAAGTGCTGTGGGTGGTATTTTATTTCTCACAATCATTAAATATCTTTGTACGCTCCGGGACTGCACCTACTATTTTAACAAACAAAAGTTCAGGCAATCAGCTACAAGGGTTAACTAGCGGAAACAAAGTTCCCATGGCAGGCTGCTGAACTTTATTTTCACAAGTTTGCGATGTTTGTTGTAAGTTTGGAGCGAGAGGTTTCCTACTTCAAAGCGAAACTGAGATCGCTGATCCTTTCGAACCATGTTGGAACTGGCAAGGTGAGTTGATTAAGACACAACTTTAGATGTTCTTGTTCCCAGGTCACGTGACACAGAGATGTAACTAGATGACCCAGTCGTTAGGTAGCAGACGTCGCTGTGTTAAAGTCACGTGACACAGAGATGTAGCTAGATGACCCAGTCGTTAGGTAGCAGACGTCGCTGTGTTAAAGTCACGTGACTCAGTGAGGTACCAAGGGGCCTCTGGGCCCTCAGGTTGGGCCGACTCTGTGTGTGAGAAATACAGAAAAGTTTCACGACTGGCAATAATGAATTAGTGCGATCACCAGTCTCATGTCTCACGTGAAATCTCGAGATCTTGATCCAGCCTGTTTACTGAGCAAGAGTCCCCTAGAAGAGAGAGAGAGAGAAAAAAAACGAACACATTCTTCACCGCACAATGGAACTACCGCTGCTTCAGTTAATGTTAGAGAATTATTGAATGATGCGACTACATCCCAGCTTCCTTCAAATAGCAGTTTCCTGACATGATGACCAACCCCCGGCCAATGTCTGAAAGATTAAATGCCAAGTGGCCAGCGGTTGCCACGGTGATTGTTGCTTAGTCTGCAGGTCGTCACAGGATTCAGAATGTCGATGTTTCTCTCCATCAACGTGGCTCATCAGAAAGTATTTAAAAGACCTCCATGTCGTGCTCGAATCTTACGAGGGGAGATGGACACCAGGCTGCCATTACTAGTGGAATCTTTAACATTTCCAGCTTCCAGCTTCTGGTTGTGAGAGACTCGCGATACAATGGAACTAACAAATTTTACTGCAAAAGTATTTTGCTTTTAAATGGTGTAGCAAAAGGGAGAATTCCAAGCACAACTCCCCATAGTCTCTAGAGCGGTTGTAACCACAGAACTATTTTTCAAAACGCTTGACAAGTTTCTTCCAATTTCTGTTTTCAGGTCTGATAACCTTTCGAAGTTCTGGAGAAAAAGTTTTCTCAGCGGATTTAAGAGTCTGTTCAGAGTCGTGGGGTTGTTACTGCGATGATCTATGGTGAGTTGGGTAGGCTCACCCATCCCTTTTCTCCAAGGTACACTTCGTCAAGCACCACTTCAGACTCATCAGCAAAGTCTTGGCATCAAGCGAGTAACCGTTTTGTCCATTTCCAGGATTTAGCCCCGTAAACACTTGGACAGTCTGCTTCTTTGCAACAGTGTTAATGCTTCCTATCACTGTTGGCTAACTCCGTCTAATTGCTTCTCCCAGCACTCAAACATTCCATTATTTTACCAGAAAAAAAGCCTAAAGTTCCAGGTTTTAAAGATTCACAGCACCCTGGGAATGTTTCCATGACTTTCACGCAGTTTCTCGAACATTCGCTTCAAGTTCGTCCTGATTTCATTACAGTGGGTGGAAATGGAAGTAGACAGGGGAGAGGGAAACACCAGCAAGACGAGAAGCTTCTTTAAATGAGAGTGAAGGCAGGTAAGAGTCGCTGTACTGGCTTCGGTATAAAGTGTAATGAACGGAATTATGTTAATTAGGTTGAGCGCACAGGTGACACTTTTAACAGCCTGTGTCTTGTTACACCTGACTTGTGTTCACTCCATGTCTGATACTGGGAGTGTATTCCAGTAAGAAAACTTTTTAACACACCCACGCGCACACGGAGAGAGAGAGAGAAGTGAGAAAGAAAGGTTTCTCTCTCTCTCTCTCCGTGTGTTTAACACTACGGATCCAAGATTTATTATTTTTTTTTTATAAAAATGATATATAGACATAGATTTGTAAAAGATATTCTTTAAAAAGAACATGGTTACATAGGTTGTCAAGGTTGATCTCTCAACTCTGTCCAGACATCAGCTACTCATGGACAGGTTTGGCAAATGGTTGACACAACCATTAAAGTGATTTTTCTATTGGAACGAAGTGGCGGTGTGTATTCCCACAAGAAACTCTTGTCCATGGACCCCTGCAATGCTGAGTGTGGACATAATCGTGGCCATATCAATAGGGCTGCAGGATGTGTGCCCTCCTCAACCCTCGGGCCAGACAGCCTCCTCCTCTGCCACCCCCCCCCCTCCGTGCGGTTCAACTTGAGCGAGCCAGTCGATGGCAGGGTCTCCACAGTTCTCTTCATTATCGACGGTTCGCATCTGATGTTTTCTGTATATTTACTGCTGGTCTAGTTCTAGGTGAAAAATCAAAGCATCCCGTTAACGGACAACTCTCACTTTTATCAGAAACAGCCAGTGGGATTCCATTTCCAAAATGATCCTAAATATAGCTCCCTCCCTACCCAAAGTACACCATTGCAGTGCCCTTGACTCAACAATTACAGCCGAAACCAGAATATTCATCTCGATATCGTACCAGTCGCAGAAAATTGGCCAAATTGCCCGGCAATTGATGTGAGTATCAAGCGCAGCTCCACAAGGCCAGGGGGATGCCCAGAGAAAAACATATGCGCGTGTGTGTGTATATATATACATAAATCCTATATATATATATAGAGAGAGAGAGAGAAAAAAAATCCCGTTTACAGTCATCAAATATTTCGATAATGAGTTCGAATCCATCTACTTTCAGGCATTGAAATTCCATCCTCGACAATAACTGTGCCTTAGAGTTAGTTCTTGTCCCCTCGCTTCAAGAGAGGAGCACCACAAAAGTCTCTAAAAGAGGAAATACTTTGGGACCTTTTTTTCCTCAGGCACTCGTTGATTACCTTCTCATTATAAAATCATCTGAGCCCAGCTGTGAGATTCATTCACAGAGGTCTAACGGCTACACAGGCCGGACACTGAGGCAGTCGCTCCGCTGGAGGAAGTTTCTACGATGCACGTGACAGCTTTACAACCACAGCCTCGTCTCTCCCACCCGGTCCTGCGAGTCCACCTCCTTCTCTGACTTCCGGATTTTCTTCGATCAAATAATTGCGTGGCTGAGTCTGTTTTTTCCTGTCCCTGCTCCTTCAAACCCACTTCAGTCTACATAGCATCAAAGATAATAAGCCGACTAGTGAAGACACAGGGAGGATTGTCCAGGTGTAACAACTAAAAATAGCAACTAGATACTAGCTCTTGTTCTGATGCTTTCCCATTAAATCCCATAACTTTTTCTGTAAAATAACAATCAAATAAAAGCTAAACACTATTAAAATTTTAAGGAAGCAAAATGAAAGAGAATTCAATAACCTGGGATGGATACCACCAGACTTCGTGAGGCTTACCACCCAGCTGACCAGAGGCCATGAAAGGGATTCATGTACAACATAAGTACTGCAGGACGTGTCTCACGTGTGATAGTGAAAAAAACTAAATTACAGGAGAGTACAGGGGTGAAGAAAAGAGAGGAAATGAAACACAAACATCGCACATTCAAGATCTGCGCTGCCTTAAGTATTGACACCGGTCCTGTCTGCAAGCCTCCAGCCACCCATCTCTCTCTCTCTCTCTTGTTCTCTTACCTACTTTCAATTCCCCCTGAATTCATTAATCTGCAAGTTTAGATGTGAGGGGTGTTGGAGGTTTATGTGCAGACAGGCTGTCGGGGGTGGGGGAGAGACTAGTTATCTAGTCACACTGCGCATGTCTGTGAGTCGCTGGGTGAAGTCTAGAAACCAGATCACAGAAAGTGAATTAGTGAGTTTAATTTCCCATCGCTTTCTCCGCGGAAAAGGCAAGATGACTAGCATGCAGATGGACTCTGCTTTGTTTCTGTCTCATGTTAATCTTCTTGAGACCAGATCTGCTTTTCTATTTATGTTCCTTTAACCACTTCACTCCTAATTCCTTGCGCCAGATGCTTACAACCCGGAAGATCAGACAAATGCTATTTTGGTAAAAGTCATCCACCACTTGCTTTGTCAATTTGTATGAAGATAACTTCTGCTCCCTGAGCGAAACACTTCCCCAAAAACCTAATACTGGTTTTTAAACTAAATGTTCTCGAAGACAACCTTACAGGACATGAGACCACTCTCACTGATATCATGACTGGTTTGGTCTGGTAACTTCATTCAACTGCGCATCTTCAGACTCTGGTTAACCAAGTTGTGATAATGTTGTGCAAAGATCGACATCTTTAACAGAGTCTGTGACTTGGTGAGCAGTTAGCTGCTGATGCTTGGTGTCCGATGCCACTCAGTCTAGAAACAGAAGACTGGGGGGGGGGTGGTCCCTGTGCTGCCTCGTTGACTCTTGAGTGAAGTTCAGCCCGAGTATCGGGAAAACTGATGGAGGATGTTACACTTGGCCGGCGCCGCTTGGACGAGAGGAGTAAAACAGATGGCCATCACACTCGTTTGTCTGGCACGCCTCGCCACTTTAAATGGCTGCCTGTTAAAACTGAGAACAACCAGGGGTTTGGAGATGGTGGTGGGAAGAGGCATAACTTGCGGGACTCTATTTGAAAACTAATGGTGTGATCTGGCCTGCGAGGAATTGTCTTCCCTTCTTAAACGGAATCGATTGGAGACTGACTGATGTTCAGTGGAAGGCATTGAGGTAATGAAACTGGGATGTCTGTGGGTAGGCGGGATGGCGTGGATGTTGTTCTCATCGGCATCGCTATCATCGTCTTCGTAGCCATGCACCACCGGGACTACCGCCATGAGCATCGTGTCTTCTGCTTGTGACATCTGTTAGAAGTCTGCACCAATGTGTCTCACAAGCTCATCAATGAGCCACTATAGTACTTACTATCTGGCCTCTTACGCTCTCATATTATTTAAAAATAATTATATGCCCCTTACATTCACAGCAAACATTTCGAAGTAATTAAGAGAGGCAATGCCCAGCTTCAACAAGATTTTTGGTTGACAAGTCTCTGGTTGTCCCCATCATGGTGTATGGCTGTGACACGGGGACCTCGTTCAGGGAATCGAAGCGACGGATCCAGTGAAGTGCTTCTGGAGATTCCATTGAATTTCCTACAGAGAGCAAAAGATGAACGACTTCTTCCGCAGCCTGGTCACCTGCATGGTGGGTCCACAGGAGCCGGTGCTCGCTACCACCAAGTGGCAGAAGCTGGTGTGATGCTGTCCTGTCGCCCGACATCCAACGGTAAAGGTGGTCGAAGCCGTGAATGGCACAGAAAAGCTGGGTGACTGTTGTAAAGGAGGGGACCAGGGCTGATGTGCATGAGCGAACTTAAAAGTGAACTTAAGCTTGAGTCCGCTACCTCAGCCTTAAGTCGAGTAAATCGATGTGCACAAGAAAACTCAAGTCCGCTAAGTACAAAATTTCTTACTCAACTTTAGGGCTGCCCTCCCCCGGGTATAAACCCTTACTTAGCCGAGTTGGGCTGTAGATTTCTGATTTCTTCGTGTGAAGAGTGAAAGATGGCAGCGAGACGATCGACTGTGTTTCACAACTCACGATGATGTTTAGACGATGTTTGAGGGGAGAATGTATATTTCGTGACTGGAAAAATCGTTTCGCTACAGACAACGACACTGAATCGAGTTGAATGTTCCATTTCGACTCCAGCGAGTCGATAGCTTGTCTCTGTTTGACTTGATACAAGAGAACAACAACACTCGCTGCCGCGAAAGGGTTTAGCTTGCCACCCCCTATCATGCAGTTGATGGTAGCACTGAGATTTTATGCTGCAAGGTACTTCCATGTCACCATCGGCGACATTTTTTAAATTGACCGACCTACGGTGTCACGGGTCAACGCTCGTGTGAGGAAGAGGCACGACGAGTGATGGCTGACTTTAACAATCAAGTCAGTTTTCCAAATGTTATGGGTGCCTGAACTGCACCCACGTACGAATTATAGTTCCAGCGGAGACTGAAACATAATTTGTCAACAGTGTCACCACTCAATCAACAGTCAGCTGATCTGTGCTGCTATCATGATAATCACAAACTGTGTGGTAAACTATACCCAGGGTCAGTTTTTTTTCTTTTTTTGAAAGATATCTCAGACTTTGTGTGCAAGATCACCATCTACTGCATTGTTCTGCATAATCTTGTGACTACACTTGGGATACCACATCCAGATTCTGATGAATAAATTCTTCGGATTCTGACTCAAACAGGCCCACCGTAATATGTTCTTCGATTAAGTCAGCGAGTAGCTGAATCGCACAGTTCTATAGTTTGCCGTGCAATCTTTCTTCTTTGTCATAATTTTGTTGAAGACTGCTTCTATCTTCACACTCAGGCAAATCTCTGCGAAATTGTTTGGGTAGTAAATGTAAACAAACAGAGAGCGATTGTTGATTGGCTGTTTGTTTCTAAACAACCAATGACCGAAGGGAATCCCCACCAAGGACGAGGGGTCAGCACATTGACCCATTTCTTACCTAAGTAAGCAGTTAAGTCCGCTCATACACACCCACGTCGATTCTCGCCAAGCACGAACTCAGCTGAGTCAAGTTTGCGGTTAAGTCGGGCAACTTAAGTAAGAAATTTAAGTTCGCTTATGCACATCAGCCCTGCTGTCCACTGGGGGACCTTCTGGCGGGAGTCCACTTCTCCTGCATCGCATTGTGTCTCCCCTACGACTGGTACCTCCGGCACCATTTAAAGGAGGAGAAGTAGAAGATATGGCCGATCATACTCTAGCATTCATATTTTGAAACGACTACATAGTCCTCTGAAACAGGAACCTTCATAAATAACAATATGGCCCCTCACAGTAAAATTGAGAAATATGGTCCCTTACAATCTTCCAGTTACATATTGCAACCTAAGCCAATCCTACAAACAAGGTGCACCCATGCACACACACGCACGCACGCACGCACACACACACACACACACACACACACACACATCTGCTGACACGCACATGTATGTTTGCGGCGACTGTTGAGTATAGAATCTGAATCGGTTCCTCTAGGTTAAAAATAATTTCGGATGATTCCAGTTATCAGTTACCCAATTATTCGTTGCACTAACCTCCTCGTATCACTAACCATGTATCCACTGATCTGTGGATGTGAACGCAGAGTCAGGCAGGTGCAGGCGAGGGTTGCGAGCAGGAACGACGATCGTTTTCCGCTAAATTCTGCATTTCACGGGAAGCAGGCGGAAAGATGGGGTTGGGGGGGGGGGTAGCGGAAGGTATGCGGATCTGCGGTTCTAGATTCTTCCTCCAGACGGCAGCACTGTTGCGGAGTTGACGGTGCGTTTATCTGCCAGACACACCGGCAGCCAGCGACAGCTGGTAGTAACAGTAGTAAAGGGATGGTAGCACAATTAAGTCAAAATTCAGTTCCGGTTGACAGTCGTTGACAAATAGAAGTAATTTTACCAACTTAATTGACTGCCATAGACACCTCGAGATCTGCTCACGGAGGTGAGGTCGCACATTTTACATTTTCTTTGACAGTTTGAAAAAATGTCTATTTTAATTTGAATATTATCTAAGGGTAACGGTGGAATGTCTTCAGTCAGGGCTGCCAGCTGGGTGTCTGGTCGACAGCTTTTACCGAGGCTAATGATTTCATTGCAAGACAGCGCCTGCGTGAATTACGGGCCCTGGATGGAAAATAAACCATCTGCCTTAGCTTTGATATCCCTGACTGATTTAATCATGTAGAACTTTGAGTGAGTGAGTGAGTGAGTGAGTGAGTGAGTGAGTGAGTGAGTGAGTGAGTGAGTGAGTGAGGATGATGATGAGGAGGAGAAGGATGACTTTACAAAAAATGGGGAGGGGGAAGTTTAGGTGAGTGGTTCTCTCTCTCTCTCTCACACACACACACACACACACACAGACGAAACTGTTGCAGTTGACTGCGTGATCTGATGATACTAAGCGATCTGAGTTCTTTGCAGCTTTGCAGTGGAGTGAGAGATGGACACAGAGAGACAGAGAGAGAAGAAAGAGAGAGTGAAAAGGGGAGAGACAGAGACCAGTCTGTAATGTTGGTAGCGGGATGGCAATGTCACGTGGTCAGACGAAACCACAGCAAGAGGAGATAATGAATGAGTCCAACACACTGGCCAGTGTCCAGATCAGATAAGTCAGAAGTTATTTTCAAGAGGAGGGTCTCCACACCAGGGGCCAAGAGGCCGAGTGGTTGACAAACATGGCGAGGATCAATTTCCTCCAAATGTCGAAAATAAACTTTCCTCCGAGTGCCGTTGGCGCGCAGGTTATTTTAAGAGTGACTAACATTTGGTGTTATTCTGTTTGAGACTATAAAGGGGGTAGCAAAGGTCGGATGGGGCATCCCTCAACCCAAAGTACACTACAACAGGATGTCACATGTCACACGTGACACGACAGTTTGCAGGTCTTCCTCTCACTATGCAAGGTTTTTAAAAGAGATTTAGACCGGGCTTCCTCAATAGACAATAGAACATGTTTGATGAATAATATAGTTTGTTGTTCTCAACATTTTTCTGACAAGATGCACAGTTCTGCTTATCAAGATCATAGAAGATACTCTGTACTTGAAAACTAACCCGAGGCCCGCGTATAAGGCTCTCTCACGATGTGTTTGCGAAGAGCAGACCAGCATGTAGAAAGAAAGGTGATTTCCCAAAGAGCAATTTTATTTGAAAATCAACAAAAAATTATGGCGCTAAAAGTTGTTATTTTCTGCATTGATTATGGGCATCTTTCTCGTAAAGCCATCAGCTAAATCATCTGGCCAGAAAATTACTCCCGCATCCCTGCCACCCACACAGCCACTAGTTTGTTTATTTTTGCTTGATTGTTTGTTTGTTTGTTTTTATTTTTAATCCTAACCTGCTCTGTGAGTCCAGTGAAGCTAGATTTTGGATTTACAATGAGAAGTCCACCTGCCTGTTTCCCAAACCATAGAAAGTATTTTAGGGGACATATTTAATCCCTGGTGCAGGTCTTGAAAATCAGGATTTAGCTAGTTGTTAAAGCCTCCATTTCTCACCACCCACACAGAAACACCCAAAACATAGCCATATAAGTAATTAAATATCCACAGAAATCTACAATAACAGTCAAACAGATTGCGGTACATATTGACATGTGAATACATGTGTTGGGATACAATGAAACCTTTGTAAGGACCAACATGTTTTATGGCTGAGGATGGCGCCGAGAGGAAATTACTATCACGATTATCAAGTGATCAGAGAGAAATGCCAGAATCTGACAAGACATTAAAATCGTCAATACATTAGTTAGATACAGAATCAGTACCTCCCACAGGTCGTGTTTATGTCGGTGAATTACCTTCGGCAGGAACTGGGTGTGTTTTTGGCTGCAAAGTTAGAAGGACGATCTTCCCGCCTCTGAGATGAAGTGTTTAGAAGAAATGGTGTAAATCTGATTGGCCATGTTGCCATATTGCCTCGACTTGATGTTGGACTCGGTGTTGGTGGATGTCTTGTGCTATTTTAGTCGGACACAAAGTCTGGTTTGCCAAGTGGCCTTGGCACAGGCGGCTCGGAGCTGTCTGCTTCATTTTACGAGCCAACTGCGCAGCCACATACACAGAGCAGGTCACATTGTTCCCTTGTACCATGTCTTGCTGAGCTGAACCTTCATCCACAGACCTAAACTCACCATGAGTATGAATGCCATTCTTCAATATCAATGTAAGTCTGTCATGAGGACCGCTACTCTCAGGCTGGTTTCCTCTGAAGCAGGTTATTCCTATTTTTTTCTATAAAAAAGACAAATACAATTCACACAACATTATACTGAGCATATCTTAACTAGTCAATTGTTTTATTTGTCGGGAAGATTTTTTCCTTGTAAAGTAGTAAAAGTTGTTGAAAGATAAGTAAGTAAATTAATAGCTCTCTGGTCATGAAGTCTGCGACATTCTCTCAAAAAGCAGAACTTTTCGAAATTTACATGATCATCAAATGAACATACAAAATAGTTCCACTTTATCCAAGAGAGAAGCATGGAATTAAAATATTCCTTACTTTGATGATGTCAGATTGTACAATCGATGAGTTGTGTTCATCGTGTGTTGAGTTCTGTTACTTTGTGTCACCAAACTACATGGTGGGAGCTGAGCAATTATCCAAGTAGTTGGAAGATTAGAAAGATCTCACAGCTCTCCCCGTGTCATAAAATCACATTCAGGTGCATTTACTTCATGTTGTCTGACAAAACAAAAGCTACAATCCTGCCACAACCACGAGCAACAATATAAAAATGTGTTATGGCTGAGTTATGCTTCACAAATATTGAGCGGAGAACCTGAGCACAAAATGACAAGCGTGCCTATAAAACTTTTGTAATGGATTTGTTTATGAAGGAACATTGAGTTTTCTTTCTCCTCAGAGGAATTAAATACAGTCAATAGAATAATTTTCCTCGAAAAAAATTAGAAGGGGAAACATTTTTCTGGCCATCTAATAATTAGCTGATTACTTCCCATCTCCGAAGTTGTCCATTCATGGAATGACTTGCCTAAAGCTGCTTATCTCCCCTTCCTACTGCACCTTGCACTCTTTTCTATAATTTCGTTCACCTGCATGCAACACGAGTTTGTTAAATCTGAAGACCCGCAGGCAGACAGACAAACAGAGAAAGACGAATATTGATGAAAAATATTCAGGACTGTCAATAAGCCAGATATTTTTGCTGTTCTTTTGGTGTTATCTTCACTTGAATACTTGTGAACATGCAGTGACTCTGATATACTTTGTACCTCGTGCATTCCTTGTGCTCATGTGATGGGCTGTGGGGAGTGAGATGTTAGACATGGAACTCTTCTAGCTTTTCGTGAGGATGGTACCATCCCTCCTCCCGTCCTGTTTGTTTACTAACATAACATCCCCTCCTACACCTCCTAGGATTGCTAGCAAATAACAAAGTTTATACCTTTCTTGTCTAATACCCGAGAACTTTAACAGGTTTTTTATTTAAAAAGAGAAAGTTTCATGCAAATTTGGTGAAAGGGCGGACTTCAGTTTTTGAGGGAGTCTTTGCAAGCAGACGGCTTCTCTGACATCTCATGTCATTAAGATCACATTTCCTTGCTGGACAGAAAACACTTTTTCTAAGTAAACTTTTCAAAGTTTTCTCGCTGGCTGCTCTTTCTCACTTGTTATCATGCATTCAAAGATGTCTCCAGAAAAAAGACTGGTGCAGTGGGAGTTGGCTGAGAGTAAAAACTCGTTGCATGAAGTCACGATGACCCTTCAGCCTAATGGTGTCTGTCGACACTAGGTCCTCAGACTCAAACCATGAGCTTCATAAATGGAAAGAAAGAGGTTTAAAAAAGGCAAAAAATAAAGTTCAGTGGGAGGTTTAGCAAGGTTCACACAATGTAATAAACACTCGTCATTAGAGTCTCGTAAACTGTGTTTGACAACTACAAGCACACGCCCACACGACTTCGCGCATGAATGCATGTTTCGGCACAAAAAGTGAAAGAAACCCAGTGATTGAGTCTCTATCATGCTTCGTGACATGCTCTTAGCTTTATTATCATACGAGATTTCCGGATACAACAGAGAGAAAGTGTGAGAGAAAGAATTAGCGTGGAAGGTCCTCGGTTGGTCTGCGTTTCTTTATTTGTAGTTTCTGCCTGCGGCCTTTTTGACCCTCCGTGCAAAGCTTTTGATCTCTCATCCTTCAATGTGCGGCAAAGGTCTGCCCATCACCTGCCAAGCGGAAAGATCTCACGCATGCGTGGTGGTGACAATGCCAGAATAATTTACCGCAACAGCTGTGGCTTTTTCCTAGCTGTACAGTTTCCTCCCACTCAATTCCCCTCTTGCCTCCTATCCTCCCCCCCCAACCCGTCTACCTTCCCCCCTTTGCCCGTCTTGCCCAGCGCTTCGTTTCTTCGTGTCTCAGTAAACGTTTTCTTTTCCTTGTTTATGGCGGCGATGGAGGCCTCAGCCACGGCCTGCACGCAACCTCGTGCTTTCTCAGAATGCTTTCTCAAATACTTCTTTGCCCAAGTGTTGTGAAGTCTCATGGAAGCTGCAACACTGTCCTTAACTGCTGAGATCCCATTTCCTTGTGGTGCTTACATCCCCCGCTCAATCTTTGTTCCAATCTCTTAGATCCGAGCGTATCAAACAAGCATATCAACGTATCAGACAAGGATATCGACATATCAAACAAGCACACCGACGTATCAAACAAGCAACACACGTATCAAACAAGCAGACCGACATACCAAACAAGCATATCGACATATCAAACAAGCATATCGACATATCAAACAAGCATATCGACATATCAAACAAGCATATCGACGTATCAAAGAAGCATGACCTATCAAACAACCATATCGACGTATCAAACAAGCATACCGACGTATCAAACAAGCATATCGACATATCAAACAAGCACACCGACGTATCAAACAAGCAACACACGTATCAAACAAGCAGACCGACATACCAAACAAGCATATCGACGTATCAAACAACCATATCGACATATCAAACAAGCATATCGACATATCAAACAAGCATATCGACATATCAAACAAGCATATCGACGTATCAAAGAAGCATGACCTATCAAACAACCATATCGACGTATCAAACAAGCATACCGACGTATCAAACAACCATATCGACATATCAAACAAGCATATCGACGTATCAAACAAGCATATCGACGTATCAAACAAGCATATCGACGTATCAAACAAGCATATCGACGTATCAAACAAGCATATCGACATATCAAACAAGCATATCGACATATCAAACAAGCATATCGACGTATCAAACAACCATATCGATCAAACAAGCATATCGACGTATCAAACAAGCATATCGACATATCAAACATGCATATCGACATATCATACACCGGTATTCTTGAAGCTGATGCTCAGAAGCCAGTGTTGCTGGTGACTATTGATGATAATGACGAGGTCTGTCAACTTCCTTCCTCTCAGTTGCCTCGTCTTTAAGGTCAGTCTTTGTCCGCCTGCCGTCTTCATGTCGTCTTCTCTTATTGCATTGTTCCTCGTTGAAGATAAGGGTGTGGGTTTTCAATACTAACAACACAGCAGACAATTATGTTAAGAATATTAATAATGAAATATGAACACTACCAGTACGCTTTACAATTAGTGTACCACAACACTAGGAATAGTTCACATCAACATTTCTTAGTTTCTGTTATTTAACTCGACATTTCATTGGCAGAGGGAAGGGGAGGGTTTAAAGTGCCTGAGTGGTAATCTGACCAGCGGTGGACATTTTTCAAGTTTGCTGACCCTGATGGGACGACACGAAGGCGGCCGCGAGAGAAGAAAAGAAGGCAATAAATTCTGTGCTTGTTTGTATATGCACGATGACTGGGACTAGTCTACAGAGAGTCGGTATCTACAGAGAGTCAGCGGACACACAGCCTCAGTGATTTCACTTCCCACCGCCGCCAACTCTCCAGCTGCTCCATGCCAAGCACCCTGACAGAGCGAGAGAGGGAGAGAGAGAGAGGGAGAGAGAGAGAGACAGGCACTGGCCTAAAGGTTAGCGCAGGTTAATGCTGGAAACCGTTTCTTCCCTCCCCATCTCTCCCCCCCCCCCCACACACACACTAGGGAGAAATCGTAAACTTTAACAACACGTCAGCGGGTTTCTTTATGCCACTGACTGACAGCAACTGGGCTGAACTCGGCTGACAACAAACTACTGGACTTATGTCAGCACGCGTACACGCATGCTCACACACACACACACACACACAAGACACACACACACACACACACACACACACACCCAGATGCAAGACACACACACACAAACATATATATATATAGACATACACATAGACACACACACAAACATATATATATATATGTACAGACATATACACATAGACACACACACAGGCAAAGACACACACGGACAAACACACATATATATATATATACAGACACACACAGACACACAAACAAACACACATAGACACACACACACATACACACAGACATACACACACGCACACATATATATACAGACATATACACATAAACACACACAAAGGAAAAGACACACACGGACAAACACACATATATATATATATACAGACATACACATAGACACAGACACACACGCACACAAATATACATACACACAAGCATACACACACATATATACGCACATAGACATAAACACAAACATACACATATATATATACAGACATATGCACATAGATACATACATAGGCAGACGCACACGGACAAACACACACACACACACACACACACAAGAACATACATCTATTCATAGACACGCTCGCTAAGGCTCAATGTACAACCTGTATTCACTCTCGCGGTCACTCTCTCGCCCTAAAACACAAAGATATATTCACAAGGGTACACGCATATACAGAGAATATAGACGTCCACATACGCACGAATACACACAAACACACACTTAGACTATGTCTCGTACATACATTTATTCAGCTTCTCTCTCTCTCACACACAAACACACACACACACACACACACACCTTTAGACACATACACTGTCACTCACAGACACACAAACACATATCTTTACACACACATACACTCTCTCTCTCTCTAACACACACACACACACACACACACGCACACACACACACACACACACACACACATCAAACATACAAATTACAGATCTTCGCCATACTGCTTGTCACAATATGTTTGACAATCTGTAGCAAGCGGGTGGCTCAAATAATTAATCAACCTGAACGCTTGTCGATTATTGTGCAGGTTTTATACCTCCTCTAGTTTCCTTGTCCAGCCTTGTCTCTTGATTTATCAGACGACGGTCCCTGAGACCTTCTTGCCAGTGCAGACTCTTGCCACGTGGTACTTGAGACAGCATTCAAACAGCTATGCGCCTGCACGCCCACACTTTCCCTCCTGTCATGCAGTGTCTCGCTCTAGTCTCGCTCAAGTCTCACTCAAGTCTCGCGCTCGCTTTGCTCACAGACCACGTCAGTCGTCTGCTGTCTTCCCACCTCGGAGAAGCGTGTGGACGCACGTGAGCGCGTGCACTTATGTGCGTGAAACTGTTTGAGGATGTCTGTGCGTGCATGCATGTGTGTGTATGCGTGCTCGTGTGTGTGTGCGCGCGCGCGCGCGCGCCTGATTTCGTTTTCGGTCTCGGAATCCCAGATCAGACTCTTAAGATACCTATCAGGGATTTTGCAAATGACATGTTTTCCACTCCGTTGTCTGTTTTTTTCCTCCCGGCCCGTATTGCGATGGACAGCTTCACCCGAAGGCTCCCATTCTATGGATAATTTTTTCCATCAACATATCGCGACAGGAACCCAACAACAATAACCCTGGCAAACAAACTCCGTCACTCTGAAAATTACAAGCTCTGCAGGGATAGTCGACATCTGGGTTATAATGTTTATAATGCATTGAAAACAAACCCAACAGCCGATGGCAGGCAAACAAGAAGACCTCTGCTCAAGCACAAGCTATGGCCGAGTGGTTAAAGGGCTGACATTCGGACAGAGAGGCGGACCGGTTCGATGCCTGTGTAGCGCAGCAAACATTTAGGAGGATCGACGAGTAGAGAGCTGCGATAGGAATGATAAGAGCAACCTTTGTTGAGATTTCTTCAACAACAACAAAATGATGCGAGAAAGAATTTTTGCGATGAAGAGTTTGTATTATTTTTACCTTCATGCCGAGGAGCGAATTATTGGTAATGATGAAGGGGAGGTAACCACGCTTGACGTATTGACAAACGAAAGTCGTCAGCGTGTTTTCTGTGTCAGAGGAGATGAGGAATGAGGATGATGAGGGTGATAATAATATCACGTGATGCTTGAGAATCCTCTAATGTACCAGAAAGAAGGACTAGATGTTTCCAGACAGGCAAGTGGGAACAATCAACATCACCATCCCCTCATCCTTCATCACTGTTGCAGGCCGCCATCATAAATCGCTTCTGACATTTTCGCTGCTTTCCGATCTTGTGAAATTCTCCGAGGGATGTCCTGATGGCTTTGCTATCTTTTCTTGTTTCTTTGTAAAGATTGTTTCAAAGTTTCATGCTTGTTCCCTGGGATGAATAAAAGGGATTGAAAGAAAGAGCACGAGGTGGAATAGTGCAGCTTTAACTGGAAGAACTAGTCATTAGAGTTTCTCAACAACACTGGCATCATTATTAACAAGCTGCTCAAACAGGTCTACAAAGGAAAGCGATCGCCTTAGAGACCACCCACACGAGCAAAAGACACGAGTGTAGACAGATGGCCTCTAGACATGGAGGGGGTGAAGTCACAATCAGTCGAGGGATTGAAAAAAAAAACAAATCAGAATGCGATCCCGACAGCCAGGTACTCCACAGACTGTAAGCCCAATACTGAAGCTTTGAGTTTTGTAGGTCAGATGTGTGGGATAACATAGAAATCATTCACAACAAAGTCATCATCACTCTGTCAGTCACGGAAGTCCTCTCAAATATCTGGACAAGGAAGCTGAAGGCCCTTGCATCTGCCCCTAAGCAGCCGGCAACAATCCACTGAACAAACTGCTTTACAGTTGATCCCCTATCGTTGCAACATTGCTGGTAGTGAGGAAGTTGAGAGACTGGCAGACACTCCAGATACATCAGTCAAGATCCACTTTAAAGTCTTGACAGAGACGAACGGGAGACCATGAGACTGAAGACGGGCCACTCCAGACTGAACCATCACCTGTACACCATTTTCCGCACTGAAAACTCCCAGTCTAACCCTGTGCCATGGCCACTTCCACCAGGACTATCCCGCCCCCCACAACTTAAATCCCTACAGTGACTACAGAAGACTTTGTCAAAGCTCTTGACTTCCTGTCTGAGCGTCCGAGCAGAAGACTGGCCCCTCTTCTCCTTTTTTTCGTCCGTGGAACAACGATAGAGAATGTGTAGGACCCTGTCACTTATCGCTTAAGCCGTAAACTTTAAAGGACCTTCTGACTTTGTGTACTGACAGCATGGAGCACTTTAATGACCCCACCTGTCAATAACAACTAGATTGTCCTTGTAGACAGGAGCACGTGCTGTAAGGAATACATTTACTGTCACTGCCCCAGTTTTTTCGCTTTAGCTGCTTCCTGTCATTAGGAACTGACGCAGGTGCAAAGCCCTTAAACAGGGATGTTAACAGACATCCTTTCTCGCAACAGTAGTTCTTGTGTGAGCGCCGCGACCACCCCATCACCATCACCATCGCCATCTACCCCCTACACACTAACACCCACAACTCAATCTTTAGTCTCAGCGCCCATCAACTTTCCTGAAAAAAAAAACGATTAGAAGCCTTAAGCTAGAGGTTCCGTGCCAAAGTCGGATTCCATCAATATCTTGTTCTGTTCAACTTGACCCGCTGCTGCGTCCTCCCCTGTCATCGTGGTCACGTGCTGACGATGCTTATTGACGATTGGTCGCTCTGCTGATGCGGTTTCTCGCTCGTTTCTGGCTCTTGCGTCTGTCACCGGAAGTCAGGAGACGAGCCCATGGCTGTGATTCAGCTTCAGATAAGCTGGGAAGTACCCGGGTTAGCTTGTCTGTGCCGCAATCCCTGGATTTGTCTGTGCGGTCACGTGACCGGAGAAGTAACGTCACTTCCTGTGAGTCACGTCCGGTTAATAGATGGCTTTACCTTAATGACTGGCATGGAAGATCTGTCGCTTATGGAAACCTTATTTTAGCATCGGAACTGCGGACTTGATTGTCGGAACATATCTTTTCACCTGCATCGTAGGCCTGTCTCTGTCTCCGAGTCTTCCGACTCTTTGATGTTTCTTCATTTGTTGAAGGACGAGATTATCTGCAGTTATTTTCCAGAATCGCTATTGTGTTGTTTCGATATCTGCATACCTGAGAGCAAAGGTCATTAACTGCTTACATTTTTACTCAAACCCGAAGAGTACAAAACCACGATAACTAGGCGAGTAGGCAAGAAATTGTAAAAGGTGAAGGGTAAAAGTGACATTAACTAGTCCGCTTACTTTCCTCAAAAAGTCATCAGTGACTGTAGCTGGGCCGTGTGCAGGGTCGTAGATAGTTTTATCTTATTTTTTTCTTCATCGGCAAATATTCATGTTGGCTGAGAAACAATGTATATACCTTCAGAGTTGAGTTTTTTCTGTTTCTATGTATTTCTAACATAATCACAGAGACGCACGCACTGGTAGACACACACACACACACACACACACACACACACACACACACACACACACACACACACAAGCACGCGGGTGCACTACAGCCAGAATCAGCAACACCATCATCTACACCAGGACCAGATAAAACAAGAGATGAATCTCGCCACCAAAGCTTGGTCTCTATGAAGCGTGAAGGTTTCTATCCGCGGAGAATGTGTTCACTGATGCATGTCCATCTTCCCGCAGACTTTTCTTCTTCTGATCTTTCCCTTTCCTCTCAATTTTTTCCCGGCCATTTAACATCGCCGCGTTTGTGTCCAGTTTATTTTCAATAGACTCTGTCCATCTTGTGAGTGTGAGCAAGCGCCTGTAGGACTGTGCCTGCGGTCCACTGGACCAAGAAACTCTCTCACCTCGTCAGAAATTTCTAGAAACTCAGGTGAGATAAGGATGATCAAACAATATTGCTTGAGACTTCATTCCTGACATTATCGGGTGATGTATACTGGCTACAGTTAAAAGACGATTTTCAGATGGTAACTAAAATGGTCTGAGGTAAAGGTCGTCAGATGAACTTTGTCAGGTCATTAGGGAGTGAGGTGTTAGGAACCTCACTTTCCTCAGGGTCCAGCTTGATGTGAGGGCGATGCCCATCTCTTTTCTCTCGACTGTCCCAACCCTCCCTGGGCTCAGGTACTCATTTTCTCCACCTAGATGGACTGAAGATAAGTGAGCTGCGCTACACGGGTATCGAACCGGCGCGCCTCGCACTTCGGACGCCAGCGCTCTAACCACTCGGCTGAAAGGGAAGACAAAAGGGGCCGTTGAAACATTTTGATTAACGAGTACATTAACATACAGACTACAGTCAACATTAAGGCTGCTGACGGTGTGTAAACACAGTTATACCCATTCCAACTTTTTCAATCTCTTATGCCTCTGTGTTACATCTACACAAGGTATTTGCTTAAATTAACATGAGTCGTAAATGTATTATATGAAAAAAGGAGAAATAAAGAAAGAAAAGACTGAATAAGGAAAAGAATTTTTAAAAGTCAGAGAGAAAGAAAGAACAAAATGTGAAGGAAGGATTGATTGCTGATGATGTACTAGTTTTATGTAGTCTGCTGAATCAATAGTTTATGAAGTCCAGTCTGCAGTTTCCGAAAACAATTTAGTTTTTTTTTTAAATGGAAAGTTAGTTTTCTTTTCTATAGAACGAAGATCACTGGGGCTTGTCATTCCTTTGTCATTTCTCTGGTGTTACAAAACCATTTGTTACAAATTGCTATGGCTGCACTTCAATTATGTAGTCGGAATTTTTAAAAAATTAAATTCAAGGCAATCTGTCGATTTTCTTTGTTTGCCTTGTGCTCGATGTACGTGGACGTACAAAGTGCGTGTGTGCAGGTCGCCCTCAGCTTCACCAACTAAACGGTGTCTTGGGACCAACCTTTGCCGGTCCCCAGTCGATTTTCAATGGGATTTTTTTTTCAACTCGGTGGGTGATCCATCTGATTAGCGTCTGCTAGGTGCTTTTCTACTCCTTCGGATGGCAGATTAGCTGTCAGCAACGGGTTTTCCAGTCGCCTGGTCACACCACCCACCCAGCAGCTCCTGGCTTGACCTTTAGCAGGTCATCAGACCCGCTACTGATGCTGGCACCTGGTGTGCATTCTCCTTTATCTCCTTTATCTCAATTTACTACTCATTCTACTTCATCTATGTTTGCTTATCCCTTGCCCCGGCATTACACTTTATCTACATTTAGTCTGCTCTCCACTTTATCTACATTTAGTCTGCATACACGTTTATATCTAGTATATATTTCCAATGTTTTCCACTTTCTTTATGTTTTCTGTGCTTTTCCGCTTATCAGTATTTTCTTTTTAATCCCGTTTTCTGTATTTATTTTGAATTTACGTTTATCCCGGCATTCCACTTGGTCTAAATTTATTGGGCATTTTAGTTTTTTTGTACAATTAGTCCGCATGCACATTTATCTATATTCTACACTCCAGGGCCCAGTTGCACAACATGTTTCTAAACCTTAAAACTGTTCTAAAGAAGCAAAATCTCTTCTTAGTCATTTTGGTGCATTGCAGAAAAACATAAAAATATTGTACTGACAGGACGGACAGTCAGACTTAAACAACTTTATCTTACTTACAGCAGTTTGAGTTTTAAAAATTCTAAAATTGTGGTGTGCACTTTAAACTGATTATCTAAATAGAGTTAAGGCCTAAAAGTGTTTAAAATTAGAAATGTGTTGCGCAACTGGCCCCTGATTCTCAACATTCCCGTTAGCTGCATTCCAGTGTATCTACCTTGTATGCCACATTTGAGTTAATCTATGTTTTATGCCACATTCCAGTTAATCTATGTGTTATCTCACATTCCATTTACATTGCAGTTTCAGTTGCACTCTACATAAGGTTTGTGTGACATGACCATATGTCTTCATTTATTTTGCGTGTCCGTCTATTCGTTTCTCTCTTCATTCATGTTTATCCTGTTTATTGAGTTCTTAACTGACGGCTTAAACAGGCAAATTGTTAAAGTGACCAACAAAAAGTTTTCTATGCAAAACTTTACTGTATTTCGTTAATTTAAAACTTTGAAAACTTCTTGAAACCTTAAGAAAATACGCGCATAATGTTGAGTTAACAAGCACATGGGACTTGAAAAAGCAATTTAAACTCGGCAAAAGACACTCGACAAAAAAAGAAGCAGGCTAACATGCATGATGACTTGGTTATGAATGCTCTTGTAGAATTATTTAAATGTATTGGCAGTTTTTCCTCTTCACCTGCTAGAAACTTGGTTTGTATTCCTGAAACATGCTTACCCAGCCTGATACCACCCCCGAGCTGAGGGGTAAGTAAATGGGTTTACCGGAGTTAACGACTCAGCCCTCGTTGTCATGGATTCGGGGCAGGTCTACCCTTAGTTTGTTTTTTTGAGCCGTAATTTTATCGGAGCTGTTCCCTTCCGATTAGATTGTGATTTATTTAGTTCAGCCGATGCGAACACTACATTTTTAAGACCAAACAAATAAACTGGACAAACATAATGGTACAAAAGTTCAGTCCATAATATGACAGGAGCGGACGCCATAAAAAACGAAACAACTTTGCGATCGACAATGTGCCCTTCGGGGTTTTTTTCGCTGTTTTCTAATAAAAAATTAATTAAAAATTTTTGTGACATATGCTTGCTCGAGAAACATCATTTGGGAAGAATAATAAATTCATTTTTACGCAATTTTTGCTTGCTTTTTTCTATTAAAAAATATTTCTTATGTCCGTCGTAAGCTTCACACCTCGCCCTTTGACCCCAAAACGCAGGCTCAGTAACCCACTTTATTGAAAATTCACAAGATTCCGGGAGGTTAAATAACTTAACCTCCTCAGTGGCTCACGAACCAGGAATTTGCTTGTGAGGGTCACTGAACCTCCTGGTTCCTTCCCCACGTTAGGGCAGTTTTATTCAGGAGTAAACTGCCGATGTCCATGAATATGAGCCGATTGGTTTTGTCCGACAAACAAAGCTCTGGCTCGCACCTGGACAGGTAGCAGTGTTGAATGGTGAGCCTCTCGTGATGGTGTTGAATGGTGAGCCTCTCATGATGGTGTTAACTGGTGAGCCTCTCATGATGGTGTTGACTGGTGAGCCTCTCATGATGGTGTTGACTGGTGAGCCTCTCATGATGGTGTTGACTGGTGAGCCTCTCATGATGGTGTTGACTGGTGAGCCTCTCATGATGGCGTTGAATGGCCGAGCCTCTCATGATGGTGTCACGGCTGAGCCTCTCATGATGGTGTTGAATGGCTGAGCCTCTTATGATGGTGTCACGGCTGAGCCTCTCATGATGGTATTGACTGGTGAGCCTCTCATGATGATGTTGAATGGCTGAGCCTCTTATGATAGTGTTGACTGGTGAGCCTCATGATGGTGTTGACTGGTGAGCCTCTCATGATGGTGTTGACTGGTGAGCCTCTTATGATGGTGTTAACTGGTGAGCCTCTCATGATGGTGTTGACTGCCTAAGCCTCTCATGATGGTGTCACGGCTAAGCCTCTTATGATGGTGTTGACTGGCTGAGCCTCTCATGATGGTGTTGACTGGTGAGTCTCTCATGAGGTATTGACTGGTGAGCCTCTTATGATGGTGTTGACTGGCTGAGCCTGTCATGATGGTGTCACGGCTGAGTGACTCGCTGCTACACACCAGGATCCCCGGGGCCTGCAGATCGATGAGCCGCCAAGCGTGTCGCTCGCTGCCATGAAGCCGAGCTCTGGAAACATGCTGGCACTTTAGCCTGTTTATCTCAGATTCTTGCTGGCACTTTAGCCTGTTTATCTCAGATTCTTGCTGGCCAGGGTACAGCCACAATTTGCTCTTGTTGTGCGCTGCTGACGCGAGAAATCATTCACGGACTGCCTGAGGTGCAGGTGGAGCACAAAATAAAGTTTGTTTATGAAAAAAATAAACAAAGTTTCACTCAATAAGTGTTGTTCAGCCTCGAGTGACGAGATCGGAAACGTGAACTCAATAGGCATGAGAAGTGCAATGTTTTTTTTAAAACAAATATTGCAGCTGTTGTTCGGATTTCTGGACCACAAAAAAGATCGACACATGGGTGGATAAAGCTGATGCAACTTGTGCAAAACAAAGCCTATTGTCTCATCTTGTCGTTTCAATCCGTCTGCCTAGGGTAAAAAAACATTTTTGAAAGATCTTATCTTTAGAAATAATTTTTTTGGGATGTGCTTGTTCCTAGTCGTGCCTCCCTCGTGGATATGCAGGAATTTGTGTATATGTGTTTACTTGTCTGTATGTCTGCCAGTATTCCATTATTCATCGGAGACAAATTTTACAGCCTATTTGCTTTTCCACTGTTTATTTTTATATTGTTTACCCAATAGTTTATCCATGAGTCACGTGATTGTTTCAATTGAAAGCTCGAAAATCCGTTGCCGGACATGACCTGTCAAGTTATGGAAGGGACATCAACAAGGAAAGCGTTTCACTGCTTCGCTACATCGACATCTTCCTTGAATAAGATCAAACAGATCGAAAGATAATAAAATTACAGCTGGAGGAAAGTTAGCGATAGAAATCAGCCACAGAGAGAGATAAAATGGATGTTATGTAAGATGTTCACTTGCTGTGTTTACGCATCACCGGGTTCGCCATCAGTGACATGGACTTTGCTCCCAATTCTCTAGGCGGCTGTTTTGATGAGATCGCCACCCCCCCCCCTCACACAGCCGTGAATCAGGACCACAGCCGATAACACACCAACAACAGCAGCACCAGCCACTTTGAAGGCAGACAATGAGACTTATAAGGCTAATAATGTTCCCATCCCCATGTTATTGCAGTCACAAGAGAATAATAATAATAATAATAACGGAAATGTATATAGCGCGTTTCCCTGCTTTACAGAAGGCTCAATGCGCTTTACAAAGAAATTCAAAGACACAAATTCACTCAACCGACAAAGTGAAACAGACTAAAACATGTCCACACACAATGGTACAGAGATATATCAACAAAATTAACACACACACACACACACACACACACAAACAGTGGTACAGAGATATATCAACAAATTATTACACCCCCCACACTCACACACACACACACACACACACACACACAAACACACAAACAGTGGTACAGAGATATATCAACAAATTAATACACACACACACACACACACAAACAGTGGTACAGAGATATATCAACAAATTATTACACCCCCCACACTCACACACACACACACACACACAAACAGTGGTACAGAGATATATCAACAAATTAATACACACACACACACACACACATACACACAAGAAAAACCTCTAGACAATAATAAAAACACGTACACGGACGCACGCAAAGTAAGATGCAAATGTAATGTCTATAGAAGGACGACTGGGAGGAAGAAAGACATGAAGCCAGCAGTCGGTAACAGTTTGCTCAACCCAATTGAAAATCTGTAAGCGAGGCTGCAAATAATAATGAAATAATGACGTTGGCTTGTATAGCGCCACATCCTGGCCTGTGGACAGCTCACGGCGCTGACGTCAAAATAAGATGACGACAAAATGTGGGTGTGCAGTCTCCTCCACGTCACAGGGCAGCGTCACACACAGCAAGAACACAGTCCTCAGCACAAATATCAAACATGTCATACAAACCGGAATACACTCCATACAACAAATATCACACATGTCATACAAGCCGGAATACACTCCATACAACAAATATCACACATGTCATACAAGCCGGAATACACTCCATACAACAAATATCACACATGTCATACAAGCCGGAATACACTCCATACAACAAATATCCAACATGTCATACAAGCCGGAATACACTCCATACAACAAATATCCAACATGTCATACAAGCCGGAATACACTCCATACAACAAATATCAAACATGTCATACAAGCCGGAATACACTCCATACAACAAATATCCAACATGTCATACAAACCGGAATACACTCCATACAACAAATATCCAACATGTCATACAAACCGGAATACACTCCATACAACAAATATCCAACATGTCATACAATCCGGAATACACTCATACAACAAATATCCAACATGTCATACAAGCCGGAATACACTCCATACAACAAATATCCAACATGTCATACAAGCCGGAATACACTCCATACAACAAATATCAAACATGTCATACAAGCCGGAATACACTCCATACAACAAATATCTAACATGTCATACAAGCCGGAATACACTCCATACAACAAATATCAAACATGTCATACAAGCCGGAATACACTCCATACAACAAATATCTAACATGTCGTACAAGCCGGAATACACTTCATACAACAAATATCAAACATGTCATACAAGCCGGAATACACTCCATACAACAAATATCCAACATGTCATGCAAGCCGGAATACACTCCATACAACAAATATCCAACATGTCATACAAGCCAGAATACACTCGATACAACAAATATCAAACATGTCATACAAGCCGCAATACGCTCCATACAACAAATATCTAACATGTCATACAAGCCGGAATACACTCCATACAACAAATATCAAACATGTCATACAAGCCGGAATACACTCCATACAACAAATATCAAACATGTCATACAAGCCGGATAACACTCCATACAACAAATATCTAACATGTCATACAAGCCGGAATACACTCCATACAACAAATATCACACATGTCATACAAGCCGGAATACACTCCATACAACAAATATCTAACATGTCATACAAGCCGGAATACACTCCATACAACAAATATCCAACATGTCATACAAGCCGGAATACACTCCATACAACAAATATCCAACATGTCATACAAGCCGGAATACACTCCATACAACAAATATCCAACATGTCATACAAGCCAGAATACACTCCATACAACAAATATCCAACATGTCATACAAGCCGGAATACACTCCATACAACAAATATCCAACATGTCATACAAGCCAGAATACACTCCATACAACAAATATCTAACATGTCGTACAAGCCGGAATACACTCCATACAACAAATATCACACATGTCATATAAACCGGAATACACTCGATACAACAAATATCAAACATGTCATACAAGCCAGAATACACTCCATACAACAAATATCTAACATGTCGTACAAGCCGGAATACACTCCATACAACAAATATCACACATGTCATATAAACCGGAATACACTCGATACAACAAATATCAAACATGTCATACAAGCCAGAATACACTCCATACAACAAATATCCAACATGTCATACAAGCCGGAATACACTCCATACAACAAATATCCAACATGTCATACACTCCACACAAAATGCAACATCCAACAGAAGGCACAAGGTTCACTGGAATGCCAGCACGCGCTCAAGTTCACTGATGAACAAAAGTCAAGCGGACATGAATCCCACACCACCGCGCAAGTCCTGAAGTCCAAATCCAACAAGACAGTATCAAAGGCCATCATCGACTAGCACACTGTCCAAGCCAGTTGTCTGCACGCATGTGTCCAGTTCCTGAAATACTTTCTTCAGCCGTCTGTCCAGTGCCGGGAAATGGCTGTCTATGTCTATCAAGACCGGGCGGATGGGGTCGGATCGCAACACCTCTTTCATGGCCCTGCTGAGAACACCATCCCGCAACAGCTGCAGGCTGTTCCAAGTGGACGTCCTCAACATGCAGCAGTCTTGTAGAGGAGCAAGGATGGCGACTTCATCATAATAAGGGTTGCCGAAACTCAAAATACGACGGACGATACAAAAACACGACAAAAAACGACAGAGAGCCATCCCCTCAAGCCAGGTAGGCGAAGGGACGTCACTCTCTATAAATATGTTAGAGAAACCTGTCTTCACTAAGAAAAACACCAGGACAAAGAACTTTAGCACACACGGGGACGACTGCCATGCAGCAGAATTAATTATAAAAAGAAAAGATTATGAAAGTGTGTGACTGGAGAGATGAGAAACATCATACACCTGATTTAAAGGGAAAACTCTGCGTTGACAATGGTGGTCACACTTCTGTTTTGTTTACTTTTCCTGATATTAGAAAACATGAACAAAGACAAACATTACAAAAGTCATTGCAGACACGTGAGCACACACTGGTGACACGTGTGTGTGTGTGTGTGTGTGTGTGTGTGTGTGAGAAAGAGAGAGAGAGAGCTTTCTCGACTAAACATTTGCAGAAATTAGTTTCAAATTTTTCAGTTAAGATGAGTGAAACCGTTTCTATCTTGATAATCTTGTGAAGAACATAAGCATCACGAAATGAAGTCGACACAATCTGTTAGATGAGGACCCAAGCAGTCTCTCCAACTGTCGACAACACTAGCAAAGCGATTGAGTGGACAGAAAAGTGGTGGGAAGTAGAAAGTCACACATAAAAAAGACATGAAGAACAAAAGAACAATGGAAGTTAATAGTAGGTGAAGGGCAGCTGCTCGTCACAATGCAGACCCAGTTCTTTCATTTTAACGAGATATTCTTTAAGGAGATAATTGAAAAGTTAGAAACCCTTTGAAACAGTAAAAACTACATAGTTTTCAAAGTCTTCCAGGCAATCTTTAAATGGTCGAATGAAATTGTTTTTATTTTGTCCTTCACCTGTCATGCACTTCTTCGTTCACCCTCTCTTCCACAATACCTCCTTTCATTCCAAATTCCAGATTTTTTGCTGTCCATTCATTTGGACGGCAATGGCCCCCTGTTAGAACAAGCGACTGGAAGAAGTCTGTAATGATGCCTGTCAGCACACAGTAAGCCAAGCGAAGAATAATGTCGATAAATGCTAATACATCAACTGGAAAAACCTGCAGGAAAATGGTCTCATTTATTCTCCAAGTAAATAGGCCAAACCTTTTTCCTATAATGTCTTTGCCTGTATGTAAGTAAGCCTTTAATAAAAAAAAATCATTTAATAATAATAATAAAAGTAAGCTTGTACAGCGCCTTATATATCCTCCCTTTACTCGAGGCGCTTCACAAATGACAGATGGTGTGACGTGAAAATAATGTGACGTCAGAACAAAATGACGGAGCTCCTTCGCGTGCATTTAAAAAAAAATGTTTTATCGTATGAGATCATGAAGACTTGCTTCTTTTTTTTGAGAGCTTCAGCTGTGTACCATTCGTGTGTTGGTGTGTGGCAATTCATTTCAGCTGGCATGGCCTCTCGTCTGCTGACAATTTAGTTTTTGTGGTCGGAATTCTGTTTCTCACGAAAAGTGCACAGTCACGATTGAACTTTTATTGGCTTGAGATGCAGGAAGAAAGTAGGATTAGGCAGACGTTAAGCAACGAAAGGTCAGCGAGCACGCGCCACTTGAGGAAATTTATTTCCACACGAGCTTCAGCTTCAATGAGTTTTGCGCTTGATTCTCGAGATGAATGGGAAGGTAAATCGACTGCAAAGACCGTTGCCGTTGCAAATTCGGGAATGGATGAAGCTAAATGAAAAACCTGCCTTACCGGACAAGTTTGGCAAAGTATTTCTATAACTGTCAAGTACAATCGTGACCGACCCTTGTCAAACCTTTGTCCCTATTTGTCCGGTTGTGAACGACCTCAACACGAGCCTCTTACCTCAGATCCTCAAACAACAGGGATGGTTTCTCTCTACTATTGATCACCGCCTATCGACCCGACAGCCATAAAAAGGCCGATGGTGGTAAAGGAATGAGCGGGGAGTATGTGGGCTTTGTCCACCAGACTTCCAATATGGCGTATAGCTGCAGCCCAATCTCCTTTTTAATTAACTCCAGTTGTATGTCCGCTAGCACGATCACGAAAAGCACCGGTTTGATGTTTGTTCCTATCTCAATAGCCACTAAACTTGAAACTAAATAGCTTTAATAAGATATATTCGAGATGTTTAATAATCTTCTGCACAAAAAGAAATGGTACAAGCGGTTCGTTGAGGCTTTAAGTTTGTAAAGTGATTTTAAAATGAACCGTCAGATTATTTTTGAGTCGGACTATAACAGAATTATGACTGGGATTTGTTCAGGCAGCAAGAAGATGGGCACCGCCCTCCCATACAGCTGGCCACCTCACTCCCTAACGACCTAAACAAAAAGTTACAGGACGACCGTTACCTTTGAAAACTTTTACTTTCAGTTAGTCTGTGACACTAACACATGTTTACAAAATATGGATGATCCTGAGTCGTGTGACATACAAGTAGGAGACAATCAGCTTCTCTGTTCTTCCTTCTTCAATTTGCAAGTTTATTGACATACACCCAAGTGTTCCCCAGACCTCAAAGTCACATGCTGTTTGTGTTTGCTGGGTCTGACTCATGACCTGCACAAGTAAATAATTCTGTAAATAAATAGTCTGTCGTGGTCTGCAGCTTCAATCGAACTGTTTGCTAACGGAAAGATCGTAAATCTGAATGATGATCTCACAGCTCCCTTCCATTTCTTGCAACAATAATCCTTCAAGTGTACCGCAAACTGCGAGAATGTAGTGAACACTGGTGTCACAGGGTAAGTTGTTATAGCAGTAAGTGTAGTGAATAAGCAGAACATTATCCTCACTTTCTTTAATATTTGTTCTTTGTTCTTTGTAATAATTTTTGTTATTATCAAAGGTAATGGCCCAGCGTTTGTAACATTTTGTTGTTAGACCGATTCGTGTGAAGGAAGTGTGTTTAATGAGAATCGTTTGGTATTTGAAGCTGTTTACATCCTCGAGCTCTACCCTGTTGGTGTAAGTCTCGACTTTGCCATGTCCAGTGGTGCTGACCTGGACTTTGCTCTCTTGCCATGTTGTCATGGTGACCTGGCGGGCAACTGGTGGCGCGGACAGGCCGAACCTCACGTGTTAAACGAGCAAGGGCGAGAGCATGAGTAGTCAGCCCTCTACACATAGTTGACAAGATTCTAGAAATGAATAATTAGAAAATAATTCATGGTCATCGGTCAGCGCTCCACCTCCCTTGGAAAGCACGGCAAGAGTCAACACACTTTGTAAGGTGGGGGGGAGGGGAGAGTGAAGGCTCTGTCTTCCAGGCGAGGCCCAGAAACTAATCCTAGGAAGGCTTTACTTCTCATGGAGACAGGGGAGATACAAAACACTACTTGTGGGAGATGTAGGAGCTGTGTCTTCCATGTAAGGCAAGAAAATATTCCTAGGAGGGTATGCGAACCGCGAAGGTTTCGTCAGACGAGGGCCTGTTGACGGCTTCGATACACAGCTGACCCAAGAGTTGGCATCACAGAGAACAGAGGCTGGCATCTCCCACAAGTAGTGTCAGTGCTCACAACCTCTGTCTCCTGTCTTTTCTTAGTTATATATATATAATTATATTATAATTATAATTATGTGTGAATTCAGAGAACATCAGTCCCCAGTGACTGCAACTGTGTGTCGTGAGTACAGTGTGAGTGTTGCTCAACACTGACATTGTGAGTACGAGCTAAACTCATTCCTATTTTGTTCAGATCCGGTTAACTATTGGTTGAGAACAACCATAAAAGATTTCTGTTAGTACAACATGCATAATTATGAGTGTCGTGTGATTGTAATGAGTAAATCTTGGATGTAAATGAGTTCAGATCTTGTTTCTTTTTCTTTTATCGTGTATTTTTTTACGAAGCGAACTTTTCTTTTTATAATTAAAACTGAGACAGCGCCTGCGAGAAACAGATAAATTAGTTGTCTTTGTTCAGAAGGAAAAACCGCCCTGAATATCAGGACCACTGCGTGAGTGTTGGACGTGCATGTGAGTGTCTGTGACATCTTGTCTGTGATGATCTCCATCCCGTGTGGATTTGCACAGTTTGTTTGTGAGGTTAGACAACCTGCTGTCAGGCAGTTTGTTTGTGAGGTTAGACAACCTGATGTCAGGCAGTTTGTTTAAGTTTGACAACCTGTTTTTGCTGCCCGCTATCAGGTTAGTGCGCATAGGAGTCTCCAACCGGTGGAGATGTAGGCGTAGTTGTTGTATAGAGTCTCTCGCATGATATTCCCCAGGAAGATGTTGAGCAGCACAGGCGACAGGGGGAACATCCCTCGTGAAAGAAGTCTAACATTTGGGTGTCGAATATAACTTTGCTCCTTGAAATGTTGTGAGAGGCTTCAATGGTTGGAACACAAGGTCCTCTTCATGTTGAATTTCTGCCTCGTGCCCAGCTTCTGTCAAATGCATTTTCAAGTCGAGGAAGTCATGGTCAAGCTCTCTTTGGTGTAGTAGGTGTTTTTCTTTCACTGTGCGACTGGTACGATCTGTTCAACTGTTGTCTTACCTGCTCTAAAGCTAGTCTGCTCTTGTACTATCCTCATCTGCAGGTGATAATTAGCCTTATAGCTCTGTAGTTTTGGTACTGTTACCTTCTTGGGAAGGGGTCTGACAACCCGACTGTTCCCTTACATTCAAACTGTCCGTGCATGGACATCTCGACTTTTTACCGTAGGACCGGGCGATCGCCATGGTGGCTGGTAGTGATCTCATTTACTACAGCCTTGCTTTCAGTTAAAATATGATCATTGATATCGTCGATGAATGAGGTTTTCTGATGACCTGTCTTGGTGATGGTTCTCAGCAGTTGATAGGCTTTTTGTGTTGTCATCCCATGCCGTTCCTTCCTCTATATCACGGCACTGTTCCTCCATCCAGTTCTCCCGAGTTGCTTTCATCCCTTTGCTGGTGTCGCTGTTTGTCTGAGGGTAAGCATGATTAACGGTGACATCGCGAGACCTGGCAGAGATGTGAGTGGGGATTAGCCTGCCGAAAATGGTTTTACAGTTGATGACTGCTGTGACTGCTTGCCTGCGTGCTCGTGTTGCTTTTCCTTCTCAATGTAGCAGAGTTTATGGCTTTCGCCAGTTTCTCTCTCTCCCAAGCCTGACCACGTGACCTGCCAGTCTCCCTAAATCTCACCTGTTCCACCTCATGGGTAAGTTCTTTAACCTTATGATGCTGTTCATTCTCTGTGCACTCTAGCCCTGTGTTCACTGCAGCACTGTGTTCACTCTAGCCATGTGTTTCATTGTCACACTGTGTTTACTCTAGCCTTGTGTTCACTGCCACACTGTGTTCACTCTAGCCCTGTGTTTACTGTAGTACTGTGCTCACTCTAGTCCTGTGTTTACTGCCACACTGTGTTTACTCTAGCCCTTTGTTTACTGCAGGACTGTGTTCACTGCCTCACTTTGTTCAATGCAGGACTGTGTTCACTGCCTCACTTTGTTCAATGAAGGACTGTGTTCACTGCCTCACTTTGTTCAATGCAGGACTGTGTTCACTGCCTCACTTTGTTCAATACAGGACTGTGTTCACTGCCTCACTTTGTTCAATGAAGGACTGTGTTCACTCTAGCACTGTGTTCACTGCCTATCTGTGTTCACTGTCTCACTGTGTGCACTGCCTAACTGTGTTCACTCTAACCCTGTGTTCACTACAGGAATGTGTTCACTGCCTCACTTTGTTTACTGCAGGACTGTGTTCACTGATTGATTGTGTTCAATGCATGACTGTGTTCACTGTCACATTTTGTTCACTGCAGGATTGTGTTCACTGCCTCACTGTGTTCACTGCCACACATTTATCGTGCTGACCAGTGTATCCTGTCTGCTCACCTCAGGACAATTACCGTGGAATCTGTAAAAACCCTTCGCAGTTGACATGAAATTGCTAGTGCCTGGCCCTTACTTAAACTTCTTAGACTTTAGTTTTTTCCCAGTGTTTTCTCTGAAAAAAGGCAGCAGAGACGAACTAATGGTTCCCTTAGTTTTTGCATTCATTTGCGTGGGTAGGCGTGTGCCTGGCTTCTCTATGAGTGCATGAGATAATGTGTGTGTGTGTGTGTGTGTGTGTGTGTGTGTGTGTGTGTGTGTGTGTGTGTGTGTGTGTGTGTGTGGTGACATTATGTTGTTTTATTGTTTGTTGGAAAGTGACTAGCCCATCGAGCCTCTTTAGATTCCATAAATAAGTTCTCGTAAAAAATACTCAGCTGATATAAAGAAGTAATTTGCAGAATCCCATTTCACGTGCACAGTGAATGCATCCATTTCCCCGTCGTTGTGTGATATGAATATGAATAATTAAGTGAAACCATACTTCAAAAGCAGCAGGCAATAAAATCGTGTCATTTATTTATATCAACATCCCACAGGGTCGCGGAGAACACAGAAGGTGCTAGAGACCGGATGCTAGTTCTTTGTGTAATCTGACTCTTCCTGCAATGATTACCAAAAAATTACATTCGTCTTCTTTTTCTTCATCGCAGCAGACACAGTTCTACTGCCGTTCGTTACTGTAGAAGCACTTCGCTTTCTAAACCAATTTACGATTAGGGTTGACTCTACATTCTTTGAACAAGGTGAGCGGCTAAAGTGGTTAGAGATTTATTGGCATACCCACCCAGTCTTGTGTGAGTGTGCAAGAGAGAGAGAGAACTTTACAGAGAAAGGGAAGGAGAGAGAGTTGACCAGAGAAAAAGAGAACCCCAGACAGAAAGAGCTGAAGAAAAAAAAAGGATGACGGGAAAAGACTGGAGAGAGAAAGCTTGAAAGAAAGAGAGCAATTGAGAGTTTGAGAAGAAAGGACACTTGAGAGAACACTTGAGAGATAGAAGGTTCTTGAGATAAAGAAAGACAAAGCTTGACAGAGAAATTGATTGATTGATTGATTGATTGATTGATTGATTGATTGATTGATTGATTGATTGATTGATTGATTGATTGATTGATTGATTGATTGATAAGTCAAACAACAGCACAGAAACGAGGAAAACAAAATTCAGTTACAAACAAAACTAGTTAAAATCGACTTCTAAGTACATAGATACAAACAGACCAGATTTGTCGTTTCACTAGTGCTACAAAACAATGTTCAATACATGTTGATCACTCAATACTTTACCATAAAATAATTTGCATAAAGGTGGCACCAGAACAATACACGCCCTTCATTCTCCAAAGTAGTCAGGCCAGATAAACAATGACGAACTCTCTCAGACTGTGCTAATCGGTTTCTATCAAAACTTATTTCTAAAAAAGCACAAACACGAAAGCTAACATAAGCCTTTCTTGTTTAAGTCCTGGTTATAATATTCACATACATTTACCTTTGGAGACATATTTTAGAAGTATATTCTTTGTCCTAAACATCAGAAAGTGCAGTGGTCTCCAGACATGTGTCCCATTCCTGCCATAAAGCCTCATTCTCTAAATTTCTTGAGAAAAGCCATTTCCCTGCTGAATAACCAAATGAAAGCACACGACAGGAGGCGTCCGTCAAGGATGCCCCCTATCACCTGTGCTGTTTAACTTCTTTTTAGGGAACATCATTCTTGAAACCCTCCAGGACCATCATCCTTTCATTTCCATTGGTGGCCGATATGCAACCTGAGCTTTACAGACGACACGGACCTGTTAGCAGGTGTTAACAAACAATTATAAACCTTACCAACAGACCTACAGAGAGAGGAGAATCCAAAATGTCTAAGGAGGCTGCTTTGGATCACGCAGAGGGAACTTAAAATCACTGACTTTATACGAAAGACTTTGCAACACTCGGAGGACACCAGGAACCGCCTTCTGGCAACAGTCAGGCGGCGTGAGCTGGTCTGGTTCGGTCCGTCCACCAAGGGACCATGAGAAAGAAGGAGTGGACAGGTCGCCCCGTGCAGGACCTACTCGTCATCGCACGAGTCAGGCTGGAGTCGTCAGCCTCACAGCTGCGCAGTCTGTGCATGTCCTGGTCACGGGACAAATAAATCAATGATTTCATGACATCTAGTCACCGAGACAAAAGAATTATCCCCAAATCTCCCTACACTAGTTTCTTCGATGCTCTCACAGAAACTCCCAAGAGTTCTTTGCAGGATAAAAAGTGAATATTATATTTCACCTTCCCTCTGGTTTTCAATATTCAGTGGTACACTCTTACTTTAATCACCATGTTATTCATCGATGTGGAGAATCCAAACCCAACATGTGTCTGCGTTTGCTGTTTCTCTCCGCATCCTCATTATCTCCTCACTGTCACGTGATCACCTTTTCTGGTTGGTGTTAGGCACGGACCTTCATCTACGTGAAGGCCCGTGGTGTTAGGGCTTGCGTTTGAGGCTGGTCATAACATGGAGAGCCCAACTCACTAGCTGTGTGCACATGTGTCTCCAGCTCAGTGGGGGGGAGAAGCTGCAATACAGCATCCCTCCCGAGAGCGAGGTTAGCGCTCGACACGTGACCGCTGCCACCCACGAGCCAGTGTGTGTCAGAGACTTGACCAGAACATCGGAGACAACAAGACAGAGACATTCTGCGTCCATCAGGCGAGTTTATGTCCCCGCAGAGAAATCCAAGCATGTTTGACCCACAGAAATTTTATGTCCCATCAGGGAAATCTCTGCCTGTTTGTCCCACAAACTTTGTATGTATTCCTACGCCATATGCGCGCCATGTCATGTCATCTCATGCTGCAGAAGGACAATTTTAAAAAAGTGATATCTTTGGACTGTTTGACCTTAGTTCCCTTTCATTTGTGGCAGGAAATGAAAGAATCGTGTAGCCATTTCAGTCAACCACAGGAGCTCGCATCATGCTCATCCTTTCGTTCAGCCGTTAATTCATAGAATGGGGTAGAACTTGGATGAAAACTGTGGTCACCTGACCACCTGAAGCGAAACTTTGATGCAATGTTTGGTCCAAAATTGTCTTCTCGCTGAGAATCCGGAAAGAGAAGTCCACAGCAGCAGATAAGAATAATAAACCTGTTTTTACTGCATTGCCCCATACACTCATGAAATGGCAGCATGTTGACATGTTTGAGCAGGTAAACTATTAGTCCTCGCCTTTCTGTGCGTGTGTCTGTGTTATCTTTTTGTTCACCTGTATTCTGTGTTTGTGTGAGTTTATGTGAAGTACATGTGTTAGCGGAATGGCAGGAACACTGTTCTGCACAGGTAAATATTTCTACAAGTTATTATTATTGCTGTTGATGTTGTTAACAGTCGTGACCACTTTACATGGGTGTATTATAATAGTATTTGTAAACAATAGGAAATTATAAAATAATGCAAATAGATTAAACAGATGAAATCCTGGGCTTTCAAAATCGCGAAGAGGTTGCCTGCTATCTGAGAGAAATATAGTTTGTATGGGATGCCATTCACACAACTTTCATGTTTCAGGATTCCATTACTTGGCATCCTTTTTCGGGGTTTTATTTGGTTTCTTCTAGTTTCTTGTTTATATCCTCAACAGCTGTAACCTTTTTTGAAGTATCTGGAGACAGACATGTGCAGAAGTGGTGGTGGGACATTTCGGAAAAGCGAACAGAAATGAAAATAAAGATGTAACCGCCACAAAAAGGATAGCAAGTGTTCACATTCACAGAGAAGGGGCGACCAGACGAATGGAAAATTATTTTAATATTTAATCTCATATTATGCCTGTCTTATTTGTAACAAACGTAGACAACATCCTCCAGATAGGTGGATCTGTTTCAGTGAAGTAGTACTTTTTTACTTCTTTCATCTACAGACAATGATGACAATTTAATGTTTGACACATTTTGCAAGCAACTTTTCTCGCTAAGTGTCAACTGTAATGACACCTTGATTAACCACTTTCTGCTTGGTCTTAGTGACCCAACTCCAAACTGTACATGCACAATATTTAGTACTGCCATTCATCATAAAAACAGTTTAATATAAACTATTCCCACCTAGTTCATTTGTACATCCACACACACATATATATATATATATATATTGCATACTGTAGCACAACTACATCTTTGAATTCCATAGAACGACAATAATATAAAAGGAAATACAAATGTAATCATTGAAAAATTAGTCTTTCGCGGTTCTAAAGATAGCACGCACACACCTATATAACATGCACATGTACTGATCATAATGAAATTTTATTTATTTATTTATTTATTTATTTCAAGAATTAAGCATGGTTTGTCCTACATGGTTTGTGACGGGGAAGATTTGAGCAAATGACGGAAATCATCTTTATTTTTTTTTCAAAATCGTGTTTCTCTTTGCAACTGAGGCATTAATAAAAGATATGAAAGAAGATTTTGACCATGTGTAACGACTAGGTAGGGTCTCCATACTTTTGCGGAATGTTTAATTTCTATGCCATCTATAGGAAGATAAGAAAGACAAGATCACAAAAGCCGTTCGGGGGCCGACTTTGGGGAGGAAATCAGGATTGGCGAACTTAAATGTTATCTACATCAAAGGATCGTTGCCTCAGACTGCGGAGCTGAGCGAACCCTTAATTGCAGGCTGTAGTGTGGCTGTATACTCTGCAACTAAAAAAATTGAAGTTATGTCATCTTCGGGGTTTCCTTCCCTTAATATTTCTCAAGACCATAACACCACGATAAAAAGATTCTGACTGCGTTAATTTTCTCTCTCGAGTCCTTTGCCTACAGATCGGTGTCCTGAAAAAAGACTGGTCCTTAACGAGCGATGTCCCTTGCCTTTCAAGCCTAAGGGAGCTAACTTTCTGTATTAGTGATTTGTCTTTTTGTTGTTTTGCGTCGATGTGTTGCGATTTTAGTGCCCGATATTTGATTCATGTTTTTGATGCTCTCATTGTCATCCTGCAGGGCTATTTACTTGCCTGCGGCCTTAAGGTTTCCATATACAGTTGTCTGCTGTCCCCATCGAGTGTCTGTCTTTCCTCTCTTCACCCATGGTGGTTTCTATGTGCAAGTTGTCGGTCAGAAGACAAAACAGTCAATGCAGTGTGGTCTTTCTTCTCTCTGTTTTGTGATCATGTTCGTCGTAGCAAAGTACGAGCGAGACTATTATGAGTATTAATCAACCTGCTTTTGTCACAGAGTAAATAACGACTTATGAGCACTAGATCGCCACTACAAGCTGTAGAAGTGTAACTAATTGACATCTTGGTCTGTGAAAAAAATGCTACATCAACGCTTTTAAGCTCGCCATGGCGCTGATACTATTTTCTTCCTCCTCCCTCTCCTCGTCCTCCTCCTTCTCCTCCTCCTCCTGTTGTGCCTCACCATCTCATCTGGCTCCGTTATGTTCATCCTGTCACACAGGACTCTTGCTGTGTCGGTATCGGTCAGCGTTTGTATCCTACACCAGTTGCATATCCTGCCAGACGATTGTGGACAATTATGTATGCACGTGACCTATATCATAGGCCGCGGGTAACCGACGAGAAGCATACGTCTGTCCCTTCCTGTACTTGTATGTGTCCTGTCTGTCACTTCCTGCACTTGTATGTGCCCTGTCTGTCCCTTCCTGTACTTGTATGCGTCCTGTCTGTCCCTTCCTGTACTTGTATGCGTCCTGTCTGTCCCCTCCTGCACTTGTATGTGTCCTGTCTGTCCCTTCCTGTACTTGTATGCGTCCTGTCTGTCCCCTCCTGCACTTGTATGTGTCATGTCTGTCCTTTCCTGTACTTGTATGTGTCCTGTCTGTCCCATCCTGCACGTGTATGTGTCCTGTCTGTCACTTCCTGTACTTGTATTTGTCCTGTCTGTCCCCTCCTGCACTTGTATGTGTCATGTCTGTCCTTTCCTGCACTTGTATGTGTCCTGTCTGTCCCTTTCTGCACTTGTATATGCCTGTGCCCTGTCTCTCCCTTCCTGCACTTGTATGTGTCATGTCTGTCCCTTCCTGCACTTGTATGTGTCCTGTCTGTCACTTCCTGCACTTGTATATGTCCTGTCTGTCCATTCCTGCACTTGTATGTGTCCTGTCTGTCACTTCCTGCACTTGTATATGTCCTGTCTGTCCATTCCTGCACTTGTATATGTCCTGTCTGTCACTTCCTGCACTTGTATGTGTCCTGTCTGTCACTTCCTGCACTTGTATGTGTCCTGTCTGTCCCTTCCTGCACTTGTATGTGTCATGTCTGTCCCTTCCTGCACTTGTATGTGTCATGTCTGTCCCTTCCTGCACTTGTAGATGTCCGGTCTGTCCCTTCCTGCACGTGTATGTGTCCTGTCTGTCCCTTCCTGCACTTGTATGTGTCCTGTCTGTCCCTTCCTGTACTTGTACGTGTCCTGTCTGTCCTGTAAAGGACGTGCCTCGCTTGTCCCTCAAAATTTACCTTATGATCGTTGGTTCACTTAGTATAAATTTATGTTGATATGAAAAAAGCTCCTAGATTACTGAAGTTCGAGTCTCGTTTGCGGTTACCTTGGCCGGGGCGGGTCAAGCAGCTTTGGGGGGGCCGGACATTCCCTCCCCCTGTTGTAAATACCCCATCTATCAGTCTCAAGTACTAACTCCCTCATTCTCTTCTCTCATTTCGTATTATCTCCATTTGTAAACATCATCAGCATAGATACAACACATAAAATGTATTGGTATAACGTATAGAAAGGTTCATATTGTACAGTAATGAGGAAGCTTGTTGCTTTGTACACCACTTTTGGTGAAGGACAGCTTTTTGGAACTTTGATGTGCATAGGATGTTGAATGTAATAAGGGATGTGGAGCTTTTATGTTCAATAAAAATTTGCTACATTGAAGGAAATCATGACATGAGTCTCTTTTCTGACCGGAAAGTTTGTAATAAAGGGAGATAAAAAGATGGAGGCAAGATTTTCAAGTAATATTCCACAGTGAACGATTCTTTCAAAATGTTGTAATTCAAGTTTTTTATATTTTTCACTTTTAATTCTGCTGACCAGGTTTGCATATATTGATCCTGCAGGCATGCATCTAGTTTTCTTTTGAAGCATTTGGTTTTAGCCGTGTAACGATTTTTACGGAAAATGAATCTCATGCCGTAAGTGATTTATGACAAATAAAATAATGTTCAATAAATGTCTTGAAGCTGGCACTTCCTCAACTTCATGTCTTTCAGCAACATAAAAACACGCATAAAAACATACTTGTTTCTACACTTAAACCCCGAGTGTGCACTAAAATGACATAGAAAAGTTCTACTGGCTTCAGTAAAATGTTTTCCTTGGAAATTTCACGCCTGCAGTAAGAGACTAAGAGTATCAGTTAACATCGCTCAGTGCTGCGCTCCAGTAGAGAACAAACAAAATGGACGTCCGAGCAAAGAAACAAAAACAAACCAAAAAAAAAAGCAAGGCAGGGAATGTTGTTGGACATTATTAAAGGTTCAGGAGGCAAAACAGACAAGGAAAAGGGGGCGACAATCAATATGCCAACCTGTTTACAAAATCTCAGGCGGACAGTATACCCGCGGGCTTTGGGATTTGTATTGGCTTTTCTAGCGACTGTGTTTGGCCCGCAAAGCTTTACCAATAAAAATATGAAAGAGATCTAGTGATTTGTTTGTCAAACACTTACTGAAACTGTGAGTCTGTTATCAGATACGATGTGGGACATTGAATGCCAGCTGTTGGTGCAGAACTAAGTTTGTTTAGCATTTGTGTAAAGTTCACACAGTAAAATATCCTTTGCAATACGACCGCTCTCTCCTCCACCTCCAGCCAAGATGATATTTTCAGGCTAGTTAGCATTATCGACAACACTATTTCTTGCTTGCAAGGAAAAAAAAACTGGATACACAACTTTATGCCATCTTATTTTTTATTTGCTTGTTTGCGTCAGCGTGTTGTTTTCATTACGTGTGTGTGTGTGTGTGTGTGTGTGTGTGTGTGTGTGTGTGTGTGTGTGTGTGTGTGTGTGTGTGTGTGATTTGTTTGTATGTTACTGAAGGAAATTGCGCATTACAGACGTGAGTTATGTTACAGTTCTTTTCCATTTACAGGACGCGACCTCAGCAAGTGGTTATTGTGAATCGTTTGTGTCTGTGTGCTTGACACGTGAGATAACCGGCATATCGCATGGTATTTATTTCAGGCTAATTTGCTGTCTTTTGCAGAGAAAATTGTCTTTGCTTGTAGCGGCTGCCAGTTCGACCCTGTGTGACAAGGCTGGTCTGACAGAGTGACAGATGAAGCGGAAGTGACGTTGTGATTTGACCAACTCCCACTCTGTGAGCTACAGACACTGCAACAATAATCTCGTCTGGAGGACGTGGAGCGAGACTTTGTAAGGATATCGGGAAACTCGGTAAACACGCAGAGACAGATCACGTCATGTGACTGCCTGTCGATTGTAGGACCAGTCTGATTGGCCACAGCGCCAGCTGGTCACGTGATAAATGAGAAGTTAGTGTGTGGCACGAAAAACTGCCAGTGGGAATATCTAGCGTAGTAGCACCACCCTCACACAATCCCATTCTCTTTCCATGACATGGGACTTTTGCTGACTGCACACTTTTTAAAGAGAGAACTTTTAGGGACAGAGTACTTTTGAAGATATATTACTTTGAAGATACATTAATTGTGACGATGCCGCCCTTTTGTTGATGCAGTACTTTTGAAGACAGTACACATTTGAGAATCTTGTCGGAGCCAGAAGTTTAAACTTGCAAGGTTGCTTTCTCGTTGAGATACATTTTGGTAGTTGGCTGAGAAACAGTCCGATAAAATGTCTTCTTCGTGCCTTTCTGACTGCCTGGCCAACAACCAGAGCAGCAGAGTGGACAACAACAGTCTGGACCTGTCGTCTCTGGAAGAGAGCGGACGGGAGCGCATCGTCATCGTGCTGGCCATCGTCAGGCTGTGTCTTGCTGCCTTCGGCTGCATCGCCAACACCGTGTCCGCCGTGGTGCTGACCAACCGGAAACTGTGGTCTCCAACGTCCATGCTGCTGCTGTCGTTGGTGGTGTACGACGCGCTGTACCTGCTACTGGTGCTGCCCATCACCGCCATAAGCATCAGCATCAACGTGCACTACACCGCCGCCAAGTACTCGGCGCTCATGACCATCACATCCCTCAGTTTCTCGCTGCGCTTTATGACGCAGATGGCCTCAACCTACACGACTGTCACCGTGACTATTGAGAGGTAAGGGAGAATTGTCATTGTGACTATTGAGAGGTAAGGGAGAATTGTCATTGTGACTATTGAGAGGTAAGGGACAATTGTCACCGTGACTATAGAGAGGTAAAGGAGAATTGTTATTGTAACTATTGATGATGATGATGATGATCTCCATTTGTAATGCGCAGGTATCCATTCAGAAGAATGCTCATTGCGCAGCAAAAACAAAAAAAGAAAGAAATAGAATAAAAAGTAAATAAATAGATAAAACACTAGGAAAGTAAAAAAATAAAGACAGAAGTGTTGCTTGGTTGTTTAAGTTTAGGTCCGTCTTAAATAAACAGATGGGTATTGAGAGGTAAGGGAGAACTGTCACCGTGACTACTGAGAGGTAAGGGAGAATTGTCATTGTGACTATTGAGAGGTAAGGGAGAACTGTCACCGTGACTATTGATAGGTAAGGGAGAATTGTCACCGTGACTATTTAGAGGTAAGTGAGAATTGTCATTGTGACTATTGAGAGGTAAGGGAGAACTGTCACCGTGACTATTGAGAGGTAAGGGAGAACTGTCATTGTGACTATTGAGAGGTAAGGAAGAACTGTCACCGTGACTATTGAGAGGTAGAGGAGATTTGTCGCCGTGACTATTGAGAGCTAAGGGAGAACTGTCCCCTCGACTGTTGAGAGGTAAGGGAGAATTGTAACTGTTCCAGTTGAGATATAAGGGCGAACTTTCAATGTAACTGCTGGGAGGTAAGAGTGAACTACTGCATTGCCACATTGGTAGACATGGGTAAACTGCAGTGTAACGTGTGTTGTAAGCAATGTAATGTGATTGTCACTGTCACAAATGAGAGGTTAGGGCGAGGTCGGGGTCAGATCTGGTGTTTTAAGGCTACATCATGCTATCCGCTTACTGGACAAACATTTGCGGGTTCAGAATAATGCTGATCGTATTGCCAGTGAAGGCAAAGAGCGGAGCAGACTACACACCTTCCTTCGCGAGCTTCACTGGCTACCAGTCCCACCTGGCACTGATTACAAGATGACCTCACTGTGATACTGTTGTCATCACTGCCTTGCCCAAACATACCTGTCTGAGCTACTTGTTGCCTCCCCACCCGAGTCAGTCTCTTTGGTCTGCTTGTATTGCCCTCCTGTGTGCCACGCATCACACAGAACAAATTCCACAGACGCTCGTTTTCCTTCAGCCCCTACTGTTTGTAATTCTCCTCCCCTCCCCTTTCTCTTCAATCTGTGTCTACATTCGAATCCTCTAACTCCATCTCTTTATTTAAGAAACATCTTTCATAATCAAAGGTACTGTTCGCCCACTCCACAATCCTCTAGCCCTGCACTTTTTTGTCATAGTGGTATTTGTTTGCTGATGCTTATGTTTACCGTATGCCAGACTGACGGTTATTTTGTACTTTGATGTGTGCATCGCATTGAGCTCGTGTCTACCGGGAAAACGCGCTTTGCAATTCATTATTATTATTATTGTTATTATTATTATTTTTGTTGTTGTTGTTGTCATGTAAGAATGATGTGAGGACCGTAGATTGTCTGCCTAATTTTTGACATTTTTTGCCTTGTCTTTGACATTCATTCTGTACCTACACGGACATATGTTGAAACTCAAGCTTGAGAAAAGCCGACTTCAAGAGCCAAAGCCGAGGCTGAAGCACTGAGATACCTGATGGCACCAGTATACTTACCATAAGCTTCTTCCTAAGTAACTTCTTTGTTTTCTCTTTTCTCAAAATGTACTTATCTCATCGCCCTACGGCTTAGAGCAGGGATGGGGAACCTTTTTCCCTCCAAGGGCCATTTTAATATTTATTTCATTCACGGGCATGCAAAATTATCTCCTTAACAATTAGCCTGCTCTATTCAGTCAAGATGTCATTTGGTCCCAGCCTGCCTGGCACTACTGTCCTCTGTCACCACAGTCCGTCTGTTCGTAATTAGGTGCGAGAAAAATATGCTCTGCTCCTATGAAAAGTATAGAGAAACAAAGAAACAACTGCTTGCAGTCTGTAAAATATATGTTTCTAATTAGGAAATTCTGAGAGGAGATAGTAATAAAATCGTTTCCCCTGATGCACACATTTTTGTCTGTGGTTGTGCAGGGAAATTACATGAATAATAGTAATCATGACTAATTAATACACATCCCTCCTTTTGACGGAGGAGTTGATGACATTTACAAAGTGTCTACACACCTGCTACAAACACACACAAACTTGCTCATGCACAAATAAACTTATTAGCTCAAAACAAATTTCACCTAATCATTTGAAAATCTTTGAAAGGATTAAGTTTGAGATTTATAAGCCTCAATTGTTCCCTAAGGTACACAGCAAAGTCTAGGATCAACTTGTTTATTATTAATGTACGAGAGTCGGAGAGAACTACATTCATCAACAGCCGACATAAACCGGGAGTGGTCTGCTCTTGCCTGGGAGTTTGCATACTTCTCCAAACATGTCCACATAGACCGCGGTCAGCCCATGAGAAGCATCCGTGTCTGTCAAGTCATGTACTCCTATGTGTCCCGTCATATACTCCTATGTGTCCTGTCTGTCCTGTCATGTACTTCTATGTGTCCTGTCTGTCCCGTCATGTACTCCTATGTGTCCTCTTTGTCAAGTCCTGTACTCCTATGCTCCCGTCATGTACTCCTATGTGTCCTGTCTGTCAAGTCATGTACTCCTATGTGTCCCGTCATGTACTCCGATGTGTCCTGTCTGTCCCGTCATATACTCCTATGTGTCCTTTCTGTCAAGTCATGTACTCCTATGTGTCCCGTCATGTACTCCTATGTGTCCTGTCTGTCCCGTCATGTACTCCTATGTGTCCTGTCTGTCCCGTCATGTACTCCTATGTGTCCTGTCTGTCAAGTCATGTACTCCTATGTGTCCCGTCATGTACTCCTATGTGTCCTGTCTGTCCCGTCATACACTCCTATGTGTCCTGTCTGTCAAGTCATGTACTCCTATGTGTCCCGTCATGTACTCCTATGTGTCCTGTCTGTCAAGTCATATAATCCTATGTGTCCCGTCATGTACTCCTATGTGTCCTGTCTGTCCCGTCATATACTCAAATGTGTCCTGTCTGTCCCGTCATGTACTTCTTTGTGTCCCGTAATGTACTCCTATGTGTCTTGTCTGTCCCGTCATGTACTCCTATATGTCCTGTCTGTCCCGTCATGTACTTCTATGTGTCCTGTCTGTCGCGTCATGTACTCCTATGTGTCCTCTCTGTCAAAACCTGTATTCCTATGTGTCCCGTCATGTACTCCTATGTGTCCTTTCTGTCAAGTCCTGTACTCCTATGTGTCCTGTCTGTCCCGTCATATACTACTATGTGTCCTGTCTGTCCCGTCATGTACTCCTATGTGTCTCGTCATGTACTCCTATGTGTCCTGTCTGTCCCGTCATGTACTCCTATGTGTCCTGTCTGTCCCGTCATGTACTCCTATGTGTCCTGTCTGTCCCGTCATGTACTCCTTTGGTCCTGTCTGTCCCGTCATGTACTCCTATGTGTCCTGTTTGTCCCGTCATGTACTCCTATGTGTCCTCTCTGTCAGGTCCTGTACTCCTATGTGTCCCGTCATGTACTCCTATGTGTCCTTTCTGTCAAGTCATGTACTCCTATGTGTCCTCTCTGTCAAGTCCTGTACTACTATGTGTCCCGTCATGTACTCCTATATGTCTTGTCTCTATTAATCATGTACTCCTATGTGTCTTGTCTCTACTAATCATGTACTCCTATGTGTCCTGTCTGTCCCGTCAAATACTCCTATGTGTCCTGTCTGTCATGTCATGTACTCCTATGTGTCCTGTCTGTCCCGTCATGTACTCCTATGTGTCCTGTCTGTCCCGTCATGTACTCCTATGTGTCCTCTTTGTCAAGTCCTGTACTCCTATGCTCCCGTAATGTACTCCTATGTGTCCTGTCTGTCCTGTCATGTACTTCTATGTGTCCTGTCTGTCCCGTCATGTACTCCTATGTGTCCTGTCTGTCCCGTCATGTACTCCTATGTGTCCTGTCTGTCAAGTCATGTACTCCTATGTGTCCCGTCATGTACTCCTATGTGTCCTGTATGTCCCGTCATATACTCCTATGTGTCCTGTCTGTCCTGTCATGTACTTCTATGTGTTCCGTCATGTACTCCTATGTGTCCTGTCTGTCCCGTCATGTACTCCTATGTGTCCTGTCTGTCCCGTCATGTACTCCTATGTGTCCTGTCTGTCCCGTCAAATACTCAAATGTGTCCTGTCTGTCCCGTCATGTACTCCTTTGTGTCCCGTCATGTACTCCTATGTGTCTTGTCTATCCCGTCATGTACTCCTATATGTCCTGTCTGTCCCGTCATGTACTCCTATGTGTCCTGTCTGTCCCGTCATGTACTCCTATGTGTCCTCTCTGTCAAGTCCTGTACTCCTATGTGTCCCGTCATGTACTCCTATGTGTCCTTTCTGTCAAGTCATGTACTCCTATGTGTCCTGTCTGTCAAGTCCTGTACTCCTATGTGTCCTGTCTGTCCCGTCATATACTACTATGTGTCCTGTCTGTCCCGTCATGTACTACTATGTGTCTCGTCATGTACTCCTATGTGTCCGGTCTGTCCCGTCATGTACTCCTATGTGTCCTGTCTGTCCCGTCATGTACTCCTATGTGTCCTGTCTGTCCCGTCATGTACTCCTATGTGTCCTCTCTGTCAAGTCCTGTACTCCTTTGTGTCCCGTCATGTACTCCTATGTGTCCTTTCTTTCAAGTCATGTACTCCTTGTCTCTACTAATCATGTACTCCTATGTGTCCTGTCTGTCCCGTCATATACTCCTATGTGTCCTGTCTGTCCCGTCGTGTACTCCTATGTGTCCTGTCTGTCCCGTCGTGTACTCCTATGTGTCCTGTCTGTCAAGTCATGTACTCCTATGTGTCCCGTCATGTACTCCTATGTGTCCTGTCTGTCCCGTCATGTACTCCTATGTGTCCTGTCTGTCAAGTCCTGTACTCCTATGTGTACCGTCATGTACTCCTATGTGTCTTGTCTCTACTAATCATGTACTCCTATGTGTCCTGTCTGTCCCGTCATATACTCCTATGTGTCCTGTCTGTCAAGTCATGTAATCCTATGTGTCCTGTCTGTCCCGTCGTGTACTCCTATGTGTCCTGTCTGTCAAGTCATGTACTCCTATGTGTCCCATCATGTACTCCTATGTGTCCTGTCTGTCCCGTCATGTACTCCTATGTGTCCTGTCTGTCAAGTCCTGTACTCCTATGTGTCCCGTCATGTACTCCTATGTGTCTTGTCTCTACTAATCATGTACTCCTATGTGTCCTGTCTGTCCCGTCATATACTCCTATGTGTCCTGTCTGTCAAGTCATGTAATCCTATGTGTCCTGTCTGTCCCGTCATGTACTCCTATGTGTCCTGTCTGTCAAGTCATGTACTCCTATGTGGCCCGTCATGTACTCCTATGTGTCCTGTCTGTCCCGTCATGTACTCCTATGTGTCCTCTCTGTCAAGTCCTGTACTGCTATGTGTCCCGTCATGTACTCCTATGTGTCCTGTCTGTCCCATCATGTACTCCTATGTGTCTTGTCTCTCCTAATCATGTACTCCTATGTGTCCTGTCTGTCCCGTCATGTACTCCTATGTGTCCTGTCTGTTCCGTCATGTACTCCTATGTGTCCTGTCTGTCCCGTCATGTACTACTATGTGTCCTGTCTGTCCTAATCATGTACTCCTATGTGTCATGTCTGTCCCGACATGCACTCCTATGTGTCCCATCATGTACTCCTATGTGTCTTGTCTCTCCTTATCATGTACTCCTATGTGTCCTCTCTGTCAAGTCCTGTACTCCTATGTGCCCCGTCATGTACTCCTATCTGTCTTGTCTCTCCTAATCATGTACTCCTATGTGTCCTGTCTGTCCCGTCATGTACTCCTATGTGTCCTGTTTGTCCCGTCATGTACTCTTATGTGTCCTCTTTGTCAAGTCCTGCACTCCTATGTGTCCCGTCATGTACTCCTATGTGTCTTGTCTCTACTAATCATGTACTCCTATATGTCCTGTCTGTCCCGTCATGTACTCTTATGTGTCCTGTCTGTCAAGTCATGTAATCCTATGTGTCCTGTCTGTCCCGTCATGTACTCCTATGTGTCCTGTCTGTCAATTCATGTACTCCTATGTGTCCCGTCATTTACTCCTATGTGTCCTGTCTGTCGCGTCATGTACTCCTATGTGTCCTCTCTGTCAAGTCCTGTACTCCTATGTGTCCCGTCATGTACTCCTATGTGTTTAGTCTCTACTAATCATGTACTCCTATGTGTCTTGTCTGTTCCGTCATGTACTCCTATGTGTCCTGTCTGTCCCGTCATGTACTACTATGTGTCCTGTCTGTCCTAATCATGTACTCCTATGTGTCCTGTCTGTCCCGTCATGTACTCCTATGTGTCTTGTCTGTTCCGTCATGTACTCCTATGTGTCTTGTCTGTTCCGTCATGTACTCCTATGTGTCTTGTCTGTTCCGTCATGTACTCCTATGTGTCCTGTCTGTCCCGTCATGTACTACTATGTGTCCTGTCTGTCCTAATCATGTACTCCTATGTGTCCTGTCTGTCCTGTAATGAACGTTCCTTGCTTGTGGCTCAGATTTACCTTATTAATATGGTTCACTTTATATAAATTCATGTTGCTATAAAAAGCTTCTAGATTTACTGCTATCTGCGGTTACCTTGGCGGCGATTCTGGAGGTTCCCCACCCCTGGCTTAGAGCCAGTAAACCAGAAATACATCAGAGCAGGCGACTTGGCATTGAGTACCTCCGATCGTCTTTCGTCTGGTAAATGTAACCGAAGGCTCATTTGCAACAGCTTTTTTCTAGCAGATTAGCTCTCCTTTCTACATCCGGGTTAGTTGCCTTTTCTTATTGACTATCACTGTTTCCTTGTCGTACAGATGCCTTGTCATCTTGCTGCCCCTGAAGGCTCGCTCTATTTGGACCCACGGGAAAACTCGTCGAGCTATTTTCGCTGTCCTCATTCTCACCATCATCTTCAACATCCCTCGCTGCTTTAACGACATCCTCGTCAACTCCCCGACCACCGCCACGACCCCGGAAGGGCTGGGACTCATCTCTAACTCCCTGGTCGGCGCCACGGGCAGCCAACAGTTCGCCGTGTCTGTGAACGGGGTGGACATCGTTCACAAGGACAAAATAGAACACAACCCCGAAAGCGACCTCAGAACAGGAAACGGAAGTCACATGATTCCAGCAACACTGAGAAGTGACCAAACCAACCAACCGCTCTATGGCACTCCCCGGAGTACCGGCATCGCAACTTCTGAAGAAACACATAGCTATCTCTCAAGGCATGTGAACATGACCACCATCAATATTTTGGTGGGCGGGTCGTGCTGCAATGAAAGTGGCGATGCGAGCTACGAGGAGGGTCAGGCAATGAGAGGGCTGAAGTATCTGTACCAGTCGGTTTACCTGTCTTACCTGACGGTGATTTTCCTCTACCTGTTGCCGTACACCTTAATCCTCTTCTTCAACGTCCAGCTGCTGCTGGCTCTGCGCCGTCGCAAGGAGGAGACCAGGAGGATCAGCATCAGGAACGAGCACCGCATGTCCGGAAACTTTTGCACCTCCCCTACAAATAAAGAAGAAGGTCAGTCTTTTTTCTCAAATACAGCGAACAAGACAAAATAACTCGATTTAACTTGTTTACTTCAAAGCTTTAAAGAAAAGTTTTTATTGGTGGAGATTTGTTCTTCTTTGTGGTTTTTTTTTTTTTGTTTTTTTTTTTTACAATATCAATTTTCTAATTGACTTCCAAAAAGATTTGCATGTTTATGTTTAATGGCAAAAAGAAAATAATATTTGTCTTGTCTTTCTGATTCTTCAATTTTATTAATTTTTTTTTATTTTAAGGAAACATCACCTGTTTTGTTTGTTTGTGTGGTTTCTTTTGTATTTTACTTTGTTGAGATTTCCTCCTGCTTGTGACTTTCAAATGATCATAGCTTTTACTGCTAGGCTTTGCTTACAGTTTAGCACATTATTAGCAAATATTTCTGCCTGGTTATTTGGACATCGTGTTTGTCTGTCTCTGTATGGTCTCCCTTTTAATCGATTAACTGATTATTGTATTATTGATTGATTTTTTGGGATTGGATATTTAAATGACCTATCTCATCCTTAGTTTTGAATTCACTTCTGTCATGGATCGCTGTCTTCTTTTCTGCTGTAGAGGTTCAAAGAGCAAATGACATTAACTTGTTGTATTCACTCTCTCTTTACATTGAGGTGACATTAATGGTACCCCGAGTATGCTCAACTGTCAGCCTTTATAAAAGACAATGGCCAAGTACCGTGGGCTTTGTGGATTTTGTTTTGTTCTGTTATGGTGTGGGAGATAGTCGTTGATGCATTTTGGGGGAAGATTCCTTTTATTTTTTTAGGGGAAAATTTTTTAAACTATAGCTGGACACACAGTTACAGGAAACAAACGAAACTCAATCTACAATGCCACTTTGCAGGGCCATTTTAAACATTTTAGAGCCTTAAATCTATTTACATAATCAGTTTAAAGTGCACACCACAATTGTAGAATTTTTAAAACTAAAACTGCTTTACGTATGATAAAGTTGTTGAAGTCTGACTGTCCGTCCTGTCAGTACAATTTTTTTTGTTTTTCTGCAATGCATCAAAATGGCTAAGAAGAGATTTTGCTTCTTTAGAACAGTTTTAAGGTTTAGAAACATTTTGTGCAAGCAGCGCCTGGTGTACAAGAATGTCCTTTCTAAGAGAAAAAATTGTAAATATCAAAGGTTTACTGAGGTTGTATGAGACGCAGGCCGAGATGATGGTCTCTTTCATTTACTAGCACCAGCTGTGTAACACTGCTCATTTCTAATTCTCTCCGCATATTTGCTTGAATTTTGCTTTGAGGGCGGACATTCGCCGGCCTTGGAGTGTCAGGTGATCTAGCCTGTAAACAGCAAGCCATAGATGTCACGCACCTTGTTCCTCGTTACTATGGAAACTGTGTTTCTGTTACCTGTACCTGTTACCTGTACTTGCTGTTTTAGTATCGTGCTATTGGTAGTGAAAACTTATTTGCTGGTTTCTACTTTCAGATCTTACCTACATCGTCCTTGGAATCACCCTCTGCTTTTTTGTCTGCTGCATTTTGCCGACAGTCTACATGATATCGACTCTTGCCACCGGCTCTTCCGGGGACATGACCTCCACCTTGCTGCTCAACGCTGGGGAGACAACTCTCGCAATCAACGCGGCGACGGATTTCTTCTTCTACTGCCTTCTGGGACGCAAGTTCCGGCACGTGTTCATGAAGACATTTTGCCCGAAGCGCTACTTGCAGAAAACCAAAGCAATCACTCTCAGGTCGACCATGTCGTACAGTTCTGTGTGAAGAAAAGACTTCGCACCCTGCGGGACTCCAAAAAAAAAAAGGGGGGGATCCTCTCAAGTGTGGAGTTAGTCGGCCATGTTAGTAAAGTGCATTCATCTGTGCAGATCGTGCAACTTGTGTGGCAGCCTTGCGGAGATGGACTAAGTTATCTGGAAACAGATTTTCTTCCCGTGTTTGCCGATCTTGCAAATAGGATGAGAGTTTTGTGGAGTTAGACTAACTGATGAGGGATTACACTTTTTCCCTGTGAAAGCCCTAGAAAATGACATGTCGGTGTTCACTCTGATCCCATAAACGACGAGTTAATAAAGGTCAAACCGACATGTCAACATTTGCCCTAACAGACCTTCCAACCTCAGCTACTAACGATTGGTGTGACATTATTTCTGTTGCCTCCATTACCAAAGTGACGTTTCCTCAACTAGAAAACAGTCTCAACCAGATTCCTGTCTACAAAGATGAATTACCCAGAATGTGGATTTTTTTCCTCAAAAGAAAAACTGTCTGCGAGCACTATGCGCACTTGGTCAAAGGGTCGAATGAAGACAAAATGGCGAAGTTCGTGATCTGCTGAACGGTGCAGTGCTTTGAGATAATCAAAAAATGTCAATCATTCACGTTTTCTTCTTCTTCTTTCCGAAATGAGGTTATTTTCTCTTTCACCGTTTTCATGGAGTTAGCCGAAAACTAATTTATTTTGTGGCAAGAATACTTCTCTCCCTTGGCATTGCCTTATTCAGCTGCACTCCTGATATTCGATATCAACATGATAACCTTGCCGCATGAAATATATAATATCAAGCAGTAGATTTGATATAGAACCTGTTCGATGCTTTGCGAGTTGTAGTTAATAGTTTCATGAAGATGTTGATTTCAAGAAGAGTATGATATCTTTTGGCTAAAGATGGCATTATTTGCACTCCATAGTCACACGTTTGTCTTCAACTGTGCCTTGTACATAGCGAGTGCTTGTCCACTACTCTGGTCAAATCAAACTAACTGCTGGATGGGTCGGGCTTCTCCCAGTTATAATAAAACTGTTATTTCGTTTTCTTTAAAGCTTTTTTTCCTTTTGCTTAGAATGCAAATATTAATTTGATTGAGATTAGTGTTTACAATCAGAAATTTTATTTGACTAAATTTCTGTTACAGCTTGTTTTCTACTTTATGACTTGAAGCCAGACATCGATTTGAATTTACAGTGTTAAAGAAATAAGCAGATGTCTTAACTTTGACAATTTTAAATTGCTCATATATTGTTGTATATATATATATATATAGAGAGAGAGAGAGAGAGAAAGAGATAGAAATAGTCTATCAGTGGCGCTGGGAGAGAACCTAAAACTTGAGGGAGTAAACGAAATGCTGCCTTCTTCACAAACTGCTTGTCCAAAATATGCATGTGTTCATTTGTCTGTGCAAGTATCATTTTCATGTCTGTGGTCAAGTATCTTTGTTTGGGTCGGGATCTAGGAGCCTTTCGTGTCTCCTTTTCATTCATAGATGTATGTCGTCCTGACTTCTCCTCCAGTGTCAGGAGATGAACACAGCATGCGGTACATCCGCCCACAGAGAAGAGGATGCGAGTCTTGATGCAAGTCAGCCTCAGTTTCTGTCGATGTCTTGTGCATAGAATATGTGCCTAGAGTCAGTACAACCTCTGGAAAGTATTTAAGACATTTTGTGAAGCGGCTTCATGCTCCTCTCGGTTTTCGTATAATGAGATTTTGTTTTTGAGAAGAACAACTTGCCTGGAAAAACATTAGTGCTGTTGTGTAAATAAATATATAAATACTATTGATTTCAGCGTAGACATCCAAGCAATACTTAGTGTAAGTAGCCTTTTACCTTACCTACTGGTATGTGTGGTGGTGCTTGTTCTTTTGTTATAAAGTCTGTGTGGAAAGGGTTTGGACAATGCCAGCTTTATACAGGTCAAAAGTTCAAACAATTTCTGCTTTAGAAACTGAGACGAGAAATAGTAAGGATAATGAATGTACTTCAACTGCTTTGATGGCCACACTTTGTAATCCCAAAAGGTCATCCCTTGAAGCTGATGTTGATGCCAGAAGCCGCCAGTAAGCTGCTCATCGTCTTCGAATGAGTTGACAAAGATGGTCATCGACATCACCTTAACTTCATCTTTCATTGCTGTTGTGAATGAAATGTCTGAGATATCAAAGCCTCTCTCTTTCTCTCTCTCTCACACACACACACACACTAAGTCTACAGAAACATTTTGAAGAAAAAATTGTTCCAGCTGTTGGAGCTTCTCTTTTTCGATCAGCAGGCGTCTTCGAGATCGGCCGTAAAAATATTTCAAACTAACCTACTGTTTACATATGCACAGAACCAGTTAATCAACTTGATGAGAGGACAACACACTGCAGAACATGAATGAACGAATACTTGTTTGCACGCAACTTAAGGAAACCGCTGTTCACCTCCAGACCGTCACTCACCTGTGAAGAATACCTGATGGACAACATGCAGCGCCCTCGGAACGAGGAAAAGTTCCATCGAAAGATGAAACCTTTCCGCCGATGCTGTGATCCCAGCCCATACAGTCCTGTAGGTCACTTCCTTTGGGAAAACCTTCCTGGGGGGGAAGCTAATGACGGTCTCTCGTCTGCTGATCCCCATTCGGTTCGCACTAGGAAACTCGCCAGCAGCAGTAAACGAGCTCGAAGACTGTCGTGACTGTCATTCAACAGTGCTGATCCTGTCGCTGGACCGTGTTAGAAGAGTTTGGAAAACAAGACAAGTGCGTTTCGAGACAGGAAGAAGGGGTCCATTGAGAAGATGTCGCACACACTCGGCGGGTGGACCCTGAGCAAGAAGCGGAGCGTAAAAATTTTTTTAAACTATCATGACAAAAAGGTTGATGTGGGACTAAGTCTTGTTTAAGATTGACAAAAACTTCTTCTCTCATTACGGTCGACCTTAATGTCTGAGTGCTTTGCGAGACTTCTCAATTAGTCCTCTGGACACTTTGGGCCAGCACTGTCAGCAGTCACTGTGGGACGTTCCTGGCATCTCCCTTCGCATCCGTTAGCTCTCTCGGCTGACAGTTAGCCCCGTCTGTTCTTTGATATTGTATTTACGAAAAAAAACTGGGTGATACAAAATAGAGCTAAGTAACTGACCTAAAGATGACTTGGAGCTGACCAGGAACATCCCAAACGCTATGTGTACTCAACACTGACCAACTCTGTTGTTGTCACACACGTGGAGGACTGTTAACGCGCAACAACTCTAGAGAAACAGGTACGCCCTGCACTAGTTGCCCCACATGTGTGCCACATTTCTATACACCCAAAATCTGAAAGAGTAAATGAGTTTCAGCTGTTTGAACATATTAAGTAGCGATTTTCTTGAAAAGCAAGGTAGACATTGCTTTGATCAGGTAATCTTCGGAAAATAGAGTTTAAAGATAGAAATGTTTCTTGAAAGGATCAAACAATAGAAAAGTAAATTTTTGCAGATTTCTGATAAACAGGAACGAATTTATATATGTTATTAATGTTAGATATAAATAAGATGCGTATTGACTCTTACCTCTTCAAAACCTGACATTTGCTTATATAAAGGAAGGTATCCTAAAGTTATTTATATATATATATATTAACTACAACAACAATGGCTAATACCTGTATGATTCTAAATCAGGTATTGTTATATCTTGTTTATATTCACGAAATACAAACCTTTAACTGTTATCATTAACACAAAGACGAAACTTTAAATGGACACCATTATTAACTCTTATTAACCCATTTGTGACTAACAATCCATTACTGAAAGGCCAGGAACATCAGAGTTCTGTACATTATATACAATGTAGCAGTGGACACAGAACTTAACAATGGAACAATTGTTTTCTCTTCAAATTGTTGTTCTTTGAATTTCTTTAGGTCACGTACATGAATTTCAAAATTTCAGCCTCAGGCATAAATTGATTTAGGAAATCTTTTATGCTGTTACTGCCCCTAATGTCTTAATTTTTTTACTTTCCTGGTGTTTTATCTATTTATTTACTTTTTTTATTATATTTCTTTATTTTTTGTGTTTTTTGCTGTTCAATGAGCATTCTTCTGAATGGATACCCGCGCATTAAAAATGGATATCATCATCATCATCATCATCATCATCATCATCATCATCATCATCATCATGTTAATATTAGTAATTTACTCGACGGAAGTACCCACTTGGAGGCAGACTATCGTTTGCCTAGAAATGTGACCGTGAATACACTTAATTCTAATTATAGCTTTTACATTCATAATATCATCAGACATTAAGGAGAAGGAAAGTCGCTTTGTTGTAAAGATTATTTTCAACGGCGAAAAAACATATTTATTCATAAGATGCATTTAGTCCTTATTTCAGCTGATTGAGCTATAATTACAAATACCCATAGTACATTCAAGACCTAAAGACCTCCTCGATGGAAGCTATTCCGTTAGTATGAAATATAGTCACATGATAAGATTCACAATAAGGTAGACATTAAGAAGTGAGTGACTCTAACTGCAGCTGACTACCATGAAGTAATTAATATTTAATTGTTGTTTAAACGCTTGAAGAATGCAGTCTTTTCAGGTTATAAAGGCTTCCTTCAGTCTATTCATGTTTGCCACTTTGGTCCCTTGATTTGTAAAAGTCGTTGAGAGGGACTTTAATGTGTTCTCGTAAGCCAAAACTGATAAAGGGGAATAAATTTGCGTTGGTAAGGCGGTGGTGTGAGTACGATTCGATGATATTGTCGACGTTGGACACCCGTTAACGGAAGTCAGTGTCAGCCTGAAGCAAGAGAGAAAGTGGCGGCTGCCAAAGAACTGTTGTCAACACGAAGGATGCATGCACTTTGCTGTGATGTCCATTGATGTTGTTAATATAATATATAGTTTTGACGTATTTGCGTCTTCAGGGTGTGTGTGCGTTCATAAATACGAATATCGTTTATTGGCTTTTAATATTTTGAAAGAAAGAAAAACAATGAAGTAGATGTTACAAAGGGTTGTCGAACTGGAACGTTCTTTACATCTTGACAAAGTAACTTTGAAATACTATCTTGACTACAAAAAAGCGGAATCGTTCAGCCAAAGACAAGGAGTCTGCTGGGAAGTACTGAGGATGTCTGAGAAGCAAAGAGCAAAGCCTGGAAAGAAGTGAAGCAAAGTGAAGTACGTTTTATATTCTATATGAGACTTGACAGGAAGACAGGAAGAATACCGGAGAAGAGGGTTTGCATGATGTGGTTTGCGTGTCTGGAGTACGATTCCTCCTCCAGAGTCATCTGGTTAAATTAATGTGAAGTAGGACCTCATCTTGCTCAGTTTTATTGTGCGACTGGGCGCAGGTCCAAGTTACCAGTAATTGTCCATTTTGACGGAGGTCAATTGTTATTGCAGTAGACTGTAGATAGAGCTGAATGAGAGTTAATAATTCAAGATGTTTAACACTAGAGGTTTCAACCTGTTTTCTCAATAAAGGCCTGAATATGTTCTCTAGAAACTGTCAATGTGATACACAAAGGACCTGAGTCAGCCTCCCTGTGCCAGGGGACTAAACTAGCGAGTTAGGGCAGACAAAGGAGGAAAAGATTTAGAGAAAGGGCAGAGAACTGGGGTAGGAGGAAGGCGGTGGTGCACACTGCTAACTGATGGCGTGACCGAATCGTCTGGAAACAATATTTTCTCATCCAGAGAGAACCAGTGAGAGACTTGCCCTGTCTCCTGACTCAGCCAAGAGTCAATTTTCTCCGGCCAGGCTCCGTGCTGCTCACTGGGCTGGAGATGCTGCTGAGTGCTTTAGGCAAGGTGCCCAAATATTGCACAAAGCTTTTCTTGACCTCCCTCAACACTGATGGCCTTTAAGCCACAGACAAACCTTTTTACGACAATAAGATCACAAGGTCCAGTAAAAGTTAATCGACTGCTTCTATCCTAACCAGCATTTTTCAGAGAGGACGAACAAATCGTTTTATTTATTTTTCCCCCGTTTCTTTTTTCATTTCATCGTTTTGAAACACTAACAGCAGGATTTTCCTTAAACAAATTTTTCAGAAGATCCACCCTGAAGCAAAAAACTTCGGCTAATACAACGAAAACTTTATTCGCTTTGATTTTCAGATTTGTGGATTGATCCGTTTGCTTTTAATCAGCGAGCAAATTCGTCTATTTGCACCCCGATTGCCAATGGTAAAAACTTGCATATTTTCAAATAGTTTTCAGAATCACCCGCTGAGCAGGCCATCGTGTCACAACAAATATTTAATAAGATTTCAAAAATCATATACCGAGCACCTTAAATTTCCGTTGAGGACTAATAACCTCTATTAAATTTGTGTCATCAGAATTGAAGAACTCTCACTTTAGGCATTCCATATTCATTTTCTAAATTATTCGTTAGAATTTCGAAAACTAAAAGAAAATATGTTAGCGGAGATTTTAAAAGCCAGTCCTCGGCAAATTTGTCCTCAGCTTGGCATCTGTTGACAAGGAACATGAGCAACCATCCCCAGTCATCGGCATATTTTGACGACTTGAGGGCAGTCGCCTCTGATGATGGATCTTGTCTAACTGGTCCTTTGAGGTCTGTTTCCTCTCTTCACTAACTTCTCGACAGTTTGCGTGGCATCACCTGAAAGCCACGCGTAGCCTGATTTTATCCCATGCTAATGATGCTTTGCGTGGAGTTTATTCTTCATGCACGTGCATTTATGTGTCAATCCAAGTCTAAACATGTGCGTACCAGGCTGTTCCTTTCTTTCCAACTCAAGGAGGGCAGGTGTCGTGAAAAATGCAGTGATCATAGAATTTTCTCTTTTACTTCTATCACGTGTACATCTCTGATTTTCTATGTGTGTAGGCGATGCACCAAATCATTAAACATGTCTTCAAAGCGCAAAACTGGTTATTTAGATACAGTGTAGCAGTAAGCACACTCACGCATACACACACGCACGCGAACAAACGCACCACAAGTGGGTGTCGCGTGATTTATTGCAATTTTTAAACAAATCCTTACTTTTTAAGGTAAAATAAGTGAGAGAGTTCTCTTTTTTGTGATGGACTCTTTCCCATAGGAATGCAAGCAAGCACTTTTACTTTAACATGCAGACACTATCCTTCCCACACACGCGCACACACACACACACACACACACACAGACGTGCGTGCATGCGTGCGTGCGTGTGTCTCCGTGCTCTTGTAAATATGTTAAAACTTCATTCTCCATTAAAATTGCAAAAATAAACATTAAAACCAAGTTTCTGTTCTTAATTCGATGAGGAAAATGTGCTTTTAGAATTACTAGTCATCACGCGTCCGTAGAAAAAAGCTCCCTCCAGCAAAAGCATTGACTTTGCAAAAACAACCACCTCCTCCACCCCTCTCCCCTACCCACCCACCCGCCCACACACACACACACACACACACATGTCCCTCTTTCCCCCCTTTTATCTCTTTTCCCCTATCTTCCGTTTCATTTCCCGTCCTTTAGGTTTTTCTTTCGGTGTGTTGGGTCTTTGCCCATCTAAACGTCTTAAAACCTTCATTGCTTTCGCTCTCCTGACAGGTGTATGGGTTTGTTGCAAATAGAAGATTGATTTATTTTCAATCCAGTCCTGCATTTCGAAAGAAATCGATGACACTGACAGAGAAGCTGTGATTGATAAGAAATTTCAACTTACTGGAAATGGTTGGAAACAGGTTTAACGATATCAGCTGCCTGTAGATCAAGTTTGTTTTAATGATTACAACTTAGAAGTCTGACACTGGCTCATGAAGAACAAATTTCAATCACACCTTTTAGGTTCTGTTTACTGATATCCTGTTCTCAGTTTCTGGATGCTTGGACTTCTGCTTGACACCTAATTTACATTACTTCATGTGTATCTCATATATCAAAATAGACTATGTGCGCTAACAGCAAGCTCGGGCAAACCCTTTCCCTAAAGCCATTTCGCAATTTACTCAATTTGCATCGAAAGTTAAAAATTTTACAGTCTTCATGAGCCTGGATACTTCTCTCTTTTTTTAAACTTTACTTAGTCTTAGAAAAAATTTTTAAACATCCTTACTCGTATACGTGCAATAAATATGTTTGAAGATGACGGAAGAAGAATGTCAAAATTGTCTCTAAATTCACACAGAGTCAATTTATTATGGTGGAGATTAATAGACCGTTGTCCCGTCAGGACTTTTGAGAAGTGTTCAAGAATAAGAAGCTGATGTGTGTGCGTTTTTCTTGCTGTGCACGAGGGTGTCATGGTGCTGTGGGGACGAGATACGAAAAGTGGACAAAAAGCAAATACTCCGGCCACGTGCATCTCATGTGACAGTAGGATCCACGTGACAGTTACCACCAACGCCTTCACCACTACGACTACGATCATTCTTGTCACCATCATCACCCTAGCACCACCAGCACCACAAAAAGATCAAAGGTTGTTTATTTCAGTGAAGGAAAATAAAGCATGAACATTCTCTGAACTGTTCGCGCATAACGTGTACCCGGTGAAATAAATTATCATGACCTCTCTATATTTCAGCAAAAGTTTGAGTTTAAAGATAAAATTCGCTCTGTTGACTAAATGTCCATTTTTAAGAACAAAAGAAATGGTCATGAGGAGGCTACAAATTATTCCTCTTAAGCCAAACAAACTTTCAGTGGCTGAAAAACTCTGATGTGGGTGCACGCTAAAGTTGGAAGTTGTTGGTATCTTTAATCATTTTCTTGTTTGCAAAATCTATTGAAGAATGTCTTGTATTTAGGATTCGATCGCTCCTATCTCCTCAACCAACCCCCTTAAAAACAGTATAAGAACCCAGTGAGAAAAGAAACAGGCTGACTTTTATTCCCAAAAGAAGCCATTATCGACTTTTACGGCGAGTTTTTTAAACTTTCATGTCACAAGGTTTAAAAAATACATAATAAAAGATAATAGGTAAATTTAAAGATGTAGCCTATTGCGACACGAGGTTTTTCTTTCTTATGATTTCTTAACTTTGCGGCAATCGTTTGATCTGATTTCATGTCCCTTTCGCAATCTTTTTTGTGTACCTTCCCGTTAACCACCCACCCCGTGAGCTACACCTCTTGATGTATCTTTGATATTACTGAGATTGCCGGTATTATCTTTGATATTACTGAGATTGCCGGTATTTTTATTCATAGAAACTGTCCTCAAATCAATTTTCTGAGTTCTCGATGTCTGGAACCTATTTTTATGTCACTTATTTTGTTTATTATGTACAGATCGTGGCTGTTTCGAAGTCTTTTGATCGCAGGAGGCCAGTGTATCTGCAACTGCACATTGCTAGTTCTTCCTGAGCAAGGGCTCGTTAAACGTTCTCTCTCCATCCTTTACTGACAGCTGTCACTTCCGAAACACTTTCCTTCCTTCTGTGCGGACTTTCATTATTTTATCTCCTTGTGCGTTCGCCCTGCTCACTTCAGACAACAATAACCGTCTTTATTCGCGATTTCAACCGTGTTAATGAAAGATGGCGGGGCTTCAGGATTTTCTTTTTATTCTAAGGCAAGAGCTATTTTCTTATGCGCTAATTTCCTGCATATCTCCAGACTGTTCCATGCAAATTAATCACCTTACTTATTTTTTATTACCTTTCGATTTTCAAAAAAAAGGAACTCGTTCCTTTCCATAGCAGGTTTTTTTGCACATTCCCAGAATTTAAGTTTTCGAATTGTTCTTGAAATCCACGTGCTCACCCAGCTTTAACTAACTTGATCCATAGCCCTTTCATCCCTACAGCTTAAAAATGGACAAAATATATGGACTTCACAAAGACAGATCAAAATATTTTAAATAATTATTTGAGTCTTTGGTGCGGCGATATCGGGAAACTTCATTTCTTTATTCAGTTGTAATTACGATCATCGTCGCCATATAAACACGGGGCTTATCAGGTGGTACCTGTAGGCCTGCCAGCTCTTTGAACAAACCTTGTTTTAAAGTTTTCTTTTTTACCTTCAGACTCCAAAGTTCTTGTCTGAGCTCAAATATACAGATTAGTGAAGGTTCAGTTGTGAATGCTCAATAATATGCATTTTTTTAAAAGCACGCCTGAATAGAACAAGCGTTTTAAAGCAGTTGGAAGGATTCAGACTAAAACGTTTTCTCAAAAGTTCATGTGTGGTAAAAAAAGGCCTGGTACCTCATTTTCTTAAAAAATAATTTGAAATAGCTGAAAAGAAGAATAAAGTTTGCTTGCCACACTAGTGTTGTCTGGTTTTCACCAGACAAAGAGCGGCCGACCATCTTCGATGGCCAGCATCCTCAGACAGTCGAGGATGAGCAGTAGATTATTGCGCTCTGTGTCTGTATCCGCCATGCAAACGATGGCATTTTGGAGATGCGCAACCTCCACACCGTTGATTCCCACTTCCGTTTCCGGGTCTCCAGGCTTGGTAATTGGTGTATGAGAGAGAAGCCCATACTTGTTAATGATGTCCTGTGCATAATTTAAAACGATAATTAAAAAGAAAGTAGATAAGATTTTTTGTCAGTAATCTCAACCTTTTTGTAAGAGTTCATGCTTACCGTTTAATACTTCTTTCTCATACTTCAGCTTTAAAGGAAAACCCAATTGAAATGAAAAGTTGACCTTAAGTTATATATACTAATGTTCTGAATTGATCTGCTCTAAAGTTTTAAAAGGAATCGTTTACTTAAAAAAGGATTTTAAAGAAGCTGTGCGTCGGTTCTATAATGCTTCTATGAAAAGCTGTATTCTTTCGCGAAGGAAAACAAACTGACCCTAACTGGTGAGGCTGGAGGAACTATTTGACAAGAAAAACAGTTATGTCACTACAGCTCAATTCTTCCTCACTGCACTTAGATTTGACATTGTACGGCACGATCGTCAGATCCATTGTGTCCGTGTTTCGACCTCCGCACTTAGGGGACTAAAAATGGAACCTCTTACCCAATGGGCTCGATGACCTCACACCAGGAAACCTTTCTTTTATCACTTGGGCTGTGCTTGAGTACCTAAGCACACAAACAGATTTAGTAAGTACTTACACCCTCCCGTCACCGCCTCAGTAAGAAATTACCTGAGCAAAACGGGCGTGGTCTGCCAGATCGTAACCCAGCGGGGTCAAGATGTCGAGCAAAGTTCTCAGGCGTTCTCTGAGCATGCGCTCTGTTCCTTTGCTGTAGTAATCTCCAGCAAGGGCCTGCGATCAAGTCGTTTCAATACATGTTTTAGTATGAAGTTGATTGCACGAGAGAGAGAGAGAAAGAGAGTGTCGAAGAATTTAAAGAAATAACATCAAGAAAAGCTCCAACAAAAAAGTCGTAAAATATGTTTTGAAAGTATTTTTAAACAGGTAAGTCTTAAAAGTCTTTGTGAAATGTTTGGTACAGTCAATGTGACAACAGACGTCAGGGTTGTACATGAAGACATTTACGACGTGAAGGCCAATGAAGAGAAGTTTTACTTAAGCATATTTGTATACAAACGTGACATCACGATTGTGACCTCTTTCTGTTCACGTTGATGTCTTTAGACGTGCATAGAGAAGGGAAGGAGTTACTGACCCAAACTTGGGGAAATATTATCTTCCACTGAGCTTTACTCAGCTAAATAATATCTGCTCCCCACCAGTCCTTTAAACAATACTAAGAAGAAACGTTGAAGAGTGAAAAAATAATCACGCTAGGGACTACGTTATGTCCTCTGCTTCAAATAAAGCATCTCATCATCTTACTTCGCGGTTGATCATTTCCCCGATGTTGTTGACGGTGTAACCATAGAAACGACGCTTGCGCGCCATTCCGCTGCTCTCAAGCTCGACCGCAGGCAGGTTGTTGGCGAAGACGTAGTCCAGTATCCTCCTTTCCAGCTGGAAGGCTATCTCGCCCAGGATATTTTTGCCCGACGTTATCAGCGAGGCTGGGAAGACTTGTATTGCGGAAGCGGAAGTGACGGTAAGGTTGCTGGACGAGGAAGCAGTCCACGCTTGTTTCACGACGCACGGAGGGGTGACCGAGCGAGTTTTCGCCAAGTTTAGGTCAGAGGAACGACCTAAACACGCACGGAGAGTTGGTTAGAATTTTCTGTTAATCTCTATTACACATAGTAAGCAGAGGGCGGATGTGAAAGGACAGAGGCCAGACGATGAAAGAAGAAAGGACAGTTCTTCGTCTTAGATAGCTTGTCTAGATTCACTGCAGCTGTCATACCCGCTAAGAGCTCAACAGTACATGTAGGCCAGATTACCGGAATTTACTCTTTGAATACGAATGTAATACGAATGTTATGTAACTTGAGTACGTGTAACGTTCGTAAGCTCGGCCGATATGGCAAAATGCATGACCTCACCCGCGAGTTCAAACGATGTGTGCGATATCATGGGACTGGCAGAGCCTGGGTGTCCACCTAAATTTGAAAGCAGAGGTAGAAAAACAAAGAAAGAGAAAATTATTCCCGTGCGAATTAGGGCAGGTATGGTATGAATTAAATTATTTCAGTGCATTCCTTTTCATTCATAAAACTCCATTAGAAAAGCTTTGCTTAGAAAATAATCTGTACGATACTGAAACGTCTATAATTTTTACTAGGTGACGAACAGTACAGCAAAATGACTACATGTAAGTCTACAAGCAATTTCTTTTCGTCTGAATGTGTTTCTTCAAGAGAAATTTCCATCCCGTGCCTCTGTACAAAGCCGCTAGGAAGACCTTACAAAAGTAGAAACGTATAGTGTGGTCACAAAATAGAAAGAGAGGATTAATAAAGTGTTCCACGCTCTCTCGTCTTTATTTCCCTTCCTCGTCTGTGAGAAACAAAAAAGAAAGATGCGAGCATCTTGCTGTGGCGCAGGCTCGCAATGGGCTGCTGGTCACCAAGAGATTGCTCGTTTCGTGAAAAATAAATTATATCAGACATTGAAGGACTGAACCAACATTTAAATATAAACACTATGAAATTATTAAAATTATAAATAATTATTAAATAAATCCGTGTAATAAGTATTTCATTAACACTAAGACAGTTACAATAAATAGCCTAACGGTGCTTTTTCCTTCAGCCACGCAACTGGTGTCGTCAAAATGTCATTACAAACTCAGTACACCTTGAGGAATACTTGAAATCTGAATATATTCTGAACAGATTGAATCTTAAATGTGGACCTAGTGAAATCGCCACAAACTGTAGTAAACACACTCAAACCTCAAACCTTTAATGCATGGGGAGGCTACTTTGAACATTTTAATTCCTCTCCATTAAAATAAATAGATTTATTAAAAGCATATTTTAAGAGTTCATTTCTTCGATATAAAAAAAAATCGTGTTTTTGTATAACGCAACAAAGAAAAAGGTGAGGGAAGAAGCTGTTTGTGCACAGCTCAAAATGTCCAGACAACAGACGATAGACCTGTCGGCGTTATTCTGTGTGGAGTCGGGTGTCTGTGTGGATAATCTCTGGAACGATGAGAGGATGACAAGCGAAACAAGACGAGGACACGGTAAGGGTTGGACATGGAAGTAGACATTACCTGTCTGATCTTGAAGTGTCGAAGAGACACGACTGGAACAAACGAAAGAAGCGACATCGCTGTCAGCTCTGCTTCCCTCCTTCTCTTCGTAGAAAGAAAACTGGGTGTCGCCTTGCGAACGACATACTGAGGCGTAGACAGCAGGCAGCAACGATTTCAGTCCCTTGGTAAAAAGAAAAACCTATCAGCCTCTAAAAATACAAAGATACTAATACTGCAGAGCCAGGGCAAAGCTCAAAATTCTTCCGTTTTTAGTAGTCCGATGTCCCTCATTATTTTCATGTTACTTTTTATTTCAAGTATCCATTGCGGAAATCTCTGTCTTTGTCTCTCTATGGCACCTGATCTTTCCTTTTTGAGTTTTAGTTTTACTTCAGGAGTCACATAAGAACCAGTGTCTGACCACCTACACAAAGCCTCGGTGATTCCTTAGCGGTGCTGGAGTAGATATATTTGTGTCAAGAGACTAGTCAAGGCAATCTTCTCTCAACATTAAGTCCCTTTCCGTCTAGACTTTTCTTACATTCTCTGGTGCAGAGACAAGCCTTCTTAGAAGTCTAAAAAACATAGTGTCTGCATGAGGAGATTTTTTTGGACAATATCACTCTGATGCAAGGTCGTCTTCCTGTCGTCCTGCTAAGATCCTGTCACGTGACGCTAATACTTTACGTGGGGCGAGTCAACAAGCGACAAAAAGTCATGTCAAGATTCAGCTTCAACGTTTCATCTCTTATAAAAACCAATTACCCAATATAGACAAGCATTTTATGGCATGGGATAGCGGGGGTCAAATGTATTAAATTCTTTTCATTGAGGTATAAGTTATTTAAGCCTTATACTGATTGCACTGTGTGTCAGGGCCCTTAGCCACAGTGAACTATAACGTACTGTAAACAGTGCTCGTCAAAGTGGAAGGCATGTGTTACATTACCTGTGCATTGTCTGGACTGGGTGTTAATTCTAAACATTAAAACATTGATCATAGATGTCATTTGATCATACCCTGACTGGCTGCAGTCTGACCACTTTTACTGTACTGCAGTGACGTGTTACAACCACAACTTAGCTTTTCTTGGAACACATACAGACGACTTGCTCTAGTTGATTGAAGATCAGGGGCCAGTTGCACAACACGTTTCTAAACCTTAAAACTGTTCTAAAGAAGCAAAATCCCTTCTCTGCCATTTAGATGCATTGCAGAAAAACATACAAAAAATTGTACTGACAGGACGGAAAGTCAGACTTAAACAACTTTATCTTACTTAAAGCAGTTTTTTTAAATTCTAAAATTGTGGTGTGCACTTTAAACTGATTATCTAAATAGATTTCAGGCCTAAAAGTGTTTAAAATTAGAAATGTGTTGTGCAACTGGCCCCTGGTTTTATGCAATTGGTTTCCAATAACAGGGTTAAGACTGGTACGAAATAATATTTCTCAAAATAATGACTAACACAATCCGTTGTCCAGAAACATGCCTCCAGAACATCATCATGCACAGAAAGGGATGAAGGACAAGAACATCAGAAATATAAATCCTTGGTAAGGCTAAAGGCAGTGGAAGAGCTGAGACCATGTGACACGCAACTGCCCACATCTGTGACCGGTGTGTGTCATGCTGGTGTTTGTAGGTTTGCATCGTCTAAACGGAGGGATGCTATTTACTTTGGATTTTTTGGGGGGAAATGAGTAATTTTTATCGATATCAATTCAGCCATTTGAAAACAGAGTCCCCCACTATACCTTTAATGTAGTTATTAGCTCCTCATACGTATCATGCGCTGTTTGTCCCCGCACTTATATTTCTACTTTCCTCCGGATGATTAGGCTTTTCAAAGGTTGGGACTAGAAAATTACGCCCGCAGCCTGGTTAAAAAGGTATAATGTGTGTGCGTGTGTGTGTGTGTGTGTGTGTGTGTGTGTGTGTGTGTGTGTGTGTGTGTGTCGTGTGCAGTAAATTGAATCTTGGCAACCTATTCTACAGGAAAATGGAGCCAGCGGAAGTAACCTTTCATTATCATGAGGCTGGTTACGTTCAATGGGGAATCCAAGGGGGGTGGGGGGAGGACAGGGCAGATCACCTGACTGTCTTCGACATGGCGTGAGCGGGAAGACAGCGGAAGTGTCACAGAAACATAGTTTCTGTCTGGAAGCTCCACGTCTGGCACTGCTGCTGATGAATTCTGCTCGAACACAGCTTCACTCTTTGGTCCTGACTGCAAATACTCCGTGCGACAGATGATGAACCCTGAACTTCCGGGCTCGCTGCTTGCAGGGAATGCGTGCGGAGACTGCAGACAAGTCTGTAACAATTTATATCAGGACTGGTTATCGCTGTTTGTGCTGATAATTGCTAGCTGTCGATATCTCCTATGACACCATTACAAGCCGAGTCATTTCCAAGACACGATTGATATCAGTATTTTATAAAGGCGCCATATCAAAGACAAAACATTACACAATGGACTAAAGATGTCTTCATCCATTTGTTCACCGTCTTCTTCTTCTTCTTTCGTCCAGATTTCATTCGTCTGGTTCTTACATGCTTTCGTCTTGTTTTTCTTTTCTTGTTCTTTTCATTCTTTTGTGTTCATTCCATGTTTTCTTCTCCTTGTCTTCGTGTTTATTTGTTGTTTTTTGTTTTGTTCTTTTCTTGTTTTTCTTCCACTTTTCGTGTTCGTTATGTTGTATTCTTTGATTATTTTTTTACTTCCTCGCCTCATTCTTTTTGTTGTTGTTTTTGTTTTTGATGTTTTTATTGCGGGGTGGTCTTTGCTTCTTAGATTTGCCGTGTTCTCTTGTTGGTTGGTTGGTTGGTTGGTTGGTTGGTTGGTTGGTTGGTTGTTTTTCTTTTCTTTTCTTTTAGTTTTGTTTTGTTTGTTTTTTTGTTGTTGTTTTGTTTTTTGTTGTTTTTTTTTTTGCTTTTATTTAATATTTGTTGCGGGTTTTTTGGTGTATTTTTAGTTTTGTGTTGTTTTGCTTAGAGTTTTGGGTTTTTCTTGTTCTTATGTTTTTTTAGTGTTTCTTTCTTGGTATTTTTCTTTGTTATTTTATTTTGGTTTTTGCGTTTTTGTTTTTCTTAATAGTTTTTCTTGTACTTCTACTAGCGCTTTTCTTGTTTTACTCTATTTATTTCTTTGGCTTCTTCTGCTGTGAGATTTTGTGGTGGTTGTGGTGGTGGTGGGAGCGTTTCACTTTACCAGTACTTACCCTCGACTCAGAGCTTTCATCTTTCTCTGGCACTTCGAAGATGGGGTCAAGGGTCGGGGTATTCGATGATGAGTTCCTGTCGCCTTCGTTGTCATAGTCAGGATCCACAAAAGCAGTTTGCTGGTCCAAAGTACCCACAAACGGGCTGCTAAAAGCTTGAGGTTCAAATATTTCGTTGACCGATCCAGAAAAATACCGCAACTCACGTGACTTCTCTTCTCTCCCCCCTCTGAGAGATTCCTTCTCCCCCTTTGACATATCCTTCCCTCCTCTGACCATGTCCTTCCCTTCTCTGGGTGTGTCTTTACCTCCTCTGTGCGTGTCCTTTACCGGTTCGTGCCGTTTGCCGTTGCCATACGGGGGTCTAGTATCGATGGCCTTGTGGACTGGTGGCGATTGAGACTCTTCTCTCTGACTGCTTTCACTCTCACGGAAAACCCAATGGTCAGAACGGCTGTCTCTTTGCAATATCGGGGATAACTTCGGGGGGTTCCCACTTCGGTACGGCGGAGGGACTTCAAAGTCGGCGAGGCGGCGGATCCGTTTACCCAGAGTGTACAAAGGGTCGATAGGGGCGTAACCTTGCATCGTTCCCCTTGAGTCCGTCCTGTAAGCACAGCGGAACATGTTCAGTTTTCCCATTGTATTTCTGCATCGCCTTCATAAACAAAAGGTTTCAAGCTAAACGTTAATCTTCGTGAAACAAGATCACAGCAATTTACAATATCCAGCTCACAATACTCAGATTTACTTATGAAACAAAGTGCTCTGCTGCTCAGTTGTATACAATTTTGATCAAAGTAAACCTATATCCGGAAGAAATTACTTACTCTATTCTTGTTCAACTGTGCTACAGAGGACAGTTTTAAAAACTACATTCTTGTCCATTTGTAAATACAAAGCAAAGTACTCCCATTATTCTAGCCTAGTCGTAGTTATGAAGGGGACTTTCTTTTTTCCTCCCTTCCATTCCTTTTGTGTGTGTGTGTGTGTGTGTGTGTGTGTGTGTGTGTGTGTGTGTGTGTGTGTGTGTGTGTGTGTGTGTAGTAAAACATTTTATTCTTTTTTCAACTGTATATATTGAGCAAAGTATTTTATTCTTGTTTAGAGTAAAGAAGCCTAATCTTGTCCGGCATGACTGTTCCAACTGACTTCCCGTATATTTTAGCTTCAATTGCTTATTCTTTCTCACCCAACGCGATCTCTCGTCTTACATAATAACTCTTCACCTTCATGTCTAAAACTATCTTCTTACTCGGGCAAAGAACCGAAGCGTCAAACCTCCAAAGCAAAAGATTGAATGACAAACACATCAGTAAACAAGTGTGGACATAGCTCAGCATGTCAAACAAAGTCACAATGTCCCAAACATTTGCACATTTTTGTTGTTGTTGAATTTTTGTTTTGTTTTGTTCTTTGTTTTGTTTTGTTTTGTTTTTTTATTGTTACCTTTACACGCAACTTTTCCAGACTTGGTTTGACATTTTCCAGGTTAAGAAGGACATTTCGTCGAACGCTTATTGTCAAACATGAAAATATTGTTGGTACATTTTTTAATGAAGGTATATCAAAACAAATTGCCAGCACTATCGTAGAATGAATAAACTGGACGACATCACAAAAGCTATCCCATCAGCTATGATCACCTAAAACTTCTAGAAATTATTTAATTAGGATGATGATTTAAAGTTGGGGTTAAGGTCCTCCTTAAAAGGACGAACCTTTGACAGGTAAAGAAAAGTTTCATATGACCGTTATGGAGGAACGTTTTAAACATAACGGTTATATAAAACGTTGCTAAACCTGATCGACGTTCATCCAGATTAACCCGATTAAGAAGAGGTTTCAGGGTATGGAGTGTGCAAAGCAGACGACTGATGTCACACAATTCTTAACCCTATCCGCCACTTCTCTCATAGCGGTGACGACATGTTGTTACAAACAAGGAGTTATGTATTCGTGTGTCCATTCATTGTGTGTCCAGGTAAGAATCTGACTACAGATACACACCTGCCACAACTGCTGCTGGAGAAATCTTGAGGGTTGTTATTGGAGGTCGATGTCCCTTCTGTCTCTGCAGCGACTTCCTCGCTGGTTCCCTTGGAGACTTCCTGCAGTGCAGCAGTTTTCTGGTCGTCGTTTGTCTCAGTGGCATCGGGGGCCTTATCGTGGGGGCTAGCGGGGTCCTGCCTGTCGCGGAAGTAAGTCGCATCCGAATGCTCATGCGACAGCGACAGTGACGTCATGTCCGGTGGCGGCGGACTGACGCCGTTTATGATCTCCACGTTCTTTATAACACGACCTAGGATTGGTTCGATCCCGTTCTGCAACCATGGGACAAAAGAAACTGAGATATGATATTGATAACCTCAGGTTTGCTCAGGACTGGCCGCGATATTGCTTTTCTACCACGTTAGGCTTCTTGCCGAGTCAAATATTGGGCGAGAGGTGAAGTTGGCGACTTAAAGATGGTACATGGTTAATAAATAGGGGTAGCTTTAGGGAAAATGCATTCTGCAGCAAAGTGTGACGAACGCGAGGTCGGTGAGATAACGGGTTGGGATTTGGATTTAGTTTTTGTTTAACTGTTGTGAAGTCACTGAGACAAACGCTTTTCTTTTTCTGCTTAAGCCATGGGTTTGATTCTCATCACAGATATATTTTTAATACTTTTCGATTATACTATTTTTAATATGTCCCTAAAGTTATTTTTTCTGTTTATTCTGGATATCGTTCGTGTTTCATGCCATAACAAAAAATACGCTTGGCCACAAAGCCACAGTGAATTTTCGGTAAGTGTTTAAATATTCCCACTGAACCAGAATAACAAATATGGTATGGAAGAAGAAGGAATGGATTGAATGTCAGAGTCAGATGAAGAATGGAGTTTTCAAGCAGGAGTGGGACAGACAAGAGATCAGAGAAATAGACAGAGGAGGAGACAAGAAATATTCCATAGAGAGTTGAGAGGCAGTTTACAAGTCTAACCCTTAGAACAACTACCATAATAACACTTGAAAAAATTATAACAACTTCATATTTATTCTTGGATAAATGCTCTGCTTGTGATTTTTCTTGAAGACATAAGTATTAGAAATGTGTGAAATCCTCACCTAATTATGTGTGCACAGACACAGAATGTCTGTTCACTGATTTCTTTGCTTCTTCTCTTGCTTTCCGTCCCCTCCCCCTCCTCCTCCCCTCCTTCCTTCCCGACTCAACAACTAGCCGCTAGAATGGTGAGGTATGTCATCGTTATATCGCCTTCAATGCAAAATCTTTCTTACCTGGCTCTGCAATATTTCCCCGTGTATGCCGTCACTAAAGTGTGAGTCAACTTTCACTAACAAGTTGTCCATAGTGACTGATGGCTTCTTTTTATGTTTTAAGAGGGGAACTAAAAAGATTGGGATTTTTGTCGAAATGTACTTCAAGAAAGTAAGCAGAAAAAAGTGATGAAAGCGCTTTAAGAAAGAATCTTAAATAATTAAAACGATTAAAGGTAAAGGGTAACTTCAGATTTTCTTATCAGACCTAGAAGAGCCTCCTTCCCTGGAATATGTTTCGCTTGCACTAACCACTAGACTATGCGCCTCCTTTAACTCAATCAGAACGTCAGGCTGTGAATGTTGATTGTTCATGGTCGTCTTCGTAGTGCCGACCTGTTTGGGTGAATTGTTCCCCGAAGGCCTTTGGCTGGTGAAATCAAACTGTCTCCAAATCTTATCCTTCCACCACCTTTTCCTCCCCTGAAAATTCAGGACTGATGTGAATAGTCAGCTGCTTTACAACCAGAAAGAAACCCTGAAGACCTACTAGTCCTACGGGAAGAGGTCGATATCACACTTTGAAGGGAGAAGAATCACCAGGAGTTCAAAACTCCTCCATTGGAGCTGTTCAAGCATGGCGGCGGGGGAAAAAAGTAAAGACCCTAACCACTGTGTCAATTAGTCTGGAAAATCAAACAGTGGTCCAGTGAATGAACGCAGTCAATAATAATACCCTTTCCAAAGAAAGAAAACACTAAACAGTGCCTGAGCTAAAGAACCATAATCTTAAATTAGCCACCCAAGAAAAGTCATGCTTAAGATAATCCATAACCGACTCAACACTACTGCCTCTCGAGGACCTGCTAGCAGAAAGGCAGGATGGCTTCCAACCAGACCGGAGCACAGTTCACCATAACTTTATCTGTCGCCTCTTAATAGGAAAACATCTACAACATCAGATGGAACTCTGCCACAGTTTCATCAGAGGTATTTGACAAAGTCTGACACGAGAAGCTGCGGCATGTGATGCGAAAATTTAACATCGAAGAAAGTCTGGTTCTACTCATTGAAGCGCTAGCAACCAAGCCAGAGATTTCTTTCAAACAACAGTGGCAATTCGTCAAGGATGCACCCTGTCACCTGTGCTGTTCAACATCTTCTATAAAACATCACGCGAGGGAATCCCTCACAACCATTTCCATCAGTGGGAAATCCAGACATTTGAAGCAAGTCTCGAAGATAACTGATCTGAATGTCCTACGTGACCTACAAGACCAACGACTTTGTAGGGAGTGTGGTCGCAATCCTTTAGGGCACAGTGTGGGGGTCTAGGTCGATGGCGAGGAGGACAGAAAAAAACCTGAATGGCGCACGTGAAGACATGAACCAGCCGATCCATGCGGGACCGGGTCACCACCGCTCAAGGTGGACCTAATGGGGAACCTTGTCAGATGCCGAGTCTAGCCAGCGGGTCAGCTTAACTGGGGATCACCTAGTACGAGTCAAGGGGGATGATGATGATGATGACGACTATAACGATGATGAAGGGACAGTAATCAAACTGCAGGGCTGATTGGGCTTCGAAGCATTGACGTTTTACTTTACAGTCGAGTGCGTGAACCCCTAGACTACTAAGCCTTAACTCTAAGCTTTGCAAATTCAAATGTGATTTACAAATAAACGTGAAATAACTGACGCTAATGCAGTCCATATCATGATGTATCAAAAGTAAGCAGAAAAATGATCGACCCTTTCATTGGAAATACATTTAACAAACTAAATTAAAATCAAAATAAAAAAGAACCATCTTACCGACAAGGAATAAACCAAACACTTTTACTGTAAGTATATACGTAATAAATGTATAAAGCAAGGCAGTTCATAATGCTGGAAGAAACAAAATCACTTACTCTTGAATCATATGATCTCTCGGATATCGTCATTACTGTGCCACTGAAAACAAGGGAAAAGGGAAAAAATCAACAAATAATTAGAATAGTCTGACAAACTGAACATTTTGAAAGTAATATACTGTGGTGTCTTAAAAAAAACCTTCTGAACTAAACTTAAGCCTTCCTACACGGCCTTAAATCTTAACCACAGTTTCTTTGTTGTTAAAAATTAATATTCATGCATAACTTCAAGCCTTGAAATCTAACTTATGAAAACTATCCGAAGAGACGTGATGAAAATATCTCCCCAAGAAGTCGTCCCCGTGCTGGAAGACAAACAGATTCAACTGATTTGTGAGGTTTGCTGTCGCCCTGGCTTCGTTAGGCCACTGGCCAGAAAATTCGGAGGTTGAATGAGATTACCTGTGGACGGCGGATGAATCGTTTTCACTGGGCTGCTTCTGGTCAGACTCACCGGTCTGAACGATATTTCCACAACACGGACACACACATTTCAGCTCGCCGATACCTGCACGTTGGCCGACCTGGACAGAGAAATCGGTGCGATGATCATCAGTAGGAACCTTCATGTTATAAACAGAGTGTGACGATGTGTACGTTTGTTTGTAGCGGTTGTTAAAACCTGTGCAAATCCCTTTCTGATCCTCAACAAATTCGGCAGGAAGACTTCTTTCGTCTACAACAAGGTCGTAGGTCTTTAGCTTCAGAGCGTGGTGGGGAGGGGGCGCGGTCCACTTTTATTTTACCTGGTATAAGATGTTAAGAGTCGCTCCAACGGAAAAAAATCTACTAAGCAGAGCAAAATGCAACATATTTCTACATTGCAGAGTAAACTTAAACAATGTTGTAATCTAAAGGTGTACCAATTTCAACGGTAATACAATTTGATGATACAAAGTATAATTGCATATATTTAGCATATTCAAAGCTGTCTTTTGCACAAGCTTGTATACATAGATGTACAAAGAGATATGCGTCAAGCTTTGAGTGTCCATCCAATCAAATGATCAACTTATGGAAAGTTTTTGTATGAAGTATGGGTAACTTGAAGGTACAGGTCTGTACTCTATCGCGAATAATATACTTTCCCTTATTTCTAATGCTATAATAAAAGAGACAATGAGCAGTGTAATTAACATTCCCTCGATGTCATAAAAATGTACGATGAGAAAAAAATCGTGCCTAAAATATTTTAGGGATGAAATGTTAGCAAAGATCCCTACAGTTTGGCTTCATGCTAAATGTGGAGAACGGAGAAAACTGTTGTACAAGACGCTGAACAAATTCTGCGCATCACATTCTGAGGAGGAGAGAATCAAGTACCTACAAAAAGGTGATTCTTTCTAAGAAACTTTGCGGCAGTTTTTTTTTAACTTTGTAAGATAGCAAAAGGCCATAAACATTCTCTACTGAGACACTCAAAAACATATTCTAAACTCTTTTGGCAAACCATTAAAACAATCAAATCCCTCAGCCCTGACTAATGTCTTGCTGTACAATGGCTTAACTGCTTCAGCTGCGTTTTTATTCAAGCAAAGAGCTGACGATGCCAGACAGCAGTCAGGTCTAACAATACATATAATGGAAGATATTGTTAGCAATTCAAAGTTAAAAGGATGAGACACTAAATATTTTTCTCTAAAGAAAAAGTTGTAGATGCTTTGAAATTCCTAAGTAGCAAAAGCTGGAACAGATGGCTTGATTAGAGAATTCTATACACAAGAGTGGATAAACAGAAACTGGTGCGATGATCGAAGGCTTTTTGTTTGGCTTTTCATTGAACGATAACAGAATACGTCCCAGTCTTACCAGTCTAATATACTCTTTTCAACAACTCCTCGCCGCAACTCTCAGTCACGCGCTTAAATTTTATTCTGGGATGTCAATGTAATATTCTGGGGAATCAGTGCCAGGTTCTGGGGAATCAATGTCAGGTTCTGGGAAATCAATGTCAGGTTCTGGGAAATCAATGTCAGGTTCTGGGGAATCAACGTCAGGTTCTGTGGAAGCAATCTCAGGTTCTGGGTAATCAGTGTCAGGTTCTGTGGAACCAATCTCAGGTTCTGGGGAATCAATGGCAGGTTCTGGGGAATCAACGTCAGGTTCTGTGGAAGCAATCTCAGGTTCTGGGTAATCAGTGTCAGGTTCTGGGGAATCAATGTCAGGTTCTGGGGAATCAATGTCAGGTTCTGTGGAAGCAATCTCAGGTTCTGGGGAATCAATGTCAGGTTCTGGGGAATCAATAAGCCAGGTTTCGGAAAACCAGTAAGTCAGATCCTAGAAGTCCTGCTAAGTTTTATCAGGTAGTGGAGCTCAAACAGAGTACAGTTGGCGGCATTTTTGAACCTGATTTTTTTTTTAGTGGATCTCAAACAGTGTACAGTTAGCGGCATTTTGAACCTGATTTTTTTATTCAATTTTAGAAACATGTTTTTTCTAACAACCGAATATGCAGCCATCCTGGATTCTTTGATGACTGGGATCAAAGAAAGAAAAAGCCATTGTAATCTGACGTGATAATGTACCTTTCATCCTAGTAATTAAAATCGTCAGTATTTTGTGTTTTCGAAGCAGAGTTAAGAAAATGACACCTTGTCACACTACTTTTTTTACGTTCATCAACCGATAATTACGTTCCGTGGACGCCATTGTTTTGTCGACAAATATTGTAAAAGACATTGATATTATTGCTCTCTGATTTCACAAATCGTGGAGCTGTTAAATTAAGCAAAGTTTATTTGTCCTGTAGGTATGACTAAATATGGAAATGTGGTTAAATTAGTATGAATGAGAAGGGAATTGCTACAGATTTAAGGAAATTTTTGAAAATTTAAAATTATCTCTTATTACAACTCTTCATTAGTGAATTCAACCGCAATATACAGCTCCGAATCAGCCACAAAGAATGTCATACAATCTGCAAATCAAATTTCTAAAAATGGAAATTAGAGGCAATCCAGTCACAGCCTGATGTCATTTCAAATTCATCAGCTCTCGACTGGTCTGTGGTTACTGTTACTATTGCTCCATGTGATTTACAGAAAGTTTCTCTGCGGACCAAATAGCCTAGAACTCAAGTCAATCACACCGAAAGGAATTAGTCATTAAGTGCGAGGAGTCTTCTGGGCCATTAGACAGCCAGACTAATCTTCTAACTTTACAGTCCATGAGAGGCAGGGCTGAACCAGTGGCTACACATATCTGCCAACGGAAATGACAAGCGACTTGCAGACTCCATATAGAACCCATCTGGTGAGTTCACATCGATTGTTATGATGAGAAAGGCTGCAACAGAACCTTATTTAGAAATATTTCTCGGCATCCTTTTATTGTTGTCTTCAATACTTCCTTCTCCCCTTGTCTCAAAGAGAAGTTCTAGAAACATCAATTAGTGTTATAACCCCTTTTTATATTTAAACTGTTAAGCTATGTGGGTGACCAGGGGTTACGGTGAGAATAATGAACGACGTCTACAACATTAACTATTACACGTCACAAAAAGGGCGAGCCTAACCACCAAGGTATCTTTTCTCTAAAAATACACATTAGGTAGCGCTCTTATTTCATTCAGGACTAAAGGTTAACACAATGGGTAGAAAGTAATAATTGAGGAAGCAGAGGCAGGTTTCCACAATAACTACTCAGTTCTAGACACTTTCTTCTTACCAGCAGCCACACAGAATCATGTCTAATAACGAAGTTCTATAAAGACTTCATACATTTACAGAAGGCGTCTATAAGCTATTTTTTACAGAAGCTAGCAAGAGTAAAGGGGGAAGCCATGAACAGAGACGTTTAGAAGAAGATCGATGTCTGGAGAACACTTTCCACTTGAATGTCTGTTACAGTTCCAAGTGTGTGTGTGTGTGTGTGTGTGTGTGTGTGTGTGTGTGTGTGTGTGTGTGTGTGTGTGTGTGTGTGTGTGTGTGTGTGTGTGTGTGTGTGTGTGTGTGTGTTAACAGGTCCTGTTTAAAACTGGATTATGTCTTTAACGGCTCTATCTGATGTATGACTTTAGTGAACAACTCACATCCTTTCTAAGTTCTTGTATCAATAAAGACTAAATTACTTACGTAATATCTCTCTTTTCCTCTCGTTTTCATGTGTTTGTGGAGGGGTAGGTAGGTATTGGTAGGTAGGGAGGGAGGGTACGCAATGTCCACTAATCCATGCATCCTCAGTCTCCGTATCTTCACATTTTCTTGTCCCTCTTTGTCCGTTTCGTTGCCTGCTGGGAATCCTTCTGGGGCCGAAGTCATGAAGCCATGAGTTAATATTACACCCAGGGTTGCCATGAGTTAATATTACACCCAGGGTTGCCATGAGTTAATATTACACCCAGGGTTGCCATGAGTTAATATTACACCCAGGGTTGCCATGAGTTAAAATTACACCCAGGGTTAAGACCTGTAGCTCTGCGGGGTTCAACAGTTAGAAACTGGGGCTCCCATCTTGCGTAGGGTCCACAGTCATGGCTACATAGGTCTTGTTACGACTGTAGATAGTGAGTGGAGGTAAGGAAACCCCACAGGTGTGGAGCACTGCTGAGTCAAAGCTACAGCCCCGGATGTGTGCTCACACAGGCCATTTGTCTTCTATTTTCACGTGTCACCTGGAGTTCACGTCGTCTGTCTTGGAAATGTGTACCGCAAAATAACAACTTATTAGTATTTGTTATTTATTTCTGTTTTGTAATCCAAGCTGAGTGTCAAATAGAGGGATGGGGGGATAATGACATTTTATACGTTGCTTGCACAGCAGTGAACTGACACTGGTACAGACGATGGCGTCTCTCTGTGTAGATTAGTGCGCGAAATCCTCCTACTTTTAAAGATCGAAAAGCTTTCAGAACTACATTACACCTGTCATTACCTCGTATTTCACACATCGGAACGCATCACCAAACAGACCCGAGAATCCTTCTACAACTGGGATTTGAAGAACAGACCAGAACATAGTTTGAATTGTCCATGTCTACGCTCTTTAAATGGAAGGTTTTGGATTTTGATCCCCACCGCTCGGCCACATAGCTGCAGGAATTACGGTGTGGGATTCAGCAGATTCACCTGACTAACCTGGTCGATACACTAACCCTGCCTGCAGACCCTGCTGCTGACGTCAGAACCAAAGCTCTGGCTCTTACCTACTTCATTATTGGTCAGCGTGTGAAGCTTGGCGTGTCCTGCGAGTGTGCTTCCTGCAGGTTTAGATGTCATGAACCTGTCCCTCTTCCTGTAATGCTTTTGAGATTGTCCAGATTGCACAAACCTGATGAGTATTTGTAAAGTACATGCGTTTGTTAACCTGTTAGACTCATTGCGAATGTACCTATCTGCACAGCGAGCGAGCAAGCAGGTCACGTGACGCTAGCCAGTACGTGAAACTATTCCTCACCATGATATGCATTGGTGTATGCATCGATACTGCTTATAGTCGGAAAAAGCATGAACAAATATATATCCTGCTTACTTAAAGAAACAACGACAGAGCTTACAAAGTATGTCGAATCCGTAATACTGTAATAATCGAAAGGATGGCTTCTGTTGTAATAATTTTTATCCAAAACATTTCCACAGCACCCAAAAATGGCTCAGTTCGTCCTAAATTGCAAGCTTAGCTTCCTTGAGTAAAATTTTCTTTGATGACGAAAGCATCAGGCTGACAAGTCCGAGCTCACGATGAAGTGGAAACACGCTATGACTACACGCTACTCAAAAACTCAACATATCACGAAATATAACTCGATTCACCTAAAACTCTTTGCGCACCATATATCTCTCCATAAATTCCAAACATTTTTAATGCTGCCGTGATCGTTGGCTAAATGAATCTGAACAAAGAGGTGAAAAAGTGAGAGTCGTGGGGAAAACATCGCTATGGACTCTTGTTGATTTACTCAAAATATTTCACAGAAGTATTTCTAAGAAAAAAGATTTTTCAGATTATTTTATGTTTTGTATTTGTGATTATAGATACATTTCAGAATTCTTAAAGGCTTATCTAATGCAAAGTTATAATTATTGTGAGTGTCTGTAATCTACTCATTTTTCGTGCATCAACATTCTTGGCCAAAAAAAATGTATATCGACCAAAAAAAAATCGTGGTGGTGGTGATGATGATGATGATGATGATGATGATGATGATGATGATGATGATGATGATGATGATGATGATGATGATGATGATGATGATGATGATCTAAACACCACATTTTCTCCATGTAGGGGCGAGATCAATACGCTGTACACAAAAATCTACAAACAAAACACCTGCCGGTCATAAAGAATCACACATGTGAGCAAACGGAGGACCCCATTGCAAGTATGAACATGTATGGATGAACTCAGGAGTAAACAGAACAGTTCGTTTGATCATCAAAGATATTTTTAAGATGTTTGCCTTAAAGCCGAACGTAAAACCTTCGAACGTTTAACATTTTAAAGAATAAAGGGGGAGAGAATTCTAAACGGTAGGTCCAGATAAAAAAGAAAAAGTAAATACGGAATTTCTCTCGTCTGATGCATGGGCAACACAAGTACATCGGAGAGTGGTTAGAGTGTCAAGGCGTCAGTAGCCCAGACAGGTATGCTGAGGTAAAGCCGTACAGACAGCGATAACAGGCTGGCGATGTGATAATCAATGTCAGCTCCAAGTAGCAGCCAGTGAAGCTGGAAGAGAGGAATGTTGCACGGTCTGCTTCTCGCCTACGGAAGGCAATACGAGCGGCATTATTCGGAGCTCTTTGAAGTTTGTCCAGTAGGCGATGAAGGACATAAAGCTGCAGTAATCTAGACAGGATGTGACTGATCATGCACAGCTCCATGAAGAGGAACTTGCATCGATGTTAAGTTGATGAGACAATCGCGCGGCGATGATAACATCGAGATTCCGAACAGAGGGATGACCGCCCCAGAAAAAGTAAAAGTAGCAAAGTATGGAACTCAGTCATTTTGATTTTCAGAGGCTTTGATATTATTGTATTTTATTTTTGTTTTGACTTTCTCCATAAATCAAAACACAAAGAGAAGCATTTATTTCATAGGGATTTGCTCTGTTATTTTATACTGGGTCACGTGATGAATTTAGTGTTTTCAAAGGTGAAAGAAAACTACTCGTGAAGTGGCCAAAGGCAGCTTTTGTATGTACGGTTACTATAGCAACACCAGGGTATGACTGACTCGCACAATTCTCGTTCTGGTTTACTTACCCCCTCCAAGCCTAACAACCAACCGATTCAACTCGCTTTTAGAACATTTCTAGTGACATGATGTAATAAATGATTCGTCTTCAGAAGACAAGTAAACGGTTCAAAGTTTGCTTTGACAAAGATTAATATGTGTATATCACAGTTAAGACCGAGTAAAAGTGGATTTTGAAAGTGAAGCTCTCTGGCGACGTTCATTCAGTGTAGTTTCGTTATAACGTTGATGAGAATAATAAAATCGGTTTTTACATTTTGTCCATCTTTGCTTGAGTTTTTACCCCGACGCTGAAGTTTCCTCCTACAAATTTGGAATCTTTATTTAGAAGTTTCATGATGCTTTTGTGACCAGAAATATATTGCAGTAAAAGCTCTTGTTGATACACACACATATATATATATAATTTATATATATATATATATATATCAATTAGACTGTGGTAAAAATGTCTGTCAGTTCATATTGCTGTTTCGCTCCAAGAACCTATCGACGATATTAAATGAGGACGTACTAGAGGAATTAAGCCAGTGCCCATAATTGCAATGGTAAGAGTACAAGTAATGTATTTCTGTGGGGAGACAGAGAGGATACCATGCTATAACTAGAAAGTAAACCAAGCGCCTTTATCCTGCAAAGCAATTACTTCAAGTGTCTGCTTCACAGTGAGTAAAGGGAGTAAAGTTCATTTCTCGCCCCATGCGACTTCCAGCGATATGTGACTATCCATGCTACTATGGACAGCAAAATATTTTTCATAATTGCTAGTAGTTGCTAGTAGACAGAACACCTCAGACCAGACAAAACAAATATACAGGTAGTCAACTAACAGAGCACTAAGTTTCAAAGCCATACTCATTCAGAAGTCGCCCAAACTCTTATAATTAATATTCAAAACCGATTAAATGCATACATAAGATGCTTTGTTGTCATGAGACATTGAGAATATCCTATTTAAAGCATATTATTTGTCAAAAGTGAGATACCCCGCTAACTTCATAACTACACCAGCTTAGCGAAACAAAGGTTTCATCTCTAATCTTACGTTTTCCTGACTTCCTTTGCCCGGGTTCTTTGTAACGTTCTTTGTAACAGCCTACGACTGAACGTGACTCCGTCAAGACTTCCAAAATTTCCTGAGACAGTTTCAAATCGGGACGAGCACAGTGCTGCCAACATCTTACCTTTAACCCCTTCATGCAACTAGTCTCCTCTGATGGAGGGACTTTACGTAGACAAGCTGATACGTGCAGGTCATCGTCAATGAGGGTGTGCTTTTTGCGGCGGCGATGCCTGGACACCGACCTTTTCCTGGCGGGAGAAAGAACAATTCAACACAGTGTTTAAGGTCTAGTAAGGAGCAAAGTTGTTTTTGAATGACTGAATAAACCGTTGATACAAAGATATTATTTTCGCAGCTCTCAGTGAATATCTTCCTCCGGTTTTGTTTTCGAGATACACACCTTTAAAATCGCATTATACAAAAGGATGTCAACAACGTCACATAACACAAACGTCAGGATGTTACACAGATTCGTTTACTTTGTCAAGACTTCAGGCAGTTGGAGAACTGGGACCATATACAGTAGACTCTCCTTTAACGGAACTCAAGTAACCAGAGAAAATATTGAAGAAATGTTTTAGTAAATGTAGATCTGAAACCATCCACATCCTAGTTGTCCTGATCCTGTCCCAGCTACATCATCAGAGCCTGATGTCTACCCTGTAAACTCTCTGTATACGAGTTTTAAGTGTGGGGTTTTTTCCTGTTACTTGGACTGTAAAAATATTGTGTAAGTGAAGTTCATTAAGTTGAAAAGTTTATTGTCTGACATTCGAGCAAACGTGTTCGCTGTATTCACAAAGTTGTTTTATAATAAAAAAATTAAAGTGCTATAATTCAGTATTAATTAATATCGTCAGTGTGGTGTGGTAGAGTATGGAGTAGAGTACTGGTTAGGCCTGTTTTAACTCTAACTCTCAAGCAACTACGAACTACACTTATACAGTATCTACCAATCCCCGATTGATGATGATGATGATGATGATGATGATGATGATGATGATGATGATGATGATGATGATGATGATGATGATGATGGCTATTTAATGGAATTGTGCAACGTATGCTTTAGAGTGACAATATCATGTTAACATAAATATTCTATGCATATATAATTTGTCATGACCTTTACAAACTTGTAGTTACGACTTATAACTTTAAAGCAACAAGCCCCGTTTGCATTATTAGTTCGATTTTTTTTCCCTGTCTTGTCGGATTATAGTCATCTGTCAGACTGAGATGATTTGTCTGGTTAAGCTCATGATAAGATCCATCGCCTCACCAACGTCTTCATCTGCATCGTTAGCTTTAATGTTTATGTCTCATTATAGTCGTCTGGCATACTTTAAGGATTCGTCGGGTTATACTCATGGTAAGAAGAAAACTTAGTAATTTTTAAAGATTGGGATTGGGATTGTTTCCTTTTCTTATCAGTTAGGGGAGTGGAAGGCCGATGGTTTGAAGTTTAGCTTCAAGAGGTGACTGAAGTGCACGTAGGAGGTAAACTTTTAAAAAAAATGTCGGCATAAAAGTACTTCTCACCTTGAAGACTGCTTGCGACCTGTTGGTCTGGGCTTCCATCCCCTGAAAACCAAGGTCAACAGAAAGAAGATTAGCGGGTGTGATAAAAAATAGTTTTGTTTTTGTCGGTGCTAATGTGGCGTTGACAATCTGTGATGGCTGGGCAACTTTAGTTCCTTTGAAACACTAAAGCCAAAGCTATTGTATATTAGTGCACTGTTTCTTTGCTTGTTTGTTTGTGCGTTGGTTTGTTTGCTTGTCGGCGGTCTCATCATCAATTCACAAAAATAAAGAGTACAAGGTTTCAAACTTTAAAGAGCAAGCTTTCAACACACAACGAATGGAAATGATGAAGGATGATCGGTAAAATAGAGACCTCGTTCACTCCTGCATCTCATCTCGTTTACGATAGTTAACCTTATATATTCCAATCAGCCACATCTCCCTCGCAGTCACAGCAGCTTTGAGTTCAGGAGCCGTATTCATCAAGTGAGGGTAAGTCGCTGCCCGGGCATGAATTAGGAAAATCAATGACAAACTTCTTGTCTCCGTATTTACGACGCAATGTCGAGACTCCTTGGACGACACTTTATGTTTCTTTGCCCCGGGAAGTCTTCGCCACTGCTTTATAACTACGGTCCCAGGGGGGGGGGGGGGTAGACCAACATCCGTGGAGTCTCGACTCTGCTTTATAACAACGGACCATTGCCCTTGATTTCCCCGTTCTATCCCGGAGCAACGACTTGCATTTGCGTCATGAATAGGTGGGCTTGTTGGGATATATATATATATATATACGTTAATATGTGGCAAGATAATTTGTAGGGATGTAAGAGGGGTTTTTTTTTTGTTCTAACTCATCCGACTGGGTTACAAATTGAGCTAAACATCAACATTTTCCTTGTTTGCCTGCAACCTTTGCCATGCTTACCTGTAACCTTTGCCATGCTTACCTGTAACCTTTGCCTTGCTTACCTGTAACCTTTGCCTTGCTTACCTGTAACCTTTGCCTTGCTTAACTGTAACCTTTGCCATGCTTACCTGTAACCTTTGCCATGCTTACCTGTAACCTTTGCCTTGCTTAACTGTAACCTTTGCCTTGCTTAACTGTAACCTTTGCCATGCTTACCTGTAACCTTTGCCATGCTTACCTGTAACCTTTGCCTTGCTTAACTGTAACCTTTGCCATGCTTACCTGTAACCTTTGCCATGCTTACCTGTAACCTTTGCCTTGCTTACCTGTAACCTTTGCCTTGCTTACCTGTAACCTTTGCCTTGCTTAACTGTAACCTTTGCCATGCTTACCTGTAACCTTTGCCATGCTTACCTGTAACCTTTGCCATGCTTACCTGTAACCTTTGCCTTGCTTACCTGTAACCTTTGCCTTGCTTAACTGTAACCTTTGCCTTGCTTACCTGTAACCTTTGCCTTGCTTACCTGCTAAGTCTTGACCCGAAGAACGCCCGTGGAGGGAACATAAACAGCCTCTGCATTATCTGTCCAACAGAGAGTTTTTTGAAGGGTGGATAATACATAGAGTAGTCCATGCAATCCTCATCATTAATATTTGCTAGAGCTCTGTAGTAGGAAGCCAGCACCAGAGATTTCAGGTAGCAAGGGTCAAACTCCAGGTCAGCCACCATGGGGGTTTTTGTATTCAGATGCGAGCGAATGTGAGCCGAGTGTCCGAGCGTGTCGTACTGAATAGATTCCTTGAAGCTACAGAAAAAGACAAAAAGAATCAAAATCTTACACCGGTCTTCTAAATACATACATACATACATACATACATACATACATACATACATACATACATACATACATACATACTGGTACTAACTGATGAGCGGTTACGCTAGTCCGTTGGTACTAGTCTTCGGTAAGGAGGAACAACGTGTGGATCATCGGGCCAATGGTTCTGTAGTTTTTTAACACCGTTTTTTGTTTCCTTTCTTTGGAAGGGGCAAGACTAGTGGCCGAGTCTATTCCTAGGGCTAGACTTTGCATTCCGGATTCTTTGGCCCTCCCCATCCCCGCTTGAACACATCAGTTGGGATATCAACTCCCCTTCTTTCGTGTTCTCCTGATCTCTTCACTTAGAACAGATAGTTCTGCAGGCTTTCCGGTTCTGTCTGGCTGCTTTCGAGCACGTTGGCGTGTGTCCTCAACTGGAAGGTGTAAAGTTCGCAATATTCTGTCCATCGTTTTAGTACACCAGTACTTTCTGTGAGGAGCTGACCATTGCTGTTTTAGATGACTGAAGACCTGGGTTGACCTCTCAGAGAGTTTGTGCATTAGTTGTTAGGCCTTAGTGCTGCCACCTTGTACCGTTTATTCCTCCAGTCCGACATTGGTCCTCAATTCATTTCTCTTTAACCACTTCATCTCATTCCTCGTGTTACAGTCTAACGATCTATACTGGGAAGCTTTGGTTTTGCTTTTCCTTTCTCTCTTAGCGGCCCTCCTTTGATCCCAGAGCTAGGACATAATTTTTGACCCAGGGTTGCTTCTTCTTACTCTGCATCTCTAACATTTCTTGGGCTGTTCAAAGTAGCACTTTTTTGCTGTTACCAGGGAGGGCGTATACATCGTAGTCCACTATGTTCATGGCAAAAATTTTACCTCCAACTTTAGCCTTGGTGTAAACATATTTGGCTCGTTAAGACAAGGTTATGGTCACTGATGGTGTCAGCGTCTGGGTATTTCTCGCTATGGCTTTCATCAGTTGCTGTCTCCCAAAAGCCTGGCTATCTAACCTCTGTCAGTCCCACAGCCCCAACGGTATATTTCTAGTGCATTGATGAGGTGTTTCACTTACACTGGTGTCATGTGCGGACGTCAAATGAAAGTTCTTTCTCTTAACTTTATTGGTGGTTTGGTTCCAGTAGCACGCTTTTCGCTGTCCGCATCTCCTCAAGCGTCATCATGACGACGTGCTTGTGCTATATGTCTATGCTTTCTTTGGAAGGCTTTGTATTTTTTGATGATGATGATGATGATGATGATGATGATGATGATGATGATGATGATGATGATGATGATGATGATGATGATGATGATGATGATGATGATGATGATGATGATGATGATGATGATGATGATGATGATGATGATGTATTTTTCGAAGATATGGGGGAGGAGCGAGAAAAAGCTTTAACTGAAAATAGCCCAGCCTCCATTTCATTTGCCAGGTTCATCGCCGGAAACAGTTCATCACAAACAAATCTTTCTTAAGCTTTGTTCACCTACCTCGGCCAGTGGGGTTTCGTTGCGAAGGAGGTTTGGGTACTCTTTTCGGCTTCTGATAAGGGTACGTCCCGCTGGGGTATCTCCCAATATTGTGGTGGGCTAGGTTTGGTAGCCTTGTACATCTGCCGATTGCGGCGCTTCGCCGACTGTCTGCAGGACGAACAGCAGATGCACGTCGTGCCTTGTACTGACTGCTCAGTTCTCGGCTCAGGTGCTTTCTTCTCAAGCTTCTGTTGATGCTCCTCAAAGACAGCCGCAAAGTCCGCTGTAAGGTGAAAGCATCTGTTATAATGCGTTACATCGCACAAAGCACACTATTAAAGGCGCTGCAAGACTTTTTTAATGTCTAAAATATCCAGTAAAATGGCAAACATAGCCCTGTGTGAGATCCAAAATACCTGCTATAATTATAAAATATTGCAACGTCTGCTTTAAGGTCAAAACATCTAGTATAAAAAGCTACAATATCTTCTGTCTGGTTCAAAACACTCGACAACAGTTAATACGGCCCTTTCTGTGGTCCACATCACGTGATATTAGATATGACGGCGAGCCGTTTGCACTTTATGAAGGACATAAGAATATCGCAAAATCATAGCACTGACTCCGAGCTAATTCTGGCTTCTTTATGGCTTTTAAAGGTCAGCCTTTGCTGTAAACCATCTCCAAATCTAAGAAAGCCTCATGTATTTACTGACTCTGCAGACCATGCGCCGTGAATAATAAAGTTTGGATAGGAGAACATTTCTTTGTGCGGGTTAAATAATAATCCCCTATCACCATTTCCTTATCCTCTCTCTCTCTATCTTCCCTTCTTCTATTTTTGTCGTCCTCTTCTCTTTACACTAATGGTCCAGACGGAGGCATTACATTGTATAAATCTGCTTTTAAAACCTTATGAATTTTCCCCTAGGATCTTGTACGATTAAAAATGACGACTAGCATCTCATAAACTACCTGTACATTCAGAAGTGACTAGCCATTATATTTGGTTTCGCCCAAGTTGACATGCTACTAACTCTTTTGTTGTCAGCTTTTTCATATGCTGTGTCGTAGAATTTCGCACGTAGCAAAATAGGGAAACACAATGTCCCTTCCCTACCTTGACATGTTGACAGTTCATGTTCGGTAACGGGGAGCACGACGTTTCGAGTGATGGAGTAGAGGGGGAAACTGCGGTAGTGTCAGCCGTCAAGCGACTCGCTTGCTTGCTTGCTTGCTAGCTCTGTCTCTCCAAATCATTAAAACTATATATTCCGAGCAACATAACCTACTAACCATACTATGAGCTAACTATAGACTACTGTCATAGTCCTGTAAATTGTGATGAGGATCGGACAAGCGGAGTATTTTTGCATACTTATCAACCACCGCGTCACTAACAACGCCACAATTCTTCCTATATGAGAGGTTGTCTCCAAGCAAGGCGTGCACAAGATTTATGCGTATGCTACAAATTGTATTGAATACTGCTGATCCTTAGGGTTATGTTTTCTCTCCTCTTCTTTTCCCTTTATTTACGTACGAGTGCACTACGGCGGATCCGTCCGTCCATGTCGTCGAATTCTCTAATGGCACGACTAATACAGGCTTCATCTCCGGAACCTTTGAAACGACTGACAGGGGTGAAGCTCAGAGACTGGTGTGTTAGTAGAGACTTCGATTGATAAATGTGCAGAAAATGAGAGAGCTGGCGATCGATTTAAAGCGAAGGAAAGTTGCACTTCTGCCTCTTTTCATCAATGGCTAGTCTGTCGAATAGGTCACCCTCAAATTTCCTGGTATGGCAATCTTAAATGACCTGAGCTGTAACACGAACACGTCATTGTCAGAAATATTAACAGCGATTGCACTTTATGAGACTTTTTTCGGAAATTGGCAAGACCTCAAGAACTCGGTTCTATCGTGCTCTGATCACAAGCATCCTTTGCGTCTTCCTCATTGTCTGGTATAAGAGTGCAATCGCTCTGAAGAATTACCAGCTTCAACATAATTTTATTGTCATCATCCAGGCTTCTGGCTGGGATTTCCTGTCTGTTGCTTCTCCGTTCTCAATACGCGTCGAAGAGAAATCTCGTAAGATAACTTAGGATCCTTCGCATCCAGCCAGCCACCTCTTACAGCTTCTTCTTTCAGGTAAACGTTACAGGTCAGACGACGAGGACACGTTCCGCTCGTGTCTTCCCTGTGGCAACCCTGTCCATTAACTGCAGAATGTGACAGCACCAACTGTTCGAGTCCACGTTGGTGGGGGTGTAGGAGGTGTGTGGGTGTGGCTGAGGGTGCGGGTGTGTGCAGGACTGTATGTATTTTGTGCGGTAAGATGATGCATGCTTTCTTCGTCCCACAAAGACAAATTCCTTTGTCCACTTCGGAAATAAATTCTCTTATCGTCAAATGCACATATTAATGCGAACGCGCTGTGACGTGTACCTGTAAATGTAATACTCATTTCTATTGTCACATAGGCACGTCTTTGTTCTTCCATTACATAACATGCTTTTCCCTCCCCCACTTGCCTACCTGTAAACTTCTTACGGAATTTCCCATTACAGAAGGCAATGATCGCAGACAAAATGGTAGCTATCTCAAGAGAAGAGTTCTCTTTCAAGAGGCGCAGACACTTCTTCAGAAGTTCGTTTTCCTCGCTTAAAAGACAGCACTCTGCGTCCACAGCCTTTTCCTTGTGGTTGTGGCCTTTATGACCCATAGCTGGACGGCGTGCACGGTGCTGTAGGCGCCTGGGCCGTGGTTGTCGGCATGAAGACAGCAGACGACTCGCTGTGTGCGTTCATCAAGAACTCTGTCATAACGTCATAACTTGCCGACGTCAACAACTCTGTGTCATCACGTCATAACTTGCTCACGTCAAACTTTGCCACAGCTGTGATGTGATGTTGAAAGAAAATACGTATTCGAGTAAATACAGAAACTCGACATGGCTCTTACTTCTTTTGGACTCGGCTTGTCGTGCTCAATGTCTTATGTGCTTCTGTTTACATTTAAGTCTTTGTGAGTCTGTCTGAAAACCCTTTTATAAGTTTAAGTCTGGTTTATTGCCTTCATCTATGCATAAAGTCGCCATAGAAGCAACTGAAAGCCGTGCTAACGAAACACGAAGACCTGGAAATTCGACAGCTAAGGCTATGACGTCAGAGCCAGTTCTATATTGGTGATATTCAAAAAATTATTATTATGTGATTTATTATTATTATTATTATTATTAAAGTTGTCATCGTTAGAAAACTGATATAGCGTTGTACCACAACCACACCATTGAGCTTTACAAGGACACGACTTTTACAAAAAGAATTTTCTGTGCCTCAGCCCTCTCTTTGTCTCTCTCTGTCTCGCTCTTTTTCTGTCTCTCTCTCTGTCTCGCTCTCTTTCTGTCTCTCTCTGTCTCGCTCTCTCTCTGTCTCGCTCTCTTTCTGTCTCTCTCTCTCTGTATATTTCTGTAAAAAAAAATCCAGACTTAATTAAGCATGTCTTATCCTGAAAGTGATGAGAACGCCGTGATAGATGGCGAGCAGCCAAAATTTTTGCCTGGCGGTAATTTGAGATTCCTTACATATAATGTTATAGGTTTCATTAAGATATTGTAAATTATGCAGACACGTTACATTTTGCCTGTTTGGTAGAAACATTCCAAGCTGCAGCTTTGTCGACAGTATTTCGTAATCGTAGACTGTGTCACCAGCTTTACTAGAAAAGTGGACTTTTATGTACAACCCCTCTAAATGAAGAAAGATTGAATTATTTACAAGAAAGAATTACAAGCTCTTGCTCCCATTTAAAAAAAATGAAAGTATAAATGACCTATCGCTAGTAAAACACCATCGGCAAAACTCCAGGTGCAGCAAGAAAAAGAAAATAAACTCGGAAAGAAATTTCTGAAACAAATCTTCACCTTTTTTTCCAGTAAGAGAACAGCTCGAAAACAGAACTTTGCCTAAGTAATAAATGAATTAATAAATAAAATATTTATAGCTCTAGGATATAGATTTTTATTATTAATGTAGATGTGTAAACGCGTGCGTGTGTGTGTGTGAGAGAGAGAGAGAGAGAAAGAGAGAGACAGAAGGATAGAAAGAGAGACGCAAGCTCGCTAATAAAGGATGTACAGAAGCTGTGAAGCTTTATGCAGACTTTGGGGAACTCTTTTACACAAAGTCCTTCTAATGAAAGCCCCCCCCCCCCAAGGGAGTGGTTTTGAATATCTCAGACAGTAATCGCGGCAAATGTAGGTAACAATACAAGAGGGCAGCCACGTAGAGATGTCGATGAAAACTGTCCCGACAACCAACGTCAGATTTTCTAAAAATAGAACTGGCGAACTATCAGACCCGTCGTGAAATTCTAAGCACTCGGGACTGGTCATGATGATGATGATTCAATATTTTTTAAAAGAAATGTAACTCGAAGAAATGAATCCTCTGATTTCTTTGAGCACTGGCAAAGGAGGAGAAAGTTTCGCAGAAGAAAAAGTAGAAGATGAATGCACGTGTAAAAGGGAGCGAGGAAAAGAAATAATAGGACAAATTTGATGGGGTGTGAACCCGAAACGCAAGGAAAAACATCTCAGCATGAAAGAGACGTGATACTGGTATTTACTGGGGAAAATAACCCGAATCAATAGCCATACAGAATGAGGCTGAGCAAGAACTCCTGCCCTCAGGCTGCCTGGACGTTCCTACTCTTTTCCGTTCATAGAAGTAACCGTAGATGTCACATGGTGAAGGAACCCTACCACCATTTTTATATATGAAATAAAGGATATACAGACACTTATGCTGCCGGGTACTGACCTCTTCGCTATGGGCCTTTAACTGGCCAACTAGGTGCAAGGGACCAACAAGACTTTACGTTATTTTTACGAGACTTTACGTTTTTCTAACGTCACGGACAAACTGTGATATCGCTGGCCTGAAAAAGGAGTTGCAGATGAATCTGTACATCTAAGAAAACACGCAGGCAGTGTTTACAACCAAAACCAAACACATTTTGAAGCACTTCATCCCCTCCTGGCCGTGCTCCACTACAAAGTTTCTGAAGGTGACGTTGTCCATCACGGACCAGGCGACAAGAAAAGTCCAGACACACGCAGCCTGTGGACCCCCGTTATTTGGTGGTTGTCAGCCATCATTGAAATCGATTCCGTGCTGAAGCGCTCTCCAGCCGTCTTCATTTTCTGCTACCTTTTTCCTTGCCCTGTACCTCCGTCTACCTCTGAATAGAGCTTCTGCGCAATTCTTTCATAAGCCACGTATGGCGAGATGGTGAGCAGGTCTCAACAGCCTTTTGATTCGTGCCAACCCACCTTAATAATCAGCTCTGGCGTTTTGGCCTACGGGAAAGTCGTCGGCTGCTAATCTTTCTGTTGTTGTCAGACTGTCCTCCATCCCACCCACTCTATCCACCCTGTTATGTCCCTCGTCAAAATAAGGAAGAGTTCTGTAGCGGCTGGCTCCAACCTCGTGACTGGACGGAGCAGAAGAAAGTAGTAGCATATGCAGGCAGGAAGAGTCATGTAAATGTCCACGATTAACCAGCTATGCGAGTCTCTCTCTCTCTCTCCTGCTTTCGCTTCCACTCACCTCCCATCTTTTCATACATGATCGCACATATTTGACCCCTCGTACAAATATGGAGATAAGAGCCCAAGGAAGCCTTCAGACGCACATTAATCTTGCGCAGGTATCTTAGCTAACAATCACTTTTTAGCTCACACATCTAACTGAAAATATATTGTTTAGTTCTTACTCATAATCATTTATTTTCTCTCGGTGTGCTTTTACTGTCTACTAAACTTGCAGCTAAAACAGTAGCAGTGGAATGTAAATACAGCTACCCAGTGTCTGGCGCTTGTCAAAGAGAGTGTTGTTCATTCTATCAACAAACCAGTAGACAGAAATAAGTAGAAGTAATCATACAGTAGTAATCTCTCTATTGCTAATACAGCAGGTGGTCGATATGACGCTGATGCATGTCTTATTTATTCGTCTTATTTAAAGCATTGCCTTGGGGGTACATCCGAATAAGTCGTGTGGCTTGTGAATATATTGCAAAGGTGGCTAAAGATAGCTACACTATAAATTTTGAAAACTAAATTCCAAAAATTACAAACAGTTTACAAATGAAGTTCGTGTATATACTTCCAGCTGATCCTCTCTATGAGAGGGATACCGAGATACTTAAAGGTCTGTCAATGTGAGAAGACTGTATTCTTGATATCATTAGAATTCATGACTCACCTACTTAGTGACTTGAATGCAAAAACTGCCAGTGCAGATGATAATGATTTTTGCACCTGGTGATAATTGTATTACATCTGAAGGCATTACTCATGCAGCTGCTGACTCGACTTAACCCTTTGTTAATTATCTGTTACAGCTGTATGTAAGGAGTTTGACATTTTTACTGCCAATGGTACGAAGGATGGGAATAATAACAGTAATAATAAATGATTTAATAATAATTAAAAACAACGCGTAATTTATATAGTGCATAGCAGCATGCTCTCAGAGCTTGAGACAAGAACGAGACATGGACAGTACACGACGAATATAAGATTTGTTTCAGTTGAATATACAAGAATTAACCCCTGTAGGTCTTTTTCTTCATTCCTGTCCCAGGTGTTCGCATGAGTTGATGTGATGGCAGCTTCAACACCTTTGAGGTCTGCCAGGCGAAAACGGATCTTGACCACTTCAAGACATTCCTGTGGTTCTATGGCCATCTCCTAATAATAAGAACAAGCATCTGGATTCCTGAATTTCTAAACTGAATTTTATAGGCTTCTGTTTCAGCAAATATTTATCATAATCTATAGAGTGCTCCTCCGCTTACTTCTCGGTCCCTCGTCCTCATCCATCCACTTCCTTCCCCTCCAAAACGACCAGCACTGGCAGCCAGTGGAGCCGTTCCATTTAGGAGATGATTGGATGTACTATGTTGGTTTAGTGACAGTTACATGTATATCGCAGGGAAAATGATCCAAAACTTATTCACTGCAGATTTTTACCACGATTTTCGGTAATAATCTTCGCATCCCTTTCAGGCAGCCTCCCAACGGTCAACGCCTGTCACCTGTACAGTGAGGATTGGCTTACCTGGTTCAGATCTCGTCTCGGCCACGTTGTTCTTATTTTGCATGTGGTATCTGTTTACAGGTCTGGCTGTTCTGCCGTGATATTGAAACAGTTCTTGGCTCGGCATAAAACACCAATCCCCCCTCCCACCTCCCATACTGATTTTTTGTCAGGGTCTGTCAGTGTCCTCTTCCCCGTCTATCCTACTGGTCGGAGAAAGGGGTGTGAGGGGCAGGGTGACCCAAACTGCTAAAGGCTTCAAGAAAACAAATCTTTGACATTCGAGCTTGAATTGGCCCTGAAACTCTGCGAGCCTGTCTCAAACAGAGACAACAATAAAGGTGATATTCTGTTGACTTTTACATTCCACCTGATCGTCCCAAAAGCTGTAAGAAGTTTAAACTCGGATAGCTATTAGCCGTTAGCGAATAATCGGCGTCTGCTGTCCACTTCAGCCTTTTTGACTTGTGTCCCTGTTACCTCTGTCAGCTTTCATTGTCAAGCAAACGCTCCATGCACCCACCCTTAGGGTGTTATTTTAACGGCGTCGGCACTTTGTCAGCTTATGAACGGTCTTTACCCGTTAAGTATAAGAAACACATTTTAAAAATTTAACCGTGCAGATAGTGATCGCTCGGGGAACCCTGCAGTAAAATGCAGATTTTCACCGGCCATTCCGGTCCCATTTCAATGCCACTTGTCAATGGTCATTAAGCAGAAGCATTCTCGCATAAACCACTAGATTACTCTTCATTCTCACACGTTACAGTGAGCTGAGGAAAACACAAATGATAAGCAGGATTTGGTGAATTTTTACCTGCGGCAATTTTGGTCAAGAGTGCGCCAGGGGACAAGCTGCGTCATAGGGCGGGCTATGCTATTTTGTGAGAGGGGAGAGCGGGTAGGATCGATGTTCGAGAGGGGTGTGAGGTTGGGTGTTGGATGGTGTGTGTGATTTATGAAGTGGGGTTAGGTTTATGGGTTTGGGTTAGGGGTAGGGTTTGGGTTAGGGTTAGGTTTATGGGTTTGGCTAAGGGATAGGGTTTGGGTTAGGGTTAGGTTGTATTATAGTGAATTGAGCAGACGAGTAATGTTGAGGACTGGTCGAGTGACGTTATGGTGATTGACATGGAGGTGTGTAAAGTGATTGGCTGGTTTTGGGATGGTTTGAATCATGTGATATTTGGTGCGGGAAAGTTTGTTGATTTGATTTCATGTTAGCAGACGACAGAAAGTCGAGAGGAGACGGCAAGATGACGAGTGTGGATGGAAATTTGTGGAAAAGTTGTGGTGCATTTCAGGAGGGTGTAGCGATGAGACAGCAGAAGTTGAGTGATGTGAAGGACAAATTTTTTTCATTTTTGGATATTATTTCTCGGAAAAATTGGAGTAAGGATTCGAAGAAGATGGAGGAGACGCTATCAGGGGAGTTTAGCGAGGAGACAGCAGAAGATGAGTGACGTGATAGTGACGTCACTATTTTGCATAGCTCCGCCTACAGGTAAGCCATTTTTGTTATGGACGTCGTGTTGCTCCCCTATAAGAAAGCTGTTCCAAGAGTGCTATTACTAAACAAGATATACCTGACACACACACACACACACTAGCGATGTGCGAGAATGCATGTTGCCTTATAAGAGCGTTGCATGGACATCATCTCCCTAGAGTTAAAACTGCACCAACGTGTCAATTTACTTCTTGTGTGGACTTTGATCTCTCGCACGCCTAGCTGCAGACGAAAACAGACCCGACACTTGATTAAAAACAGGACATTGTTTGCAAACAGTTGTCGTCTGTACGTAACCCTCATCCGTCAGCCCGACTTTTGCCGAGACTTGGCCTCATCGCGACCTCTGCCCCCGAGCCGTCTCTTCCCTTCAGAGGTCGCGACCTTTGTCACCCTGCACGCTCTGCAGCTTAGTGGGGGGGCCGTCCTGCAATTAGACAGCCAGACAGCTAATTAGTTGACTGATGCTTCATTCAAGCTTCATTCATTCTGACTGAACGGCGCTACCAACCCGATTAGTGTTCTATGTGCTCTGGCTGCGCAATTCGACGAAAAAGAAAGAAGTGGTGCCCGGGATCAGAATTTAACCCGCAAGGTCTAATGGGCCGCGTTGTAGCCTTTGTAGATTCTTGTAGATTCTTGTTTATGGTACACCTTTATTCCTTACTGCCCACACTCTTTCCTTTTTGTTCTTCAGCTGGCTTGATCGCTGTATAACCAAAATGTATCAAGATATTTAGGTTGAAACCAAAAGCGAAGGCTATGTCCTTCCGTTTTGGGGTTGGTTTTTTTTTTTTTTCTTTCAGTCTTCGTCACACGTACAGATGCCAGACGAATCCCCGTTCAGTTTGGACTTTTTTCTCAAATTTCTTTTCTGTCAGATTGAAAGCGTTTCCCGACATTTCATCCTGTCAATCGTCGAGTGTATCTCATCAATGTCAACTTTGAGCCTGGAAATGAACCTTTAAATGCCAAAGCTATTGATCAGCGCTTACTTTGGGATGCAATGCGGAAGAACTCTTGCAGACTCTAGAAAAAGCAGAAAAATACTATGGGCTCAGTAGACTGCTGGTGTTGCCAGTTTAGTTAAAAATAAGTTAAACGCACTTTTCTGTCCTTTCACTGAGGGCGACTTAATTTTGATAAGATTTGATTACCGTCACACAAACGTTTGTGATGGTGGAGGGGGTGGGGAACGACAAAATAACAGAAATAAACAAAAGTGAAGTCAAAATGATACATTTCACTATTCCGCTAATGACCTAATGTCAAACCTCAGTTACATTCTCGTGTGTGTGTGTGTGTGTGTGTGAGAGAGAGAGAGAGAAAGAGCGTGAACGGGAGGGCGGTAGAAAGAGCTAGACAATATTTCATCTCCTCCCTCACAGCATTAGGACCAGCTGTCAGCCATTATTTACACAATTCCACGATCAATGGGAAGCAACTGCATGTTTAAAATATCCTCCCCATATCTGTTTCATGGTGGGTAGAGTGAGAAATGAATCGAGTAAGCCGGGAAATGCTGCATATACGTTTTTATTCCAGATTATAAATGCTGTATTTATTTTATGGTTATCCTATTACTTCAGTCCTGCGAGGCGTGATTGCTTTTTACATTCTGTATCACTATTTGGAATGATTTGTTTTCTAATGAATGGGTAAAGCTCAGTACAAGATACCTGTGCACCAAAGTCTGGATGATTATTCCCCCTTCCGTTCTCGAGATACACGCCAACAAACATCATGGGACAGAAGAAGAAAAGAAACTGTGACGTCACGTTGGTACACACAATTAATATATGGTCCCAGCTCTCTCATTGGCCGAGGCCTTGACAACGTAGACGTATCCGTGAATCCTGACATCTGTGTTATGGAACTCTTTTTACATAATGATGCTTGTTAGTATGTTTTGAGAATAAAAGGGTGTATTTACCCATATTTAGGGGAATGGTATACTGTCGTATTTTATGCAATTATTCGGAAATAATTTTGCACCCCACTGATCCGTTATAAATTAAATGCCTACCACAATATGTTTTATTGTATGTCACATACGGATTATTTTAAAATTTTTAAATAATAGTGGTTCCTGCGTCATTATACTTTTATTTCATTAAAGCTGACCACATTCTTTCGCTTGTGGATTTATCTTGCAGCTTGAAAGAATGGATGCTGCAGAAAAGGTGTTTGTTGAGGGTAGGGGAGTAGGAACTCGTCTCGCGAGACTTGGTGCAAGCCCTTTGAGACAATCAGTGAATCCCTGCGATTTGTCCATGTATACATTTTTCGGCGTGTTCTTTAGACCTTATTGTCCGATGTAGATCTAGCTTCCCGCTTCAAAGCGATGAGAGGGGTTTTGTCGATGTCAGCTGTATATCTGGCTTTGATATGCCGATTCAGTTAATAGTTATACCTTTACTAAAATGCGCACTTTAACGAATAAGCTAGGTAAGTCCAACTATAAATAAAGCAGAATGTGACTGTTTTTAATTTGTCGTTCTTACTTGGACTCGACGCAAATCCACAGTTTGGACTTTGCTCGCTATATTTGACAGGAATACATATTTTTTTCGTCTCCAAGTAGGCCATGTTTGGATGGTGCACTCTGCTCTGGAGCACATATTTTTCTCCATTCTAGAAAGATATGTTGCAGATGGAACCAAACAAAAGAAAAAAATAATGACCAAGATCTACATATAGCTCAGTGCCTCTATCACGCAGGAAAAAACTTATACGGATGAGATGCAGCGAGCGAGAGATATTAAGTGTAACAAACGCACTGTCAACCGGACAATTTGTTTAAATCTTGTATATTCTTTTTCTCCACCCACAAACACCCACCCATACACTCGCCGCTTCTGCTAGGATCGATTCGTGGTGATGAACAAAAACAAAATCCCTTCTCTACACCACGCGTCTCCTTCATGTCTCGAGTCCCTATATAAAATTGCAGACAACCAGCATATCCTCATAGTCACAGGTGCAGTGGATACGCACAGGAATTTAAGCTCGAGTCGCCGGAAACTCCGCCATCTGCGATTGAGTTGTCTCATTAAAATGACTGAGTTGTCAGCTGAGGACCGGCCGCAACTACAGACGTAGACGTAGACGAACATCACAGTCGCTGCTAACTAAAGGGAGACTACTGACAATACTTGACTGTCAGGGGAGTTTACTCTCAGACTGCCTGGCGCGGTTTGTTGTGTACATCGTCTGTCCCTTATACAACTTTATTTTATTAACAAGGGCAATTAAAATAATGAGTACCTCTTCCACAGCTCATAGATTTTGGAAGCCAGGCACGTGTATACGATTAATGTTTTTAAACGGTACTTCGTGTTCAAAACGTTTTAGAAATACGAACTTTTCAAATCGGGCAACAAAACTCTTTTTCTAAGTACACTGTTCCTTTTCTCTCTCTCTCTCTCTGCTTCAGGAACAGAAAAACCAGGTCTGGCCATTAACGAAGAAAGATCTGTTCAGGGAGAGATCACAGGTCCAGCAGTTGCATACAATCCTTTCCAAAATCTGTCAATTGAGAAGCAGAGGCAAAGGCTTCCAGTATTTCAAGTGAGTTTGTAAATATCGATGAGATGTAGCATTATTGATTATTGTCCATGTAGTGACAAAAATTCTATAAATATGTTTTGTTAACTTTTTGTTTAATCTATGTCTCTTATAATAAACTTGCAATATTCACGATAAATCATAGATTTGAACGGTGAACACTTACACAAAGCAAGAAGAAAACATCTGGCACAAATGACAGCACAATATAAACCATTCATGATAAAGCTGAAAAAATGAAAATCTAGTTTGATAGCTGCCAATATGTGATCATTATTATTTATATGAAAATTTGTTTCAAATATGAAAATGTTCAAAATTCTGCATCATGCACGTAACTCTTCAGTCATCTGTATTTACACATACTTTTGGATTGCTTTAAAACAATATTGCAATATTTCTCAGATCCTTTTTTTTTTAAATCTAATACAATGTATATTGCTCTCTTAGTATCGGAACCACATCCTATATCTGGTTGAAAGGTACCAGACAGTAATCATTATTGGAGAGACAGGTTGTGGAAAGAGCACACAAATACCACAGGTGGGTAAACAACTCTTCCACTTTTCTGGAATCTTTACACTGCACTCATGTAACTTTATTATACTGATTTGCTGCTTATGTTAAGGATGTTATGATGCATACCCATTAATACTCCAAAAGTGTTTCTATTATTCTTGTAATATGCTGTTTAGTTGACTGGACAGCATTGGGTACCAACAAGAAAATTCCTTGTAACAAGAAAGGAAGAAAACAGAATATATTTGACAGACAGAAATTTTTTTTAAGTTTATGTGTGCATTTCTGCTTATTTATATTAATCTCTATTTCGAGCTAATATTTTTGGGAGCTTGATAACATAACATTAGCAGTAATGAGATGTTGATCAGTTGGATGAGGTCTTCACTAAATGACTTGCAGTACCTGCTGGAGGCTGGATGGGGTGCAGAAGGTCATGTCATTGGGGTTACCCAGCCACGAAGAATTGCAGCCATTACGGTATGCCAAAATAACTTGCTGCTATGTCAGTGCCTCACTGGTATGTGTGAGGCTCTCACAGTAAATGTAGTTTTCAGTGATATTTTATGTTAAAAGCAAACAAATCTGAAAACATGAACTAAAAATCACAATGTGTTTTTGTGACAAACTAATCACAGCACTATCTTCACACTAATCTAACATGTTAATGCTAGAAAATTGAGAAAAGTTTAGCATTGTGTTGATTGATTAGCCTTTAGATTTTAGTCATTATACCTTACCTTAAAAAAGATGTTAGGTCAGTTTTGCCAAGTCTTTTAGAGTAAGAAAGCATTTTTTATTTATATATCCATATGTACAGAAATGAACTTTTAATAATGTTGTAATAGATAACTACCTACATTTAAAAAATAATTAATCATTGTGTGATTGTTGATCTTTCAGGTTGCATCTCGAATAGCAGAAGAAAGGGGCAATATTCTGGGGAATGAAGTTGGATACACCATTCGCTTTGATGACTGCTCAGATCCTTCATCTACAAGAATTTTGGTATAATTATTGTGGTATGATTAGTGTGTTCTTGTGTTTAATTTTCACTCACATTATTAGTCATCCATCAAAATGGTGTTATAAAAATATGTGGATATATTTGTAGTTTGGGTTTTTGTTATTCTAAAGTGTGTAGGACAAAGGACTGAAGAATGAGACATTTTCTAACTCATTTAAGATCTATGTTAGAGGTATATGATAAATTCTTTCTAGCTCATTTTAGGACTATGTGAAAGGTTCATAACTGATGATTATTCTGTTGCTAACATATCTGGAAGTGTATAACATATATATATATATATATATGTGTGTGTGTGTGTTGGTGATTTGAGCTTTATTTATGTGCTTTGTAGTTCATGACGGATGGTATGATGATTCGTGAGATCATGAAGGATCCCTTGCTGTCTAAGTACAGGTGAAAAGAAAGTCCGTATTTTTGCAAAAATCACAAGGTTAAATAACAGAGGCCAGAATATAAGTAATTGGGTTTGAGAAAAAAACAGATGTCTTTATAAAAGGCAAAGTACAAAATGACAGCTTTTCTTCAAAACAAAAATTTTGAACAAAATGTTTATTATACAGCTGTTTTAATAGAAATGTAATAGAAAATAGAAAAGACTTTGCAGATATTAATGCAGCACTGAAGTATGACACATAATTGGTAACTGTCACTTTGTTTATGTTGTATCTACAGTGTGATTCTTTTGGATGAAGCTCATGAACGAGCTCTGAACACAGACATCATTCTGGGACTACTACGCAAGGTAAGCCAGTGAGAGTGACTAGGGCAAAGCGGGTTGTTCAAAAAATAGATGTGAGTGGCATCTCATTTTTTTCTCCACTTTTGTTTCTCACAAACAGTATATGCATGGATCTTTTCCATGATTTCTGTTGCGCACAATTCAAGTGAAAGTTGTAATATGTCAAAGTAAAAGAGTGAAAAGGGCTAATAAGCATCATTAGTCATTACTTTTTTTTTAAATATACATTTCCAACCATAAGAAGGAAATTGAAGTACGTGAGTGGTGAAAAAAACGAAAATAAAATCAAATAAAAATTCATCACAGTTTATTAACAATGTTTAAGGGAAAAATAAAAAAACAAGATTACAGCTAAAGAATTCATGTATTATGAATTGGCATATAATGGAACACTTTTATTTAAATTTTCTGTTATTGCTTTAACAGAAAATGCAAGTGTGTTGCGATATAAATTGTGTATCAAAGGTTGCTTTACTTATTTGTGGGGTTTTTTTTCATAGATTCAGAAGAAAAGGCCAGATTTACGGCTCTTGGTTGCATCTGCCACACTAGATGCAGAGGTGGGTGATTGTAAAAATTTTCTAGTTTTTATCTTTAAAAGCAGTGATGTATTTGATATGCTGAGCAGTGATATATTGAAGTGAAAATCTTGATGGAAGGAATCCTAAGCTGGGTGTGTTTATGTTCATTAGTTTTAGTTTGACAAAAACTCAATTCAAATGCTTAATCCAGTCATGCAGACAAGTAGCTTGAAAGTAGTCATTCACTCTAGTTAGCTTCAGAGCACTAGATATAGCAAATCTACCCCAGAGTTAGTACCTAAGGCTATTTGAAATGACCAATTTTGTTAATCCCAGTGGGCAGTCATAACCTGGGAAGTGTGCTTAGTTAAAAAAGTTACAAAAATAAAAACAGAACAAATCCTATTTACAAAATAAGGATAAGGCAACTGGTGCATCATAGAAAACATAAAAATATGCCATCCTAAATCTAGGCCATTCTTACGACACACCAAAAACATCAAGTGCTCGTGCACACACATAACTGACGATTCATCTGTGGCCGAGCAGCTGGACTGCAGAGGGTACAAATAATTTCAAAGGCCTGTTACTTCTGCATGCAGGCATTGCATACCATTTACCCAAGCACAGTAAAACAGATTCTCCTGCTGGTACATGTTCTGGTATGGACAAAATGCTGGATACCTTTCTGACAGTATGCTGGTCACAAACAGAAGCTAAATAAATCCCTCTGCTTGACTCCAATTACCTTAGAACAACAATACTATTGAACATCAGGTTGACATAATCATTGTCTGCTATTTATTTCCAAATGTTTTGAGTTTTTCAGAAGGGAGGATCCTATGAAGTTAAAAACAATTATAACATTATTAAGGAATTCATTACTTTCATTTTTGAACACTCATTTGTAAATAGTTTTGTGGATTTTATTGAACATTTTTATTATCTACTTATGTTTTTATTTTAGGAAATGAGAGACTTCTTCAATACCAATGAGACAGGAGACCCAGCGTGAGTTTGTACACATTATTATAATACATGATTATAACACATTATTATAACAGTTTCATCAGTCTGTCATCCTATGCTAGTCAGTCAGTCGTCCCTTGCCTAGCACCTGACGTTGAGGGCAGCACATGGATAGACGCTGCAGCTGACAGGGTCCGCCACTCTTGCCTATTTTGGGCGATAGTGAGCAGGTCCTGTACAGGACGACCAGTCCAGTCTTTGACGTTCATAAGCCAGTTCTTTCTCTGGCCACCGCGGTGTCGGCCACCATGCTAGTACAGTAGCAGCAAAATCTTTAAAAAGTCATAAATAATTAGTCTCCTATTTGTTTTTTTTTTAAAGAAAATACATATAAAAAACCCTTCCTTTCTTTTTTTTTCTTTTACTTTCAAGATGTTTTTGTTCCTGTGATTCTACACAATTGTTGCAAAACTATATCAGGCATAATTTTTCCTGTCTTCATTTTTTTTTTTCCTACTTCCCTTTCTCTGCACATTACCTATACATCATCACCTCTTCTTCCAGCTTTTCTCTCTTTCCTTTATACTATCCTTTTATTTCAAGTTGTTTTAAGTTTGGCATATTACTTTTCCATTTAGTTTACTCCTTTTGTTTTGTTTTGGGATTTTTTGTTGAATTTTTTAATGGTCCTATATTGTTTATCAACTTAAATATTAATATCCTGGATTATTATTCAACATAACACCTTTTTACTGGAAGTATATGTGACCTGCCACCACAGAATGAGTCTTAAGTCAGAAATATAAGATTTTGCAAATTGTATATTTTTAAAATGTACAAGTTTTGACTTTTCTTTTAATACTAAATTTGTTCTCATAGTCCTAAAATTGAGTGAGTTATAAAGGTTTGGAGCGTGCAAGTCTGATGGCACAGAGTTGACCCTAATCACCTTTCTGGGCCTCTACTACGAAACTTCTCTGTGTGACTTAAGACTCATTTCACAGTGGCAGGTCACATATTAAATTTAATCAAAGAGCTTTTTGTTTATGAAATATTAAATGTGTATGTTTCTAATTTATTCGCTTTAATCATCATTAGCTTTATTACCATGTCAGCACTCTCTAAGAATAACAATCGAAATCATGGTTTTTTTAACATTCATCCGTTAGTCTGATAAAATTATATTTGTGTTTCATCGAGAGGTCTGAATCTAATTCTTTTTAAATTATGTTACTTCTTAATATTAAGTAATTTATAAAAACCTTATGTTTGATTTTAAATATTCCAAGGTTAAAATATTTTGTGAAAAATATATCAGATATAATAATAAAACATTATTTTATGTGGCTGATTTTGTGATGAACAGAAAAGATACATCAGCGATTTTGACTGTGGAAGGAAGAGAATATCCAGTAGATATCCATTATACACTTGAGTGAGTGTAAGCTAGCTGCTTTTGTCATTTGCAGTTTTATCTTAACCTCTTAACTGTTTAGAATTCCTTGCTCAGCAACAGAGTGGACATTTTTCCGTAATATATCTAAAACGTTACATCATTTCATTGCAGATCATTATTTATAAAGGATTATAATATTTTGATAAATCCAGGAAGCTGCTTATAAAATTTGTGTTTGTCTTCTGTCGTTCTGTGTTCTTCAGTTAAATTATAATAATGTTTTTGGATACACTATCATCACCTACTTGAGGAGATGTCTAAATAATTTGGAACTTCATTCCTCTAATCATTCTGATTCTAATGACATCAATTTTGTTTATAGTCCAGTGCCAGACTACATCAAAGCTACAGTAGACACAGTTATGAAGATTCATTTTAATGAAAGACCTGGTGATGTCTTGGCTTTTCTAACTGGAATGGTAAGAGTTTCTTTGTCACAGGAGGCAATGTTTACATTAGTGTTGATAGTCATTAGAAATTACGTTTCATTCAAACAGTTATACACAACAGAGCAATAATTCTCTTATGTAAATCATATTTAGCTTCAGCAGATTTATAAAATTTTGAGTGTTGAAAATTATTATTATTATTGTAATGTTGGCTAAAAGATATGAATAGTGTTTTTTGTAAAACATCTCCAGGATTTCAAAAGAGTAAAAAATAAGGCAGTGGAAGCAGATTATATTTTGAAGATTGACTGGATATGTTTCCATTACCTTGGGCTTAACATTAATAGACCAGCATTTTGCAGACCTTTGATGCTCAATCAACTTTTCCACTTGCCCTGCTCATTTCAGACTAAGATCTCTCTGGTAGGGAAGTGTACAGTCTAAACGTATAACCTCAATAAGCCTAGGCATACAGCGGCACATCCAAAACCTAACCTATGAGGCATGCAGTTACATCTTCACAGAAAAGCTATAAATACCTCAGACATTTAATTTTATGGGGATTTAGGTTTATAGATGCCATTTCTATTCCAGGAAGAGGTTGACAACGTTGTTCACAAACTCATGTAAGTAGAGCATTGTTTACAAGTAGAATTGAGAATAAAGGAGGTGCTATACCAGCCAGAAAAACAAATCTATTATTTTATTTTCTGAAAGATTTATTTGTTTAAAATATCTGTAAGGGAATATAGTGATGTAATTGTGACATAAATATATTTCTAACTGTTAAACAACAATCAAAGTCTGTGGGGGAGGGCCTTAATACAACAGTATTTTAAACTGTTAAACATTTATATAGGCTCAGGCATCAGCAATGAAACTTTTGTGATGAGCTCATATAATATAAATTGAATATCATTGGACTTAAATATCCAAATGTATAAAATGTTACACTAGATTAATGTAATTGAAATCAGATGGTACATGGATACCATTATATTCGAAGCAGCTTTTTTAAATCTATTATTGTAATTTTTTAAGAAAAAACAATAAACAACATCAGTTTGATATTGTCTAAGTGAAGTATATAAAATGTATAAATAAAGTGGCTCCATTGAGGTTCAGTGAAATAATAAAAAAATGAATAAAACTGCAGTGGTAAGCTATATTTATCATCTACCATTTGTGGTTCATGTTTGAATACATATTTAGCCAAAATACATGTATGCCTCAACTTTATGTGCCTTTTCCTTCAGAGAAGAGGCAAAAAAGCTGAAAAAAGAGGACCTTAAGATGACTGTACTTCCGATGTATGGCAGTCTACCAGCTTCAGAACAGGTAGCCTTAGTACTAGAGCGGTCTTAGAAATGAATGTAATGAATGAAAACAATTTGATTAAGCCATCACTATCACTCTCATTATCAAAACCATTTCAACTATTGAGGGAGATTGCTCCTATCTTGGTAAGAACTCTAAACATACCATGTTTTGTTTTTTTGTCGCTTTTACACTTATGTACTTACATGTTTATTTTGGTAGAGTTTCAATAGCAGTGTTATGGGTGATTTCCTTTCATTAATTTTTAGAAAAAAGTAAAAGACTCATTAATTAAATTTTAGTTAAATGTGCTTTTCTACCAACAGAAAATAACATTTATTATCATTTGTATTTTCTGTTACAGATGAAAGTATTTCAGAAGCCCCCTCACAACTCTCGGAAGATTGTTGTGGCTACAAACATAGCAGAAGCTTCTATAACCATCAATGGAATTGTATATGGTGAATATTTTATTTCAGGTTTATTATTCTTCCAGTTTTTGAGCAGCTTTTTCAGCATTTTTCTTGCATTTTGCCAGTTATCAGTGTGAGCCCTTAATGTGCTTCACAACATTGCTGCAGGGGATTAGTTAAAATTACAATAGCTAATTGTGAAATGGACCCTCCAGTTGCTGACAGATTTATTTTCAGATTTATTTATTTTCACTTTATAATCAATCTGTAGGAAGATGAATTCCAGTGTGATAAAAGATAAGTGGAAAGGAAATGATACCAAAAGCAATAAAGAAAGCCATGTTGGTGAGAGCAAGGGAGGCATAGGAGAAGGATTAACAGTGAATGTTTTACTGCCTAAAGGAATTACAAAACTTTTTTTTTTTTATTCTTGCAGTTGTGGATTGTGGCTTCGTGAAGTTGAAAGCTTATGACCCTACATCTGCCGTGGGTGAGTAGGACAGGCACACCTTTATTGTGTCAAAAGTTGCTCCTATTTTATACTCTTTTTTTTTACAAGTAAGTGTTTAGGACTTGACCACATTTTACTCCACTCCATAAAAGCCATCATCTTTGGGGGTGTGGTGGGCTATTGTGTGCATGCATCTGCTTTTTCTCTCTGTCTCTGTTGGTTCTTTGATATATCAGGAATAATGTAAAAAGACTACAAGGAAAAAAAAAAGGCTTCAGATTCAGTGAGCCCAGTATCCAAATAAAATTTGTTGATAAATTTGTCTTTAGGTCATCCTTGGCTTACAAATATATGAGAGCATCATGATTGTCATCTCTGATCCCAATAAGTTTTGTTTCAGAGTCTCTTGTTGTAATACCTATATCCAAAGCATCAGCTAATCAGAGAGCAGGACGAGCTGGTCGTGTAAGAGCTGGCAAAGCATTCAGACTTTACACAGGTGCAGATTATTCAAAGTTCTCTAAGATTGTTATACAGATAGTAAGGCTTTAAACATTTACTTGTGTCAACATTATTTAGGTTCACTAAGATTCTAACATAGATACATATCAGCGGTAAAATTTGTTTGCAGGTTAACTGTGACGGTCACTAAATTAAAATTTTGATACACATATGGTAAAGCTAATAAGCTTTATGTCAGGTAGCACTATTTTATGTTTCCTAAATAAGATTCTAGGAGAGTGAATAGTCTGAGGGTTAGTGCGCTGAACCGTGGTGTAGAATGTTGTCAATTCAAGGCCTGTGGCTAGAAAACTTACCCTACCCTCCCAACAGCTGTACCCAGAAATGGGTACCTGATTTATCAAGGGAGATAACAGCAGCAGAAGGGCAGGGTTGAGCTTCACCTTCTACATTCCATGTCCTAGTGAACTTCTTACATTCATTGTCCCTATAACAACTGGGCCTGTTTACCTCATAAGATTATGATATAGGGCTAGCAAAGCTTCATAATTTACTTACAGTGCATGCCATCTGAGTGAAAGAAGTTTGCAACAGGATTAACTTGGGCTGTCAGGAAAGCACATTTGTGTTATACTAAACATGAAGCTAATAACAATACCAATAAGATTAATGATAAAAAATTACTAAAATTACTAAAAATGTGTGTGTCCCTGTAGAAGATGACTTTGACAAGCTATCAGAGGCCACAGTTCCAGAGATGCAACGAAGTGACCTGGCGCCGGTAGTCTTACAGCTGAAGGCTCTGGGCATTGCCAATATTCTGAGATTCCACTTTCTTTCAGTGGGTGCCATTTATTCTCATGCATCAACTGTTAAAGAAGGAAGTATAACTGCTTAGTAGCTCTGTCCATTGGACTTACTGAACACAATTGAACTAGCTGGATTTCTGCAACCTGCACATCTCTTTTCAAATTATTATTTTGCATAAACATGATTTATTTTTATATGTGACTTGTTTTGTCAAGGTTTTGATTTTGTATAACATCAGTTTTGTTTTTGTTTTTTTTTGTTATGTTATATCCACTGCATATGAGACGTGCCTTTAGAAAAAAATTAAATAATCCATCTATATATATAAATCTTTCTCTTTTCTAGCCCCCTCCTGCCCAAAACATGGTGAGAGGTCTGGAACTCTTGTATGCTCTTGGGGGTAAGAAAGGATGTTTTCTACTACATCAGCGTGATGTGTTATCATTTGTGCTTAGTAGCTTAGTGTAAATATTTATTTATTATTCTGCATAAATGATAATACTTCATGAGACAGAAAGAACTGGTACATGGCTATGATGATTTTCAAGAGACTTTAAATAATCTAACTAGCATGAAGTTTCAATTCATACATATAAATAAAAACAAAATGGAAAAATATGTTTATCACTAGAAATAAACGAGAGAGGTTTTGCATTTGCATACTTGTAACATTTAACCTTGGGCACCTTTTATTTCCATGTATTTGCACATTCAAGTGGAAGTGCAGAGAGACTCATGTTGAATGTAATGTATTACTTGACTAGAGTGGGTTACTGCTAACAGTGTGTGGATCAGCAGTCTAGAAATGAATAATATAAATAAACTGGCCTTTTATTTTCATCATTTCTATGGTAAATGTGAGCAGTTAAAAAACAGTTTGAGCCCACAACATTCACTGGACTCTTCATTCTCATATCCTTGAAATAACCTTACAAATCTATAAATATTATTATATGTGGGGATTTCTGTCTTCAGCTCTTGACAGTGTGGGAAACCTGACATCTCCCCTTGGTCTACAGATGGTGGAATTCCCCCTGTCTCCCTGCTTTGCCAAGATGCTGCTTGTGTCTGGTCAGTTCATTCTTCTGGTATTTTGTGTAGAAGCAGTATTGTTTTTCTTTCCTCACACATCTCTCCCCTGATCCCACTTTTGCCTCATACCTCTTTTGCCCATCAGTTTCTTCCTTTTGTACATCACCCTGTAGATGGTTATATATTTCTTTGACATTTCTGTAAGTCATAGGCATCCTTTATGTAACAGTCATAAAGCGATCAAGACTAGTTTTGTCATCTTTGTTTTGTCCTAGTCCGCATGGGTTCTTAAAAATGTTCATATTCTTTCGAAGTGCATGAAACTATCTATGTACTGGTGGCTACTGATTGTCTAAAGTATACATTTAGAAACTTTTTTTTCACACAGGGGATTATGAATGCTCTGAAGAAGCCCTTACTGTGGCTGCCATGACCCAGATACAAAATGTCTTTGTCACACCATCTGGGAAGCGCAATACAGCAGTATGATGCTGTTTATTCTCTGTTTACTGATTAAAATATAAAATATAAATGAGTGTGCAGACATGACTGGCAAAGTAATGTAAATAATACAAAACAGTTTCAATGATTGAGTGCTTTATGTTGGAGATACTTTATAAAACACAAAGTTTTGACTAAGACTACAAAATATTTGATGGTGATTTTCTCCGCAAGTTAATCAGTGGTCAGCTGTAGAAGCACAATTTCTCTAAACAACTGTTTGCTGCATTTTTTGCCTTTTGGCTGGTAGCAATCCAGAAATTCACTTTAACAATGAGATGAACTAAATTTCAAGCAGATTTTAATCTGCCCTTTCAGGTTTTGGCATGCTAACAAGCTACAAAAGTATGCTTTTCTTTTATTTGGGCATTTGTTTCTTTACAGGACAAAGAGAAGCGCAAATTTGCTGTGTTGCAGGGCGATCATGTGACACTTCTCAATGTTTACAAGGCTTTTGTTAAGGTAGGACACTAGTGTTGGTCAGTTTTACAGTATATTTTGCGGTCTCTAAGTACAAGAAAACAATTAATGATTTTTAAATCCCGGTGACAAAAATCTCCACTCAGTTTCTTTGGGTTTTTTTCTGCTGAGGTACATGCCGTCTGATAAACTGTTTGAAAAGTCACTGTCCTTCTTAAGAAATTCTCTTTGTAAAATACTTCTGACAGAATCGCTTGGTAAACTCTGATTGTCTGTGTGGTGACTTTACAGCAGAGCAAGGCAGAAAATTATGGGCACTGGAAGCGGTGTAGTCCCAAGAGGGATTTACAAGCTTGTATCTGAAGTGCAACCTTTGTCATTTCTTTTGAAAATCTTAAACTGCTTCAGAGAAGCAAATAGAATAAGTGGGCGAAAGATTTTAAGGTTCAGGATAATCTTAGGGAGCAAATGGGAGAATGTATTGAAATGTGCAATTTTTTAATGTAATTTGCGTGTGTGCATGCACACCTGGTTGCTTGTGCAGTTTGGCAAGAACTCAAAGTGGTGTAGTGAACATTTCCTGAACTACAAAGGTCTTACGCGAGCTATTGAGATCCGAGAACAACTAAAACGACTCTTACACAAGTTCAAGGTGCCGCTTGTCTCATGCCAAGGTCTGTCTTTATGTCAGCATACGATGTTTTGTGTCTGAGTGTAGTGATAAGTTAAATAGGACATGGTGAGAGAGATACTTAATGGCATGGCAAGGTCGGTTTTTCAAACTTCAGATGCCTTTTCACGAGCTTTCATTTGCAATTTTTCTGTTTTCTTTTTTCTGTTACTCTTTTGCAGATTTTCTTTCTATTTGATAATTGTAGTTGCTATTACTTAATTTGCATTAAGAGTGCATTTTATTAAGTGCTTGGTTTTATGTCATTGCAAGATGCTAAGTTTAGAAATCTGAAGAAAAGACCGTCACCATCACTACCACTCCGTTCACAACATAAAACATAAAGTCAATTAAACACATGAATTACTTATGTCGTTAAAACCAGTGGAAGAGCTTAAAGCAGTGAGGTGGCGGGGAATCGCATTTAACTGCTTAGATTATTGACTGTTTTATTTATTTGAGGGAGAAAAGTCGGATATATAGGCGTTCTTCTAGTGAAGTTGGGCAACAGCTTGCGAAACGTGCAGTAAATCTACTTTCATTCTCTACATTGAGAGAACACTCATTAGGACACAAATAAAACAGATTTCAAGGAGTCGTTAGTCGATTTCTTAATGAAAAGCCGGATGTTCTCATCCATCGGTCATCCACACCGCTTATAATGTTTCATTCGTTAGTAAAAGAGGATGTAATGGCAAAATATTGGCCTTGTCATTATACAGTACTTTCCTTCTGCGTCTGTATTTTGACCTGTCAGTCTCTTCCTTTGGCAGAACCTTCTGAAGCTTTTTATTTCCATAAAAAAATGAAGCTGAAAAAAACCCATGTTTTGCCTAATGTAGTCCATAATTGTTGGCCTTTGACCTCTACGTCGCCTTCTTTGAAACTAGCTAGCATGCTGGAATCGGAAGTGGTCAAACGGCCAAACACAAAGAATATGCAGAAACTGCTCCCATATCATAACGGGATGGTCCGGTGGTGTAACGATTAGCGCCTGTCACCAATACAGTGAAGGTTGGGTGTCCTGGGTTCAGATCTCGTCTCGGGCACGTTGTTCTTTCTCTGCAAGTGGCATCTGTTTATAGGGCTGACTGCCTTGCCGTGATGTAGCCTTAGTTGCTGGCTCGGCGTAAAACACCATTTACCCCCGCCCCCTTATCATAAGCACCAACGCTTGGGTAGAGCAAACATTAAAGATCAACCCCAGCTTACCCCCGATCTTTCCTACATGTGTAGGATAGATGAGCTTGATGATTTCATCGCTATCTTGCCCTCTTCTTCTGGGGAGTCGCCAGGCTGCCTCTGTGTGCCATAGACATCGTGCTAAACCCCCCTAGCGGTAATGTTACAGTCACGGCCCGCAAACTTTCTAACTTCCTGCTGGCTTCCTGTCAATGCTAACACATCATTGTCACAGTATCCGCCCCCCCCCCCCTCTCTCTCTCTCCTCTCTCTCTCTCCTCTCTCATTTAATGAGGGCCGCAGAATGAAACAAAAACTGCTGGGTTTGTCAAAATCCAGACTTTTTTAAAAGATGAGAAACGCAGGAAAGCCTTTCAGGTCTCAGATTGAAAGCAAAATTCAAAAACAAAATAGCGACACATTATCTGCAAAGAAAACTGAAATATCATTCTAGTCTTCTGAGTCAACGGAAGCAACTAGAAAAAGAGTCGAAGATCGTTTATGAAAAGAAGTGTATCATAAAGAAGTGGGAAAACTATCTTTATCTAACGACTCATAGCTAACAACCCAATAACCTACCTACAAATCATATTTGCATGCATATATACATACATGCATACATACATACTTCTTTATATCGTGCTGAAAAAGTGCAGAATCTTGTATGTTTGCCTGTTAAACTCCCATAATGCCATATTCACTTTAAGGACACCACGATAGGCGTACACATGTCGTCAAAACCCCGATTTTGTAGGCTTTTGCTGAAGCCTTGATGCGCTGCAGAAAAGATTTTGTGAATAATTATGACTGTGGAGGTCACGCCTGCATTATAAGATTGAAGACTTCGTCACGAACACAGCATAAAGGCGGCTTTTAAGTCGAGGTTTTTCGCCTGGCCACGAAATCCTCCGCACTGCAAGTCTAAAAAGACAAGCCGCGGGAGTCATGTGATACATTGGGGGGATCGAGATGGGATGGAGGGTGAGGGGAGGGGAGGGGGAATGACGCATTCGTAGTTATGGAGAGATCATGGCGACTTTTGAATCGAGAAAGAGATGGCGTAGGTGAAAGGATTTCTTTTCAGTATGAAATATAAAGCATGGATGTCTGGATGTCAGAAATCTGTATTGTAATAATATCCATTACTCTTAAAGTGCAACAGTGTTCGGAGTATTATCTTTCTTCTTTCCTGCCATCTCACACGCACAGACCGCACGCTGTAGTACATTTGTGTTGAATGCCTACAGCGGTCGAGCACACAAGCACCTGCCCACGCACGCGCCAAAAGGAAAACAATGAACTGACTGCTTCATCAGGTGTCAGTATGGTGCACTGATTGATGAGTCATTTGAATTTAATTCACCCATGATTAAGTTTTCTGACTAGAAATTATGGCGGTTCTTTTTTCTTCTAAAGGCAATATTTGCCTTGTCTAGTTTAAGGTGGCAGCTAGATTATATCAACACTATAAACATCATGCTGTTACCCTATTAACATGCAGACCAGTGATATAATCGAACTGACAAGTTATAAAAACAACGGGTCTGGTCTGTCTAAGTACATAGGCAAGGCCTACATAAGATTCGCCATCGTTTCCATCCCCCCATCTTCCCTCCACCCCTGCTCCTATCCCCTTAGTTCTTTCTGCTTGTTTTACTGACAGATAAATGAACCCCGTTTTTGTGGTGGTGGTGGGGGGGGTTCAAAGTTTGGTGTGCTGGCTTGTTTTGTTACCGTTCTCGTCTTTTTCCGGTTACTTTATGATTTATTATTGAATACCCTCCTAAGTCTATTCTTCGTTCAAGTCATTGAAGCGCTATATAAGAGCTCAACAAATGCACTGCTGCTGGATAACCGCATGGGAGCTTTTGTACCCAGGACAGTAGCCCTCCCTCAAGGGTGGCCCCTAACCTGTACTGTTCAACTTCTTTTTGGAGAACATCATGCAAACATCACATTTCCATCTCCACTGGTGAAAGTCCGATTTGCATCCTACGCTTTGCAGACGACATCGATCTGATTGCAGGTACTAAAAAAAAACAAAAAACACTGCACTGACACCGAACGCAGGTGGAATGGAAACCAACGGTGAAAAGAATGATGTCATGTTTATTGGCAGCGGCAAAGCAAATATCTACATGAACGCAGCAAGGATCAGAGAGGTAAACAGCTTTAGTGCTTGGAAACCACCCTGTCCAAGGATGGCAGCTCTACAACAGATATCAGGATAGCAACAGCGGCAATGGCTAGGCTGGACAGGGTCTGGTGCAGTCTGTCATACATCATGTTTACTACAAAGTGCAATCTTTATAAGTGCCTCATAGTACAGTCACACAGTTATTTATATATTTTCAGAGGTAATTCTAGGCTGCAGCCTTGCGGGATTCCCGCAAAATTTCGCTGAGGGGCGCGTAGTCTGAAAGACAGCGCGACCATGCGCCCGCAAACATACCGTGGCTGGCGCACTTTTGAACACACGATGCGGCACTTCAGAAATAATTGTTTGTCATTCTACTTGCTGGTTTGTAACCGACCCACTAGAATTGATGCTAATGACTGGACAGTTTTCAAACTGACGAGTTGTTGTCCATCTGATGCAACCTGCTCCAAATTTCGCGCCAGGAAGTAAATTGTTGACGCGCCCACAGCGAAAACATTTGGGGCGGGAGAGGTCAAAGGTATTGGAAGCAAGCGAGTTGAAAGCGAAGTGAACGCGACTGTCAACTCTGTTTGACTTTTCGTTCACGACCAGAACAGCAGAAGATGCCCCGGAAAGTAGAAATCGACAAGGACAGGAAGAAACAAAAACTCGTCAGAGTGTGGAACTGAAAATGTAGACAACGAAATAGACAAATTGAGACAAGAGACTTCACGTAAAAAAACCACGCCTCCAGAGAACCTGTCAGTGTGAATGGCTGAAGAAATGGCCTTGGCTAATGAACGAGGAGGAAGGCATGAGATGTTAAGTTGCCTAAAACAATAAGAATACAGTGTTCCCTCGCCACTTCGCGCTTCATGTTTCGCGGCTTCAGTGCTTCGCGGGTTTTCAAAAATTATATGTAAAATATTTATTGCGGTATTTTCGCTGTTTTGTGTGTTTTTACGGCACTCCGTCTAAAGTATTTTTGCACATACATAGTACGTATTGTACAGTAATGTTTCCCAGTCGCTGATTGGCTCAGTAACCGTCGCATCTTGTTTTCTTTCGCTGTGCGCAGCTACCCCCTCTCTCAGCTCTTCCATTTCCCGTTAGCATCCGACTGTCACGTGTGCGTAGTTTTCATCTGCGGTGTTGTGTACGACATTTGTGAAATTTTTGTTAGAGACTGAATGTATTCAAGCCCTTGCCATGCCACCCAATCGTTCATAACTCGCACGAAGAGATCTGTTACGCCTATGCCTTTAGAGGAAGTAGTAGAAGTTACATCCGGTCAAAGATACCGCACCACCTGATGAAGTGGTGCCTTTAGAATAGCAGTAATGCCCTTCTTGGCATTCATCTCATCTTCATCGCCATCGTCATCAGTACTGTTAAGCTAATTAATCATTATCATTCTAGCTGTATGGTGTATTTTCAATGGTGACTACCCATATTAATTTTTTTAAATTACGTATCTCGATTTAAGAGTTTAAAACATTTTTATGGGAAAAGTTATGAAGGGAATGAGAAAGGGTTATGTATAAGAGTGTTGGGAGGGTTTATAAAGACTTAAAATAATGTATAACTACTAAAAACAGTATAGCGTCCCTACTTCGCGGAAATTCACTTATCGCGGGTGGGCCTGGAACGGAACACCCGCGATAAGTGAGGGATTACTGTAATGCATTTACAACCCCGGGTGTGTTATAAGTACCGAACGAGGACGCTGCAGAGACATTCAGACTTCCGACCACAGGCACTCGATCTTTGGAGGCTGAAATTCTTAACAGATTTCTTTGGAAAACCAGGTCGTGGGCAGCAAATTCAGTAAAATCTTGCTTGACAAAGCAGCATGTTTAGAGGACGTGATTGTGGTCAAAGAAACTGTAACGCAGAATACATATGGGAGAGATTCCACAAGCTGTTTAAACTATTATTTGATTTTTACAGGGATTCATTTCCCAATTTGCTGGTTCTTGGAAAGCTGTGCCTCCTTATGCTATACCACAATGCAGGCTGTGAGAGGGGGCTTCGGCCATCAAAACCTAATAAAGTCTTCTCATAGAAGTTGCCTCGATGAGAAAAATTTAAACCCCTGGACTAATGAGACATATGAAAAGTGTCTAAACATTAGCTCATAGCCCAATGAGATGGACACAAAGACTTATTAGTTTGCAAATTTAGGATGCTATGATCACACTTATGATGATGAAAGATAATTTATCGACATAAAAGAAAAAGATATCTATGTGATTAATCTTCAATTTCTTGTGATTAATAAAGTATTTTGTTGTATACCAAATATTTATTGGAAAAAACAGTGAAAATGTGTTTGTTTCGAGGGACCCCTTGTTTCAATTGAAGGGCCCCTTTTTCCATTGAGAGGGCCCCTCTTTTTGAAATCCTACAATTACCTCTGTATTTTTTTTTTACATAAATTTTGGACCCAGTGAGATCTATTAATAAATATATATCGTACTCACGGACTCACAGCTGAGACCTAGGAGTAAATATGTATCGAGGTCACTGACTCACTGCTAAGTCCTAGGAGTAAATATGTATCTTACTCACTGACTCACACCTGACCTATGAGTAAATATGTATCGTACTCACTGACTCACACCTGACCTATGAGTAAATATGCATCGTAGTCACTGGCTCACAGCTGAGACCTATGAGTAAATATGTATCGTACTCACTGACTCACAGCTGTTGTATCTGGAACCTTAAGATGTCATCGATTTGTCTGCTGCACAGATACCTTACATGTTAGTTCCACTGTACTCCCCACACTACAGTTCTATCAGTTCAACACCGCCGCCTCCTTAGAATGGAATTAGGTTCGGCTGGATTCAGGGAGAATGATGATGATGTCTGCGACAGTGCGTCCTCCCAATGGTTATTTCGCACTTACAAGTCGTCTTCCATCAGACCATCTTATATATATATATATATATAAAGATATAAACTGTTATTATAGCTAAAATGTGGCCTTTCCCAGCTATTGCATAGTGTGGCGGTCGTGTTTATGTTTTGTTTACCAGACCTCTGGCCAGGCCCGCTTTTACCATCAGGCGAACTGGGCAGATTTCCCTTGTTGAGTCTTCCGGTACCAGTTACTGGAGGAACTCGATGAACTGTGCAGATTTACCTGGTGAGTCCTGCGGTACCAGTTACTAGAGGAACTCGGTGAACTGGGCAGATTTCCCCTGGTGAGTCCTGCGGTACCAGTTACTGGTGGAACTCGATGAACTGGGCAGATTTCCCTGGTGAGTCCTGCGGTACCAGTTACTGGAGGAACTCGATGAACTGGGCAGATTTCCCTGGTGAGTCCTGCGGTATCAGTTACTAGAGGAACTCGGTGAACTGGGCAGATTTCCCCTGGTGAGTCCTGCGGTACCAGTTACTGGAGGAACTCGATGAACTGGGCAGATTTTCCTGGTGAGTCCTGCGGTACCAGTTACTAGAGGAACTCGGTGAACTGGGCAGATTTCCCCTGGTGAGTCCTGCGGTACCAGTTACTGGAGGAACTCGGTGAACTGGGCAGATTTCCCCTGGTGAGTCCTGCGGTACCAGTTACTAGAGGAACTCGGTGAACTGGGCAGATTTCCCTGGTGAGTCCTGCGGTACCAGTTACTGGAGGAACTCGATGAACTGGGCAGATTTCCCTGGTGAGTCCTGCGGTACCAGTTACTAGAGGAACTCGGTGAACTGGGCAGCTTTCCCCTGGTGAGTCCTGCGGTACCAGTTACTGGAGGAACTCGATGAACTGGGCAGATTTTCCTGGTGAGTCCTGCGGTACCAGTTACTAGAGGAACTCGGTGAACTGGGCAGATTTACCTTGTGAGTCCTGCGGTACCAGTTACTGGAGGAACTCGATGAACTGGGCAGATTTCCCCTGGGGAGTCCTGCGGTACCAGTTACTGGAGGAACTCGATGAACTGGGCAGATTTCCCCTGGTGAGTCCTGCGGTACCAGTTACTAGAGGAACTCGATGAACTGGGCAGATTTCCCTGGTGAGTCCTGCGGTATCAGTTACTAGAGGAACTCGGTGAACTGGGCAGATTTCCCCTGGGGAGTCCTGCGGTACCAGTTACTGGAGGAACTCGATGAACTGGGCAGATTTTCCTGGTGAGTCCTGCGGTACCAGTTACTAGAGGAACTCGGTGAACTGGGCAGATTTCCCCTGGTGAGTCCTGCGGTACCAGTTACTAGAGGAACTCGGTGAACTGGGCAGATTTCCCCTGGGGAGTCCTGCGGTACCAGTTACTGGAGGAACTCGATGAACTGGGCAGATTTCCCCTGGTGAGTCCTGCGGTACCAGTTACTGGAGGAACTCGATGAACTGGGCAGATTTTCCCTGGTGAGTCCTGCGGTACCAGTTACTAGAGGAACTCGGTGAACTGGGCAGATTTCCCCTGGTGAGTCCTGCGGTACCAGTTGCCTAGGGCGCCAGCACTGATGATGACACTAAGATGGGCTGGCTTTTTCCTTTCTTTTTTTTCAAATTGAAAAATGATGTTAGGGCATTGTGTAGCCGATCGCTCATGATTCATGCAAATTACACCTGCATACAGACTGTTGTTAATTCCACACTTCTAAGCGCAGTGTCATTAAATCTTGCTTAAATCCTTCCGAATGTCCCGCCGCTCAGTCAACAGAACTTTGTGTTCAAACACACATTCCTATTAATGTCCGATAACAACATTTATAAATTATTTCTTCGACTATAAAAAAATTTATTTATAAATATGCCTTCAAATATCTAGGAAGATGTCCTAAAGATAGCCTGATTAATGAGAGATGTGGAAGCCATACATTAAACGACAGCTCGTACCATCAAAGACGAGAGCTCCAGTCTTCATTTCTCTCCTTTTGAACTACTTTTATAAAGACATCAAAGACTTAGTGCCATCAGAGATGGGAAGTTTTGTCGTCACTCTTCATCTCTCGCTTTTTGTTTTCTCTCTTGCCTTTTCCAGGTCTTTCTTTCCCTTCATATTTCCTTGTTTTCCATGTATTCAGGAGCGAGTTCAGAGAGAACGGTGCCTTGAACGACGGAAACACTGAGGCTACGAATGATGTTTGCGGAAAATATTATTCTGGTAATTTATGTGCATCTATATCTGCGAGCCATTTATGTAAAAATATTGAGATAATGAGGCGTTTAGGATTATCTACTTTTCTCAAAGAAGAATTGAAATACGCTATCTAAGCTTACATAATTAGAATAATATCAGATTTGCGAGCTGACGCAGCGGTGGAAGGCTTACCAAGACTAAAACGAATCCCAGAAGAAGATATAATTGTTCAATATAAATTATAAGATATTGTACCAGATGAGCAGAGTCACTCAGGAGTTTACTGCCACTCGTGAAGAACAAAGTGTCTTTAAGGGGAAATATAAAACATTTTCAGAGTCAATAATGTTCACTGGGCTGGCTTCTACATCCATCGAGCATGACTTGGCAGCTTCACTGGAATAACCCTTCACAAAGTAAAAAGCAAAGAAACTGCGATTTTAAGCTTTAATTTGATGATCAGAACATATTGCTGAATGTGTTGTAATTCTTGTTGTGACATTTTGGCTGGGATGTGGAGAGGGTTGAAGATGGGCCGCGGCACGCACTTGTCTCTCGCCGAGGGCGCAGCACAGCTTAGGCCCTGCCTCTGGCACACGCTTATGTTCATGTTTCCTTCAGGTGTAAAAGGACGAGCTTAATAACTTCTGTTAACACTTGTGTGCGGTGGGTTTTTTTCTATTTCTGTTAGTGCTTTACATCTTATTCTGTCGTCAGCCGGTTGTGTTTAATGCATCTACACGTCACAACCGTTTCCCATTATCGCACTTCTTTACTTCAGCTTCTGAGAGTAGGAAGGAGAAAGAATTTGAGTTGTGCCACTTTACTCCATTGCTCCCTACATTTGTCTTGCCAGTGCGGCGCTGATCTCGCGAGCAGCTCTCAAAATATTGTTTAGTCTGTCATGGCTTCCGGGACTTGAAACGAGGCGCGTTGCTAATGGGACAGCACTCTCGCGTCATTGAACTTTTGGCCTTTCGTGCGAGTGCTTGTTCTTGTCTGGAAATATGATTTACTTGGCCAGCTGGTCACATTAAGCACAGTGCTTGGCCAGGGTCTTTTCAGTAAGATGTTTTTCCTTATTGATCGTCTGGCGAACGAGTCCCTGTGACCGATGCGATGTTAGGGCTGAGAATAAACCGTCGGCAGATGTTAGGCATCTCTGCGCTCACCCAAGTGTCACCATTCATTCAGTTCACTACATATCTTGATTGCCAATTACCAGTCAACCAAATTATCTAATTAGCTGAAGCCGACTGGTAGGGTATTAAGGATCTACTCAAGTATAATTTATATTTTCAAAGTATTGGACAAGATAGAATCGTAGCCCTCTTGGTTGACAAGCCATGAATGTGGCTTTGTCGGGTAGCACGGGCAAGGCGATTTTCATTACTTTTTATTGCAAAGTTGAAGTTTTCTCTTTTCTAAAAATGTCTAGGTTTCTTGGTCTAATGTTTATCTCAGAGCAGCAATAATAAAAAACAAACTTCACCCACTGTCGTCTTCGCAATCTTCAGTTATAAGCCAGCCATTGTAATGTTATATTTTTATCTTCAACCAAGAAGATTAATAACCCCTTCCAGTCTAGAGATACGAGCCACAAAACACGGAGTTATATATATATATATATACCCGTGTACAAGCACTTCCGTGCACAGAAACAATGGGAGATGTGGGCACCAATGGGAGACCATATACTTAGTCAGCGTTTTATTGGACTTTCGTGATGTCGCTATGTTGACCTGTTTTCTGCACGGCTATTTTTGTAGGCTTCCATCTCGAGACCGGTCGGAAGTTTTTCACTCAAATATTGCAAAATTATATTTAGTACTGAGCTGTCTTTTTAGGGACACCATTATTGTTGTTGTTACTACTTCTACTGAGGTCGGCCGAGTGTTAAAAATATTGCAAAATTATATTTAGTACTGAGCTGTCTTTTTAGGGACACCATTATTGTTGTTGTTACTACTTCTACTGAGGTCGGCCGAGTGTTAATAAAAGCGGCTGTACTCTTGTTTTTTTTTTATTGGTGTTTTACGCCGAGCCAGCAACTAAGGGTACATCACGGCAAGACAGCCAGCCCTGTAAACAGATGCCACATGCAGAGAAAGAACAGCGTGCCCGAGACGAGAACTGAACCCAGGACAGCCAACCTTCACTGTATTGGTGACAGGCGCTGACCGTTTCACCACCGACCCGCACTTTACTCTTGTTCACCTCTAAAATAACGATACTTCTTGTAACGTCCTTGCCCTATTTTCGACTCATGCCTGGATTCCCCTCACCCCCCCCCCATGCCCCTAGTGATTTTAATAATAATCTCTTCACTCGTTCCTCCACACACAAGGAGGATGAAACCAGACTTTATTGAGCAAGCAAGTTTAAGCGTGCGTGTACATTGTGGAAAAATCTCATACTTTTAACATGAACTGTTATACAAGAACAGACAACAAGTAGAAGCAATGTTGTTACAAATGAGACGCCAGGAGGCGCTGCTGTCACTTATAACACTGAAGGGGTTAAGCCAGCACGCGTAAGCTTAGCGGTAACCGTAAGAGTAGTGTGTCGCAGTGTGAAGATGAACACGAAGCCCATAATACTGGGGTGATGGTTTTCTTATCTAACCTGCTTCACCAATATATCTGCCAACCACCGATATGCCAACATCCTCCTTTCCTGCATTTGCGTTTTCCATAATGATCTAGAAAGCATCTGCTTAGAGTATGCGAAGGACCAACCAGAGCAAATCAACTAGTAGTCAGTCGGGATAGTACTAAGCTTCAACTCATTCATCGCTGTAAAACGGTCAAAAACTTTCAATTTATATCCAAAACCGATTAAGTACAATCTCAATACCGGTTCCTATCATGATGCATGTAAAAATATTATGTGTAAAATAAATTATTCATCAGTAATTGAATACTGCTCAGCTTTCGTTAATGTGATTAATTTCAGGTTAAACAATGATGACATCCCCACACTAAGTAGTTCCTAATAAAAATACTCTAGCGACTATGAAAACTCGATTCTTTCTTCATTACCCCAAGGAAAGCAGTTTTATTTTGCATCAGAAACAATGGCATTAATCAGCTGTTTTTTAGAATACGCCAAGTCTTCATTTCTTAAATTTTTGTTGTACTTTAAATTTTTGAAAGCAAACAACATCCGTGCATAGATTGTTTGCCTTCCAACGGTATGCTTTTTACAGACTGGACACGTCATCGTCGTTTCTATGGCGACCAAATTTAAACATAGGGATCAAGAAATTTTATACCAGTCGCTTGAACATTGAAAACCTAGATAAGTATTCAGCCACCCGCAGAGCACAAGCAGATGATTCAGGGGCCGTATAGATGACTTAGAGATATCTAGCCGGTAACCCACCCCTACCCCCGAGTTACTTTACCTCAGATATATAGCTGAAATACCAAGGTACAACCTAAAGTATGGACTAAAGTCTGGGACCTATCATTTATCTCTGACCTTTGAAGTCTGCACTGCTTGCAAATTCTGGCGACTGGTGTATAGTTAGCTTCTGGGAAGATTTACCTCCAGTTCATGGCAACAGCCACAGAACACGTGTCCTTGGCTTTGCTTGAGCCCTTTCTTAAGGCGAGGTCCGCCATTCCTTTCTGGGGAGGGTGGGGGGAAGTTGCCTCCTCTATTTATCGCCAGATCTTACGTTTGTGTTTGACACTAAGACGAAGGATGCACGGCTCTGTTTTTATATGAGCCTGAAGAAACTTGGAACAAAACTTGTTATTCAAACCTTCGATCCTCAGAAAAAAGAAACATTATGATATACTGATATGTATTCTGCATCGACACGTTCCTTTGAAATATCGAAACATTAATTTGACACTGGGTGACAATAAAATTCTACTTCACAAAGTGAAATACAGACAAACGAAAGAATTATTAGTTTTCAGACATCTTTTTCTATGACATTTTAACTTTTTTCTTTCTTTTCCTCTCTTGGGGCGGTGGGTAGCGCCTGTTACCAACACGGTGAGGATGGGCTGTCCTGGCCACGATGTTTTTCTGTCTGTGGCATCTGTCTACAGGGCCAGCCGCTTGGCCGTGATGTAGCCTTAGTTGCTGGCTCGGCGTAAAACACCGATTGCCTCCCCCACCCCACTTCCTCTATTGGCCTCGACTGGTCTTTGTCTTTTTCTGTTGTTGAAAGCAGCGTATAATACGTATACCATATCATGTTACCGATACAAACAGCGTATAATACGTATACCATATCATATTACCGATACAAGCAGCGTATAATACGTATACCATATCATATTACCGATACAAGCAGCGTATAATACGTATACCATATCATGTTACCGATACAAGCAGCGTATAATACGTATACCATATCATGTTACCGATACAAGCAGCGTATAATACGTATACCATATCATATTACCGATACAAGCAGCGTATAATACGTATACCATATCATGTTACCGATACAAGCAGCGTATAATACGTATACCATATCATGTTACCGATACAAGCAGCGTATAATACGTATACCATATCATGTTACCGATACAAACAGCGTGTAATACGTATACCATATCATATTACCGATACAAGCAGCGTATAATACGTATACCATATCATGTTACCGATACAAACAGCGTGTAATACGTATACCATATCATATTACCGATACAAGCAGCGTATAATACGTATACCATATCATATTACCGATACAAGCAGCGTATAATACGTATACCATATCATGTTACCGATACAAGCAGCGTATAATACGTATACCATATCATGTTACCGATACAAGCAGCGTATTATACGTATACCATATCATGTTACCGATACAAGCAGCGTATAATACGTATACCATATCATGTTACCGATACAAGCAGCGTATAATACGTATACCATATCATGTTACCGATACAAGCAGCGTATAATACGTATACCATATCATGTTACCGATACAAGCAGCGTATAATACGTATACCATATCATATTACCGATACAAGCAGCGTATAATACGTATACCATATCATGTTACCGATACAAGCAGCGTATAATACGTATACCATATCATGTTACCGATACAAGCAGCGTATAGGACGTGTACCCAATCATGTTACCGATAATGAAGACCACGACAAAAATAATGTCACAGAAAGCACACTAAGCTGCTGTATATACATCTTCTACAAAGTATCACAGCATCACGTGACTTCTTCTGTCCCGTCCATGCAAGAGCATTCAACTACAAGATGTAGCGAGACATCAAGACTGCTGTTGCTCAGTGGCAATAACACTGACAGGTCTTGGGTACAATAATGAGACGGTTGCTGTGTACACTAACGAGACGGCTGTTGTGTACACTAACGAGACGGCTGTTGGATACACTAATGAGACGGCTGTTGTGTACACTAACGAGACGGCTGTTGTGTACACTAATGAGACGGCTGTTGGATACACTAATGAGACGGCTGTTGTGTACACTAATGAGACGGCTGTCGGGTACACTAATGAGACGGCTGTTGTGTACACTAACGAGACGGCTGTTGGGTACACTAATGAGACGGCTGTTGTGTACACTTACGAGACGGCTGTTGTGTACACTAATGAGACGGCTGTTGTGTACACTAATGAGACGGCTGTTGTGTACACTTACGAGACGGCTGTTGTGTACACTAATGAGACGGCTGTTGGGTACAATAATGAGACGGCTGTTGGATACACTAATGAGACGGCTGTTGGATACACTAATGAGACGGCTGTTGTGTACACTAACGAGACGGCTGTTGGGTACACTAATGAGACGGCTGTTGTGTACACTAATGAGACGGCTGTTGGGTACACTAATGAGACGGCTGTTGTGTACACTAACGAGACGGCTGTTGGGTACACTAATGAGACGGCTGTTGGGTACAATAATGAGACGGCTGTTGGATACACTAATGAGACGGCTGTTGGATACACTAATGAGACGGCTGTTGGATACACTAATGAGACGGCTGTTGTGTACACTAATGAGACGGCTGTCGGGTACACTAATGAGACGGCTGTTGTGTACACTAACGAGACGGCTGTTGGGTACACTAATGAGACGGCTGTTGTGTACACTTACGAGACGGCTGTTGTGTACACTAATGAGACGGCTGTTGTGTACACTAATGAGACGGCTGTTGTGTACACTAACGAGACGGCTGTTGTGTACACTAATGAGACGGCTGTTGGGTACAATAATGAGACGGCTGTTGGATACACTAATGAGACGGCTGTTGGATACACTAATGAGACGGCTGTTGTGTACACTAACGAGACGGCTGTTGGGTACACTAATGAGACGGCTGTTGTGTACACTTACGAGACGGCTGTTGTGTACACTAATGAGACGGCTGTTGTGTACACTAATGAGACGGCTGTTGTGTACACTTACGAGACGGCTGTTGTGTACACTAATGAGACGGCTGTTGGGTACAATAATGAGACGGCTGTTGGATACACTAATGAGACGGCTGTTGGATACACTAATGAGACGGCTGTTGTGTACACTAACGAGACGGCTGTTGGGTACACTAATGAGACGGCTGTTGTGTACACTAATGAGACGGCTGTCGGGTACACTAATGAGACGGCTGTTGTGTACACTAACGAGACGGCTGTTGGGTACACTAATGAGACGGCTGTTGTGTACACTTACGAGACGGCTGTTGTGTACACTAATGAGACGGCTGTTGTGTACACTAATGAGACGGCTGTTGTGTACACTTACGAGACGGCTGTTGTGTACACTAATGAGACGGCTGTTGGGTACAATAATGAGACGGCTGTTGGATACACTAATGAGACGGCTGTTGGATACACTAATGAGACGGCTGTTGTGTACACTAACGAGACGGCTGTTGGGTACACTAATGAGACGGCTGTTGTGTACACTAATGAGATGGCTGTTGGGTACACTAATGAGACGGCTGTTGTGTACACTAACGAGACGGCTGTTGGGTACACTAATGAGACGGCTGTTGGGTACAATAATGAGACGGTTGCTGTGTACACTAATGAGACGGCTGTTGGATACACTAATGAGACGGCTGTTGTGTACACTAACGAGACGGCTGTTGTGTACATTAATGAGATGGCTGTTGTGTACACTAATGAGACGGCTGTTGTGTACACTAACGAGACGGCTGTTGTGTACACTAATGAGACGGCTGTTGGGTACACTAATGAGACGGCTGTTGTGTACACTAATGAGACGGCTGTTGGGTACACTAATGAGACGGCTGTTGTGTACACTTACGAGACGGCTGTTGTGTACATTAATGAGATGGCTGTTGGATACACTAATGAGACGGCTGTTGTGTACACTTACGAGACGGCTGTTGTGTACACTAACGAGACGGCTGTTGGGTACACTAATGAGACGGCTGTTGGGTACACTAATGAGACGGCTGTTGGATACACTAATGAGACGGTTGCTGTGTACACTAATGAGACGGCTGTTGGATACACTAATGAGACGGTTGCTGTGTACACTAATGAGACGGCTGTTGGATACACTAATGAGACGGCTGTTGGATACACTAATGAGACGGCTGTTGGGTACACTAATGAGACGGCTCTTGGGTACACTAATGAGACGGCTGTTGGGTACACTTATGAGACGGCTGTTGGGTACACTTATGAGACGGCTCTTGGGTACACTAATGAGACGGCTCTTGGGTACACTTATGAGACGGCTGTTGGGTACACTTATGAGACGGCTCTTGGGTACACTAATGAGACGGCTCTTGGGTACACTTATGAGACGGCTCTTGGGTACACTAATGAGACGGCTCTTGGGTACACTAATGAGACGGCTCTTGGGTACACTAATGAGACGGCTCTTGGGTACACTTATGAGACGGCTGTTGGGTACACTGATGAGACGGCTGTTGGGTACACTGATGAGACGGCTGTTGGGTACACTAATGAGACGGCTCTTGGGTACACTAATGAGACGGCTGTTGGGTACACTTATGAGACGGCTGTTGGGTACACTGATGAGACGGCTGTTGGGTACACTAATGAGACGGCTCTTGGGTACACTAATGAGACGGCTGTTGGGTACACTTATGAGACGGCTCTTGGGTACACTAATGAGACGGCTGTTGGGTACACTTATGAGACGGCTGTTGGGTACACTTATGAGACGGCTCTTGGGTACACTAATGAGACGGCTCTTGGGTACACTTATGAGACGGCTCTTGGGTACACTAATGAGACGGCTCTTGGGTACACTAATGAGACGGCTCTTGGGTACACTAATGAGACGGCTCTTGGGTACACTAATGAGACGGCTCTTGGGTACACTTATGAGACGGCTGTTGGGTACACTGATGAGACGGCTGTTGGGTACACTAATGAGACGGCTGTTGGGTACACTAATGAGACGGCTGTTGGGTACACTGAGGAGGAGATCAGCAACGTTGTCTGTTTCACGGTGTCTCGGAGGAACCTGGCTAGGGTTCTAATAATTTCTGTTGGTCTTCTTTATTTTAACCTGTAAGCATTTAACAAGTTGACCTCTTCACCCTCTTCCAAACCGTTTGCCTCTTCGTAAGTGCAATTACATACATCGGAGAAGCGCAGTGAGTGGGTACTTACGGGAATATCCGGTATCCTTGTCGGTAGCGGGGCAACCATCCCCCAGCCCAACAGGCAGCAGGTGTCGGATAGTGACATGGCTGTGAGAAATGGAGGTTAGCTGCGAAGTAACAGTCCACCTGATCGAGTGAGCAGCCTCGGCCCAAATGGCAAAGTTAGTAACTGGACGGGATGTGACAAGTGGCGTCGAAAAACACAGCCACTGAAATAGATGTCCAACTAGGACCATCGAGACCCTCGGAAAACAATCCTCGTCCCCTGTTTTCTTCCAGTCTAGAACACAGGGGCCAGGAGATAAGGGTAGAGAAATTCCTGCAGAAAAACTAGAGTGAAACACGACTACCAGACAAGCGAGTGGCCTCTTAAAGACCAACCTGAATGGTTTGCGGTGTTTGTTTGTTTGGTTTGGTTTGTTTTTTGTTTTGTTTTGTTTGTTTTTTTTTCTTTTTTTGTTGTTTTGTTTTTTGCAGATGTCGGTAGATATAGACAATATAAAACTAACCGGTAAATTTCAGCCTCTAATTATTTTAATAATGGCTGTCAATGTTGTGAATGGTGCACTAGTGTGACGTAGTACACTGTTTGGTGTTGACTGCTGTCTGTGTTGTGAATGGTGCACTAGTGTGACGTAGTACACTGTTTGGTGTCGACTGCTGTCTGTGTTGTGAATGGTGCACTAGTGTGACGTAGTACACTGTTTGGTGTTGACTGCTGTCTGTGTTGTGAATGGTGCACTAGTGTGACGTAGTACACTGTTTGGTGTTGACGGCTGTCAGTGTTGTGAATGGTGCACTAGTGTGACGTAGTACACTGTCTGGTGTTGACGGCTGTCAGTGTTGTGAATGGTGCACTAGTGTGACGTAGTACACTGTTAACGGCGCGCGTTGATCGCTGGTGCGAATCGCGTACTTTGCTAGCGGATAATTAATTAACGGATGGGTTTTGGAGGCTAAAATTTACAGGTTAAGTACCGATATCTGCAAAAAACCCAAACCATTCAGGTTGGTCTTTAAAGGTCTAGTCGATCATTATATTTGTTACTGGACATTCACAAACTGTATTGGCACAGACATGCAAGTGTACGCACAGGAATATCCGTTGGTGTGTGTGGTGTTTCCATTAGATACATGTAACCGGGCGTGTATGTGTAGTCAATGCTGTATATTACACACAGTAAATTATTCATTATATAAACAAGGTTTGTAGTAGCCATAAACACGTGACCATGTGATATATGATAATATATATATACATACAAATAAGGATCATTATCTTGACCGCACAATAATTATTAAAGCGAACCCTTATTTCATGTCCATGGAACCGTGTAATTTCTTGATATAATAACTATAGTGTTAACACGCACTCGTGCACCATCACACACAGCATTCATATCCTCCTCAAACAAAACATTTACTGGTCTTCACATACAAAGTATTTACAGTTTTCCACATACAAAAAATTATACTGCTTTCCACACACATAATATTCGAACCTTTCCACACACATAATATTCGAACCTTTCCACACACAATATTCGAACCTTTCCACACACATAATATTCGAACCTTTCCACACACACATAATATTCGAACATTTCCACACACATAACATTTGAACCTTTCCACACACATAATATTCGAACCTTTCCACACACCAAATATTTGAGACTTTTCACACACATAATATTGGAACCTTTCCACACACATAATATTCGAACCTTTCCACACACATAATATTCGAACCTTTCCACACACATAATATTCGAACCTTTCCACACACATAATATTCGAACCTTTCCACAAACACAATATTCGAACCTTTCATAATATTCAAACCTTTCCACACACATAATATTCAAACCTTTCATAATATTCAAACCTTTCCACACACATAATATTTGAACCTTTCATAATATTCGAACCTTTCCACACACATAATATTTGAACCTTTCCACACACACAATATTCGAACTTTTTTATAATATTCGAACCTTTCCACACACATAATATTCGAACCTTTCCACAAACACAATATTCGAACCTTTCATAATATTCAAACCTTTCCACACACATAATATTCGAACCTTTCATAATATTCAAACCTTTCCACACACATAATATTTGAACCTTTCATAATATTCGAACCTTTCCACACACATAATATTTGAACCTTTCCACACACACAATATTCGAACCTTTTTATAATATTCGAACCTTTCCACACACATAATATTCGAACCTTTCATAGTATTCGAACCTTTCCACACACACAATATTCGAACCTTTCCACACACACAATATTCGAACCTTTCCACACACATAATATTCGAACCTTTCCACACACACGATATTCGAACCTTTCATAATATTCGAACCTTTCCACACACACAATATTCGAACCTTTCCACACACACAATATTCGAACCTTTCATAATATTCGAACCTTTCCACACACATAATATTCGAACCTTTCCACACACACAATATTCGAACCTTTCATAATATTCGAACCTTTCCACACACACAATATTCGAACCTTTCCACACACACAATATTCGAACCTTTCCACACACACAATATTCGAACGTTTCGTAATATTCGAACCTTTCCACACCCACACATTATTAGAACGTTTACACACACTTAATATTCGAACCTTTCCACACATGATGTTTGAAGTTTTCCGCATGAGATCATGTACAGTTGTTGTCGTACAGGACATTTACGGCTTTTTCTTCAGGTAACATTTACAGGTTGCCTCATAAAGAACATTTACAGCTTCCCAAGACAGGAAGTTTACAGCTCTCCACATTCAGATAATTTAAAGATTTCCCAACAGAACACACAGTGTATGAACTTTCCCCTGAAAGAACATTTATAGCTTTCGCGAGCAGAACATTTACACTTATAAAACACTTTCCTGAGATAAAACTGTAACCATTTGGCAAAACCCAGCATTCGCCACAGTCACGTGACTTTTTGTATCACGTGATGCTGTGTCAAGTTCTTTGTCCCCCTCTCTCCGCTTCTTGTTTTCTTTCTTTGCCTGTCACACTTACACTTTTGTCAGATCCATTCTTACTTGAACTTTAAAATAGATAAAAATAATTTATGTTACACAATGAGTATATTACACCGTAAAGACTGATTTCTTTGGTCAGTCCAAACACTATTGCCTTTAAAAAGTTCCAGCAAGAAAGAGAAAGACATTCGTTTTGTATAAACAACTAAAACCATCGGAGTCAGTGTCGTTAAGTGCACGACCATGAGATTCAAGTTGGGTTTTTTTAATCCGTGTTCAGACGATCCATCGTTTATTAGCAAGTGTCTATGGTGGCTCCCCACCCACGCCACTCATGCACTTGGTTCAAACTTCGCCTGGGTCAGAGACTGGTGAATACGTTCATCGTCGATCAATAGAGAGAAAAAAAGAGGGCTGGCTTATCTTTCCACATTCCACATTCCGTGCACTAGACTCAGTGAATTACTTACACTTGACTCACCTTGCCGTTGAGATCGTTAGTTTTATTTTTTGTATAATTCTTTTTTATTGGACTTTTTATTTGTGTTTTGTCTTCAAACTCGTCCGCTTCATTGTGAGTCTCGACTACAAAGTCGTCCGCTTCACTGGTTGCCGTGTACCTCGCCCTCAGACTCATCCGTTCGATCGGCTTGGATTTTGCTGTCAGTGTCTCTCGTTCTTGTCACAACACTAAGCATCTGGTTGTACTTCTTTGTAATGCCATTATTCTGTATTTATCGCTTTTATGGTGTCCTGGTGTTCTGACTGCATCAAGATTGCCTGACCACTTGTGTCCGTTGTTTTGTCGTTTACCGGTGTCGATCTGTAGAAAATGCTCCTCGACCATCAAGCTGAGGATTGTCTATTAAGACCATTCTTAACCAAATGAACGGACTTGTATCACTGGACTGCTTGCTGACGATTTTTTCAGTGAAGTCATAGAACGAGGCTGATGTGTATAAAGCTTCCGGTTTAGTCACGTTTCAGATTAACTACTAGAACGAGGCCTGGACGACATAGCTTCCGGTTTATTCATATTCATTGTTAAGGCTCGCCGAGACTAACAGCGGAGAACTTCGCAAGAGGCTCAGCGTTGGTCTCATCAGACAGACAGCAGTCCACCTATACACGTCCGTGGTTGAACCGAGTTGGATAAAGTTTTGATATAACCTTCATTTAAAAGTGTTTGCCGAACTTGGTCAAGTGTGTGTTCATATCTGTCCGGATAGAACGACCTTTATTTACTGCTTGTTCTTTTGAGTGGAACTGATCTCAGTGATGGAACTATTTTAATTTACTTATGTGCTGGTCTGAGTCGTTGAAGTTTTCCCCTGTGAGTTGTCTTTACTCGACATGGAGCTGTTCCGAACACAGATGGGCTTCCTGGCGTTGTCGGTGACATAAATGGTTCGGTGGTCGAGGCGAAGTGTTGCTCGGCAGCAGTTGCCACGGCGATGTCGCCGCGTCAGCGCCTCCACCCAACGCTTGAACATGCGTTTCAGCACCGAGAGAAACTTGTCGTTGAAGGCCGAGTACAGGACAAAGTTGAAGGACAGGTGGCAGAGCACGAGGAAGTTGGAGGTCGTGTTCAAGTTCAGATAGAAGCTGGACCTGTAAAAGACCTCCATAGGCTGGCCTCCAGCAAAGATGGCGTACGCCACGTGCAGGTCGCTCAGCGCTGACGGCATGATGCAGACGATGAAGGAGAATACGATGGCGATGAGCGTAATGGTCAGGCGACTCTGCTCCCGGCTCCACTCCGCCTCCATGTTGTTGCGGATGTGCATGCGTTTGCGCACGAGCCGAGCGCGGTGCACCGCAAAGACGAGGTAGGAGTTGGTGACACAGAGAATCGCCAGCGGGATAAACTGAAACACAGAGAGAGAGAGAGCTGCGAAGTTGCACACGTAGAGAGACAGTAGAGAGACAGTAGAAAGACAGTAGAGAGACAGTAGAAAGACAGTATAGAGACAGTAGAGAGACAGTAGAGTTCTAAATTCAACGGTAGTGCGACGGCTAGTGCTTTGGGGAAGTGCGCTGTACACCATCACGACCGGAAGTATATTCGTCTTTCCTGAAATATCAGAGATTAAATAAGCGGCTGAGATACCAAAACTTAATTAAAAATCGTCCACATGTGACTGGAATTAACGGCTTGTGGTTTGGTGCACGTAATTTACTTTGTGAGTTTTTTTCTTGTTTTCCCCCGTGTAATTTTTATTCTCTGATATAATATTTTAACAATTATATGCCAAGAGAATTTAACACAGCCCATATAGAGCCACAGGGCCAATACTACACGCTTCGTCTTCATTGGCTGTTTCTGTTCACAGCAAAGAAATTCGTATTTTTTGAGAGCTCCCATAAATAATAAACTACAAGACAAATCCAGTCACCCTCAGCCGTAGTTACACTGACACTTAACCTCTCAGGACTGTTCAAGAGTGTTGTCGCTTTTAATAAGAGGGATCTAGCAAAAACTTTCCTTTTTTTGTTTGGTGAACAGTTATTTGCGTCTGCGGCCATCAGGTAGCATTTGGAAATGGTGATGTAGCGGGTGGGAATATAATACTGACAGGTTCTAACCTCACAGCCCTGATATATGATCACCTGATAGTCTTCGTGGCAAGCCAGTGAGCTTGCTAGCAGTCTTGCCCACTGATCGAGCAATACTTAGCCTTGATAACAGAGAACCAATCAAATCTGAAGAAAGTGTTTTACAAAATTCTCACTTCTCTATGATACGAAAGACTGGTCGTGGGCGCGGGGGGGGGGGTAACCGTCAAAATCAAAGCAATTTTGCTGCCTGCGCCCTGGGAACCATGTCCACGAAGCCGCCTAATATTGTCGTCTACCGAAATTTTTTTCAGAGGCTGCCGTTTCCATAGCAATTTCCGCTATATTTATAATACTGTAGTACTTTACTCCTTTTTTTATTTGGCCATCAAGTTACGGTCTCTTCGTCATCAGAAACAATGTAAGAAAAAATTGTGTTGGGTCTGATTCACCATGTCGCATCTTGAGACAAGAAGTCAGTGTGCAAACGTGCAGCCTTTTCTAACCAACTAAAAGACTTTCCTTTTTTCCCTTTCTTCCTTCCTTGTTTTTAAAGGGTAGAGGAATATGAACAAGAGAGATTTTCCTGCTCACAGTACGCTTTGATCATAACAAAAGTTCTGCAAGTACTCGGTTACTCTCAGCCTTACACCTTTCTCCAAGCGATACAGCAAGCAAAGCATAGCTCATACATTTCAACAATCATAACAACTTGGCGGGCAAGTGTCACAGCAAGTGGACATAATTTTGATTGCAATACTCTGTTATTATTATTATTTAAACCCCTTCCGTGAGGCTTTGGTCTCGAATAAACAATCTCTCTGCCCACCTCAATCTCTCGCCCCAAAATAGGATTTAGATGAGACATTCCACCGCTAATGTGAGAGTATAGTTATCTGTATGAGGGTATGAGTTATCTGTATAGGGTATGAGAGTATAGTTATCTGTATAAGGGTATGAGTTACCTGTATGAGGGTATGAGTTGTCTGTATAAGGGTATGAGTTACCTGTATGAGGGTATGAGTTGTCTGTATAACGGTATGAGTTACCTGTATAAGGGTATGAGAGTATAGTTATCTGTATGAGGGTATTAGTTACCTGTATGAGGGTATGAGTTGTCTGTATAACGGTATGAGTTACGTGTATAAGGGTATGAGAGTATAGTTACCTGTATAAAGGTATGAGTTACCTTATAAGGGTATGAGAATATGAGTTATCTGTATAAGGGTGTGAGTTACCTGTATAAGGGTATGAGAGTATAGTTATCTGTATGAGGGTATTAGTTACCTGTATGAGGGTATGAGAGTATAGTTATCTGTATGAGGGTATGAGTTACCTGTATGATGGTATGAGTTGTCTGTATAAGGGTATGAGAGTATAGTTACCTGTATAAGGGTATGAGTTACCTTATAAGGGTATGAGAATATGAGTTATCTGTATAAGGGTGTGAGTTACCTGTATAAGGGTATGCGAGTATGAGTTATCTGTATACTGGCATAAGTTACCTGTATGAGGGTATGATTTATCTGTATAAGGGTATGAGAGTATGAGTTATCTGTATAAAGGGGTATGAGAGTATGAGTTATCTGTATTAAGGGGTATGAGAGTATGAGGTATCTGTATAAGGGTATGAATTACCTATATAAGTGGTATGAGAGTATGACTTATCTGTATAAGGGGTATGAGTTATCTGTATAATGGTATTAGTTACCTGTATGAGGGTATGAGTTACCTATATAAGGGTATGAGAGTATGAGTTATCTGTATAAGGATATGAGTTGCCTGTATAAGGGTATGAGAGTATAGTTATCTGTATGATGGTATGAGTTACCTGTATAAGGGTATAAGAGTATGAGTTACCTGTATGAGGGCGCTGTTGATCCAGGAAATGACGATGTACGCATTGCTGAGGCGGAAGGTGGTGTTGGTAGGGGCGTATTTGTTGGGCTTGAGCGGGAGCAGGCGGTAGAGGAAGAAGCGCGGAATGTTCAGCAACGTCAGCAGCGCCACGATGATGCAGACCTTTATCTGAAACACGTGGTCATCCACGTGCAGTGCCCGGCTTCACGAGTAATTAGGATGGTAACGTCAACACAGGGCAGTGCCTAGCTTCACGGGGTGGTCTTAGGGTGATTACATGAATCATAGGGTCAAGCAGATGCAGTGCCTGATTTTGTGAGGATACTTTACGGCAGCTATAGAAGGCTCACATGTTCGACTTAGTGTACTGGCAGACATTTTGTGGACTTCTTGAATCTTTTTTAGACAGAACCCATTGTCATCCAAATACGGGGCCAAATTTAATTTTCTTTTTGACAAAGGAAATATTTTCTTTCTTTTTTCTTTCTCCCTTCTTTTTTCCACCCCATCTTTTAACGTTTTCTTTCATCCCCATTCAAACCACGCCTTCATATTTACGGGAGAAAGATGCACGAAGCACGTGTTGTCGATCACGTGGTGTTGCGCATGCGCAGTACCTTAGCTGCTTGACGGTCGCACATAGCGCGGGCCCACAGCGGGTAGCACACAAAGAGGAAGCGCTCGATAGTCAGCGTCGTCGTCAGCCACATGATGGAGTTGGCGCAGATGTTGATGGTTGGGTAGTAGATGTAAAACTGGAACACCTGAACAGACGGTCGTGCAGTTATAGTAGGTTACTTCCTGGTGTGAAATTTAGGGGACGCCATTTCTGTCTGTTAAGAGTTGGAGGGGGGGCTGTTGGGGTTTTGTTGTTATTTTGGGGGGAAAGGGCGAGTCAGTTAATGCACAGGTGTCCGAGACCAAAGGCACGTACATTATCCGGTTCGATACCCGTGACGCGCAACGTGTTTTTTTCCCCACCCTCCTCTCATAGACCTAGCTGTGTAACGAGTATTTGAGCCTCCCAAAAGAAATAATAACAATATTCATAATCATAATTTAAAAAGTAAATAGCGCATTTTCGCAATGGCTCATTCTATAACGTTAATGGAACCCCGGGTTTTCGGTCGCTAATTTACATCGTTTTGGGAGAGTGAGAGAAGGTAGGGCAGCGAGGGAGAGGAGACGGGCACCACCCTCACAAAATGCTGAGGGCGGTCTCTGTTACATCACCCCTTTAACGACCGAAAGATCATAGAAGTACATTTTTTGGCGACCTCTCTATAGGGAAATACATTTTGAATGAATGAGCCCCAGTAGTTTCTAATCCCAAGACAACAGTGGGGTCCGGTGTCACCGACACAGTGAAGGTTGGCTGTCCTGGGTTCACCTCTCGTCTCGGGCACGCTGTTCTTTCTCTGCAAGCGCATCTGTTTACAGGGTTGGCTGCCTTGTCATGATATAGCCTTAGTTGCTGGCTCGGCGTAAAACACCAACTCTCCTCCCCTTCTTTCTTTCCACCCCGCCCTCCAGCTCTGTGCTTCTATCAGGGCTGTTTGATGCGTGCGTGCACGTGTGTGAGTGGACATCAGTTTGTGCTAAGGGAACTAACAACTGATACACATTCGAGAAGAGGAAAAATAGTTTATTTTCTACGCGCATAAGCCACTAATAAGAACTAGGGCAGGAAAGTCACTTGCCAGCCAAGAGAAGTTGAACCGGATTATGAGGAGGAAGTTGGTGAAGATGTTGTGGATGAAGAACATAAGGAGGTTGAGCAGACACAGCACAGCCATGGCCGACAGGTAAGTGTAGGGCGATTCTTTCAGGCATCGTTCCGACAGCACCCGCAGGTTGAGGCAGTTGAGGACGACGCCCATGACGCAGACAACGGGCACAACGTATTTACTAAGCGTGGAGCTGGGGAGGCTGGCAGGGTTGCTTAGCAGGCTCGTCAGGTTTCTCTCCTCCTGAACTTTCCCGGCGGAGAAGTTGGCCAGCGCTGTGTCGTTGTCGAGGTCGGAAGGGAAAGTATTTTCGGCGAAAAATGGGCTCAGAGAAGCTGCGGTCGTCGTCAGGATGTCAACTGATTTGTCGTAGTCAGATCTGTTGGTGCTGGTCTGCAGGAAGTCGTAGGGTTCGTCAAACTGGCTGACGTTGAAGATGGACGGCATGGTTATGGCCGCGATCACTCAGTTGCTGCCAAAGGGTTGCGAACCGCAACTCTGAAACACAAGAAGCTGTGAGAGTATTTGGGAAAAGCAACGGTCATTTTGTCACTGCAATCTTACACTTGTCATCGCCAGTTCCTCTGAGAGAAAAGGTAAGGAAGTGACAGGGCTGAAAGCTTCAGACAAGGAGGTCTAATAGTTTGAAGAATCTTTCTTGTTAACCTTGTATCTTGACTTAACAATGTGAAGTTCTTGGCCAAAGCTGGTTGCTTTCTTATGAATTCAATATTCTTGAAGTATAACACAGTGTTATTTTAGATAGACAAACTTTTAAAATTTTTTGTTGAATTTTTTTTAAAGTTTAGTGTGTTTAGTGCATGTTATCCGTGTCTCGTCACGAGGGGCAAAAAGGAGGTCCGCGAGTCAAGTGGCTCAGAACTGGCGCTGTCTTCATGGTGGTGACCGACAGCAAGAACGATAGCCCGGCTGTTTTAAGATACAGGTGGCCTGGAAACTCTCAGCCTAAAATTAGAGACGATCACTAAGGTATTGTGCTTCGGCCTCCATCACAGATAATGGGCAGATAACTCGAGTGACACGTTTTTAAAAAAAAAAAAAGTACGGCTGACGGTATTCTGCAAAATACTCCTGGCCAGTTAGCTTCCGGTCATATACTCTTGGCCCACACACTGTGACCTCGGACGGCGCCTGATTAAAATGCTTGCAAAATAGCCGCAAACTGTTCTGTGTGTACTTGTCTTTGCATCAACTGTCCACGACCTTGTTTGTATGAGATTTCCATGAACACTTCTATGGCGGCCCGCACACCCACCTGCTCTGGTGATACATTGTGTGACAATGTCCTACATACTTCAGTGTCCATAGGGGTACTGCATACGCATGAGTAGACAACGAAGTGTACATTGTGTACACAACCATACATACCTACGTATACGTGTGTGCATACAGTGAAACGAGTGGTTAGAGCACTGGCCTCCAAACTTGGAGGTAGCCGGTTCGATACTCCTGTGGTGCAGCAAACTTTTCGACTTGCTGGGAATGAGTACTTAACTCCATAGAGGGTTGGATAAAGAAAAGTGAGGGGAGAGTGGGCACCACCCTCACAAAATAGCCAGGCTTCAGAGAAATATCTGTCTCTATTACCTCACTCTCTAAGGGACGAAAGATTAGGAAACTCACCTCTACCTATGTGTGCACACGCCTTGTTGACGCTCAGATAATTGCAGTTGTTCCCCATTCTTCTTCCCCTCCACGAGACGGTCAATAGAGAACGATCGGCTGGTTATTTTCAAAATGAACATTCCCACTTTTGCAGTGAATTGAATTTCTCAGGAAATTGGCAGAGAAGCTGATGGGCAGCAAGAGAGACCTGTTTAATAGACCCACTGGCGCCAGTCGGACATGACATATTCTGGAGGCTGCTGGCACCGAGGGTGGCTTGACTGTTGTATGTAAGGCTGCACACTATAGACTGTATTGGGCTCAGTGCGAGGTGTCTAGGCCACCAGACAACAGTAGTCTCCACACAGACAGCTGTACATCACCAGGGTTCTTGGACATTCTCTTTAACATCTGACCACACTCTTCCTTGTCTGTTGGAGGTCGCTTGGTGTTCCTTAGTCGACTGCATGCTAAATTATTTGTGGGTTTGTTTTTTATGATTTGTCGGTGTCACCATGTTCTCCATTATAAATATTATTGACAGTCACACTGGGATTGCAACACGCGTGCGCACTGGGAGCGGAACAATGTTTTCTTCTGAATGAGAGTGCCCGTTTTTCGTGTATTCGCGTGTGTTCGTCTCTGCTTTCTCTTGTCTAACACAACAAAGGACACGTCATCACATACAACACGAAAGGTGGGAAGTCTGAAACATCATGTTCTCCTGATATGTGCGTGTTAGCCTTTGATGGAATGCATATACAGACATCTTGATGCGTATCAGTACATTTGTAACATTGCTTATCAGAAGGTGTAGAGGTTGAGTAAACATTATTTAATTACATGCAGGTGAGATCAGAGTAGATGTACTGGCTGTGTGGGTTTGGTTTTGTTTTGTAGGGGTGGGGGCTCCGGTTGCGAGCCATAATCGTTGGTGGCACGTGCTCATCTTTGATGATGTGACAAAAAAGCGTGAGCACTAACAGACGTGTTACAAAACCCACAAACTTATTAGGTTTTATAATAATTAATAAAGGTGTGATGTAGTCATCAATCTCTCTTCAAGGTTCCTGTTCCATCCTTAGGACCCCACTTTCATATGAGCTTCAGTAATTTAAAAAAAATTGCATAAATGTCAGCAGCGGAGTGCAATCATCTCACAAAAACTCCAACGTGAAGTTGCCATGAAAACAAAATTTGATGACCATGAGGTTAGCTAGGTACAACTTTGATTGTCTTTCGTTTTTGTTCTTACCGATGAATTTTTTAAAGCATTTCAAACGATCTTGGAAGCATAAACATTTTAGAACTTGATGACATTCTTTCGGAACTTAGGATGATCTTGTTAATGGATGTGACTGTCGTTTTATCTTTTATCATCAACTCGACCTTTCTCCTCAGAGACCATATTTACTTATTTTTTAAGAACTGACGGCTGTTCATTGTGCCTATCACATAACTTTTTATTAATCGGCCTTCAGAGGCGATAAACTTGAAAGGGGTGGCAAAGGGCAGGATGGAGCCTGAGCACCCGGAGTAAACAGGTGTTACAATCCAGAGAAGTCCTCACAATGTGATCTGAAGCCAAAACACCACCACCAGCGCCTGACTTGTTGACACTGGCAGGTGTCGCACGATTTATAGCCCGCCTGCTTCAGTAGTAGCCAAACAGACCTGTCCTCACCTGAAAATACACCTGTTCTTAGGTACTGACTTGCTCGGACCAGTGCAATCTTCCGCATGCCCCTAACGATTTCCGAAGTGCCTGAGACCACATGTTGCAATATCGTGAAAACAAAATGCACGAGAGCTTGAGCTAGGGGACACAATTCTTACCGATATCAGCCTTCTGTGGGGTCTAGGATACAACAGGACTCGCGGTGTTTTGAAATTAAGACACTGAATTTATTTTGTGAACACCTGCCCTGTTTTTGTATGTTTTAACACGAAGCAGAGCTCAACACGAAAATGTCTTACCTAAATATTATGTATGTATGTATGTATGTATATATATAGATTAAGTTTTATGCGATCATTTATGTCATTTCGTGTGAGGATTTCGTGCGTACAGATGATCGTTGTTGCTGGCTAGAAAATTGTTGTTGTCTGTGACTAACCGTCCTTCCATTAGCATCTGTGACTCTTTGTAATGTGTAATGATAATAATAATTTACTAAAAGGCCATCTGTTTGTAATGTGTAATGATAATAATAATTTACTAAAAGGCCATCTCTTTGCAATATACCGCACTTTGCAGGGTTTACAGGCCCTGCTCGGAGCTTTTCGAGTTTTGAACACGGCAGGGTGGGGGCTTTGCATCAAGGTTTTCAAGGATAGGACGCGATTCTATTTTCTTGCCGAGCCTGACTTACATTACATGGTGTAGCCACTCGGAATGCTTGAACACAGTCGCCTCCCTTTTACCTCCAAATTACAAAATGGCGATGTGGTCAGAGGAAAGGAGTACGAATATGATTTGTATGTGGGAAAACTCCCTGTGTCTGTTCGACACTGCCAATCCAGAGTATCTCAACCGAGATAAGGCCAAGAATACCTGAACTGAAATTGCTCGTGCTCTGGGCAGCCTCCATCAGAAATAAAAGTTCTTCAAACGTTGCAGACGACATTCGCAAAAAGCGTCTGCATTCTCTCCGAGTCTTCCGAAGATATTTCTTTTAGAGGACATGAAAATAAGGCATCTAAGCGACTCCCCACCCCTCACCCACATCTTTTTTTCTTCTTTTCTCTCTCCCTACTTCATCAGACAATATTATTAACGTAACAGCAGTAGCTTCCGAAAGTATCTGATTGTCTGCCATTTTGTCGACTACCCACAATGCGCTGCGCGGATGACGTCACCTCGCAGGACACTAGCCAGTGGCCTCGCTACGTGAGAGTAGAACGGTGATGCAACGCTGCCTAGCAGGCAAAATCTTGCACGTGCAAACCTTGAAAACATTGCAGCGTGAGAATAGGCCTAGGTACACTACCCTTTGGGTTCTTTCACAGGAAGTGAACCTTAAAAAAGGGGAGAGGGACTATGCCTGTGTGTGTCTGACTCTGTGTGTGTGTGTGTGTGCGTGCGTGCGTGCGTGTTAGTGTGTTGAATGTTGGAGGCGTCAATCTTTCTTCGGAGTCCAACTGCTACTTTATTCAAGATGTCGGTACATACACACGCCAGTTGAAGCCAGAAAGAATGTTCACGATGCACAATAACACCAGCCCTGCAGTATGGCGCATTTCATTATCGACCTCTCGTAAGTTTGTTTTGCCACAAACAGTTTCTTTATAGGAAAGAAAATAATGAACAGAGAAACCCCACTGGGATGAGAACGCGCCTCTCCTTTCTTGTACAAATGTTAAAATTTGAGGTATTTCCACTGAAAAGGAGAGGTCATGAGATGAATAACAAGTGTTCATTAGCTTACAGCAGCAAAATGAAATGGTTCGGTCATATCGTCCGACATGACACTTCGCCGACGACGATTCTCCATGGTTACGCTGAAGGTGGTCAACGTCGTGGTAAAAAGAAGAAAAGTTGAATGGCTAACATGAAGGAATGAACACACTGTTCATTGGGTGACTAACATGAGTGACTAACATGAAGGAGAGGACAGGGTGTTCACTGGGTGACTTACATTAATGAGGACAGGGTGTTCACTGGGTGACTAACATGAATGATAGGACAGGGTGTTCACTGGGTGACTAACATGAATGAGGACAGGGTGTTCACTGGGTGACTAACATGAATGAGAGGACAGGGTGTTCACTGGGTGACTAACATGAATGAGGACAGGGTGTTCACTGGGTGACTAACATTAATGAGGACAGGGTGTTCACTGGGTGACTAACATGAATGAGAGGACAGGGTGTTCACTGGGTGACTTACATGAATGAGAGGACAGGGTGTTCACTGGGTGACTAACATGACGGAGAGGACAGGGTGTTCACTGGGTGACTAACATTAATGAGAGGACAGGCTGTTCACTGGGTGACTAACATGAAGGAGAGGACAGGGTGTTCACTGGGTGACTAACATTAATGAGAGGACAGGCTGTTCACTGGGTGACTAACATGAAGGAGAGGACAGGGTGTTCACTGGGTGACTAACATTAATGATAGGACAGGGTGTTCACTGGGTGACTAACATTAATGAGAGAACAGGGTGTTCACTGGGTGACTAACATTAATGAGAGGACAAGCCGCTCACTGGGTGACTAACATGAATGAGAGGACAGGCTGTTCACTGGGTGACTAACATGAAGGAGAGGACAGGGTGTTCACTGGGTGACTAACATTAATGAGATGTCAGGCTGTTCACTGGGTGACTAACATGAATGAGAGGACGGGGTGTTCACTGGGTGACTAACATGAAGGAATGAACACACTGTTCACTGAGTGACAAACATGAAGAAGTTTTTTTTAATTGGTGTTTTACGCCGAGCCAGCAACTAAGGCTATATCACGGCAAGGCAGTCAGCCCTGTAAACAGATGCCACATGCAGAGAAAGAACAGCGTGCCCGAGACGAGAACGGAACCCAGGACAGCCAACCTTCACTGTATTGGTGACAAGCGTTAACCATTGCGCCACCGGACCGCGGTACATGAAGGAGAGGACATGCTGTTCACTGGGTGACTAACATGAAGGAGAGAACAGGGTGTTCACTGGGTGAATAATATTAATGAGTGGAGAGACTGTTCACTGAGTGACTAACATTAACGAGAAGACTACTGGTGCACAAAAAAAATGCCTTAAAAGGATGAAATGAACTGATTAGCTTCCAGAATTGTAATCTCAGCCTTCCGCAAGATATTACCAGAAGCAAAACTTCTAGTAAAAGAAATGCAAGTGTTAGATACCTGACTGACGAGTGGCTGACTGCTCTCCGTCAGTGTTCGCCTTTGCCCCTTAGTTTGTCTCAAGTTTGGTGTCAACTATCGATCTGTGCATCTGTTACTCCATTTTCTGTGTCCCTGGGTTGATGTCTGTGTCTGCGCCAAGTCTCATATTTTGGACCATCTTATTCCTACTGCCCAATGTGCGCCATCTGGCCATTACTTAGATTTTTTATCTGTCCACCAGCAGTGTGGATTTCACACTGATTCCTGGTTTGTGTTTGCTTCTTCAGGTTTGAATGTTGAGTTGTCACAGCATGTGTGTGTGCAGTACAGGCAGGTCTGATATGGCTGACACTGTGTATCTCCGGGAAGCTACGTGTGATGCTGTAACAGGAGTTGTGTTGATGGACCGATCTTTCTGTCAGCAAAAGCGAGGCCACTGCACTCAAGTCAAGATTGTGAGCTGAGCTTCCATAGAAAAATCGTAATAACTTTCAGCTACTGCATTGAAGCAGAACTTTATTGACATTGAAGAGTTCAAGAGCAATGCCGAAGACCGTTTCTATGGTGATGGTTTTCACTTTATCAACAAGAGCAACTACACTACCGGGGCACTCAAACTGGGACCAGCTTCCCTTGTTATTATTATTGTTGTTGTTGTTGTTTATGTTTTTTGTGGGTTTTTAATTTTATAAAGCGTTTTGAATCGGCCTTTGATGCTAGGGTAAAGCACTATATACATCAACTTTATTATCATCGTCGTGGTCATTATATTCATCATCATTCTTGTTCTGATAGGAGTACGATGTTAGTGTGACTTACTGGTCGGAACTAAGTATGGATCACTTTCCACACTGATAGAATAACGGACGACAAGCGGTCTTCCTGGCCAGCATCAAGCAGCGAGGGCCTTCGTGCGTGAAGACATAATTCTCGCTGTTATTCCCAGAAGCAGACGGGAAAATAACTAGGAATACAACAGCTCCGGAGAAATCTCCTAACTCACATTAGTTGCCAAACATTGAACATGATGCTGACTCCTGAAAAATACCAGAGACTGGGGGGAGGGGGGAATCTCTTGCAAAAATGTTGGAAAGAATCGTTTGGTTGGCTGGCGCTTTTGAGAAAGTCACAAGAGACTCGAGGTCGCCTGGCGAGGGCCTTGTGGAAAACATGTAAAAACGTGTTTCTTATCAGTAATGCTTGACTGATCTCAGAAAGGAGGATATCAATAAAGTATTGGCTCGAAAGTACTTTTTCACTTTTATGGACAGTCTGTGCCGAGAAGCTGACCCTAAGAAATCTGTGTGACAGGATGTGTGCGCGTGCATCCAGTGTACAGCTTTCGTCTTGCATGACATTCTTCAGGCGTGTATCTATCAGTTCAAGTTGTACTTACTTTTTTCTTCTGGCCATCACAACAAACAAAAATTTAAACGACTTAACTTCTAACAAATCTGTTTGCGCTTGTTTTATAATCATCTACTTTTTCGTCGCCTTTTTCGTATCTTTTTTCTTTTTTTTTTTTTTTTTTGTCATCCAATTCGGCAGCAACATTGGGTTTAACAATTTCCAACTTTTTTGGGGGGAGTTCGGTCTTCGTTTCTGTGCGTTCTGTTTAGTTTGATTTTATGTTTGTAAAATCTCTGCTTTAGTGGAAATATACTAACTGAAAATCTGCTTATTATTCTTAAAAGTGGGGAAAGACGCTCTAAAATAATTATTATTATTAATGCGAGCCTTTTATTACTTCAGCTTCTAATGGCTCATCCCAAATGTACATGCTGCTTGTAAATTATTATCGCCTTTTCCATCTGAACCTATCAACCGTAAGTAAAAGAATGAATTGCCTGTAAATGCGCCACCTACATAATTATCGCCCTTGTCCTCTCCACGTAGCACTATATCGTTAGTTACTACTTCCCGTGATCTACACACTGTTTGCCATAAAATTCAAGCTAATTTTTGAAACATGAATATTCAAGCAAATGTTTGAAACATGTTGGATCAAATAACTCACTTTTGCCATGTGCCAGTGCCGAGAGCTTGGTGGTCTAGTCTTGCCTGTTGCTGTGTGAGAGCGGGTAGAGCTGACACGAGTCCCAGGGAGCCGCTGTCATGGCTGGCGTCGTTGGTAAAGGTTTTTGTTGGCGGCTCGTGAAGCTTTGTGACTGGCCGCCAGAGACCGGGTGGACGGCCGGCTGGAGCAGCGACGCCCTCGACACGATGACCAGCCAGCGACAGGTATGTGCTGCACAGCGGCTGCTTCTCCTGCAAGCCACCCGCCCGCTGACCACCTGTTGTCTGCTGTGCAGCAGCCGCCGGGGAGGTGGGGATAATAACGGCAAACACTGGCAGAGTGGCCTCCCTTGTCACGGCTACATTGGACCACTTACTTTTGGTTGTTGAGATGTAGGCACATTCGCCATGCAGTCAATAGTCTTAGCAGAGACCTCGTGACAAATAAGATTGCCAGTATAGTTTGTTATTATTAGGTTTTGTTTTCTCATTATTTCCGTACTTGAGTTACATTTATTAGTTCCTTCTTAAACATACACACTCGCGCGCGCTCTTACACATTAAGCACGCATGCGCACATGTACGGACACACTTTCCGGCACATAGACACACACACAAACACATTCTCAACTCTGTGTGTGTGTGTGTGTGTGTGTGTGTGTGTGTGTGTGTGTGTGTGTGTGTGTGTGTGTGTGTGAGCGCGTACATTATTCGTTTCTTTGTTGTTGATGTTTATCAATATCTATCTACGGTTAAAAGATTCCATGTTCATGTTTGTTACCGGTCTACTGTGATCAGATGTATGGAGGTCGACTGTCAGCTAAATATTTTCTCTCCTGTAATAGACTTCGTGAACAGCTTTTAAGACACCCGTCCCTTTAAAAAAGCTCGTGTAATAAACAGATCATTGAACAATTTCACTCTTCCCCAGGCATTGTTAAGAATAATTTAGTTTTCTGTGTTTTGCAGTTTTAGGTTCTGTAACATCCGGTTCTTCACATTCTGGCGAGAATTTACTGCAGCAGATCTTTTAGGAGTTTGCGTCTTGTATTGAAAGACATTTACTCTCGCGGTATAGTCAGTGTGAGGAAGCGGATAGCCGAGTGGTTAGACTGAACCGAGAGCGCGCCGGTTCAATACCCGGCTAGTGCAGCAAACTTTTCCAGGTCGACCCAGCTGGCGGGAATGGGTACCTGGCTCCATAGAGGGTTGGGAGAGGTGAGGCAGCGAGGGAGAGGAGATGGACACCGCCCTCACATACAGCTGGTCCCGAGAAAAGTGAGACCTCTAACACCTCAACTCATCCACCCACCCACCCACCCACCCATCCTCCAACGACCGGAAAAGCTTAGGGTATGACCTTTACCTTCTTATAGTCGGGGTGGCTGATAATTCACCGGTGGACGGAGCCAGCAGGAGCAGCTCCGTGTCAACTACTCACGCAGGGTTTTACATCGCTAAAGCATTTTGTTCTCACTTCTTTTTTTGCACTTGAATAAGAACATTTAAGAAGAGAAATAATCTTGAAGCGTTGAATATGTTGAAAAAATGGCTGAATAGCAAGAGTTGGGCTGTTGTACACTGTGTGGGTAGACTGTATTGACCAGGCACCGCCACCTGCGGTGTTATTCTTGGTAATATTTGGCAGTGTCTCCTTCTGGTAATGCTTTGTTCCCAATATCTTGATTGATTACTTACCTCCACCTCCTCTTCACAATCGCTTATTTTCTTTGATTTCAATTTTATGATGATACATGATGATTTAGAAATAAAATCTTGTTCGTGTATTGCCTTTTTAAATGTACAGTAAAGTAAGACTTGTAACTGATCTTTTTCTGGTTCCTTTTGCTCATTCTCTAGCCATCATAAGATTCTGCGGATTCAGACTTTGCTTTGATTCGTGTTGGTGGTAGCGGGTGGTCGGGTGACATTTGTGGGGTTTGCATCTCATCTGACAGCTGCGGTGCTTAGCGTGACAGTTACCCGTACAGCCAGCTGCACCTCCTATGTTTTAACTCCTTCTCCCTTGACAGGATTCTTTCAGGGTACATTGATCGCAGGCAAAATGGACACTTCCGTTTCATTCTTTTATTTGTCAGCAAGCTATTTGTGCTGCATTGTGTTCGACCCCCCCACCCACCCACCCACCCACCTTTTTATTCCTTGAAAAACTGATGGCTTTGGCTTGATAAGCTGTGTGAGGCCATCAAACAGCCAAGACTTTATCCCGTCTTCCTTTTGCTCTTTATTTTCATAATGGGCCGATCCCTTCTTCTTACGCTTATTTATGGCATCGAGAAATGAAAGGCTTGGTATTTCCGAGCGGAAATTCCTTCATAAATACTAGAGTTGCTGTCAGGTACCCATTGTACCACCAGACGTGGAGAGTATTCTCGTCTAAAGTTACTAGAGACTAGCGACTGTTCATCAAAAGCAAACTGACTACCACAGACATCCACCAACGGAAGTGATCAGTGCGAAAATAGGGCGTGAAACTTTAAAATCTTTCTGTTCTCTCATTTCTTTATTTGTTCCTAAATATCATAATTCTTATTTTTATCTTTTCCTAAATATACTCATTCTTCATTTCGTTTGTTCCGGAATATCCTCTTTCCTCATTTTGCTTTGTTCCTATGTACTTGCATTCTTCATTTCGCTTTTTTTTCCTAAGTATCTGCATTCTTTGTTTCGTTCTCTTTATGAGTGTCTTCATCCTTCATTTTTCTTATTTTCAGTTTTGTCTTGCTCATTTCCTGTTTTTTTCAATGTAATCACATTGATTATTTCGCTTTGTGACCGAACAACAATCGATAACTGAAACCTTTAGATGAGAACAGACAAAGGAGTTTCATTAGCGTTAACCACGTGTGCTTGTGAGAGACAGCAAATGATGTTTGTCATCATTGTCATTTGACAAGTGCAACATCAGTCCATCTCAGGTCAGAACACCGCGCGATGTCAGTTGTGTCAGTTGAAGGGTAACCGCCTGAACTCCCTGTGGCCGCCTCCATGCATTGAACATCACCGTGTGATATCTTCTCACATGTGACTAACACTGCTGCGATATGCTCTACCTTCCTCTGTGGCTCCTCTTCTGTCTCCATGTCTAATATGTTGTCTGTTCCCCGTCTATAAACTTCCATACCTAATGTGCTGTTCCCAGTCTATAAACTTCCATACCTAATGTGCTGTTCCCCGTCTATAAACTTCCATACCTAATGTGCTGTTCCCCGTCTATAAACTTCCATACCTAATGTGCTGTTCCCCGTCTATAAACTTCCATACCTAATGTGCTGTCTGTTCCCTGTCTATAAACTTCCATACCTAATGTGCTGTCTGTTCCCTGTCTATAAACTTCCATACCTAATGTGCTGTCTGTTCCCTGTCTATAAACTTCCATACCTAATGTGCTGTTCCCCGTCTATAAACTTCCATACCTAATGTGCTGTCTGTTCCCTGTCTATAAACTTCCATACCTAATGTGCTGTCTGTTCCCTGTCTATAAACTTCCATACCTAATGTGCTGTTCCCCGTCTATAAACTTCCATACCTAATGTGCTGTTCCCCGTCTATAAACTTCCATACCTAATGTGCTGTTCCCCGTCTATAAACTTCCATACCTAATGTGCTGTTCCCCGTCTATAAACTTCCATACCTAATGTGCTGTTCCCTGTCTATAAACTTCCATACCTAATGTGCTGTTCCCCGTCTATAAACTTCCATACCTAATGTGCTGTTCCCCGTCTATAAACTTCCATACCTAATGTGCTGTTCCCCGTCTATAAACTTCCATACCTAATGTGCTGTTCCCCGTCTATAAACTTCCATACCTAATGTGCTGTTCCCCGTCTATAAACTTCCATACCTAATGTGCTGTTCCCCGTCTATAAACTTCCATACCTAATGTGCTGTTCCCTGTCTATAAACTTCCATACCTAATGTGCTGTCTGTTCCCTGTCTATAAACTTCCATACCTAATGTGCTGTCTGTTCCTGTCTATAAACTTCCATACCTAATGTGCTGTTCTCTGTCTATAAACTTCCATACCTAATGTGCTGTTCCCGTCTATAAACTTCCATACCTAATGTGCTGTTCCCTCGTCTATAAACTTCCATACCTAATGTGTTGTCTGTTCCTGTCTATAAACTTCCATACCTAATGTTGTTCCCCGTCTATAAACTTCCATACCTAATTTGCTGTCTGTTCCCTGTCTATAAACTTCCATACCTAATGTGCTGTCTGTTCCCTGTCTATAAACTTCCATACCTAATGTGCTGTTCCCCGTCTATAAACTTCCATACCTAATGTGCTGTCTGTTCCCTGTCTATAAACTTCCATACCTAATGTGCTGTTCCCTGTCTATAAACTTCCATACCTAATGTGCTGTCTGTTCCCTGTCTATAAACTTCCATACCTAATGTGCTGTCTGTTCCCCGTCTATAAACTTCCATACCTAATGTGCTGTCTGTTCCCTGTCTATAAACTTCCATACCTAATGTGCTGTTCCCTGTCTATAAACTTCCATACCTAATGTGCTGTTCCCCGTCTATAAACTTCCATACCTAATGTGCTGTTCCCCGTCTATAAACTTCCATGCCTAATGTGCTGTTCCCCGTCTATAAACTTCCATACCTAATGTGCTGTTCCCTGTCTATAAACTTCCATACCTAATGTGCTGTTCCCCGTCTATAAACTTCCATACCTAATGTGCTGTCTGTTCCCCGTCTATAAACTTCCATACCTAATGTGCTGTTCCCTGTCTATAAACTTCCATACCTAATGTGCTGTTCCCTGTCTATAAACTTCCATACCTAATGTGCTGTTCCCTGTCTATAAACTTCCATACCTAATGTGCTGTTCCCTGTCTATAAACTTCCATACCTAATGTGCTGTCCCCCGTCTATAAACTTCCATACCTAATGTGCTGTTCCCTGTCTATAAACTTCCATACCTAATGTGCTGTTCCCCGTCTATAAACTTCCATACCTAATGTGCTGTCTGTTCCCCGTCTATAAACTTCCATACCTAATGTGCTGTTCCCTGTCTATAAACTTCCATACCTAATGTGCTGTCTGTTCCCTGTCTATAAACTTCCATACCTAATGTGCTGTTCCCCGTCTATAAACTTCCATACCTAATGTGCTGTTCCCCGTCTATAAACTTCCATACCTAATGTGCTGTTCCCCGTCTATAAACTTCCATACCTAATGTGCTGTTCCCCGTCTATAAACTTCCATACCTAATGTGCTGTTCCCCGTCTATAAACTTCCATACCTAATGTGCTGTCTGTTCCCCGTCTATAAACTTCCATACCTAATGTGCTGTTCCCCGTCTATAAACTTCCATACCTAATGTGCTGTTCCCTGTCTATAAACTTCCATACCTAATGTGCTGTTCCCCGTCTATAAACTTCCATACCTAATGTGCTGTTCCCCGTCTATAAACTTCCATGCCTAATGTGCTGTTCCCCGTCTATAAACTTCCATACCTAATGTGCTGTTCCCCGTCTATAAACTTCCATACCTAATGTGCTGTTCCCTCGTCTATAAACTTCCATACCTAATGTGTTGTTCCTCGTCTATAAACTTCCATACCTAATGTGCTGTCTGTTCCCCGTCTATAAACTTCCATACCTAATGTGCTGTTCCCCGTCTATAAACTTCCATACCTAATGTGCTGTTCCCCGTCTATAAACTTCCATACCTAATGTGCTGTTCCCTGTCTATAAACTTCCATACCTAATGTGCTGTCTGTTCCCTGTCTATAAACTTCCATACCTAATGTGCTGTCTGTTCCCTGTCTATAAACTTCCATACCTAATGTGCTGTCTGTTCCCCGTCTATAAACTTCCATACCTAATGTGCTGTCTGTTCCCCGTCTATAAACTTTCATACCTAATGTGCTGTTCCCTGTCTATAAACTTCCATACCTAATGTGCTGTCTGTTCCCCGTCTATAAACTTCCATACCTAATGTGCTGTCTGTTCCCTGTCTATAAACTTCCATACCTAATGTGCTGTTCCCTGTCTATAAACTTCCATACCTAATGTGCTGTTCCCCGTCTATAAACTTCCATACCTAATGTGCTGTTCCCTGTCTATAAACTTCCATACCTAATGTGCTGTTCCCCGTCTATAAACTTCCATAGCTAATGTGCTGTCTGTTCCCTGTCTATAAACTTCCATACCTAATGTGCTGTTCCCCGTCTATAAACTTCCATACCTAATGTGCTGTCTGTTCCCTGTCTATAAACTTCCATACCTAATGTGCTGTTCCCTGTCTATAAACTTCCATACCTAATGTGCTGTTCCCCGTCTATAAACTTCCATACCTAATGTGCTGTCTGTTCCCTGTCTATAAACTTCCATACCTAATGTGCTGTCTGTTCCCTGTCTATAAACTTCCATACCTAATGTGCTGTTCCCTGTCTATAAACTTCCATACCTAATGTGCTGTTCCCCGTCTATAAACTTCCATACCTAATGTGCTGTTCCCCGTCTATAAACTTCCATACCTAATGTGCTGTTCCCTGTCTATAAACTTCCATACCTAATGTGCTGTTCCCCGTCTATAAACTTCCATACCTAATGTGCTGTTCCCTGTCTATAAACTTCCATACCTAATGTGCTGTTCCCCGTCTATAAACT